>OU824210.1:163612-838881 GCA_917499995.1 Ichneumon xanthorius
AGTACGACGAGGTGGGGGTTGGTATGACGTCTGGGGGTTGAGATCTTTTTTCTTTTTGATATATTTTTTACTCGAGTGTTGCGACGATTATCCCGATCCATTTTCTCGCCATCGTCACAATAACCCACCACCGAGCCTGTTGTTGCGCGGGTAGTACGAGCTGGAAGCAAAATGGGACGTTGGGGGAACACCTTCTCAAGGTTGAGGATAACGTGGCGGTATAACGAGGAATCGTTCGGGGTACCCAAGGCCGGAGGATAGAGTTTAGAGAGGGCACGGAGCGAACACTCGCGAGCCTTGGAGTTAGGATGATAGCTGACCGTCCGACGATCCCTTCTCCTTCCCTATCATCGGCAGGCTTCCTCGGCCCGCATCGGATCAAGATCCTTGCGAGATATATTCGTCATCGAGTCTCGGACGACCTAAGACGATGTGACCGGGTATTCCTTAATTCATCCGTTTCTATCGCTGGCTACATTCGAGATGAATCCCAAATACATTTGTGACGTATCACATACATTATGTTATCAATTTTTCCTGTGTTCCTTAATTCACTAGTTTCTTCCAGCTTTCTAGCTACACTTGAGATATTAACGTCCAACAATGAAAAATGTTGTATTGTAACGCGTCTTTCGATCTGAAAATCTCACTTTTAAATCGGGAGGCGCATTACAGAATTTTTTTTGTTTACGTTGCTACGAAATTATCTCAAATGCAGCTATAGGAAAAAATGTGCGGATTAAGGTATCCAGGAAAGTGCAATAACGAACGTATGTCATACGTCTCAAATGTATTCGGAATTTATCTCGAATATAGCCAGTAACAGAAACCGCTGAACTAAGGAACACACGGTGAATGAAAATTGCCAATTACCTTTTTTTAATGGTGCCAATTTCTTGTTCTTTCGGAAAAATTCACAACGGAGAAAAGTTTGTTACAGTTTTCGGTACCGACTGCGATAATTCACTTCGCCTTAAGATCACGCTCATCCCGGATCGCAATATTTTACCGTCGATTACCCTTGAGGAGACAGAAACTCGCCTTTCATCCTTGGACGTTATTTATCGACCATTTAGATTTCATCACATTTCATCCTGTATCGGCTACTATTATTCGATCCACTATGGGGTTTTCGTTGCAAGTAACGATGAGTAAAGAACAGAATCGTCGGAATATTAGACATTTTTTTTGTAAATATCATACGCATCAGATAAATTTACCTTCAGCTGCGTTCATGCGCTTATAAAAAAAAGAATATTTTTTTTCCATCGATCAGAAGTTGACAACAAACTTTCTTTCTTTCTTTTTTTCTCGGCCTGCACAACGTGCTTGATGTAACCTGGAAAACGGGTTGTCAAGTGTATCGTATACAGATTAGTTTTTAAACGATATATATACGTAAACTTCGTGAGTATAACTCATTAATCGCGTCAGCTTACACAATATCGGAAGACAGTTTCATCTTTCATTATTTACCGCATCTACAAGATTAAAAAAAAAAACAACAACAACAACAATAACACCAACAAAAACCGCAACTAATAACAAAAAGCTGAGCAAAAAAAAATCCTTCCGATATAATGTGGCGTCCACGTTAATAGCCTCTCTTGAACGAATTGTACCGAATAATTGATTGATGAGAAAAAAACGTTTTTTAACATGTTTTTTGTTTTGTTTCTCTTTGGAATTGCAGACGTGAGTCCACATCTGATATTCAAGAACGGTATGACACCGACCCTGTGGCCGCAGGACGTGCCATTTCCGCCTGAAGAGGGAAAGGAGGAGGTTGCATCAACATTCGGTGACACGGACACGCAGTCTGGTGCGTTTAGTCCGTCGCCGGACGGTAATTCTATTCAATATCCAGCCTACTTCAAGGATCCGAAGACCGGGAATCACGCGGTTTTCGGCACCGGCGGCCCGAGCAGTTTCGGTGCCCTTCAGTACATAAAGCAGCAGCAGGGCGGCGCGGGTGGTAGCGCCGCCGGCAAGAGTTGTCTTCCCGACGTAATACAGCACGGACGTTCGGCGGGAATGCCGCTGTACGTGCGCTGCCCGATATGTCAGAAGGAATTCAAGCAGAAGAGCACGCTGTTGCAGCACGGCTGCATACACATAGAGTCGAGGCCGTACCCGTGTCCGGAGTGCGGCAAGAGATTTCGCCAGCAGTCCCATCTCACTCAACATCTCCGCATCCACACGAACGAAAAGCCGTACGGTTGCGTATATTGCGGCAGAAATTTTCGTCAGCGAACCATACTGAACCAGCACTTGCGCATCCACACCGGCGAGAAACCGTACAAGTGCCAGCAGTGCGGCAAGGATTTTCGCCAGAAGGCGATACTCGATCAGCACACGAGGACCCACCAGGGCGACCGACCGTTCTGCTGCCCTATGCCGAACTGCAGGCGGCGGTTCGCCACCGAGCCCGAGGTCAAGAAACACATCGACAACCACATGAATCCGCATGCGACGAAGGTACGAAGAAATTCGAGCAGCGAAACGAAACCACCGGGCACACCGACGGGACTCGGTCCTGGACCGGTGCCCCGGGGTCTAACGCCCACCGTCGTAAAACCCGAACTATACTTCCCTCAGTGTTACGCCCCAGCTTTCAATCATCATCCACCTGTATCGACGGCCCAGTTTCCCGTAGGCCAGACCAATGGGGTGGCCGTCGCGGGAGAATTCAAGCCCCCGACGGGCCTCCCGCCGCAGTGACTAACCGTCCATCCTGCCGCCTACTAGCAAGCAGGAATACCGCTGAAGTTCCAGCGCTGCTTCGGTTCCGGATTAAATCCCGGTAACGGAAGCGCGAATGACAACAGCGGCCGCGTCAACAACAACAACAACAACAACGACGACGACGACAACAACAACAACAACAACAACAACAACAACAACAACAACAACAACAACAACAACAACAACAAAGACAACAGCAACAACAACAACAACAACAACAACAACAACAACAACAACAACAACAACAACAACAACAACAACTTTAACAACTATAACAACAATAACAGTAGAAGCAGCAGCAGAAGCAACAACAACAACAACAATGCATCGTCGTCGACAACCTCTTCGACGCCGAGCACGGCGTCACAACGGTGCCAGCCACTACAGCAACATTACCCGTGACATTTATCGTGCATTTACTAGGATTCTGTTTTGCGATTTCGTTTCTTATTCGTATCTTTTTTCTTCCTTCTTCGTTGATGACCGTTCATTTTTATCATTGTTCGAACGTTCATTGTTCACTTGTGGCGTGTCGACTGGTGTTGTTAATTTTTTTGATTTTTTTTCTTCAAATGTAAATACGGGTCTCGCGCCGTAACGTCGACGAAGGCAAAAACCTGCTACCGTTCCCCTCGATAACGCGAACAGAAGATTTTTTTCCCCCCCGTTTCATTTGAGATTTCCGAGTGAAGAGCCAGCCACCCAAACGACCCCCCCCCCCCCCCCCCCCCCCTCACACGCATTAACTATTATACTGTTCAAAAGCGTTTCTCTCTTCCCCCTATACGGGTTGAAAATGTTCGATTTCGACCAGACTGAAACGATTGTGATACAATATTTAACTTGCCTATGTTAAAAAAAAAGAAAAGGGAGATCGAGAGTCAGAGCGAAAGGGAAAGAGAACGAGCAAAAAATAATAATAACAGCGTTGATTATGTGACAAACTTGGGCGATGAAGAAGATGCCGAAGCGGACACACCTGTAAATATGTAAAACATGAATTATTTATCCGTCGGGAAGTTCGAGGAATGGAACAGGACGAAACGTTCGACGGAGGATATTGTGCATAGAAGAAAGAGGGCCGGGCGAAAATGTGCGAGCATGGGTACATGTAGGAGCGGATGAACAAAAACACACACAAAAAAGTAAATAACAAAAAAAGACCACGAAGCCGAGCAAGAAGGAGAGAACATGTAAAAAAAAAGTTGAAAGTGCGAGTAAATAAAAGGAACGCGCGACCGGGGAGTGCAAAAGAGTGAGCGAAAGAAGAAACATGTGAGAGCGAGCGAGTGTGCGTGCGTGTGTGGGAGAGACTGCGTGGGAGACAACGACAAAACGAAACAAAATAATAATAATAATAATAACACACACACACACACACACACACACACACACACACACACACACACACACACACACACACACGCACGCACGCACGCACGCACGCACGCACGCACGCACACGCGGGCGCGCGCGCGTAAGTAGAAGTATACGCGGACGAATTCCCATTGTGCTAGACGGAATACGAAGCTTGCGTCACAACGGATTGACAATGATACGATGTACGAAGGAAAGGTATGATGATTCTTGTATACTATTACAATATTTGAATGTATATTTATACAACAGGTAATTCTATCTATACGATACGATATTTTGATTGATTTAAAAAAAAAGAAGAAAAAACAAAAAAAAAATGAAGAAAAAAAATCAGATTGGTGCTGATATCTAGGTAAGCAAATGAAACGAGGAGGGAACGTGAAAAAAGAAGGCTGAGACACTGTAGAGTAGTGTAATAAGTTAAATAGGACGGGTCGCAGACATATGATAGCTCGTGGCTCAACTCGATGACCGTTTTGCTGTCCGCTCATCAGATTATATTATTTAAAAAGCATCATCCATCACCCGTACATCTCGTGGCAATACTTAAAAGCGAATGAAAGAACGAGAAAAGAGGAAAAAAAGAAAGAACGAAAGAAATATAGAAAAGATAACGACAGCAAGCCAACAACAGCACCACAATTTAACGTGCTAGAAGGATAGTCTTTTAAATTTCTATATTAAGACGTGTGATCTCTCTAATTATTGTAAATTATTACATAACGATGATCTATATCTAGTACCGAGTTATGAATTATGTATTAGGAATCTTCGTCTTTATAGTCTTATTCGTTTAGACAGAGATTTGAGATGATAATTGTGCGGCCATATTTGCTGTGGCCTGTTCGTAGTGCCTCGGAATTGCTGCTCGCGGCAGTGATTTGATCATATTTTAGGATGGTATATTATTAATATTGAAACTGCAATTATTATCGGTACTCTGATACAGTACTAAAAAAAAAGAAGGGAAGAAAAGAAAAGAAGAATAACACACACACCGTGTCATAAATTGCCACGTTAAACGATACATTAATTAAATTTTTATAAAAATAAAATGTCCAAGCGCCAAACCGCAAAGTAACAAACCGCTTTGACGATGTGATCGGTACTCTTGGCCAAGGAACGAACAAAACGCATTATATAAAAGAAAGCATCATATATATATATATATATATATATATATATATATATATATATATATATATATATAAAAGATAACAAAACGTAAAAAACAGGCTTTTAGTTCCGTTTTCGGTTTAACGCTCACGTAACGCGTCTTATCCTCCTCCCGGTGCATCGTCACTCGTGTACGGGCAGCGTGCGGGGACACGACTGGCTATTTATCGCAACTTGAAAACAAATCGCAAATTCAGATTATACGTAAATGGTAGATCAGAGAGAGACAACGCGGTAAATGAGCGAGGGTAGCTACCATAATAAAGAAACAACAACCAAAAAAAGTCGCTGTAATATAACGAGTTATACATCAATTCTTACGTTCTTGTCGTTGAATTAATTTTTTTCTACTCAACTCTATAGTATCGTACCGCCTGAGCCGATTATAATCGCGGTGTAAAACAAAAAACAATTATATACGTAAATGAGAGCGAAATACGATTCTGTACAACATTGGTACCTTACGGCCCGTAGCACGAAGGCTGAGAGAACAAAATTATTATTATGATTATTATTTTTTCGGTTTTACATCGATCTTTTTACTCGCGTAATTATCTTCGCAAAGGATGAGACACGAATGCACACTGTACATTTTTCGAGTACGCCCCCAGATTCGACTGTAACAATTATGTACGAGAACACTTTTCACGCTTCCCCCTTTCGTTACTGGGTAGATGCCGCTTCACGTCGACAGACGTGACTCGGTTTTACGCTGCAATAGACACCTTTTTTCATTGCACCAAATGCAGCCCGATCGGATATATATATATTTTTTTTCTTGCGGAACGAGCGATTTGCAAGCCACTGCGTACAGACGGGGAAGAGATGAATAGAGAGCGATAGAAAAGTCAAGTTTCAACGACGTTTATCTACATTGCAATTCGTTGCAATAATGCCATTTTTAACTAGTTTTTTAAAACTCGTGTTAAGTGTTTCATACTTGAGGTACGCACCTGCGTTTTAAATAGAAGGAACGAAAATTTATAATTATGATAAAGGATAAATAAAAAATACGCGTGCATAACTCACCAGGTGCTCTGGCACTCGTGTACAAAGAGATACACGATTATCATTTAATTGTTTTCACATCATCCAACGAATTTTTTTTTTTTTTTTTTTTTCGAAAGTGTGCGCACATTTTTTTCACGCGGTCGGGCTCAAGGATAATCAGAGTTTTAACTGTAGATGATAGGAGAATACACATAGTAAGTTAAAAAAAAAAGATTGTTGGTAAGCAAAGTTTTCTTCGGCTGACAAACGCGCGACGATTGTTCAGGGAAAAGAAACAAAAAATTAAAAAATGGTGTATTGGCAAAAAGAATAGTCAATCATATCCGTGTTATAGTTGTTTTTTGCCGTACAAATTGCATTAAAAAAAACTCGCCTTATCGAGAGGTAAAAAAATGGTACGGGGTAGGAACTACATTGCTTAAACGCAACAATTACCTTGAAATACCTGCGGTCACAGGCGTCGTTAAAACAATTTTACGAGCAACACAGTGTCTGTAAAAAAAACCCCTACTCTGTCTCGAATGTTATTTTTTTTTAACAATAAACCATTCGAGCTGTTTTTTTGCCCCCCCCCCCGCCCCCCTTTGGTTCCAAAGTTCTTCGGGTTACTCACCTTACGTTGTTTCTCCGATTGTTATCGAACTATAGGGTTAAGTTGATTAATCACCCGATTTAAATTGTTTAATGATAAACGTAAGTCAGTCATCGTTTGAATGTGAGGGAGTTTTATGCTACGAGAAAAAAACCTTCAGCGATCCGATCAAACTCGCGCTACAGGTCCTAATACATTGCATACAGTATATATATATCAGCAACCCAGAAAACTTTGCACTATAATGAGCGGACTGCACTTGAAATTGCTGCGAACTATCACGAGACATACATATATATATATATATATATATGTACACACAGAGATACAGGTACTTATTCTTATTCAGATTTGTACACAATTTATCTGTCTATTCTTATCGCATACAACAAAGACATTTTAATTCTGAAAAAAAATTCCATGGTGCTGAAACTATAATAGACAAGAGAGAAAGTACAGAAGTAGTACTACGAAACTTGGGCCCACTCTCTCTCGAGCAGCAGTGCGTGTTTCCGGCGAGGCCGCGTGAACCGCGATCAATAGTTACTTCTTGCCAATAATACAATTACAACTCTGTTTTTTTTATTTCTTTTTATTTTAACACACGTAGCAGTTATGAACAGTCAGGTTGAACAACTTTGTTATTTTGAGCTCAGTCCTATCGATATAATTTTCTCAGATCGTGTCTCGACGGTTATTAAAGAAAGAAATATATATTATTTTATGCCCCCTAAATAATTGTGAGATCTTTCTTTCTTTTTTTTTAATTAAAAATTGTGTCCTACAGTGTAGGCAATGTGTAAATACGAAGAAGATCCTTGTTTTCTTTTTTATACATATATTAATACTACAATTATACCGTACTCGATTAATAATACAATTATTATATTATTATTAAGTTTTTGGAGAGAGATTTTGCATATGATGCAGCGTTTAGTTATTATTCTAGAGTTTTCCTTTCATTTTTTTATGTATTATTATTATCATCATTGATTATTATAGTAACTCGTGAATATTTACTTTATAATGAGAACACTTTAGTTGGATTTTAGACACGATTATTTGATATTAAAACATACGATTATTATTCTTACATATCTATTCACACGGGTATATATATGTGTGTGTGTGTGTGTGTATGTATGTATATATATATATATATATATATATATATATATATAAATTCTTTATATCTCGCAGTCACAAAATTCGTTGTGTGATATTCGTAGTATAACACTGTCAGATTCATATACTTATTTCGTTTCTCGTTTTGTTTTTCTTAATTCTTCCTTTCATTATTTCATTTTATTTGTCGATTCGTCAATCACGACGACGCTCCACAAAAGCCCTCTTCCTCCGATCAAGTTATGGATTACTTTTATCCGAAACAGGAATACCATTATTCTACCGCGAGCTCACGATGCAACGTCTGTCCGATATAAACACGTTTCGAATCTCTAAAAAAAGCAACAACAAAAATCAAGCTTCGATAGAATCGCCGCTCGAAGAATAAAAAAATGACATTTCATTTCGAAGCCGCTGAATCGAGCCTCTCGCTGGACGCACGGTGTTAACAAATTTTACCTGGGACATAAAGTGCTTCATTTTCAAGTTTACTACGTACGAGTATACTTTATTTATATTTTTGTTGTTGTTTTTCGTCGAGTTCCTTCCTGCGCGCGATGATCTCTCTCGGAATCAATGGTCGGGGGAAACGAAAAGACAGAGGACAACAAACGCTTCCGCCGTATACGTGCAGATTAGTACGATTTTGTTGTGGTAGTTGCGCTTGCGCGCGGGGGAAACAGCGACAAGTGTGTGAGGACTCGTTGGGCACGCTATTCTCCCCCCCCCCCCCAAACTTTCGCTCCACTCAATGCTCAAGACACATTAGGTTTAAGCTCATAATAACCTATAGATAAATAAAAATGTAAATTATTTTTGTTTTCCCTTGTAAGTCGGACCGATCTCCACGGGGTCTCGCCGGCTGGGAGGTGGATGGTGCGCCCAGCTAACCCGTTTTTATACTCCTATTATTAATATTATTATTATTATGATTATTACTATTATTACTATTATTACTATTATTACTATTATTACTATTATTACTGTTCTTACCTTTTTTTTTACTGTTTATCCTCACGCGTAAATTTAGTTTATGTCCGATAGTGAATATACGCGCGGCGAAGATTTTGTATCGTCCGAAAATCGTACTTATAGAATTCGCAATTAGTATATATAGATATATATATATATATATATATATATATATATATATATATATATATTCGACGAAGATCTCGTTTCAAAATTTATAAAGCTTTAAAATGCGATGAAAGAGTATAAACGAACCTGAATCCACATTCAACACAGGTGCAATAAATATCTGAATGCCTATGAAACGGACATATGGACACTCACAAAATGTATATTTTATTTTTATTTTATTTTTTAAATTTTATTATAAAGACAGTCTCGCTGTCGAGTTTCGTTCTTCCGTCACACGAGGAAGTTTACTACCGTCGGAAGAAGGTTCCTAATAGCGATTTACGAGAAAAATAATTTCGGTGAGAGAACGATTATTTGTTTCGTAATTTACGCATATTATGTTTTTCTTCATTTTCATATTTAAAAAAATTTCTTCCTTAACTGTTCTCTCTCGCGACTGACGCGTCTCTCTGCTGGAACGGAGCGGATCCTCGAATCCTGCGCGAACCCGGTATCATCCAAAGATCACCAGGGTATCGTTTATAATAATATTTTTCTTTATTTCTTTTATTTTTTCGTTCTTCACTTTAACGACAATGTTATACAAACATCTCGATAACCACCCGTCGTGGACACGCGCCGTAACAAGAGCCGCTCACCTCACTCAAAGACCCTCATAATCTATGTTCTACTTCCGCTTTTTTTTCTTCGTTTTATCGTTAAATCTCATCCCCCTCATTATTCATCGTTTTATCTCATATTTTTTAACAAATAAAAAAATTTAAAAAATATAACAAAAAAGGTACATATATATATATATATATATATATATATATATATATATATATATATATATATATATATACTACATAAGTTTGTTTTTTTTTAAGTTAATAATCGTTACTATGGAACTCAGACGCGAATTATTTTTCATCGTGAAGCAGTCGATAAATAGAGCTGGAGAGTCGAGGAAGCGAGCGACATTGGAGAAACGTCAGCTGGTCCGTAGCTGAAAAAAGGGAGACCGTAGAGATCGTCGGGACCCCCCGCCCCGCTCTTGTTTCGGGCGGTACTATATATATTACACAGGCGGCGACGGTGGCGGCGCAACGGGACGGAAACGAAATCCAGTCAAACCAGTTCGCTTCGTTGGGACGTTAGAATTTTCGCGTGATCGCACTTTCGGTTTCGTGAATATTCTCTCCCGCCGTGCATTCGGCTACTCTCCCGCCCAGTGTTGCCCGAACCAGAGCCCTCACGTGCGCGCGTTTATAGTTTTTTACACACCTGGCAAATGGCGAACCCGCACAAGACTGAGGAAGAGAACGTGGGCGAAAGACTCTCCCACGAGCAGCCAGTCAGCTCAGCCGAGCCAAGAGAGATTGCCTATCCCCTGTGATTGCCCGATCGAGCGAAGCACGGCAATTGCGGCTACGCGAATATGCAAGGTCGAGGTCGCCTCTGAGATCTCGCGAATAGGTATACGCTCCCGCTATGACGAATCATATTGTGGAACTAAAATTTCGTTACGCGAAACTTACGAAAACAAGATCGCATTCAAGAATTGGTTGGACCCGTACAGTGCCCGAGAGGACACAGAGTCGGCTAGGAGGGTACAGAGCCGGAGAAATTTTCGACGGGACAAATAAGTGAGGCTAGCATAGAACGAGTATGTCTCGCTCCGGTAGCTTAAGAGCGTAACGCCGCTATCAATTAGAGGGGAAGCTGATTACTACCAGCAAAAACGACAGAGGAACGACGAGCTCGACGGGGGGGTGGGGGCGGGGGGGGGGGGGAGAGACGAGATCTTCACGTTCGGACGCCGTCGAGGAATGTGGTTTAGAAGGCGTCTGGCCTGGTGGACCCCTCCAGCATCGCCGGCTGCGACTGAAGGAAGAGAGAAAGAGAGAGAGAGAGAGAGAGAGAGAGAGAGAGAGAGAGAGAGGAGAGAGAGAGAGAGAGAGAGAGAGAGAGAGACCAATGAATTCGCAGAAACTATACGATAAAAATGCATTTATCACACTAAAATTAAAAGTAATCAAAAAAGTTAATTTTTACGATTTGCATCTAGAAACGGTTACCCGATTACGATATCGATATAAGGTCGACCTTTCAACTTCGGTTGCTTGTTAAATGCACATTTTTTTTCAATAAATCAATTATATTTTTTAATTATTGTGCATAATTTTTGCATCGGATATAATATTTGAGCTGAAAAAAATACGAGACCTACATAAAAAGAAAGATATTTCGAACAATTCTGTTTGGTTGTTATATGATAATAATAATAATAATAATAATAATAATAATAATGATAATAATGATAATAATAATAATAATAATAATAATAATAATAGAGGCGGCAGAGGTCAGGAACTGGGCCATTCACGTCGAGGATCTCGGTCCCCTAAAACGAGCGATAAAAAAGCAAAGAAAAAGACGATTGTAAGAGTATTTAAGTCTGACGGAAGCGCGAGAGGACCGAGGCAGAGAAAATGAGCCTTAAGCCGAGAGAGCCGAAGATCGCGGTGGCTGAAGCAGTCGCCGTTCGACGACTGCCTCGGTTTATCCGATCTCATCTCTCCACGGTCTCTTGTGCAACGGGGCATCTTTCGGCGAAGGTAAAAGAGAGATTTGGTCGGCAGTGGATACCACCGCGATTAGCGTCGCGAGGGTCGCGGGGAGGAAGGGGACAAGTAGGAGATACAGCGGTGCCGGATGGTTCTTCTCGCGATGAGACGCGGCTGCGAGAAGGGGGCAGCAGCATCGTGCCGGGACTCGCCACTCGGGTCCTTCTCCGACTGCCCCCCCCCCCCCCGGCCCCCACCATCTCTCGAACTAGTCTGCAACTCGCCACGGCTATACGACTCTGAACGGCGAGGCAGAGGCAGAGAACGCCCTTGATTCGGAGTCGCGGTCGGCGGGGGAGTGGGTCCGCGCGTCCTGTGGCCTTGAGCCGCCGTGTCTCGTTCTTAACCGGGCAGAGTTTCTCAAATCGCAGACGCGATGGTAACTAAACATTTTCATTGTCTGGACCAAGACAAAGAGGGAGTTGAGATAACCCTACTTGAAATTATCTACTTGATCGAAAGAAATTTTAATAAAAATAAAAAATATAAAAAACGGCAAGAATCCGAAGCAGTGATCCACTACAACAACGAGTTCGAGATGTAGCTCCACGCTTCGAAATTATAAAAGAAAAAGAAACATCGTCGCTAAGAAAAATAAATCGAATATGCCCTCAACGATCTGGAAGTTCTTATCAACAATGAAGATAATAATAATAACGCCAATCTCTAAAAAGGACGGGACAAACGCGAGAAAAATTTTTAGCCCAAAAAGCGCAAAGGAAGGGTTCTCGTCCCTTGGCGATTTTAATTGACGATTATTATGGCGCCGCACACATCCCGTGAGTTGCAAGCGATGCAGAAGCAGTTGCTGCTGTGGGCGCGAGAGCGTCCGAGAGAGGGAGAGGAGTAGATGCCGGGCCACTTGGTCGTTGGCTCTCACGACAGGATGGACAGAGATACAGAGAGAACAGACAGAGAGAGAGAGGTAGCGCGAGGTAGGTTCAAGGTTCGCGAACTTGGCATACCGAGCGTCGCAGTGGCGGCTTTGGCTGCTCCGTGCTGCTTGTGCTTCGGATCTCGCCCAAGGTCCCCGATGTACACAGAGTCAACCGTCCACGTACGCGTGAGCTCGCGTTCGATCGTATCGATCATCAGCGATAACGATCGAATCCGCATCCTTTTTTTTCTTCTCCGTCCCCATCGAGAGTTCTTCGATGCGCCGCCGGTATAATGTAACAAAAAAAAAAACGGACAAATTTTACACGAGTGAGGCTCGAGTGAAATTTTATCGGGACTTGAAAAAAAAAATCCATCGTCACTGAAATTCGTCGATGCGACAATTGCGGCGATCGAGGAAGAAAACGAGGATCTGCAGAAATCTCGTCGTGGCAAGTTGAGAACCTAAGCGCCGACGAATAAACCGAGGGTCGTCGTCGTCGTCGTCTCCGTCGATGGCCGGAGGAGAAGCAGGAGCGTGAAGTAGTCTCTGCGGACGGCTGTACGCTGCCCCGAGAGAGCCTTGTACCCTCGGCAGGGAGGGGAAAAACATACTGGCTGGGCGAGAGAATGAGTGAAATAAAAAAATTGACAACGACGACGAGGCAGAAGAAGAAGAGGAGGAGAGGGAGGAGGAGAATAAAGAAACGAAAGGCGATACGAAGTGAGAGCGACGGAGATGAAATTTAGTCACACGAAGGAGTGGCATGGGGGGGGGGGGGGGGGAGCAAAAGCAACGGCTGAGACGCTGGTGAGATATGTAAACGAGAGCAAAGGAGACGGGGGTTTCCCGCGTTCCACTGACGCCGCAACAGATTCCTTTTTGTAATTTTATCTTTGCACACACACACCCCCCCCCCCCCCCCCCCCCCCCCTCGCCACTGCCTGCGTCATCCAATCACCGAAACTGACCAACGGTATCGAGTGGAACAAATTAAGAAACGAAAGTGTTCTTTTTATTATTTATTTTTTTATTTCTATTCTTTTTAGAAAAGTAATTCACTTCCGAAGCCGATACTAAATAAACATTGAGGCAACGCGACAACGAGGAGAGCAAGGGCGTCGGGAACAGCCATGACGTTCTCCTGGTGTAGCTGCTCGTTGGCATTATACGGAACTTCCTTCCACTTGGCCTACTAATCGGCACTCGGTCGCTCGGCCGACACCGAGCGAGACGAAAGAATGGGTGTGCCCTCTGCTGCATCAGGCTTTTCTTTTTAGACCCGATCCCGCTGCCTCTGGGTGGGTGCATCGGGCTGCTATATACCTCTTCGCGGTATTTCCTGCTCTCGCGAACGAAACTTTGTTTTTCTTTCACGTCCTTCGCTCTCTGTCCGTCTCGCGTGACGCCACGTTCTCTTATCCGCCCGCGCAAAGAGAACTTCGCTCGATCTTTTTTCACCCTCTCGCCCCACTCTCCAGTCCCCCCTCTGGCTCCATCCTTACTACACACATTGTAAAATCTTTTATTCCTCCTTTTTCCGTTGCGCAATACATAACGGACGAAAACGTAAAGGAATACGACGCATTTTCGCGCGGTTGCAGACGGCTGAGAACGGGTGTATGGGTGATAGATAGATAGATAGATAGATAGATTTATTGTACTGTAGGACCAGAGGACGGATAGGTGATAGGACGGGATCAAAGATCCTTCGACTCTGTGGCGATAAGGGATTCCATTCTACCGGAGATTTTCTAGATTTTTCTTTTCAATATCGTCGTGTGATCCGTAATTCATCAATTTCTTTCGTTGAATTCCTGAGAAAATAATAAAATGTTCTCCGTAACTTCACTTCCGGTTTGAAAATCTTTGGAGCATTTTTTCAAAAATGTCACCATTTTAAAAATCTCGGTTTGTTACCGAAAGTGAGCTTCATTCGGGAAAACATCGCTTTTGGATTGAAAATTTGAGTTTTCCGATTTAAAAAATCTTGCTTGTTGACCGAAAGTTGTGACATACGGGGAAACGTCACTTACGGTTTAAAAAATTATTTATTTATTTTTTTAATCGACCGGAAGTGACGTTTTCCGATATGACGTCACTTCCGGTTGAAAACTGAGATTTTCAAACCGGAAGTGACATTACAGAGAAGAATTAAAATGTTCTCTGTAATGTATCTCAAATTCAGACGTTTCTATCACCGGATAGAAACGTCTGAAGTAAGGAACACAGGAAAGTAAGCGGAAGAACGTGTAATGATACGTTTCAAGTGTATTTCGAACGCCGCCAGCGGCAGAAACGGATAAATTAAAGAATACAGCGTCTTTGTCGTGAGGTTAAAATCACCTTTGCAAAGTGTCATTGGCAATTATGAAAACTTTGGCTTTTTTATTTTGTTTGTTATTTGCCGCCTCGTTCGTCGCGGGACTGTATTCTCCAATTCCTTTTTTTTTTACTACTTACCGTAATATTCAGAGAGAACCAATCAATCAAGTAAACTCCGAGACATCTTCTTTACCATGCAGGTATATCGCGTGATTGAAACGCGAGCGGCGTATTTTATACTCTTATACTGTATCATTATAGAGTTCGCGGATTTCGATTTTATTTTCAGTGCGCTACAACTACGGTGGAACTGAATCCATCACTTTGAGGTTAACTTCTTAATGTGTATCTGCAATGACTAATGGCAATTCTGTGTAATTTTTGCTCGTAACTTTTCTTGAATGAAAATGAGAGACGAAGCTCTGGCAAATGATAAAGCTAGTGTGTAATATATATATGTGCGTGTATCTGTGTATACATGTATGACTTCTTGAGAAGATAATTTGATCCTTGCTGAGGAGTGGATCGGGCTTGGCGGCCGCTGTCGTACCGAAATGCGAAAGTGGGCGAACTGTCTACGCCAATGTAATGCCCGCGCCGCTCCGACCTTCGAATCGAAGTCTGACCGTTTTTTTCGTACCGTGCTGCGAGTGGTTTTGCGGATGGAAGGGATAACGAGAAACCGAGAGAGGACCGCGTGCACACAGTGTGTGTGTATACGAGAGAACGAACGCGAGAGGCGGCACGGAAGGATATTCAGGGAGGGCAAGTCATCCTCAAGCGAGCGACGACGGCGGGATGCAGGAGGGTGTTACTGGTCCGACGGCCCCCTCGAAGTAGCCCCAATGCTCCCTGCGGACTCTTTTTGGCCGCGCACCCAACAATGTTTTCTCAATCTTTTTTCATTCCTTTTCGCCAACCGAGAATTATGCGACTCGATTAAAATTCACATGATTCGACGGGCAATCGCTGTAGGCTCACCGAGACTACGGTAAATCCAATCCCCGAGACCAAATTGAGGGGAAAACACACTATACTCGAAAACCCAAGTGTTACTTTCACTTTCGACCAATCTTCAAAGTTTCGATCTCCATCACTCGGAACGATCTTTGTTATACACATTCGCAGATAATTATTACGTAATCGCATGAGAAGCCTAGAGTACACACCGTTCTCTTTTTTCAGTCTCGCGATCTTCGACAGTTCCGCCGTGTCGGGTGTACAACGATACGTGCAAACTTCGAGGTGTTTCCGCGTCTGTGAATCAGACCGAAAGACCTTGATACCCGAATCGAACACGTCCTCTGTCTAGACCGACGGAACAGCCGAAAATCTAAAAAATTTATTTTATGCTCAGCGCGACAGCTCGAATAGTAAGATCCTTGTTATCGACCGATCGCGCTCATGGACTCTCGATAGTTTCTCACCTGATTACCGTCGCACTCCCGCGTGTACATACGAGAAGAAAAAAAAAAGAAAAATCGCTCAACGGCGCTATTCAATTATCTTATTAAGATTATCACTGTTATCGTCATATATTTAGCTGTACTACAGGCCCGATCGACTTAAGACCATTTTTTCCACGGCACACACAGAATCATACATGAAAGACACTCATAACATACACACAAACTAACATACCGAATAAACGCGCAGTTAAGAAGAAGCATTAATCGTTTTGTTGCAGGAATATTATAAAATGAAGTTTTAATGAACCGCTGTTAAACGCGATTGTCTCGCACGCTCGAACCGCAACGAGACAATCGTTTACCATAAAAATAACCAACAAAGTGATCAAAGAATTAAAATACCGTAAATATCCATAAAGAGAAGAAAAGAAAAGAATAAAACACAAACAAACAAAAAAAGAAAAAAAAACAAGAATGTGACAATGGCAGTATATTAATGAAGTCTGTAATCGAAATGTTTTATATTTTTACACCGAACAAGCAGTATATTAACGTACAATAAACAATAAACATGTCCTTCCAAACTCAACCTCAACATAGCAGATGTTAACGATTTTTTATTTTTTCATTGCGATAAAAGAGAGGAAGGGGGAGAGAGAGAGAGAGAGAGAGAGAGAGAGAGAGAAAAGAGAGGAAAAAGAGAGGAAAAAAGAAAAGTCACCATCACTTCCAATATTATCTGGACTGTAAACGGTATGAACGATAGTTTGTAGTACAATAGTTATTTGTAATCTCTCTAATCGGCGTTATTTCGAATTTTTGAAAACGAAGAAGAAACGAAAAATGAACTGATAAAACGCGACGCTACGACTCAGCATTTCAAATGAACGGTTTAATTGGAAAAAAATATCTATATAAAAAAAAAAACGAAGAGCGATGTGTCCGACGAAAAATAGAAATGAATAATTATGTATTGCGATCTTGGCGGACACAATGAAAATAAAATGAAAAACCTCGTGTACGTGTAAAAATAAATATTATGTGTTTAGTGCTCGATATGATTCATCAATAGAAACGAAAAAAAAAGAAAAATAAGGTTTGAAAAACAATTGTACGATATGTACTGATTCGTAATTTCTTTCGTGTTTGCATTTCCTTTCGGGACGTTAAAAATTCATTGTTCGATCGTGTTTATTGTCGGGATTGTTGGCATATTACTTTTTACGTTTCGTATTACGGCAATATCGATATAAATGCAATAAAAAAAGAAAAAAACGTCGTGCGAGAAGGTTTCATCGAATTTCCATTATACATAACATCATCATTCTCTTATCAGTATAATATTGTACCTATAAGTATCGAATCAAAAAAGAAAATTGTAATTATAATAGGACTATGGATAGTTTGAAAAAAAAAGATAAGAATGAAAAGAAAGAGCGAAGGAAGATGAATTAGTCCAGTGATATTCGTACGTATCGGCCGCGATGAATGATTTATCGATATAGATATAATTATAAATACATATAGTATATATATATATATTAAATGTTGGGTTGGAGGGTTTTTGACGTCAGTGATAACACTCCACGGTTTTAAGTTTATATATGAGAGAAAAAAAATGAAAGAAGATACGCGTCGAATTACACTCGACGAGGACAAACATGCTTCAGTTTCACAGCCCAATCTAAAATTTCAAAGTGAAAAAAAAAATGTAAATTAAATACTTGCGACTCGCGGTAAATAATTCGGTTTGTTTTCTCATCAATGTTTGTATTTGCGATCGCCTATGAGATGAAAGGAAAAAACAAAAAAAAGAAAAATTTAATGATAATGCGTTCCCATTCATCCCATCGATTCGAATTATATTTATATGATAACAAATGAATCTATATATATATATATAAATGTATATAGTACACACATATATAGACCAAGATGAGATATACCGCAGCTGTAAATATGTTGAAACTGGAGGGTTTTTTTGACGTCAGCGGCCATCCCACGTAACGAAACGACGGCGCACTGTAAAAACATGCGGTGTTTCTAATCACCATTACATGCCACTCGGCGTTTTTTTTTAATCTTTCCGTTACTTTTTTCCCGTCTACTTCGGAGATCACGTTTGACGAAAGTATGTGGGGTCATCGATGGAAGTCCGAGGGACGAGAGAAATTTGTATAATTTCCCCAACCTTAATATATATGGTGGCAAAAATAATAAAAAATACACCGCTTCTTCTTACAGTGTGAATAAAAGCGTGAACCCTCGATATCACCGCAGTCACCACATTGTTTTTAACGAATAAGGAGATACATGTATACATAATTGAATGTATAACGATTGTATGCAGTGATCTAGAACGATACTAATGAAAAGTAAACACACAAAAATCGTCTTTTTCGAATGTTTTTATCTCTCAAATAATTGCGTAGTATATTCGTACATATTTCGAACTTCTCCGAGGTTTCAAATAAAAATAAATGAAATAAAATCGGAACACAAAAAATAAATAAAATGATAAGAGTAAAGAAAAAAAAGAATGGGAGATTAGGGGGGATTTTGGTGTGACATATAATGCGGCGATTCGCTGCCCGCACTCTCCCTCGCGGAGCGCACGAAGTGAGTTTTAACGACTTAAATTTAATTGTGGATGGAGTGTAAAGTATATGGTTCGCTTTTAAGAATCGCGATGAAATAATAAAAAAATTTTAAAAAATATATATAAAAAAAATTAACATAAAAGCCCCCCAATAGGTATATTATAACAGTCCGTGCGAGAAGGCCGTGTCATTACCGATGTTGTTAGTATGTTTTTGTTTCAGAGACCTTCTCCGACTGTTGACGCGGCTTGGAAAAACAAGACACAAGGTGAGACGTCGTTGCAGCACGGATAAACGTACTTCGACGCGGGAAACGGATCGAACTTTCAGCGGGGTCATGGAAATAATTATCCGACGCTCGTTAGAACAATAAAATTTATTACAATCGATAACAATTGACTATTCCATTGAAAACTGCCGTTTCAAACGGTCACGCGACAATATTAATTCGTTCCGCCGGTTATCACCCATGTAGCTCAACGATCTCGAGCTCTGTCGTGCATTTGTTTTTTCTTTCTTTTTTAACTGGTTATATTCTCTCGTCCAGTATTTTCGCATCGTGACACAGTATAGTAGCAGTAGTAGTAGTAGTAGTAGTAGTAGTAGTAGTAGTAGTAGTAGTAGTGCCTCAACCTGCGACATGATTAACAATCATTCAGATCATGTTTAGCCTCTTCGAACAAAATAATCCATAAATCTCTAATAAATACAATGTATATATATATATATATATATATATATATATATCATATAGTTACATGGATCGATTGGTTTTTTATGTCACATAATCAATCGCTTTCTTCTAGCGTGTTAAATAGTACATGTCCTGTATCGTACCGTCGTTCACTGGGCGACTATAATTGTTATTAGCAGTGTGAGGAACAACGAGCACATAACAATGTGATATGCTGTTATGCTGTTTGTTACGTGACAAAGTTTTTTAATCGGGTGCATAGTGGTAGTAATATCTTTGCAAGCGTAATACACTCCGTCATTACAGGCACGTTCGACTTCAATTTTCTCACCTTCTCTGCAAAACGATAACTCGCTGCCGTCGATCAAGCAGGTTTCTCTCTTTCCTCCCTTGGCGAGGCGAAAAATTGGCTTGTCAAAAGAGTCGTCCGGACGCGACGTGGCCTCGTCCTCGTGTAAATTAGAACCCGGTACGAAAGCTTTGGTAATTGTTCCCTCAGTGTGTTTCCCGGTGCCAGATCCCAAATCATCCTCGAGGAAATTGGTTGAATTTCTATCTACGACTGAATCGCCGTTTCCAGCGTGTGATTTACCTACACCGAGCTGATGGTCGTTAAAAATTTGGTTCTCGGCGTCGATCTCGTTGGTAGGATATTTTTTAAGTATGCTCGTACGACGTAGTGAAGGAACGTCGTTCACTTCCCTGAGAAGTTTGTTAAATTTATCGTAAACACTGTCGGTAAGGCTGCTCGCTGTGTTGCTGCTGCCGTTGCCCAGATCGCTCGTGGATGAGCCATCGTCGTCGGCGAATTTGCTGTGGTCTTTGGTCCTCGACGACCGGACGCAGTCGCTGCTCATCGACTCTGTCCCCAGATCGGCGGATCGCGAGGAGCTCCGTTCATCGTCCCTCTCCGGGCTCGTGGCTTCGAGGGTTTCGTCGATCAACAGTTTCTCCACCTCGTAGAATTCCGACTGAGAATTGTGCTCCTCGGAGTGTCCCGGCAGGCCAGCCACTTCGGCGTCTTCTTCCTGCTCGACCGTAGGTTGAATCAATTTTTCCAGATCCTGACAGAGCTGCTTGTACTCGGAGAGTTCCTGTTCCGTGAACGACTCGATCGGCTTCTCTCGGTCGTCGCGAGGGACGGTGACCTCGCTCTTCGAGGACCTACGAGAGTCGCATCGATCGGGCGACGAGTCCGCAGATTCCGTGCCGATCGCTTTGACGGATTCCGTCGGCTTTCCATTAAACATTTTACGGCTCTCCAACGAACGATGTCTCTTCATAGCCTCGTCGATCGATGTACCCTGAGGAACGTAGACCTGAATTTTTCTCTGCAAGGCACTCTTCGGGCGATTGCCGTTTATGTCCAAGCCGTTTGTTACCATAGACTTGGACGTGACATTGATATTTCCGCAGGAATCTTCCTTACCGACACCCCTTGAGGCATCAACGTTATTGGATTCGAAACGCAGCTTCTGCGTCGACCTTATGTAATCGTCGTACCAATCGTCGTTTCGCCGATCGGTTTCCTTGCTCATTATGCCGTAGAGATCGGCGGACATCGATCTGACCGCTCGTTTCTTCTTCGTTCCGAAGGTGAATCTATTGTTCGGTATTTTTCCGATTATCGAATTCGTGTGAGTGAAGAGATTGGTATTCTCGTTGAAAACGAAATCCTTCGGTGGATCCTTGCGTAGATTTCTGAAGGCGAGATCGTCGCCGACAACGTCGGGTTCGGATTTCGGTATGTAGAGCGATCGCGTCTGCACGAGCTTGGACGGTTTAACGTGCAGATAGTCGCTCTCGGTGGCGGTCGTCACGGGGCCCAGGGGTATGCCGAATGGCGGCTGAGGATCAATCACTCTGAGCGTATTGTTGGCGCGACTTATGCTCCGATAAAGAACATCGTCGCGGGTCAGATCCGGGGTGGTTCCTCTTCGGCTTCTTGATCGTCCGTTGTCGAAGTAGTCGTTCTCTCTGCCGGAGAGATTGGGCGAGGTGGCCAGATAACTGATGGTCGATAAAGAATAATGTCCATTCATCGACGGTGGTCTCTCCTTCGGATTCATACGCCTGTAGGCCATGTCGTCTTTGATACGAGGATCGGACTCTCGCCGGGACGAGACCGTGTTTTGGGGATCGTCCTCTTTCTCGTTCGACGACGTGTCCGAGCAGCTCTTCAATGAATACTTGACGGTGCCCTTTGCGGCTCTGTCCCGATATTCCTCCATGCTTCGCTGTTCTGCCCGCTCCAGGAGATCGTCGTCGCTCAGCCGGAGACTGTTGTATATAGCTTCCAATTCCGAGAGGGCTTCCTCGAGATTCTTTGAACTTCTCTTCCGCTCGGCCTCGTCGTTCTCCATTGATTTCGTCGATGGACTCTGGCAGCTCGACCGCGGTTTCTTCGATCTAGGAACGATTCGATCTTTCAGGGGCTCATCCGAAACGTCGAGACCAGCTTCGCCGCAGTGGGACAATCTCTGTCTCGAAAACAGCCGAACACCCTTTGGCAGGGAACAACAAGTCAATCTGCCGAAATTACTCGGCGGTAGCAAAGCGTTCTCGAAATAAGCTCTCGGATCGTTATTTTCTCGTTCCCCATTGTAAACCTCCCTCCTCCAGGTTGCAGAATTACCGTTCAACGGCTTGCGCCTGCGATCGAGAGAATTGCAGTTATCGTATCTGCAACAAGATTCCTGATCGTCACCACCGGCCGGTGCGTCCGAATTTTCCAAGGTAAATCGCAAACTTGATGGGCCAATGTACTCCGACGTTACAACTTCGTTGTCGGAATTGTAACGAGTCTTGGTCGTTTCGCCCAGGGAAAGATATCGTCGACGGGATTGCTGCGTATCGACGACAGGAGGAGAGTCGTTCGACGGAAACGATCGTTCGTGGATGCGAGGGAAAATTCGCGACGTCGAGGAACGCGGCGGTGGCTCTGGAGGCAGGATCTTCTGCTGCAACGATCTCGAGATTTCGAGACTCGATCGCAACGATCCGTAGATATCGTTGATCGGCGTCATTCTTCGTGAGCTGGCGTGGGACCATGTTCGCTTCTGACGCTCGAAAGTCTCGTTTTCGTTCATGTCTCGCAGATAACGTGCGTCGAAGCGATCGATCTCCCTCTCCGCTGGCTGATTTCTATCGCCGTGCGATAATGCGCAATGAGCGGCTACAACGCTCGGCGTGGATCCTCCGACTCCAGAAAAAATCCTCGTCCTGTCGTTCACCCGCCGGATACTAGAGTCGACGGAATTCGAAGAGTATAGTGAGAGCGTCGAGTTGCCGGGTCTCGGTAACGGCACGGGCTTCATCATCTTACTGTCGCTACCGGTCGTAACGTCGTCGCGAAACATACGCTTTATGTACCGCTCGGTGCGGGCGCCCCGCGTTCTCCGGGTCGACGAATCGCTCTGGGGAATCCTCTCCATGTTGTCCTCGCTCCGAACTTTCATCGACGATTGGCTTGACTTGTAAGAATCGTCGTCGGAGCTGCTATTGCCGCATAAACGATCGCGCTTCGCTTTCGCTCGAGCCTTGACGCGGTCCATTCTGCTGCTCGCTTTTCCCGATGCATCCATCGAACCCTCGCTGCTCCGAGAGTTTACGGAATCGTCGGGAGGCCCCAGCAGGCAATTCTCCGAGCGATCTATGTTTGCTCGCAGGCTCCTCATCAACTCCAGCGTGTACTTGCTGGGTGTGTAAGCTTTTTCATTGTGCTGAGAATTCTGATCGACCGGCAAACGATCGGAAATCTTGCCCAGCTTGGACTTCATCTGGCTTGTCTTTTTTGTCTTCCTCTTGGACAACAAGTGCCCAGGGATGTAGGTGATGTCCTCCTCGTTGGAAGAAACGTCGTTGTGCTGTCCAGAGGATATTCTCCTGAGAAAACCACCGAACGACCACTTGCCATCTTTCTTCTTCTCCATTGGCAGGCAAGCTGGACTCGCAGGACGTCTGGTAGGAGGCAAAACGCTCTCCAACATTGTACTCCGCTTTCCTTTGATTTTCCACTTTTCCATTGAATACGAACAAATACAAAAGCTTGGGAATTCACGGATGTATTTTCTCTATCTGAAACAGACAACCAAAAACTATTTATAGCCTGAGTCTGCGAACGTCTTTGAAATTCCTTTCAACAGTGGCCTGTGGAAGACATGAAAAAAACAATAAAAAAATTGAGGTCAAGAGGTGACCCACATTTTGGTACAAATTTTCAGATGTCCATATTTATTTTCATTTTATTTTCATTTTTGACTTTTTCATTTATTTGTTTAGCATATATGCCAATTATAGATGATCTCGCAGAACATCGAATATTCGGATGAGTCGGTCGCGCAGGGAGTGTAAAAAATTGGCTTCGACGACAATTAGCGGAATGATTAACTTTGTGCCGCGAGACTGTTGAGTCATGCAGCTTGCACACTATCACACGTCTCTCGGCATTGATAAAGATCGTACGAGTGGAGACACGCGAGTATATAAGTAACAGACAGCCACACCCTCCAATTTCTCAAATATCACGATACCATATAGATTTCGTGAATTCTATATTGCAATCGTCTCCGTGCACGCACTCACCTAGTCGGGCAAAGGTGCACAAGTTTTATTTTCTCCCCTCCCGCTCTACGATGTCGAGAGACTCGTTATCGATATCAATATCACAACCGACCAAAGTGCAACGCAGTGTGTGTGTGTGTGTGTGTGTGTGTGTGTGTGAGTCTGACCTCGATAATCTCGAGTTGCGCGAATTCTTCGAAACTTTGGCATAATCTCATTTGCGGGAAAGAGAATCAATTAAAGAGAATCAATCAAAGAAAAATAGAAAACAAACAGACGAGTTATCAGCTATCGAACCCGGGATTCTCAGACGAACAGTATTGCAAAACAAGTATATCTCTCTCTCTCTAAACATGGCCAGGAAGAGAAACGGAAATAGATGCACTCATTCTCCGCACGCTCTGTCAAAGTAACACTACCTCGTTCTTTTACCGATTTCTTCTTCTGCTTCTTCTTTCGTCAGTTTAACGGGGCCTGCGCATTAAGCGATTGCGATTCCGCTTAGCCTCCGGCTTTGCCGTGCCGGCCACCGTTGATTATTTTACAATTTGTCATACGAGAGAGCCTGCTTACTTGCATGCACATCGACTCACTGTACTGGGTATATCGTGCGTTATACGCACTGACGTTTCGTTTAACGGACAAAATGTAAATATTTGGATTTAATCCTCGAGCCGTGCGCAATGTTTTTATACACATACGCTTCTCAGGATGACGACGCCCGCCCACTAGAGAATTGAGCTTTCGCGTGGGTGTGATGTAAATCACGATCTGCGTTTTACTATTACGAAAAATCACAAGTAGAAAAAATGTACAGACACTAACGACGGCGACAAAAGTTTCTAACCTCCCGCGTGTTCTCGTGGGGAGGAGCGTCGAGCTCCTGACCAAGTGCTGGAAACTCCAACGCTCAGTCGCCATTTGGAGGGACGCACCCTGGTTGCATGGGCATGGAACTAGTCGCTGACCCAACCTTACCTGGGGCGTGTTCGAAAAGCTTCCAATGCATACAACACGTTCTCAGCCTGTCTCTCTCGCTCCGCCGAAAGCTCCACTAATGCTATCTCTCTCGCCCTCCGTAGTGTTTTATTACCGACCGCGATATTTCACTCCCCCTTAAGGCCATGTGAAAGATGTACCACGTGACATATGAATGCGAGAGAGATATATGCATTTTTCGAATCAATGCCATTTAAGGCCAAACAAACTCAGTCGGTAACAAAAACTGTAATGAATGCCATTCGGACATCAGACATTTCGCAGAGAAGCGAAACGTTAGCGGATGTAGAATTCAATACCGCGTCCAATGATGCTTCGCTTTTATGCCAAATGTCAACCTTTTTTAAATGTCATTGATTCGAAAAATTCAACTATCTCTCTCGCACTCGTATGTCACGTGGTACATCTTTCACATGTCCTTAAAGCCTGTAATTGATAATCTCAGCATCGTGACTTCGCGCCCGACTTTATGCCACGTTTTTTCTTCGTTATTTTTTCTTTTGAAAATTCCGAATTTTTTCCGGAAATACCGGTCATACCGGAAATACGTTACTTCCGATTTGAAAATTTCATTTTTCGACCGAACGTGACGTCACAACAGAAATACAGTAGAACCTCGCTTATACGACCTTCGATTATTCGACACAGGGACAAAGTAGCAATGTTCGCGCACGGAGAATGTGTGTTATCTGTGTTATCCGAGATTTCACTTATCATAAGACGTACGCTCCCCCACATTACCTCGGATAAACGGGTTTCTATTGTACGATAAATGGTATCTATCTATCACTTCCGGTTTGAAAATCTAATTTTTCGATCGGGACTGACGTCATACCGAAGTCGTCGAAATCAATGAGGGCAGTGACAAGACACTTTCAATTGTTTTCCGAGCGATGCTTATGTTTATTTATTAATTGTTTCGACGGAAGTCATCAAACTTGAAAATTTAATAAAAATATTCACAATGAGCATTCTCTCTCTCTCTCTCTCTTTTCCTCTCTCGCTCTGTCTCCCTCTCCCTATCTTGCGGTCGCACGTGCTCTGTTTCTCGCGTACGTTCGATTTTTTTAAATGAAAAAATCGCAGTGCCATTCGTTCACCGCTACATGCGACAAGCACAATTCACATGTAACTCACATATACCATTACCTACCAACCTCAAATGGGGTCCATGCTCGTGGACACAGTGTTGTCTCAGGAATGGGGGGAGACGGGAGTGGTTGTGAGGGACGGGGGGGGGCAGAGGGGAGGGGGGGATGCGTGTATGAATGTGTGTTACGTATGTTTATGTACATTCAATTAATAATAATAATTATTATTAATAACAACAATAATTAATTAATACGGATAGAAAATCATGATTTCACGGTGAATGACTTGATTCATTAAGTTCGATCAACATTTAAATTTATAGAAATCGTCCCTTGTCCGTACATATGCTCGAGCATGTTAGTGCTCCGCGCAATGCCGATTATTACATTCGGCACACGGCCCATACAGCGATGATTTTATCTTCGAAATGTTTCACTGTTTTCTGGCCGTTGCCGTATGGCAACCGTATTTATAATATTCCAAATAGTGTCGGGAACAGTCTCTGAGCCACAGATTCATTATTTTCACTCCTTTTTTCGTTTTTGTTGTCGTTGCTGTTTCATTTTTCCTTTATCCTTATCGGCGTGGATGTAGATCGTTAACTCGACGCAACTTGGAACACACACAAACACTGCTTATTCAGAAGATGCCAATTAGAATAATAATTCCCTCGCAATTGACTGGTTTTCGTGGTAACTCGCCCGACGGAATTTAATCTTGGTTACTCAATCGAGAATAACGACCATTTCGTCGCCTCGGGACGCCGCTCTCTGCGGATGAGGGGGAGGAGGATGAAGAGGTGTCGGCAATCTACGCCATGGTTTTCGTGCTGCTCTTCGCAGTTCAACCGACGTTAGAGTCCTTCTGATTCTTCTACGGAAGATAAAAATTTAATTCGCTTTAGCGATGGAACCGTCGTATTGCAATGATTCATTCATTTACATATATATCATTCACCTCTGCGATTTAAACTCACTTTGTCTGATCGGAGGCGCGAAAATAAACGTCGTCGGGTGCGTCCATCCAGGAGATGACCTGTTTGCGAGCATTGCTTCTAGATATTGGTGGTCCGTGGGGCAGAAAGTGCGGATGAGCGGCTCGTCCGTTCAACGGCGGTGCGAGCGGAACTATCGCTGGGGTGGCGTGATCGAGTGCGTGCTTCGGATGCATCTGCTGCTGGGAATGGTGGGCACGTTTCGCGGGCGGTCCACCGGGGAGCCCTGCGCTCAGGGCAATACCTACGAACAAACAAGAAAACGAGACTGTTAAGATATTGTCAATTGATAGTTGCGAATTACTTTAAACAATTCTTTTTTTTCTTTTCCATGCTTGTGCGGAGTCAAACCGTACGTTTATTCGCAAACCGGCACTACAGATTTGGCTCTTGGGATTCAACGGACATCTATACACGACATTAAAAAAAAAAAAAAATTCATTTTTGTATAGATCGTAGACTAGAAAGAAAAACTATTGTCCTTGGTAGTTTTCAAAGATGGGAAAATATTGTTTTTATCCTGCAGGGATGACTCGATCGTGTATAAAATCGAGCATTTAACACATAAAAAAATTGTGCATTTAACACATAATTTTGTGTCCACTTTTTTTTCTGTACTAATTTTACAATTACTACAATTACGAAAAAAAAAGAAAAAAATAATTGCGAGCGTTTGCGAACAAGAAATTTTTTTTTTAAGTGGGCAATCTATTTTTTCACCGTTTAATTATAACAATATCGAGAACAGGATGCGTGTTTCCGGTTATTGCGTATTAACGTGCGATTGCCAGTGCAGACGTGGGATCTTCGTGAGATAGCGAGCCACAAAGTGAATCTCAAGTCTCGTAATCGCACACAATTGATAAACAAAAGCAAGAGGCTCCGATTCTTGGTGCTTTACCTTCATCCCAATCCACGTCAGAGTAGAAGCCAATAAAACAGAGAGCAAATTCAAATAGGGGAAGTCTGCTCGGTAAAGTCGATGAGCGTCACCGAGGACCTTTTTTTGTTTGTTTTATTAACCCTACGAAACTTACCATCCGAACCATTGATCTCGTCGAAAGGTGGCCTTGTGCGCTTCAAGATCGTCTGCTGCGCCTGCATCGCAGGCTGGGGTTGCGGTGGAGTCAACGGGAGCCTGTCGACTTCCGGCTTGTTGGGTACTCTCTCGTACAATAGACTGCCGTCTACGAACGAAATATAAATAATATCGGTTTCAACAAAAACTGAATTTGTTACAAGCACTAGCAGTTGTTTTGTATTGAACCATTTGAAAATTTATTCCGTTGTATGCGATGTATTGTCTGCGAGTGTCCGTGAGTGTCCGTGAGAGTGTGCAATGGTCTTGTACTATATTATTAAGTATTTCATTCGATTCTGCATAATGTTTTGCAGATGTTCTGCATAATGTTTGGTGGCGGTGATTGTCGATACATAAAAATCGATGATACGCTACGTTGCTATTTAATTTTTTACGAAAAATATGCCTACCGGGTGCCTTTGGTGGTCGTGGAAAGAAAACGCGATCGGGTTGCTTGCGCTGTCCGGGTGCTGTTAGGGCGAGCCAGTCCCAGTCCCCGGGTTGCCTGGGCGAGGGATGATCGCCGAGACGTGTCGCGATGTCGGTGACACGTGGACGCGGCCGAGGTCGAACGGCCCGGGCGAGAATTCTTAACTCCGCGGGACTCTTAGAAGTGAGCTGTGGCGAGGCACAAAGATGTCGCAACGGGGCGGCATTCACCGGCTGATGAGGAGCACGAGCCGCGTGACGGGTACGCAATTGTGCTGCACAAAGTCTGCGAGCGGCACGAGCGAGGGCCGAAGTGCGTAGGTAAAAAGCTGATCGGGTTTTCATAACGGGACGGGGAGATCCGCTGCCACCACCTCCACCGGCTCCGCTGCCTCGCAAATCGACCCCGTGAGCACTCGCGTAGTGACGGCTCAGATGAGCTTTGAGCTTGAACTCCTTGCCGCACGCGGGTATGCTGCACCGGTGAGGCCTGTGAGCACCGCTCATTCCTTTACTCTCCTCATCCGAACCAACGCCGCCCCTCTTGCGGTCCAGATCTGTGTCGTCTATGCGCGATGGTACCTTCGGAAGAAAGAAAATAAAAATCGTCGAAACTTTGAATCTGATAAATTTGATTATATTTTTATTTAAAGCAACAAAATTTTTTTTGAACCGTTCGTTTCGTTAAGGCTTTACGGCCTTAGAGATATATTTTTTTTTTTACACACCTTGAGCCCTCCGTATTTCTTCCAATACATCCAGCACGGTTGACACAAACGGCACTGCATCTGAGACGGTCCCCAGGCGTACCATTGTGGGCTCTGTGAACTTTGACAACTCTCGCAGGGTTTACCGCCAAGTCCGACCATGAGCATACCGCTATTGTCGCTCGTTATATTCCCGTTACTACTTCCATTTAGTACACTTATAGCTTTTCCGTTACTGCTGTTATTGCTGTTGCTCAGAGGTAATATATTCGCCGATGTCGGTGTGTTGCCCGATGTCGGTCCTTTGTTGTAATTCGGTATGTATACTTGTTTCAATTTGCTCTCTGCCTCGACCGCTTTCACTCTCTTTTGCTGAACATAACGATCCGTCGTCTTCCACATGTAATAGTATTCGATAACGTTCTTCAAAGTTTTCCACGGTAACTGCAACGAAATCGATCGACGATTGGAATTATAAAAGCAACATTCCGAAAGTATGACACTCGTAATTTTACACTCACAAAGTCCTGACGTATGTCTGAGAAATCTTTTCCATATTTGTCAAGAGCCTCTTCGAAAAGATTAGCCTCAGATGCGCTCCACTCTTCCATCTCGTCTCTACATAACACCGGACCTGAACTGGGAACCAGCGACGACATTGCTTTTGCTACGTCGTAATTGTGCCGGTGCAAGGTGTCCATCGCGTGGAACTGAAATAATTTTTTAAAATTATTATAGTTTAGTATGTAAAAAAAAAAAAAAACAAAAATACTCGCATGTTATCTACGTAGAATCACGTTCATTTTAGAGAAGTTGAATTTATATCGTTTTCTTACAAGGGTAATGTCTCGCGAGGCTGCCGCCGCGGACATGTGCAGTGACGGTTGTTTAACCGAGGACGAACAGTCGAGGGCCCTTGCAAATGTGCCAACCGATCGACTCACAACCAAAAACTGATCGATCTGACGATCCGTCAACGAATGTCGCGGGGTCCACACTAACGTCTCGAGGTCCTGCAATCTTCGGGGATCGGCTTCTCTCTCAGCCAGAGTCAGGGATGTCGACGATATACCGTCGGCCTGATATCTACTGCCCACTCTTATTTCACCTGCGAAAAGAAAATTTAATTATTAATGTAATATTTATATTATTAAAGGTCAAAACAACTATTTTTGTTATTAATAAAAATTAAAAAAAATTATTTACCTTTATCGGCGAGCAGTGTGCGTTGGGTTGGATCGAACACGAGACAATAAAAGAAAGAATCTTCCTTGTTGAGATAACTCAAGAGTGACTCTGTCTCGTTCAGTAGGGTTACACAACATTTGCCTCTTATGTGAGTTGCAGGCATGGTTTCAACTTGCCGAGACAGGAACAGTTCTCGGTGCTTCATTTGGTGACGTTGCTTCGTACTCAATTCAGCGACACCGCCACCAGCGACGATGCCTTCCTCCATCCCTGCGTTTAGAAATCAAATATTTAACGCAAAAATATCAACCGATAGACTATCGACAAATTGTAACCTTCTACGTCAAATGAAAAATTTAAGTTCGACTACAATACGAGAATTAAAAAAAAAGACAATAGCTCGAAGAATTTTTAATCGTATCTGTAAAAACAGCATTTTTTTTATCCCTTCCAATGACAATAATACACAAGATAAAAAGACGTATATATAGGCATCTACGTAATTCAGATTTTTTCAATTCTGAAGTTTATTTTACTGTAACGTCTTCTGGACGCGGACAAAACAGTGTGATCAAGAGAACAGCATTTTTTTTGCTTAAAAACGCAGTACAATGGCAAAATCAACGTGAAACTCAGTCGAATGAAAATGAACTAGCAAAAATGGGCAACATAAAAATAAAGCTGGGAAACGTTATTGGCCCATATATATCTAAAATTTTCAAATAAGAATAACAATAACTGCGGGATGCATGATCTTTTTTTTTTTTTGGCACGGCCTCAGATTACTAAAGAATCATCACAGTATGCAGCAGGATATTTCCCTGACGCGAGTAACAGTGAAAAATCTACATACGATTTATAAAGCTAAACATTAGTAAAATTTGTACTTCCACGGAAAGCATAAACGACAATGTTACCGACGTCAATGCCTCGCGTGAGGTACGCGATTTGCTACGTGTTTCGCGCATTACGACTGGAAAAATACTGATAATGAAAGAAACTAAATTTTTTTTTTTTTTTTTCAAATAATAAAAAACTATCGATATCTATAAATGTACGGGCACCGCTGTACGCGAGTCTACCGTAACAACAGTCGCTGGTCTCTCGCTGTATATCTCAGAGGCGATAGTTTACCAGTTTTACACCCAAAATTATTGTCTCTCTGGCCTTACAGTGCAATAGACCCAGACTAACGGCATTCACCAAGATTACAAAGAATTTTTTAACGAAAATCCTGCTGCTGATTCAGTAGCCGTTTATCATCATGGGCTTGAAATATACTTTTTATTTCTACAACGAGAATCCTGATTAGAAGTTTAATGTTTCGTTTTACTAAAGTTTCCATTTACCGACGGAATCCGTGAGCATCGGGATTACTCGTTCGATCATTGGTCGAATCATTAACACTTTTTAAAAATCCTAGTCATGTACTAAGACGACGATATTTTACCTTGTACTTTGATGAGGATTATGTCTTGATTAAAAAATAAATAAATAACAAACAACGAGAAATAATAATGCTAGATTGTACGCTTGATTTTAAAAAAATGGGTTGAGCGGTTTGGAATAATAAATAGTAAATTACATGCACTTCAGATTACGTCCGCAATGGTCACTTTTTTGTTTTTCATTTGATTATTTGCTCACTCACCGTGGGGCTCGTGGGCCTCAGACAGTGGGGCTTTCAGCCAGCCACCTTTACCCCCTTTGTTCATCACTTTGGACCCAATCCCATCTTTACTAGTCATTTCCTTAGTCGATTCTGGAGTCTCGATTTTTTGACTCTGCGTGCTTGCAGGGGAATCTGACCTCTGCTGCTCCACGCTTGCCACTGGAATTTTCATCACAAAAAAACCGACTCTACTATTGTTTTCCGGTCTTTCTCGTAACAATTTTTTTTCACACATCATATCTTTCTTTTCTAAACTACTATATTGATACAATAATATATCGAAGACGTTGTTTCATCCTATTTTCCTCATGGAACATGCTCAATCAATTTTGCAAAATATAATAAAGTATCGATTAGAGATCAAAATTTGGTTGCGTCTTCCGCGGTTATACAAAATAAATAATACTTCTCTAAGCAATCGTTTCTGAATCTGGCGAAACTTTGCTCGAATATGAAAAGAAAAAAGAAATGTACGAACAAGGATCACAGTATTTTTTTATTTTTTTTATTTACTGACTATTTAGACACCCTTTGATAGTGAATAATTACATATACCGGAAATGTATATTACTGAAAATCATCCGAAAATTTCATGCAAAACTAATCATTACTGTCTTCAATTATAATTTCTACCAAGGACAATCTACCACAGTAAACAGCATAAAAACGTCCCAAAATCTAAATCTGCCATGCGGGTACTTTCGTTAGTAAAAAATCCTATGATCTATTCCTCCCACTGCAAAACTTCGACAGCTTTTTTGGCAACCCGATTTCCTACATTAAAAAAACAAAGTACATTCTCTGTACCGCGACGAAAAAAAAGTATTCCCAATCCCGACATCTGCTTCGGTAGTTTCCGTGTCCACGTTCAAAGGGCCAGTACCTACGGGTGTACTCAAAATGGCGTCTGGTACTCCCCCCCCCCCTCCGCCTCCCCCTCTCTGGAGTAGTCACAGTGGTGAGAAAGGATCGCGCTGTCTCTGCGATCGATTCGGTGAGAAAACATGAGAAAACCGGAGGTAGATCGTCATTAGACTGTGAGAGTCCAACCGAATACAGATAGAACGAATAATATATCTCTCTCAGTCTATCGCATATATATATATATATAGAGAGAGAGAGAGTTTTGCAGTTTCCGGCGGGGCCGGCCTCGGAGTAATTTTCGAGGTACCGGGGTATTTCGACTATTCGTTGGGAGTGCGAGAGGGAGTCCGATTGCGGGCAAATACCGCCGGACAGGGAGACCCTGGGGGGTAAGCGAGAGAGTGAAAGGGTGGACGAGGACCAGGTCGGGAGAGGGAATGCTTAAAATGAAGATGGCTAGCGGCGCCCGCCACCTCCCACACTGCCTCCACCCCCCCCCCCCACCCCCACCCACGCCCCCGTCGTCGTCCGGACATACATACACATACGTGTACGCTCGCGACGGCTCGGTATGGTATAGCGTGGCTTCGTGTGTGTGTGTGTGTGTGTGTGTGTGTGTGTGTGTGTGTGTGTGTGTGTGTGTGTGTGTGTGTGCGCGTGTGCGTGTGTGCGTGCGTGTGTGCGCGCGCGCGCGCGCGCGTGTAGAATGTGTGTACGTTGCGGACGGGTTCCCTTCGCGGTGAGATAGTCTGTTCATATGTGTATGTGTGTGTAACACACACCCCACCAATCCCTGCGTCAGTCATTCATTTAGTTGGAGAGTATGGGGGTGAGAGGGTGGACTCTCTCTGCCACCCTCGTACCCACCCCCGGCAGATCGATACAACCCCCATCCCGTTTTACCACCCACCCGACCCTCTCGCCTCCTCCTCGCCCAACTTTACTTATTATACGATCCCTCCCCAAATCCCCGCGTCTCATTATCTTTGCCATTGCCAGCGTACAGCCGAAGAGTGGAGATGGAGAGAAAAGGAATGAAAGCGGAGAGAAAGAGGAAGAATATGTGTGTGTGCGCGCGCGCGCGCGCGCGCGTGTGTGTGTGTGTGTGTGTGTGTGCGCGCGCGCGCGCGTGTGTGTGAGAGAGAGAAAGACTCAGAGAGAGACAAAAAAAAGAGAGAGATGGTCAAAAGAGCAAGAAAAATCGCGAGAAATTCCACCTCTATTCCTTTGCTCGGACGCACCAGAACGCTACGCCGGGAGACGCGTATAACGTGTGCACGCGCCACTGGCGACGAGCGTCCGTGGTTACACGCTGCGTGCACAACGGGTCGTGCCGGAAACGTGGATGTTTGAGATATCTATGCTGATTCTTAATTTTTATTTATAGTTTTTTGTACCTTTGAAAATGTTGCTTTGAAGGTAAAGATGTCCACTTTGGAGATTTATTTTTATTTTGAGCTAAATATTTTTATTTTTATTTTTAACGAATGTCTCTACAAATATTTATTTGGAGTTAGTCTACGGGAAGATGCGATGAACTTCAGATATTCATAACGATTTTTTTTCCCCCCTATGCAATGACATACTCGAGATATTTATGTGAATTTTTGTTTCTAAGCATTTGCTTTTTTAGGATGGAGTATCGTAATATGATTTTTTTTTCTACGTTATATATACTGTATCAAAGGGTTGTTTCTCGAAGGAAACTGAATAAATAATAGCATAGCGGAGAGATAAAAGTTATTTCGATTGCAGTTAAGATGATTAAACTCCTGCCTATATCAGGACGGAAAAAGAATTCCGAAAATGGCCATTGGGTTCCGGCGGATTTTTTTCTTTCCCCATACATAAGAAATGCACTTTAAGAGCAGTGTGTGTGTGCACTCGACGCCATTTTGAATACAGGCTTTCGTGCGAAAGACGTATTTTGCGAATACCGTTTCTAAGGTACGTTAAAATCGACGAATTTGATAGGAGTAATTTCTTTTCTTTTTTCATAATTTTATTTCTTTTCGATTGAAACGCGTTCGTTAAGACAGCAATGAGTTTCGTGTAGGATGCGCCTAAGCTCGCGGGAAGAGTAGCTCATCGTCATTAATGAGAATGTGTGCAATTAGATACGGTACTCGGAGTTTGTACGAGTACAAGGAACGTATGGAACGAGGAAGGTTTTGAACAGTGTTGCTTGTCGAGCCTCGCAGTGCGGACTATCGCGTGAAAACGGTCCGTGATATTATCATAGATTAAAGGGCACCTATCACCCCACTAGATATTCTCCATTCATCGAGGTGAAATCAAATGTACACTCACACTGATGCTTGTCCGCAAGCATAATCAAGGTCGAAGGCAAATCCCTTCGCCTGAAGAAGCACATAACTTTTGCCTCGACATTTCCACTGGCCGTCTGAAAATATATAATTATTGTCAATCATTAATTTGCAACATTATATTTCGAAAAATTCAATACGTTATTTTTTCTCCGACTCTGTATTTCTGTAACGCATCTGCTTTGGATTTATAATACGTGAGTGATAATTATACTTTTGAGATTTAATTATTGGCATGATTGGGAAAATTCAATGGGCGTTTAAAAAAAAATACAGAGTCGCTGCAAAAGTAATTTGATTCTCAAAACGTTAATATATTTGCATGTTTCGTGATACGATTTTTTACATTTTTTTTTGTATAGGGATAATAATGAAGTGAAGATGCAATTAAAAATACCTTATTCAACTCCTCTATCCTTCGTATTTGATAGGGAGACGTCGATGATGTCTCGAAATATACGTAATCTGAAAGACAATAAAATTTATTAGTAGGTATTCGAGCTTCGCGGATATGAAGATATCACGGTAATCGGAAAGAACAAATATATTTGGAGCAGGGCTAAAATAATTTTTTTAAATAATTAAATCACTCATATCTATTCCAAGTGAAATTGTAATGAATAAAAGATCATACATAATTCAAATAATCTATTTATCGAACCTCGGATAGCACGGCAAGTTTGCATGTTCCTTCTATACAGTAAAATTTTTTTGTTTAAATCTACCAAGCAATGTTTTTTTTTAAACTAAGTCATGCATGGAGATTTCTTGTTCGGTCAAATTGCCTGTACAATAGTACAAGTATAAATATACATCTCATTTTCCGATCGTATTTTTTTTCTATACTATCCGGTGGATACGACGTGTACTTTCGGGCGCAACTGTCCGGTACCTAGCCGCGAGTGGGGGAAACAGGTCTAGAAGGGGAGCAGAAGGTTTTATGGCTATAGAAATTCAACTCTGAATAGAGGTATACGCCAAAGAGTCTCTCCGACGGTCTCAATGGTGTTTATGCGACTGCAGTTGGGAATTACAATATCGTCTGGAATGTCAAAATATTCGTGACGATTAAATTCTCCAAGGCCAGTCGTACTATTCGTACGGATTTAACAAAAATCTACTCTTTCCACGTTATAGTTGTCATTCATAATTTAACAAATATATTAATAAAAAATACGTTTTTTAAACTTAAAAAACCAACATTACATCTTAAGTAATCGCATAAACGTCTCTCAGCTCAGAATCATAAACAATCCCAGGTGACCGGTTGTCTCTGTGACATCCTACTTCGTGCCATAAATCCCTCGTTTACCGTTAGCATCTCGCGTATTGTTTTTATTCCTCGTAGCCCGCACGGCTACACCTCCCGCGTTTATCGATGGACGAGAGAGAACAAAAATATGGAAAAAGCCGTAATCGACGTCGACGAGACTCCGAGCTGAAAGTCTCGGTCTCAGCCTCGGTCTCAGCCTCGGTCTCAGTGCCGATGTTCGTTGGTTCGCTCAGTCGAAACGTCCCGTGCGTAACGGAAATTCGCGTGGCCTCAGTAAAATTGCGGTTGTCGCGCGAAGAAGCGAGGCAGTGTGCGTTACCGGAGGGGCGGGCGGGGGGGGGGATACAACGGCGAGCGCAACGAGGACCATATACTTGGGTACGAAGAAATTTTAGTTTTGGCTTCTTGTTTCGTTATTTTTTTTAAATGACAAAGAGAATGGTTTTGGCGTTAATCGGTGAATTCATTGGGGTAAGAATTAGTATGACCTACCGGGTGGCGGAGAGGGGAGTGGGGGAAAGCGAGGTATATAGAGTAAGGGCGACACGGGGAGTGCGGGACGAAGGGGGATTCGAGCAGACGTACGGGACGCCAAGAAGCGGGGAGGGGAAAACGGGGGAAAGATCCAGATGAGGAGAGGCACCGTGGCGGACAGGGACAAGGGGGCAGCGGGACGGGGGGGGGGTGTAGCAGGGGGACGCGAGGGGAGAGAATGAGAACAGGGGACGCCATCGCGATGCCATTTGCAAACATTAATTTCTCGGAGCTAATTAAAGCCGGATTCGTTGCCTGTACTGAGGGGGATGAATGCACGAGAAGTTACAAACTCCCCTGAAATGTTTAACAAAAGTAGCATATAAATACATCGAAGTTTTGAGAAAGAAAAAAGAAAAGCGAACAAAAAAAAAGGTATCAAGTGGAGTGTTCGAACGTTACCTCCCACCCGGTACATGTTGGCCGTCATGTTGCTGGCGTCCTGTGCGGCCGCGAGCCCAAAATTTGCGCTCTCGTGGTTCCCGTGGCTCTCGTGGTATTCCGCCGGCATCGGCATGGAGGCCTTCTCTCGTTCCTCCCTCGCGAGAATCTCGTATCGCCGACACTTGCCACTTCTCTCTCTCTCTCTCTCTCTCTCTCTCTCTCTCTCTCTCTCTCTCTCTCTCTCTCTCTCTCTCTCTCTCTCTCTCTCTGTCTCTCTATGTCTCTCTCTCTCCTCTCTCCGTAGAGTCAACACTTCACCGTGTCACTCCATCGTGTTTGTTTGAGCCACATCGAGTACGTACCTCGCCGCACGACTACCCGCTCCTCAACACTCACTCTCTCGCCGCGCGCGATCGCTCCTTCCTTCCTACCTCCCTCCCGCCCTCCTGCCCCTCTCGATCTCTCTCTCTCTCCCCCCCCCTCTCTCTTCTTTTTTCGTTTTTTTAAGTGTCTAAAACCCCCGCAGGTTGTATTTTTATATCTTGTATGTATAACACCGGCGCGAAAAATTGGCCGACCCTGTGTCGCCCTTGTCTCATACGAAGGAGGGTTGGAAAAAAAGAAAAAAGATGTTCTCGCGCACACTGCGGTCTTCGCGTTTCACGTGTCCGTTAAAAGATCGGGCATCGTCAGTGGCCGTGTCGCTCCGCTCAAGGGAAGACCGCCATTTTCATTTAGAGCGAGCGGGGAGAGACACGAGAGCGAGGCAGTCTCTTGGACTCCCCACCACCGCCGTCGGTTACTTCGGCTCGTTCACTATATCACCCCAGGCACCAGTGTACCGGTCATCTAGGAGCTTCCTTTCACAGAGATAACACTGGCCGTAGCACTCTGGTTCTCATCGTACACACGCGATATATCAATTTAACGTGAGCGAGAGCACTTTTTCGGGGCAGCGGGGAGAATCCGCGTAAACGTTCGATGGATCGTCCTCCGGAGCTAAGCCGTTATTTACCACGAAAAAAAGCAAGAACCCGCGGAACTTGCGGCTCACTGTCACTAGACCAACGACTGGCTCCGCGTTCTTTGGCGCTACTGCGCTCAACACAATTTCTGGTGCGGGGTCGGGGCGGAAGGGGTGGGGGAAATCTCGCGGATGTCCGACTGGGGTGGGGGGGACACACATCAAATGGACGAACCGGGCAAATGTGACGGCAACTGGCTATTCGAATCGCAGACTGTACCGTCCAACATGGCCGACTCGTTTGAATTTTGACGCCGGCTTGCTAGACTCTCTTTTTATATATAATATATCTCGTTTCGACAGGGGAAACACACGAAATTGCGCAACCATCCAGACTCGTTGCGATGCCGGGCAACGATCGGCGATTCCGCATCTTTTTTCTTTTGATTTCTTTCGATTGATCCGAGAGCGTCGACTTCGCGCCGAATCTCTCGGCGAGTCGGTGATAAAACGTGGGTAAATTATTCGTTTGCACCACTGTTTTTGAAACCGTCGAGATAAGATACCGCCGAAACAAACTGATTCATATAAATTGCAAGGCAATTTTTTAATTATCAAATGCGACGCACGAGTTTCAACGATTCACAACAGCGCGTTCTTTTCACATGTGACGAAAAAACATATACCACGATCGAGGCTTCGATATTTAAGATGGCGGTGACGATTTGAAAGATTGTGCCAATAATGTTACACGTGGATTTCGCGCGTCGGTTCGAACGAACACGAACACGAACATGGTCGGAGTATCGAATCGCGATCACGATCGATAGTGATATCTACAGAGGAGAGGAAATTCAGTCGCTTTGTTTCTTTTTTTTTAGTATACGAAATATTTATATTTATGAAATTAGTCTTTCTATACAATTGTTCACGCACATTCACATACTCCAATGTCGTCGTTGGGTCGATGATAGTGTATGCGAATGGATAATTGAAATAATCTAATAATCCTTAGAGCTCGAGTGAATTTGCCTTTTCTTTGAGATGACGTTTGTTTGCTTTTTCTTTTCTTGTTTTTTCTTTTTCGTCAAAACTTTTCGTTTCCGATCAATAAATAATGTTGAGAATGCCGAAGACATATTTTTTTCGCTATTTAAAAGATTATATGCCTATGTACACGAATTAAATGTACATAGCTGATAGGGTGTGTATGTTGTGTATAATTCGACGAGTTAGTTAATACATTTTAGAAAAACTATTTTTAAGGCACGCCTCGCGCTCTCTATCGGTTAATTCTTTTTCTTCTTGCTTGTTTGTTTCTTCGTCTTGATTGATATTCGTTATAAATAATTATAGTTTGTCCATTATCGGAACCCTTTTAATCTAAATTAACCGATACACTACAATGAATTTTTTGTTCGTTATTATAATTCATGTCCTAAATATATGTAATATCTGTTCTGTACATAATCCTATGTCTTTCGTATGATTCCACTATGATTGGGAAGTCTGTACCATTTAATAATGATAGTTAATGACCATTAAACATTAATCAGAATAACAAGGTAATCGTAAATGAGATGCACAGGGATGAGATAACGCACTTTTTTTCATTATTTTTTCATCTTCCTCTCTTCACTCCTCGTCGCAACGGGAGTTACGCGGTCGGTTAAAGGTAACGCGAAAGTTTTCTGATAGTTTGCGCGTGGAACTCGATGTTTGAAATGTCATTCGAATGGTCGAAGTTGTGAAAAAGAAATCACTCCTCTTTATACCTTGAAAGTCGCGAAAAGGGAGAAAAAACACATAGGCAGAAAACGATAAAGATTTCAATCTGACACTTTACCTTCAACGTTCACCGCAGTAATACTACTCGCAAATTCATTATTAGATAATAATATTTTAAAAAAACCTATGTCGACGTCGACGGCTTATGCAATCGTATGTACAATTATGCCAGCAAGGCGTTGGCGTTTCCGGCTGGCGAATCCGCTCCACCCCCTCCCCCTCCGGCCCCCTCCCTCCCTAACTACTACATTACTATCGTTTACGGATAAAAAAATACTAACATGTCGCATTGTCGTTGCACGGGCAGTGTTCATATAAATTTGTTCATCGATAAGGCACCAACTTTTCGGATCCTGAGATTCAACCCGCATGCTTCGACAGATTCAGAGGCATATCTGTAAAAAAAAAAAAAAGATATTTAAATGATTAATTGTACGATCAGGCTTAACATTTTTGTTTTTTATTTTTAAAAATAAAAAACAATAAGCAATTCATCGATTAATGTTCGATTAAATTCTTGCGTCATACTGAGTTGATAGACGTTGTAGTATGAGAACTTCCGCTAATCGCGGAAATCCGAGTGCAGTAATTGCGTTTAATCCTATCGAGTGAGACGGATGGAGCGGTGGATTCGACAATATATTATTACGGGTGATTAGAGCCATACCTGATGGAGGTGTGAGAGCTTGTTCCCTGTAGTCTTTGTAGTGATGAACATGAGGCGAGGATGGATGAGGTGGTGGAGGTGCGAAAATTGGCATCGGTGGTGGATAATGGACAGGCGGTGGATAGTGCATCCATAAGGGTGACCTGTAAGGGCCTGGCGGAAGCATCGGCACGCCGTAGAGCGGATGATGGACCGAAGTGTTGGCCGACGCTACATAAGGGTCGACCCGGGTCCTCTGGTAGGAATGATTCGTTGAGTATTTCACGGCTTCTCCGTCGTCCAGTTTGAGTAAATTTCTCAAAAATCCGGGCTCCGGATTAGGCTTGTCCTCCCCCAGGATACTCGTTATACTGTAGGATGAGAGCTGTTTTGGCGAGGGCACCGGGACGCTCGTTGGATTCGCGGGTTGGGGTGTCGCTCGTCTCTTCGACGCTTGATCCTCGAGCGTGACTCTCTCGAGTTCACGCAGTATTCTCTTGCGCGGCGATACCACATTCGGATCCAAAAGTCTCGCGAGCTTGTCGATTATCACACTCAAAGCTTTTCCGGTACCGACGCTGCTGCACTTCCGGTTGTTCGACGTGACGTCCTTCTGATAATTCGCCGATGTCTCCTGAACGATCTGGATTATCGTTGGGTCGAGGGGACGTCGACGCTTGCGGGCGACTAAGCGTGGATGTGCACATAGACGGTTCTTCGGATCCCGACGATAGTAGAGATTGAAATCGGTTGATATGCAGCGCCTGGGATTTGCTTGCTTCCAACAGTGGTCCCTCTGCCATGGACTCGACTGTATCGACGAGTTATCGTCCGACACTGAAATTTTTTAAAGAAATTCAGATTTTCAATTATCGTACGACTACATGGTCCATAATACGGACGAAAAATTGTCCGAATTATTAAACTCGAGCGTAAATAATTGGATATACGGTAAAACGCTGAGAGATTCTTCTAACGGTATTACATTTATTTAATATCATAATATTTTGAAAATTTCAATATTATGTAAAAAAAAATAATATCACAATTAAAATAAAATAATTGTAACAGTATAATTCTTATGGAATAAAAAATTGTGGAGCTTCTGTGTACAGATTCATTGAATTGTAAGCATTACAGCGCCCAAAAAATGAAAAGAAAAATCCATAATTAACCATTAGTACTATTATTACAATTGTTTATGAAATTTCCAGCCTAGGAAGTATGTCTTACCGCTGAGTGAGGTGGAACTCTCCTGTCTGTTGGGAGTCGTGCTAGCCGGTGGCCAGAATGTTTTCTTGGGTACGGGGAACCAGGTGGTCCTGTCGCCGTCGCGCCTGTGTGACAATTCGAGTATGAATTTTCCATCCTTGAAAAATTTCAGTCTTCCTCCAGGATTCGGCAGCAGGCCACCGTCGATTCTCGGCTCGGCGTTGTGATGAGCAGGCTGGGAACTGGAGGTTTTGCCGTTGGCCTTTGTAAGGGCTGGGTGAAGGGCAGGTGGATCACGCGAGCACATCTCTGTCGTGCCCCTCGCGTAGTCTACGTGAGCGGTAGTACATTCCGCTGACTTCTGTCGCATACTGATACCCTTCGACGATCCATTCTCCGACTCTTCAGCCCTGCATAGTCGTTGATTCCTGTTCGCCAGTTAATGGTCTCGCCAAGTCCCCAAACTATCGGTACACCAAAGTACAACAGGTTCGATCGGTCGGCGCAATGTCGAGACCTTCAATTTCTGACTAGTTACTTCCTGGCTGGCTCTCGAACGGCGTGCAGCATCGAAGATCCTTTGACTGGCACATTGAAGCCGCAGGGCTCGTCGTCGCCCGAGTCGACGTCGGCGCTGCTCCTGGCATTCGGGAACACCTTTCCACCTTTCGTTAAAATTTTGAGGTTGACGAAACGAAAAAAAAAAAAAAAAAGAAAAATAACGAATGAACGAAAAAAAAAATAAGAAACTTCGTAGAAACTTTGATCGGTGAAAATCGGTCGTTGATCCCCCCGCGCGAATAGGTGCGATAAATCTTGTCTTGTATATTTGGCATAAAGTTCCTGAGAGGAATGTTCGTTCCCGAAGTTGCTGGAGCGAACACGGAGATGAGATAGATGCAGTCCTCGGTAGCCGATCCGACACCCACGCACTGCCGCCTTCGGTAACGAGCCCTATTTCAGCCCCGATACGCGGCAGCACATCGTCCCCCGATGGACGTCATCGATATCGTGTGTGGCTATTCCGATGTATTATAATCCTCGGCTGTCTGGTTGCGTGTGTTATACTCGCGATTTTTTCCGTCCGTCTCGACTCTCGGCCGAAATTCGAAACGCAGTGCCCTACGATGTGGTAACCGTGAGATTTTACACGGGCCAGCGAGGAGATTAAAGAGAGAAAAAAAAACAATAAAAAAAAAGATAAAAAAAAAGACGGGAATTAACACTTCGCTATGTAAAGCGGAGACACGGCCGACACATGTGTGTTACTTTTCGGGGGCCCCGATGAGAGGTTCGCGCGTCGCCGGGCGATCGCCTCTATTCGTCCGAGGACCCATCAAAACTCGCACCCGCCATCCTTCCTCCCGTGATTTTTCTCAACCTCTCGACGTCGAGAGTTTTGGTTGGAAATAATAATCGACAAAAAAAATAAAAAAAAAAACACAACAAGAAATATATATCTCTCTCGCCTCCGTGGTAAGAGAGACCCTCTCTCGTCTCGACAACACTCTCGCCGCGGTTCGTCGTCCGAACGTTCCTTCCGTCCAGAGGAGAGACCCCTCTCGAACTTCTCCACGGTTTACGGTCGATTCACGATATCCGCCGAGAGAAGCAGCCGTGCACCGCCACGAACACTTTTAAACCACGATACGGAGTTTACGCGAAGCCGATGTAGACCGTAATAGCTGCGAGCTGTAGATACACACACACACACGCACGCGCGCGCGCTCACACACACACGCACACTCTCTCTCTCCCTCCCTCTACCTCTCTCTGCTACGCGCTGTTCTACTGCTCTATACGTACGGGAAAATCATTTTCATCACATTGGTGTAAAGTCCGGTTATACCGCTCCCCTCCACGCGCAATCTCTCTTTCTCTCACTTCTCCCGACTACGAACCACGCTACGTGATCGAATTTTCAGGAAGGCGAACTTCGCGAACGAGCAACGAAGGGTTGAGAACGCGAAGTGCACATCTCTCTCGCTGCTCGCGCCCCTTCGTTTCGCTCGAGTAATAATAAAATTCCTGCAAACTTGGAAAGGGCGCGCGTACCCCAAAACCGTTTATATTGTCATCTCTCCGCACCCGAAGTACAGCATTGAACGCTCGTGATAGATGAGATGAAAGAAACTTTTTTTCCTCGTACAGTACATAGAGATCGTAATTTGTTTGTTGTATATACATGTTATATATACAGAACCCTGCTTTCGTAATCTCGTGGACAAGCCCCGTTGCCTAACGGACTCATTTATCCGCAGCTTCGTTTCTCCCGCGGACGATATCGTACTATCTCCGAGATTATTGCATCTGTCCAGTGTATTAACGATACTCTCACCTTCATTTAATAAGATACTTTTTTTTAAATTGAGACGATTGCAGCATCCTCGCAACTGTTTTTATAGTTGTCGGTCTTTTACCATTGTTTTTGGTTTCCTACAGGACGAGACAAATGGAACTTTCATCGACGCTATCAATCGATAAGCTTTATGTGAAAAAATTAATTATCGAATTGAATTTTCGTATGTGAAACATTGATGGTTGCCGGTTCAACCATTATATATATTTGTTGGTTTGCAGATTGCAATGAAAACAAACATCGTAAAAAATACTATTCTCGGATATTAACCCTTGTCGAAACGTCATCTTGTCGTGGACCAACAGTACGTCGGTCAATTACCGGATGATCGAACTATCAAAGGATTTAAAAAAAAAAAAAAATTCGACCTGTACACTAGTTGAATTACGGTTTGTCACTGGTCGACAATTGTTAAAGAGCCTTCCCCGTCTCATGATTTCCGCAGCTCGGTACTTTATCTACTGTAGATCACAACGAAGAGTTGGCTTCTTCGATTATCATTTTCACGCACACATCACTTCTTCACCCATTCACTTGCTCTCGCGTGTGCGTCTCGATCCGAAAGCCATTTGGGAATGGCTTTCCAAATAATACGTGCCTGCAGGGCACTCACGAACACCTGCAAAAATTCACGCATCTGGAGCACCGGTGAGTAACCAATTGCCGATTATTAATATTTTCACGATAAATTTCAACTAGGCCATAGAGTTGAAAAATGTTCCGGCGATTTGTGTATCTCAAACATAACCTCCAATGATGTTTCGCGTTTGTATCTTCGCAGGACTGCCGAATGGATTTTTGAGACACACGATTGATCATATTGGGCTGCACCAACCGCTAAAGTCCATCGTTAGACACACTACATTTTTCAACAAGCGTGAGTTTTTGAATACCGCGTCTTTCTTTGTGCCGCTATCACAGCTACATTGTGTTCTTTGTGCTGTTTTATGCAGGACCTGCCGAGACTTTGTGGAAAAGCGTTTTAAGTGTCAGTAATGCGGGACGGAAGAGAGGAAGAGGAAGAGCAGTTGGAAGGAGGCCTGCAAAAAATCTGAATCGTGGCCAAATCATCGGAGTCGGCAAGGTGAATATGGTTTGGCCTGGACTTACACAGCCGATCATGCGAGGAAAAGAGCTCGTTCAGCAGAAACAGCTGCCCGAAGATACAGAGAGAGAAGCCAGGCTGATAAAGCTGAGGGATTCTATGAATCGCGGAAGAGGACAGAAATTGTCTCCGTTGGAGCGTGGATGGAGCGGTGGAAAACTTGGTGGAAGAAGTATAGGACCTCCAGATCCGATTGGTGAAGGTACTCTGCTGGTTAATGATAAATTGGTTGTGAATTAATTTAACCTCTGGACAATCAAACTCCGTTTGTCAAATAGAAAAACAGAACAATCACGATATAATGTCTAAAATATATGTTATATTGATACAATTATTTTTCTTTGCTGTTGCTTAAATTTTTTTTTTGCTTCACTTTTTTAGATACTTTCGAAGATTTTGACTCAAGAGTTTTGGAGTTCAAGGTCGTTTGCGTGATGACCGGTAACATGGGTCGAAAGCGAAGCGTAAGCGCTATGGTAATTACCGGAAACGGTAACGGACTAGCCGGTTTCGCGGTCGCAAAAGCACCGGACGGCAGAACGGCCATGAAGACTGCGAAAAATCGTGCAGCCCAGAAGCTCATGTACATCGAGAGATATGACGATCATACCGGTGTGATAAAAAAAAAATGAATTTATTCCCCCCCACCTTGGAAACATATTTTTTACCTGTGATCAATTTAAAAAACTTATTTTTTGCAGTGATGCACGACTTCTTCACCCAGTTCGGAAAGACGAAAATCTTCGTAAACAGAAAGGCCGAGGGATACGGTTTGATTTGTCACCGAGCGATAAAAACTTGTTGCGAAATAATCGGTATAAAGAATCTGTACGCGAAAGTCGAGGGCTCGACGAATTTGCAGCACATAATAAAGGCTTTCTTCATCGGGCTTCTGCAGCAGAAGACGTCGATGCAAATGGCTGAAGACAAGAAGTTGCATCTCGTCGAGTTGAAGCGAGAGAACGGCATGTATCCAAAAGTAATAGCTACGCCGTCGGTAATTCGTAAAGAGAATGAGATTCCGTCGAGCGAGATAATGGATTTCACGCAGTACGCGATGGGCGGAAAGTTGGTTCTTAAGAGGAAGAAATTTCGGCCGTTCTACGAGAGACATTACTCCTGGGTGGTGAGACAGAGGAAACAGGTTTATCTCAGAAACAAAGAGGATGTGCGATTGCGAATGTACGCCGAACACGGTGAGCTGCGTAGCTTTTACACGGACAAATATCCCGAGGCTAAACCGCACTTGTGGAAGAAGAAAGATCCGTCGGCGGAGGAGGAAATCGAATGAGCTTTCTCACGCACGCGTTGTACTATTAACTTATGTACCGACGATCTACCGCTTCGTTATTTACTGTAAATAAATTCATGCGAAACAACAACGAAATTTCTCAGCATCCCCAACATTATTTCCTATAGCTTTTAGTACATCGGTATTTGCGAAGCTCGACACAAGCGCGAAAATGAAATGGTATATTTGTTGATTAAAAGCTAAACAGTATCTTGTTAAAATAAAATTGCATGAATGAGTTTAATATAATAATCAACTTAACGGTTGCAACGCCCTTCAGACCGCTCGCTAATCGATCGATCGATCATCGTTCCCCCTCTCGCGATACTGAACGCACTTCGTGCCGAACTACTGACGTTCCTCTACTCAAATATGGCGGAGATGAGTACGCCATGTTTCTTGTGATGTTCGCGCATTAAACAATTTTTTGAGAATCGTTTATCGTATAAGCAAAATGGCTGATGATGATCCGTGGTTACTAAAGGAAGACGGTTATCTCTATGTCGACACCGAATGCAAGAGTATAGTATATCATCCTAATTTAAACGTTTTACTGATCACCACTGGCAGTGCCCAGGTATACGTTTTCGATGTCAACTTCGGAGTTATACTTCAACGGAGTAGCCTGTCCGGTAAGCTATTTCGCGTTGATCAGCGCTCCTTTACAAAGGACATATTCGACACAAGCTTTGACCTTGAACAATAAACGTTATTCCATCTCGCACGTTTATAAAAAAAAGTCCTCATTGTCAAGGTCGCGAAATCTCACGTCGTTAAACGTCAGGCAGGACCCGGGTTCTCACTCGAGCTTAACCACGCTCGGTCATCCAAATGTAATCGATTAGCTACATTGATTGATAATTCGTCGGATTATTATTTTTTTCTTTCCGTTCCTTTTTTTTCAACTAATACGTTTAACGTACGAGATCCTAATATTATCACTACCAAGACCAAACAATGTTCCATCATCATCCTCCATCTTCCAGGTGCTCAATTGTATTATTTCTTTTGTTACATGCAACCTCCTTGATTAGAGAGGACGGTTTTTTTCTCCTTTCCCGTATCACGCTATTATTCAGATTTCATTGTGTACAAGCAATAGCATCATCTGTAATTTTTTTTGTACAGAATCATCATCGCGTTTTCAATATCTAGCCTGTCTTATGACAATGTAATACTTTGTTGCAACATTTTATTGGCCAATTCGGACATACAATGTGTCTATGCTTGCTTGTTTACATTTTTCTATCCTCGATCAGTGCCAAGCTCTGTTCTCAAACCTGTAAAGTATAATTTTATCAATATATTTCCTAAAATTTCATGACTTTTTGTCGTTTAATTAATTTTACCATAATATTAGTGAGATATTTTGTTGTAAAATAAAAAAAAAATGTTTATCTAATTTTATATTTAATTCACTTCAGGTGGACGATAATTCAGGACTTGCAGCATGCACAGAATATTCACGATTTGTCTTCTGTGTAATTCACAGCTGAATTTTTAAAACATATAGCGACTGAATTTTTGTTTCCTTGTGTGCAGGCAAAACAGATGGGAAGCTGCAGGGAGTATACCTGGCGGAAGGGGTGGACAAAGTTTTATACACGGACGGACGGGGGATAGGAGTCCGCAGTGACTACAATGGTGTGCTCCTGTTGGACACTATACTGCAGACTCCGGTAGTGCGTAGCGAAGATGTTATTAAGATGGAGCTTCTGCTCTCCGAGGCTATACTTCTAAGGCAGTGCCTGATATTGTTCCCTCTCCCCGGGGTCGATCATGTTCAAGAGGTGTTGCAGGAATTGTCTAGCAAAATTCATGCAGGTCAGGCTACGCAGAAGAAAGGCATAAAAGCTCAGAAGGTCGGTATTCCTCAAAAATCGATAAATCTGAAAATACGATAAAATAAACTTTATCATTTTTATCCTATAAAATAAACTTTATGAATTTCTTGTTTTTTTTTTTTCCCCCACCACAGTGGAACACGATATGCCTGGAATTGCCGCACGCGGCACTGAAGCTCGTGTGTTCGGGCTTAGTTACGGAATTAATGAAACAAAACAAGCACATACCAGCTCTGCCTATCGCTTCTGCCATCAACGAACGACTGAACGGCCTACTTCCCGGCCTGATGTTCGAAGGCGGACCCGCCGACCGGGCCCTCATGTTCAGCGAGGCTGCCCGTCGCGAGACGTTCTCCATGTGGCCGCACATGAATTACAAGTAAGATAATTAACTCCTGTAAATATATCCGATCAAATTATTTCAAGTACAAAGAATTTCTTTTTTGTTTCCTAATCAGATGGGCTTTGCCCGGACAAATGGCCCAAGCCGGTTTCTACCACGAGCCGAACGACACCGCCGACGACAGGGCGATGTGCTTCACTTGCAACGTGTGCCTCGTCTGTTGGGAACCGACCGACGAGCCGTGGTCCGAGCACGAACGTCACTTACCTACTTGCCCCTTCGTCAAGGGAGAGTACACACAGAACGTACCCCTTTCCGTAACATTAGCCACAGCTCCAGCTAGAGAATCAACCGAACCCGTCGACGTTATCGGCACGACGAACGTCGGTGGTCTTGTAGCCACGTCGTCGCACAAGGGCCTCATTACCGTATGGAATATTAGTACTCAGTTAAAGGTATGACACTCTCGAAACAAATATAAAAACATGAAACATATATATATGATATTGTAGTATTCAATAAGACAATTATATTTACCAGCTTGTTTTTATCTTAACGAAATCGTCGATAACAACTGACCTCTTCTCCAGGGAGAAGTATCGTTCTGCGTGTCATCGCGCGGGCAAGAGGCGAACAACAAGGAGTCGATACAATTTTTCGCCTCGAAGAGTCTAACCTCAGCATTCCTGTCGAATCTGAGCACGGAGAGCGATCCACTGGTGGAGTACGAATCGTCGACGTCGCATATAGTTAATCTGACGGCACTTTCGATAGTGAGCGGTCCGAAGTCCCAGACTGACGAGAGCAAGTCGAGCACCGGTTCGTCAACGCAGGGTGGTCCGTCAACGGAAACGACGGACAGTACGTTGCGCCCGTGTTTAGTGTGCGGAGTATCAGTGGCGTTGAGTAACTCGTCGCATCTGAGAACTCTCGAGAACGTGTGGGCCGCTACGGCGGATCTCGCGCCGTCGTCGTCTCTGGTTCGCGCTATGAACAGTGTCAATAGTGCTGCCAGTGATAGTTTGGACATAATGAAAGTAGCCGGGGATCGGTCGACTCCCGCGAAGAATCATTACCTAGTACTGTACGATTTTCATCACAAGGTACCGACACCGCAACTGAGCAAGGACGACGCGACGAAGAGCGGCAAGACGAAGAAAACGTTGTCGGGTACCGGTACGAGCGCGAGCTCGAACGGCGGTCGTCAGGAGAGCCTCTATCAGGAAGTGTACATGAGCAAATTTCTGTACGACATGCCGGTCATAGAGGACGTCGACTGTGAGATGGTCGGTGGTACGCATTTCGATGGTATGTTCCAGACGGCCACGCTACCAACCTCGTCGTCGAACACGCTCTATCACACGACACCGTTCGGCATGTCTTCGACACCGAATTTCGACGCTAATTTTAATCCGATAAACACGTCCGAACAATTTCCCTCGACCTCAGATATATCGGGTATAAACAAAAAACCACTGGTAACGACGAAGAGCCCGAAAGCTGATCCGGTTGTATTGCAGACAGTCGCCATCGAGGCACCGTCCTCGTTGAGAATCTCTCACGTCGCCCCGACCAAAGACGGCCGACACCTGTACGTATCCCTATGTGCAGCCATCAACGTCCCGAGTACCGAAGCTCCGGCTACGTCGAACGCCAATCAGATGGACATCGACGAGGAGAGCGAAATTTTTTCGCCGAAGAGTCTCGAGAGAATGTACTGGGATCACAACGGCGGATCGTCGGACAAATTAATAAACGGCGAGATTCACAACGACGTTGCACCGACGAGCGCGGTACTACTCGTGTACGAGCTTGATTTTACTGGGAAAGTTGTTAAACTCGTGCCCGAACCCGTTCTCCGAAGAGATCTGCCGGCCGACCAGGCGCCGATCGAGCAAGTATTTTTGCCGCTTCAGGACAAGCACAGAGCAACGAGCGCGGCAGACGATACCGCCGATCAGATTACCCGAGATCCGCGAGGCCAAGTGGCTCTTGTCTGTACGGACGGTGTAGTCAGACTGTTGGATCTCGGCAGTCTCAAGACCCTCACCGAGGCTAGACCGACCGATCGCGGAACAAAATTCATTTCGGCGGCTTATTGCAACAGTCTCGAGAGACTCTGTGTTTGCTCGAACGACGGCGATCTAAATTTCTTCTGCACGACCGAGGAGGAAGACTCGGCCGAGGAGAAGGAAGACGCCGATGACGTGAACATGATAACCGAGGCCGGAGCCGGTAGCAACGAGCCGGAGACTCCCGGTACATCGAGCTCGTCGGCTGCCTATCAGGAGCCCATACTGGCCCACAGGCCAAATTTAACTTACGCCGATCTTCGGAGTATCTACGAGCTTACGCGATTCGATCGACATTCCCCGGCTTACGGCGCCACCGTTCCATCATGCTGGAGCGAGATGATGCAAGCCCAACGACAGCGTCGTCATCCCCAGCATCTCCATCAGTCCGAGGATCAGCATCACACGCGCACTTGGCGTCTGCAGATCGACGCGACGACGTGGGACGAGCACATCTTCGAGCTGACCCTTCCACGCGCGGCTGCCGGTAGCGTAGGTCACGTGGATGTTAGGTTCAGTATTCACTGGCCGTGTTTCGAGCTTCCGACGATACAGGTCACACTGTTAAAACAAAAGATCACCGGCCTCGGACACCACAAATCTCCTCTGACCCCCGTCGACGACAGGATAGACTTCAGTCTCGACGGCGAACAGAAAGGCGAAAATCCGATAATCAGCGAGGAATATCAGCGCCAGCACAACACCGAGATACTATGCGGACCCATTAATCTACAACGCTGCACCGATCTATCCTCTCATTCGGGCTGTGTTACGCTCACCAGCCCGAAACTCTTCCGCGCCAAGGCCCGCACTCTGCTCGTTCATATCAAGGCTCTTATCGATCCGGCCAAGGACGGGGTAAGCTGGCTCGCGACGACAATCCTTCTGCACATCGTTGTTTTATCGCTGTTTGTCTGGACCTATATTCGGGAGCTATCTTAATTGAAATATTTTACATCGTACATACATTTTCTTCGGCAGGAATTTTTCATTCGATGACGTCATAATTACACTATGGAAAAAAAATTGCTGTTTTATGAGTCTGAGTCATGTCATCGTAATCGCTCGTACAACACGTAGGAATGAAAATATGATTATTGCGCCACTGTTCGAATTTGAAGATTATTGATTTCAGTCCGTTGAAGTCGAGAATGTGGATGAGTTTAATTCGTCATGTGTTATTCGTTGCAGCCGTTGAAGTCGAGAATAAATTTGTTGGAGACGAAGCCTCCGACCTCGAAGAAATTGAGGATAGACGAGACCGGACCGCTACTGCCTGGTGCCACGGTCGAGAGAATTGCCGCGAGCGCTAACAAGAAACTGGAATATTACATAGGATGCGACTGGATACACGAGATTTCCATTACAGTGAGATCGGTTCAGCCCACGAGTATTCCCAACGAGCGATTGCAGAGATGCGCGATGCTCGAATCCACCTTGTTCATCGAGAATCTGCTGAATGTCGCTTGTCTCCAGGCTGCCGACAAGTGAGACAATACCTCAATACTGTTGAGAAATATATTCATCGGTTTTTGTACTGCCCAGTCGGAGCAATCGGTTCTTTTTTTACATTCACTATTGAAACATCAGCGACGTATAAATTAGCGAGTTTTTTTACGCGAATATTCCGTCATTAATCCGAATAATGTAACGTTCGTCGTCACAGATCACTGGTAGCGCAGTCGCTCGCACTCGACGTACTAATATGGGTGACGGCGATAAGAATGACGAGATTGCGCGTCGGTCAGAATACAACGGAAACGAGAGCAATGCAGCTGGATACAGTGCGATGCGTTCAGGGACGTTTGGCTCCTCTCTTGCGAACGTGTCTCCTTCACGCCGGTCGCAGCATAGCTCACAAATGCGTAAAGCTTATCGTTCTATGCAGCGAGTAAGTGTCTCTTTGAGAATCCTTACAGCATTATTTATTGTAGTTGTAACTTATTATTTATTTTAGCTAATTTTTTAATCAATGTACTCACTGTTTTCAGAGGGCTCATCGCCTCGGACGACAACTCCCCTCATTCCTTCGACGAAGCGGTACTCTCCGTTCTCGTCTCACTGCTACCGTCGGTCGTCAGCGTTCAATGGGCCGGCTCGTTGCGCTGGCTCGCTCTCCTCATTACGCGATTGTTACCGTTGGACAGAAATCACAGCGTTGCGCAACAGTGCGTCGCTCTCGTGCAGCAGATTGCCGCTGAAATGTCGAATCGCGTTAATCCCTATCATCTACTTCTCGCCACAAGGTATAACAAATTCCGGGCCATTACATTTTTTTATTCGAATGGTATTCAGAAAATTACAAAAAAATATTTTATATCCTGTAAAAAAATTATCTTGAACTGTTCGCGGAACAAAGAGTGTTTCAGTGTCCCACGTTGATAATTATTGCAGATTCGGCTTGTACAACACACCGTTCGAGACTGAGCTCTTCGACATCGAGCCACCGATGCCACCGAAGTCGAGTTCAATGCCCGTAACTTATGCGACGATATTGACGGGTGAACCAGCCGCGGCCTCGGTCACCACGGCTTCGAACTCTATGTACAAACAGGACACGATAGATTTGAGAGATTTGCTAGCCTTGCCGACACACTCGAGCGGAGAGCTCGTATTACCCAGCAAGTTTAAAGCTCTTTGCACGAATCACAGCATGAAGGGTCTTCTCGAGGTATTTGTTTATTTTTATTTCTTTTTAATGTGAGATTTATCACAATTTTATCGTCTCCCGTAGGTCGAACCACTTCACTTCACTTGCCACGCAGCATCGGATGGCACGAAGATGGAAAAAATTGATTCCGGCGCAAATGCCGTCAACATGGGAACGACTCTCTATGATACCGGCGCGACAAGCAACAATGCCGTTCCCGAACTCAAAACAGTCCACCACACTCCTTACGTAAGTTATTCCTTTTTATTTTTTTTTTCTACATGCATCGGGCAACATTTTTATTCCTCGCTTCATAGTTTTCCGATGATACAAACAAAAAATATTTCCGACGAAATTCGTTCAGACTTAGATGACTCTTGGAGTCTCAGGATATTGTCGTTTTGTTGCATACCGGTCCGAAGCGAAAACATGTTTAGGGATCGCGTTGTGATTGCTCGTTTCTTATTTCTCGTGTAATTTACAAAGTTTAAGCTCCGTTAAAAAAAAAAAAATTTCAGAAGTGTGAAAAAACCATAATCTCGATAGAAAAAAAATCATTGTACATTGTAGAACTTGGATGCTGGATCTCTAGGACCAGATCTTCAGGCTAAGGTCAGAACGAAATTGAGCGATCTTCTTAGTCAATGTACGGCTGAACTGACTAAGAAACCGGCAGCTCAACTTTCTATCACTCCCGACGACCAATCGGATAGTGATGAGGCAAACAATATGACCGGTGATAACCAGATTTGGCACAGCGAACAAAACGATACGCCTAATTCTCATACATTAACGTCATCAACCGTAACAAAAGAAAAATCATCGATTAACAATATCGGTGCCGGTGGGCACAAAGTCGAGGACAACAGTATTAAAAAGGTAGATTTTGTTATTGTCGTAGATAGAAATCAATGGTTCTTCATGCTCGTCGGTTTAGAAAATTTCTATGGTTTTTTTTTTCTATATTTTTTCTCTTGAATTTTCGTTCATTCCGATCGGAATGGAATTTGTAAATCGGGTTTTATCGTTCGTATCAACCAGTATGATCATGGCATTTAGATAGATTTGAAAAAAAATGGTTAATAGTCGCTCTTCTTCTCCCATACAGTTTTCTTTTTCTTCGTATACTAATTTTATAATTACGCTTCTTCGCAAGGGACTCTTGCACGTCTCACTTAGGCTGTTACGCGGTCTTTATTTTATTTTTTTACATAATTCAATATTCTCAAGGATTAAAAAAAAGGTGAATTGAGTGTGGTTTTTTTTTACTTATGAGGATTGATCGAACCTAAGACTTCAATTATAAAGTCAGCAACTTTCCTCGCGTGGAAAACACTTTCACAAAATAGCCTTCGAAAATCCTGTATTTCCGAGTATCTACAAGCTAAAAAAATACAAAATTACACAGTTCGATGCAGTTTTTAATGCTCAATAAACCTAGATTAATTTAAAGGCGAAAAACGTACGATTCGTGGTACAAGTATAAATACATACATAAAAAAAGAATAACGGGTGCTCCGCTAAGCTTGAAACTTAAGAATGAAGCTTGAACACACAACCCCGTTCCCTCCCCATGCTTGACGTTAGTTAAAAGTTTTAATGCAAGCTGCAACAACAATTCGTATAGCACGATAGATGGAAAGTCGAATCTTTGAATTCCGCAAGACCGATCGTTTAATCAAATTTGTTGTGTTTTTCTTTTTTTTGCTAATATTTTAGCGCGAAGACGTGACATTTCCGTGGGGAAGATTGCTGTGCTGGCCGCCTCAGCAAGCGTTGGTGGTCGAGAGAATGCACTCAGGAGCGCGAAGATTCGTCGTGCTCGACTTCGGCTCACCGATACTGCTCACCGATCTTATGATTCCTTCGTGCAGCGATCTCGTCTCGCTGTCCATTGATATCTGGACGAAGAATGAGGAGAGCGACGGTACGCGTCTCGTCGTTGCCGGGGATATAGGAATGAAGCCTCTGGTTGTCAATGATCTCCAGCCACCGCCGGTTTGCAGATATCTCAAGGTATTTATTTTATAGAATTAAATTTCCACCGCGTTTTCGCGTCAATCGTGAGTTGCCTGTGCTCGCGACGTTGATCAATCAAATTTGTTTTTAGATAACGACGATCGGCCGTTACGGCATGTCGACAACTCGTTGCAAGATCCCGCTTGGTATGTTCTACGGCCACATGGTCGTTCTACCCGGCGAAGATTACTCCGAGCCGAACAGTTCCCAAGTGAATCCAATGGGAAACTCGGATTCCACATTGCAGGCGACTATCGACACGCAGTGCAGCATTCTATCAGCCCTGGCCGAGGATGTGCAGTGCAGGTAGGATCAACGAAAATAAAACGTCAATAAAAAAAAAGTGCACGTTTTCTGCGTAATCTAAGGTGTGTGTTTTTCTTGTTTGTTTCTTTCATTTCAGATTCAGCTTAGCAACTGAAAGATTGAAGTCACTTCTAGACCCTCTGTTGTGTACCGAAACTCCGAACGTAATGCACATGCAACATTATCTGTGTCGCACAAAAAATTCTGCCGAAAACAAAGAGCAACCTTCCGCGAGAATTCTCTCGACTTATCAGGTACCAACCCCTATCGATCTTTATAGATTTTTTTTTACACACTTCGCCTTTTCAGCTACGGTGTGTGTATGTTTTTTATTTTTTATTTTTAATATCTCGGGTGATTAACTCATTCATGTGATACAATGCGGCTCATCGATTTGAATGATCTCAGGAATGCATTATGTTTCAACACCAATTGAACGTCGTGCGCGGAGTATGGCGAAGACTCGAATCGTGGAGAGGATCGCAGATTGTACCGGCCGTCTCGTTGACCAGTGCATCGAGCGACAAGCTCGGGGTACTGGGCGAAACTTTGTTGGACATTCTTCTCTACACCGTGTACGAAATTGGCCCGGTGCCTAGCGTGTGTATTATCATCTTTGCCACGATATACGACTTTCACATAATCCTCGTTTCGTAATTCATCGAACGAGCAATCGAACGTTTCCACATTAATAGGTACCACCGTCACTGTGCGACGTATTCACACCGTCGATCTGCGAGGCGTTCTTCCACTCGGTATGCGTCGTGACACCGACACCGCGTCTTCAACTACACGCCGCTGCGCTCTTAGCGCGTATGGCTGGACATCAGCCATGGTGGGGAAACTTTTTGGCCAACACTCTTGTCAATTTGTACTCCACGTCGTCGACTCACATATTTCCTCAAGACAGGTGAGATATGTTATTCAATTAAATAGTTATTTCACATTCACATTATTTTTCCTAACAAATTCACGAAAATCACGCTTTCCGTTCCGTTCCGTGTGGGTAGAAAGGCACTTTTCCGCTCTAGTGCGGAAAAAATACAATATTGCGTTTGTACGCATGTGCAGTATTTTTCCCGCACGCGATGCGAAAAAGTGCCTTTCTGCGCACACTTCACAGGAACGGAAAGCGGGATTTTACGTGTATGTGTTAAGAAAAAAAATGTTCATGCTTTCTAACTCTCGCTAGTTGATGGTCAAGAAAAGTTCCTTTTTTGTCAACTGTAACACCGAGTTTGTTAATTGTTTCACGGCTATTTTCCAGGGTGTTTATATTGCTAACATTCCTCGGACGCAAGTCACTGATCGCTGGAGCTAATAAATCCTCGGTAGTGGACGCTATGGTACGTACGCTGGGCAGACTGTTGGCGCCTATATCGAACGGTCAAGCATCCACCTCGAACGGTCTGGACACAACCCTCATTGGCTGGGTTCTACTATTCCTATCAGTGTGCTTAGATACGACTACTCAGCAATCTACCTCTCTCGAAGAGAATCAAGACAAGAACAAAGAGCAAGGTACGTTCTTCGCCGAGCATTATACGTCTAATCATTTTAACGGATAAACGACAAATCTTTTTTGTAACAATTGTTATCCCGCTGGATCGACTAAACTTTTTGTTGTATTTATACTTTGGGCAGGCGTGTCGTCGCGTTGGGAGTTCCTGCAGGGTGAATCAGCGATGCAACGAAAGTACGTTAGTGCCAGCCGCTCGTCGGCGTCGCGTAGCTATCGTAGAAAATTACAAAAGCGGCTGATGCATCATAAACAACAGCTCCAAGATCTCGAGCAAGCCAAAAAGGTCTTCCAGACGTCGTCGTCCCAAGCGCAGGTATTCAATGCAAGTGGAATTAAAAATTACATTCAATTAATGGTATTAAAATTCGGATGATTATCGATACACTTACCAATGTGTTCTCGTACTTTCAGACGTGGGGGGTTTCTATGCCGGCACAAGTGACAACTCTTTCCAGCAAATTGGAAGCTGCGCTCAAGTCGCAGGAACGATTCTTCAAGAGGACGCTGAAACAGCGAACGTCCAAACACTTCAAAGACATAATTAGCATAAGGAGAGACGAGATGCAACATCTTCCACGAGGAAATCGCAGTCATCCTCAAACTAACACGAGGTTATTATAAGTCAAATTATTTAACAATTCGATCCTTCATTCATTATAAATCGTTCTTTTAATGGTTCGATTATTTTTATTATAACGAATTTTTTAAATTTGCAGCAGAACGGAAACATCGGACATCGATCTTGATTGCATGGCAAATTTGGCCCACCAGCACGTTTTGCCAGTCGCCCGAGGTTTGGTAGCGTTGATCCTGAATAACGCGGCGAACGTCGATATGTTTTTGCTGGCGTGCAAGGTACAGGCTAAAGGGTTACTGACCAAATCTTCGAAAATCAATTTTATTTACTGCTCCAATACTTATATTCGATAACAAGTGTGCTATAATCGTTTCGTTTACGAAACGACATACGCTGTTTGTTTTTTTTTTTTAGTATAAAAAAATATTTCCCGAATTATCGTCGGAACGATATTCGGACGAAGATCCTGAAGTTATTTATTGATATTTCACCTGTTGCACTTAGGTAGTGGCTAGACTAGTGGTATCTACGAGACCCGCGATTAGTTTGGGTGAGCTTATGACCGAAGAGCAGCTCTTAAGGTTAGTCAGATTCGCTACCGGGACTTCGGATTCCGCATGGTCATCGCACGCGGTTTCCTGTCTACTGCAGGATTTGTTGGAAGGTACGTGATAAAGAGATTTTTTTTCTCAAATTTACGGATAATTATAATTCGTTTACGATAGTTGTTTTTATTTGCATTTGTTCACATACAACTGAACAATGAATGGGTTTATTTGTAGGTGGCAGACTATTTCCGCGACCGTCGCAAAGTCAAGACGCGAACCAGACTGAGGAAGGATTCGAGGCGCTCGGAGCAGTGGGCGGCCGAGTGGGTGAAGATGATCTCGCCGGTATGGCCGGTACCAGTGGATCGTCCACGGTTCTCGGTAACGACGAAGGGTTCGCCGAGGGCGACGGTGACGAAGATGCAGGAGACAGTATCATAGTTCCCCAGCCGACGGCTTCCACCTCAAAGTCGAACGGCTTCAATTTACCCTCGCTGCTGGAATCCGACGACAGCGAACTCGAAGACTTTCTCGACGACATTCTTGAACGTGGCAAAAATACGTTGAAGAAGGGCACCGTTACTAAAGTACCGTCGTCCGTCAGTTCCGGGTAAAATTTATTCTTCGCCTTTATATTTTGTTTGTCTCCATGCCTGGACCTAATTTTTTTCAGCCTTTCGTAATTAAAACTTATGGGCGTTGCTGTTGAAATTTCAGAAGCATTTCGCAAGCTATCGACGCGCGGCTCGAGTATGGTGTCGAAGCGGGCGTAGAAATTTCGCTTCGAAGACTCTCGATGGTCGGAGCTTACAATTTGCCGCTCAGTATAATAAATGCAACGGTACAGGTAAGGTTTTTTTTATCGAAGTTGTAATTATTTCCATCTGTAACGATCTTGTCCGATTTAAGGTTTTTTTTTTTTAATTTAAGGTACCGGCCGATGGGAGTCGATCGGCACAACCCTCACCCAGGAACTCCAGCTGGGCGGACAGAAATCAGGAGATGTGGAACATGTCAGACGCGCCGTCCGGTCTCTCCATGCTAACTCGGTGTTTCGACAAAATATTCACCGATCTTTCCTTACAGGTTCGTTTGTACTTTTGTTGCTAATACATCTTTCCAATCTCCGGGACAGAAATCTAATCGACAATATAAAAAAATTTCACGCAGCAAAATTCCGGAACGAGCTTGGAATTGGTGCTTCAATTGTGGCTGACGTTGAACTTGGACGCGACTCTCGAACAGTCGAACTACAGCACTCAATTCGATCCGTCTCTGATGCCCGTCATTCCCCTGAGTTCCGCAGCAATTTCTGGCCTGATATCGGCTCTCTTGTGGTTCGTATTTTATAACGACTCTTGCGGAAACACCTCATTACTTTTTTTTTCTTCCTATCCCTAGTTAATTTGCGATTTAATCGACAGGCATCCTGGAGTATCGTTGCGGGCGTGGTGCTTGGCGTTGCAAAGTCTGACATTGGCGAGTAACGAGCCACTGCCGAGCGATCACGTGGACCCGAGTATAAGCACACCGTTGGACGGTTTGCTGGGTGGAATGGCCAGCTGCGTCGTCAAAGATCGTAATATCGGACCGATGTTCCTTCGTTTGTTGTCCGGCAACGGATTGAACGTCGAGCCTCGCGACAAACAGTACATGATGGTCAGATCCTTTGCAAATATGATCCACAAAATAATTTATTTTTGTTTAATCTGTGTGGACTCTATTTTTCTAAATTATTATAAAAAATAGGCTGGTCCACGAGTCGGTCTCGCGCTTCAAGACTTTCTCGTGAGACTCGAGATGCGTTGCGATGTAATAACGCCTGGAAGTAGGCTAGGAAACGCTCTGAAGGAGCTTCTTCTATGGGTCGTCTACCAGTTGGTACAACCGGGTGGTGCACTCGTAGCAAGACGAGGTCCCCTCGACGCCCAGTGTATACTCATCACGTCCTTGATTAATCTAAACTTCACGAATACCGATCTCGGCACCGCGATGAGCATATCCGAGTGCGTCGGCGTACTCGTGTCCACCTACGTCAGAGGTGCGAGAGGTAATTAAATGAAAAGTCTCATTATTTTCTACTACATACTGCATAATTTTTAAATAAATTTATTTAATTAATTTAGCAGGAGCACAGTGCGGCGGTATTGCCGATTCTTCCACACAGACCGGCAATTTCGGAAGTCTATTCTCCTGTGTCCTCGGCAGCGGAGCAAAGCAAGGACGTCCTACGTCCTGGGACACGTTGGTCATCGCCCTAATAAAGCTTGTTTGCAGACTCGTTCAAACGCCTTTGCCAAATGTAAGGATTTTTTTTGTACTTGGTAAACATTATAGCCTTTTTCCTGTTGATAAAAGAAATCTTGCGACGTACTTATATCGCTATGTTTTTTTAACAGGCGCGACTGTCAAGGACCGACAGTACCGTCGAGATGGAACTCGGCGAAGCGGCTCAGAGACCTGGCACGAGTAGCAGCGATGTTCAAATTGAATTGAACACGTCGCAGACCGATGAGAGCAAAGTGGCCGAGAAACAGACTTCTATGAGACAGCAGCAAGCCGCCGCGCCGAAACTTCGTCACCCTTGCGTAGCGGACACCGGTAAGTATATCGTACACGACAATGAAAAAAATAATTATTTTCTTCAACCAACTGTTCACTGATGTGTAATTGATTTTTTGTTTGCAGTCTTGCAACACGAGCCTACGATGATGAGGCTACTCGGAGCTCTGGGCTACAGCACCGGTTTCTCACTGGCCATGCTATTCGACGGTGAGGAACCTGAGCTACGCGACCCGGCGTCCATTCCCGACGCGACTTTCGAACTTCTCTCAACTCTCATGAAAAAAGCCACGAGCCCCACACTCGTTCTCAATCCGCTCTACCGTTATCTCGCTTCCTGTAAGTATTTCAACATTATAAAAAATGTATATTCGGCGCTTGAGGCATTAAAAAAAATTTAATCTTTAGCTCGGTAAATCAAGTCTTTTAACAATGGAAATAATACATTATTTATCTTGAGCCTCAGACCACGAAATAAACGAAACTACCTAACTAACTATCTTTCATTCCCAATCAGCCTGCGGCCAGGGCGGTTCGGATCGTCAATTGGGTGTGATGCAATTATCGGAACCCTTGCTATGGTACATTCTCAAAGTCCTCGACAACGAGGTATCGGTTGCAGTTTTCACAACGATGGGCGGCGTCAAAGTGTTATGCGAAAATCTCGTAAACTCGAACAATGGAAGTTCGAGCGGTGGTCTGTCGTCGCCGGGTGTGATAGCTCTAGTGATGCAGCACCTGTCGAACGCCTCGAATCTCGCCGCTACAGCCTCAACGAGCTGCAAGAAATCGTCGAACAGCGCTGAATCTTCCAAGGACAGCCTGTTGAACTTTGCACCCCTCGGCACTGTTTCGTGGGTAAAGCCGATGGTCGAGCCGGCTGATGTGCTGATACAGAGTGCCGTGCCCCACAGGAGAGCGAGAACTGCCGCTTGGTCCTATCATTTCTTCCCCGGTGAAGCTTTCGTCGATTTGACGATCACACTGCCCTGCGCTATTTTGCTCAAGGAAGTCGAACTTCATCCCCATCTGTCCTCACTAGCCAGTAAGTAAATCATAAGAATATATGAACAGTAAGAGTAATGTTAAACTTGAATCATCAATTGTTAACATCATTTTTTAAATTAATCTGCAGCTTGCCCATCCGCCGTGGCACTGGAGATTTCGCGAGAAGGGAATTCGGATCTCACTCCAGTCTGTCCACCGATGCCTACGGCCGGTCTAACGTCGATACACCTGACTCTTGCCCAGCCCGAAGTCGCTACTTCGGTACTTGTGCGGCTCTACAAACCGCGAGACTGCACAAACATTAGTCTCAGCCAGATACGGATTCTCGGCACTACGGCGTTCGGCGAGATAAAGACCCACAACGAAACGATAGACGAGGAACAGCTCACGAAAACAAGGTATCCACAATACCATCTTTCGAATGGCACGTTTTGCATCGAGCGAAGTTTCAATTTTAATTCAATGTATATAAATTTTTTTCAGTTTCGGGTGGTTGAGACTCGTGCATCAGTGCCTCTCCGTGAGTACCCTGTCGAGCTGTCTCGCTCGGGACGTTCTCAATTCTGCAGCCTCGGTCGAAGGCCTCATCGAGGCGTGTTGTAGTCTCTTGCTTCTGCGCCCTCGTTCCTTGTACACGCCGAATCTAGAGAGGGTACTGCTTCAGTTGGGTCTGCACTCGAGAGAGCTCGGTCTCCAACTCATCAACTTACTACTCAACAACCGATGCACTCCGCTCTTTCAAGGTACGCCGGTATCCTCTTTATACAGTATTAAAAAACCATTTAAGCTATTTGGCATATAGAAATTTAATTTATTTGTTTATTTTTTAATCTCGCAGGGACGTCAACAAGCCGTAAATCATCGACCGTCCAGTTGGTCGTCGAGCTTTTGCAACAGCTCTGCTCGTCTCAAGACGCGAACACAGAGGCCCGGGTCTCCGCAGTGCTCTCGTGGCTCCGGGCATCGGCTACCAGAGCGGTAACGCGATCGTCGAACACTTCGAGCGTCGTTTGTCCTCCGGCCGTCTACGTGCAGTGCGTAGCGTCGATAGTCTGGAAAGCTCATGAGCAACAAGGATTGACTTATAACTTGCAAGCTTTGCTACCCGACGAACTGTTCAAGTAAGAATCGTAATAAAAGTCACGTCGGTGAGCGGTCAGAAGAAATGTATTCATGTTAATTTCTTATTTATCTTTTATCAGCGCACTTTACGAGTGGACCTTGACGCTGGGAACCTACACAGCATTGAAGCTGGCGATCGACGCAGCTCTGTGCGCTCTATGCTACGTGAAACCATCGTTGTTTCCGTTGTTGCTGCAAAAAGTTCGTATATTAGTGCCGAATCTGTCGACAGATCGTTCGGCATCCATATCCGACGATCGAAAAGAGAGCGAGGGTCAGACGGACGATCGCAAAAGTGAAACTGACGCGGAGGAATGGTACTGCCGACTCGTACTGCCCGAGCACAAACGATTGCAGCTGACCGAGGGTCAGCTGCTGACCGTCGCCGCAGCGGCGAGATCACCGCCGGGTGTTCAACAACTCATCGATTCTGGATTGCCGAGCTTGCTGTCCGCAACTATCACAGGTGAGCGATCGTTCGTTAGTAGATGAGTGGTCAGCGTGAATAACGGAATTTCATTTTTCTCGTTTCAGAATTTTGCAAACTGGAAAAATCAAAAGAACAATGCGGAGTGTCGACGGACGACGAACGATCGCCCAGTACCTCGAACACAAGTATGACCGACAGTGACAAAGCTGGGGAAACAGCGCATCAGACGCGCAACAATCCGGGTAAGAATTCACTGCAAATCACGTAATTAGGATATTGATTATTAAATATTTCATTGCGTAAATTCCTTAATTTTTTTCAGGGGGTTTGTGTATGACCGAACCGGACAGCATAGCAATGGTGCTGGAATTCTTGTCGTTGATATGCTCGGAGGGAAGAATGCGCGATTGGCTAGGCAGGGAAGGTCGAGACTTCTGGCTGCCTTTAGTCTCGCTGCTCAGCAATCGTCCTATCGAGAACCCATCCGTGTCATCACTCAGGTGAATACATCGCAATTAATCTTAAAATTTCTTTTTTTTTAAGTACAGATTCTTAACGAATCTTAGACGTTCCAGAATGAACGTATCTTACGCCAATTTGGAGAGCGCTATGATAAAGTTCCTATCGCGATGCTGCTGGTGCCATCCCAACAATCAGAAACTGCTTGCTGAACTATTGACCGATGTGATTTTGCAGCAGAGAACTTCGCCGAGTGAGTTTATATATAAAAAAAAAGAGAGAACAAAAAATATCACAAAAATTGGATTTCTGAATTTTTACCAATGAGCTAAAATGTTTAATCTTTTCGATACAGATGTACGATATCTTCACGGAATATCGGGATTCACGAGAAGATTGATTTTACAATTGTTGCTGGAAGGTGAAAAGGTACTGGTCTCGGTGTCGTCCGAGGCTCCAATGACGGCAGCTAACAGCATAGCTAGTCACAATACTCCGTCTATGCCGCCCCATCCGGCTCATCCTCTCGGTCATTACCACCAATTGCTTTACATGTCGACGCAATCGACAGTCGCCGATATATTGCAACAGGTGTCCGGTGAGTGATACAATTTTTGTTCAAGATATTAAAAAGAAAAAAGATAATTCAGCGCGATAGATTACGAGACAGGCGATAAATCACCGTTGACATAAACATCCGCGATGCGATCAATCCTCAATATTGTCGAATCCTGTCTGTTTATTGACGCTGGATGAGTGCATAAAAAAGAAATGCTCCAAACTTTTGATGTTGAGTAACGAATTACCTCCGTGGTAATATACAGGTACTTGGCTCCTTTTGCGACTCTCTAATTCCGCTAAGGGAAGCGAAACAAGCACGAGCGGCACCTCGAGTGGCCGTCGTGAGATATGGGAAACGGGAACTGCATTGATGGTGGACACGCTGAGCGTTGCGGCCGGAAACACAGCGAAGGATAAACGGGCTAAGGAAGCTTCGAATAGGTCACAGGCTCGAGGGCCACCCATAAGAAAGGCCCGTTCGAATTTGGGTACGACAACTACAACTCTCATCACAAAAAAGAAAATTCAATTCTTCAAATATTCACTTATCGAATTTTTACGCAACGGTTATTTGCGGAAATAAATTTAAACATAAAAAAAATCAACCCACTTTCTATCGGTTAGCAAATTTTCAAGCGTCAGAGCGCCCTAATGTTACTTGATATATTCGTTGTGTGATCCAAGACTCTCTGACAATTTTCTTATTTTTTCTTTCGTCGTAGATGGCACGGCGGGTACGTCGAAAGGTGCGAACAATCCACAGGGCAATTCGGCTAATTCGGGAAATCAACAGTATTTAGTACATTCTTCGCCGCCCAATACGCCTCTACCGCCGCAACTGACGATCGCCCAACTACTGGCCATAGCCGAGGACAACGGTGTCGCGATATCCGATCCTTGCGTTCATCTCGTTCTGAAGGAACACAACAAGGACTCGAAGGGTGAGTAAACACATCAATAAGATCTATATCCAATTAGCGAACAGAAAATAACACAATTAAAATTCATATAACAAAGACGGTAAAGATCACAGAAGACATAATTTTCATAGAAATTGTCAAAGTTTGTACCATTATTATTAATAAATAATAAAACAATAATAATAATAATAATAATAATAATAATAATAATAATAATAATAAACATTATTGCGGGTTATTCAACATATATCGATTTTTGTCAACAGAGGAAGCTCCAAAGCTGAACGATAGCGAGTTGTCGAATTACAGAAGCATCGAGAGCGCTCTGGGAGTCTTCAGTGCCGGTGGAGGTCTGGCAGTGTTGGCAAAGCATCTGCCCCTGGTTCATCCGGACTCCGGTCGACCGTCGCCGTTCATGGAGAAATCACCGTCGCCTGAGCAGCCCGACGCGGATTGGGTAAAGGTCGAGGTGAGCGAGGACACATACGTGGATCACGTTGAGGAATCCGGTGTGTCGAATTCGCCGCGAGCATCGCCGCCGACGCCGCACGTGCCTCTGCACTCTCTAGCAGCGTTCGGTCTTTTCCTGAGGCTGCCCGGTTACGCCGAGGTACTGCTGAGAGACCGTAAACAGGCCCAGTGTCTATTGCGTCTTGCCCTTGGCGTCACCGACGACGGCGAGGGTGGCGACGTGCTGAGCTCGCCGCTCGTCACTTCACTGCCGACACTGCCTTTTCAAGTTTTGAAACAATTGCTCGAAGCGACGCCGCCGACAACCGACGATGGTCTGCTGCTAAGACGAACGACGATCGAGGTCGGCGCTGTGTTGCTCTTGCTCAATTGTCTCGCTATATTCACCCATCAGACGGGACACAATGAGGGATCAGATCAGAGAATTGGACAGGCCGGCGGTAGGAGCGACGACAAGTCGCATCTTTACTGGGCTAAGGGAACGGGATTCGGCACAGGCTCGACCCAGCAATCATGGAACGTTGAGCAGGCACTGTCCAGACAACGTTCCGAGGAAGAGCACGTAACTGTGCTGCTACAGGTATTGGCGAGCTACGTGGGGCCTGGTGGTCAACCGCAACGAGACTTGCCAGCTCCGTTCACCGAGCTTCTGGCTCGATCCTGTCTCTTACCCGCCCTCTCGTCCTATTTGAAAAATGACTCTGTACTCGATATGGCGAGACACATACCACTGTATCGGGCGATTTTGCAACTGCTCAGAGCAATGGCCCTGTCGAGCCAGCTAGCGCCGCTCCTGCTACCTCGGGGTGGGAGATCAAACGACGCGTCCATCGTGTCCCTCCTCTACACTATGAGGGTTTGCGTCGATGCCTACGTCTATAAAATAAATCGAACGCGCGGCAACAAGTCGAAGATCATCACGAAGTATCCCGAGGACACCGAGCAGGACGAGGGACTGGCGACTCTCATACCCGACATACAGGAGAGTGCCACGATCGTTCAGAACGCCACATCGAGACTCAACGTTATCGGCGAAGAACTTGCTGGCCCGAGTCCCACCGGTACCGATCTTCCTCTGCGATCCGTCGAGCAACGCTATCTCGAGGTCATGAAGAAACTACAGTTCGGTGAGTAATTTAGAAAACAAAAGCAGATACATAGCATGTCTTTTACGATCGACACATACAAAATTTCAGAAATTAAATTTCAACGATAATTTTTTTTTATGTTTATGTTTGAAACAGATACATTTGAGATAATAGCGGACAGTACGGAGGGCGGTGGTTACAAATTCGCGGTTTCCTATCACTTCGAGTCAAATATGAGAACGGCAGGCGACAGGAGTCATCCGACAAGAGTCAAGAGGCTAGCACAGGAAGCTGTGACGCTTTCTCACGCTCTGCCACTTTCCTACAGCAGTAGCGTCTTCGTTAGGTGCGACGCTGACAGACTTGACATTATGAAGGTATTTAAAAACCATGAAATCACTTTGGGGGTTCGTAAAATCATTAGGCGGGTTTGAGAATTAATTTTCTTTTATTTTCAAGGTGCTGATAACCGGTCCGGCGGAGACACCATATGCGAACGGTTGCTTCGAGTTCGACGTATACTTTCCACCGGATTATCCAAACAATCCGATGATGATAAATCTCGAGACGACGGGACGGCGCACGGTTCGTTTCAACCCCAATCTCTACAACGACGGCAAAGTCTGCCTCAGCGTTTTGAACACGTGGCACGGCAGACCGGAGGAAAAGTGGAACGCTCACACCAGTAGTTTTCTTCAGGTAAAGTTGCATTCCACCAGCAAAGTTTAACTCTGAAAATTCGTTATTTAACGCATTGCTTTATGTTGTTTGTTTGGACTAGGTCCTAGTATCGATACAGTCATTGATCCTGGTGCCCGAACCGTACTTCAACGAGCCGGGCTACGAGAGAACGCGGGGTACGCCTGCCGGAGCTCAATCTAGTCAAGAGTACAACGCCAATATTTGCCAAGCTACTGTAAAGTGGGCAATGCTCGACCAAATAAAAAATCCCTGCCCCTGTTTTAAGGAGGTAAGGTTCATGAAGCTTTAAAAAATCTATTCAAATTTTCACAAGCGTATCAATTATTTGATGTATATTTTCAGGTAATACACACTCACTTTTGGATAAAACGACATGAAATCATTGCACAACTACAGGGTTGGATAATGGAGATGGAGATGCACGGATCAGACCGTAGGACATCTCGAAATATCTCCCTCAATGCTTTGGCCCTGAGGGTAAGTTTCTTTCGTAATCATTTTTTTCATTATGCTGATTTGATATTGCTACAGCGCTCTGTGTTTTACAGTTCATTTCATGTAGTTTATAAAACCTATTGTAAAACAAATCGGTAGTTCGGTTATTAATCGATTGACCCTCGTGAAAAATTTGCAGAGACACTACAGGCTATTGAGAGAAGAGCTTAACAAACTGCCAACGCCAGAGGGTTTGGAAGATCTCGTGGAACCTCTACCCTCACCCTCGTCGCCAATCGAGTTATCTGGAATATCCGTTACCCCGAGTACACCGCCGTCGATCGCTATAACAACGTCGACACTGATAAGTACACCGTCGATTAATGTTGTGCAACCGACGAGCAATCCGAGTGCCACCAATCACGTGCATCATGACATCGACACCGACGTCGAGATGGAGAAAATGGTCTCGAAAGTTTGTGAATAGCTAATGGGTGTTAATAGGGATTGTTGGACATTTTAAAAAGTCTATTGTTAGTGTTATGATGGAACAATGACCGAACGTAAACGAAAAAAAAAAAAAAAAAAAATGAAGGAAAGTAAAAAAAAAATGGCATAAACTACGAAATATGCTGTCTTCAATTTGACTGGCTGCCAAGAGCTACGCGGGTCATCGGCTGAAAAAAAAGAAACCGCTAAATGTTGACGACTCGGCGAGAGTACCTTGATGTTTTTTTCTAGTTTGTTTCATCTCATTTTTTTCCAACTGACAGATTTATCATGGGAGAAAACGGGATTGGGATAAGTAGGCGAGTGAATGATGAACTATAATATTATTACTACCGGTTTATTCGCTACCGGAAGTAGTATATAAATGAATAATAAAAAAAAATATATAATGACAAGAAAACAAAAACTTGGGTGAATGAAGAGTGCCACGCGTTGTAGGAACTTGTCTGCCGCTGCTGCTAAATACTATATGTACACTGCATTCTACTCTGTACTACTATAAGTACCGATCGTTAGCCCATATTTATTATACATGTTCCTCGTTTGTGTAGTTGGTACCCGAGCCTCACATGCAATGCGACTGAAACACAAAAAAAACATAAAAAAATTACGGAAAATTACAGATAGCGAGAGCGAAAGAGAGATTGAGAGAATGACAAAAAAAATTGACGACGTTCAATTAACACGGAGGTAAATACTGTTCCGTAGAGATAATTACTCGAGGTTCCTCCCCTCATATCGAGGAAATCGAACTTGGCGCGAACCGCATGATCGTATCACCATTAAAAATAATAATAATAATACATAAATAAGCAGAAAAAAACAAAAAACAAACAAACAACAGCCACTGTTCGTAACTGTAATAATTAATTAGCACACAGTAATTTCATATGAATTGATCGTACAAAATAATAAAATTACTTTGTTTTGAATTGGTCTTTCCAATTCCCCCGCTCCGTACCCCCCCCCCCCCCCCCCCCTCGCTTCCGGCACACATCGTCGAAACTTGAAAGTACCACGTTTGCGAATTTCAGTTGAAATTCGCGGAGAAACAATTTCCGTGCATCTCTAGCTGTATTATACTCAACTATAGCGATAGAGCAGGAATTGATTTTTCTATTATATCCATGCTACGATCGAATGAGAAGAAAAAGAAACAAACAAATAATCGGGTGTGTTATAAACGTAGAATTTTAGTCTCTCTCTCTCGAGTCTACGTACTATTTATAAGTTACAAAAAACCACATACTGCAATGCGTTCGATGCGTGTTGTGTTTATAATGCCGTTTATAAATAATCCATAATGCGACGTCCCGTGCATGAAAAGAAAATGTTTTATTTTGTTTCCATCGGCTCGCGCTCGTTCACTATTATTGAGCGAAAAGTCGCCAGTTTTCCGTTTTTCCATTTTGTTCTGTTTTCAAATCATTTAATACCTTGAACAAGCTTTTAACGAATAATGCGTCGATGATTGATTCCAATTTGTTTTTTTTTTCTGTTTTCCATAGTTGTGTCAGAAGTGTTGAATCTTTCTGTGTGACGTATCGAACGATTCTGTGAGGCTTTTTATATCGCATTGTCAAAAAGAAAGGAAAAAAAAAGAAGTTTCTCCAATGATTTTGACTTCCAGTCTATTCTTGAATGCGTTGGATGTAGATAACATTACAAAAGAAGATCGTTAGTTCCGAGTCGATTGTACAAAAAAAAAAAAAAATAAAAAAAATAAAAACAACGCAATCACCGAACGTTCAATGTAAATAATCGCCAATAAGTACTCTCTTATTAAACGTATAATGTTTGTAATTTTAAGATAAGTAATGAGAGAATGCTCGATGGTTAACATCCCCCCCCCCCCTTCCGAACCCCCATTGAGCATGAGGTTGTCTTCTGTATTGTCATGACTGAGGTATTATATATGGAAAAAAAGCACGCATATTATGCATGAGACAAGAGAAAGTGTTAATAGTTATTTATAATAAACGATTATTACTACGCATATGTAACGAGTTGGAATATCCCTAGCACACCCGACTACTGCGAAAATTACCATGTTTTCACGTTGGTTTTCAACACGGTGATTTTGTACAAAAAATTTACCAAGTATTTTGTCGAAACCACTACGCAAACCACTGCTCCATGATATTCGTTTTAAATGGTAGTTTCGACAGAATAACACACCAGTCACTTAAATTTCTTTGTACGATGGTTAGTACGTACCGAAGGTACCGAATAAAGGTTTGGTAATACACTAGGACATCGACTTAATTCACAGCGGCGGGATCTGTCGAGCATGGCAAATAGCTTACTGCGTCGATTGATATTCGCTCCGTGGTGGGGACTGTTACGGAAACGGAGGGTGCACAAATCGAGGTCCTAGTGTATTGGAAAAAAATTGCTTTGCATTGTCATCACGAATTATGACAATTTACGATACAATACTATATCACGCATTTCGGAGAAAGAAATAAACCCAAAAAGACCTAAAAGGTTGGCCTCGAACCTGGAACCTTTCGCATGCTAAATTGAAACCTTAAGTCCACGCTACCGCCTATCACTTGAATTGTTTTCATTCCTAGTGCAATTTGAATGTAACAAAAGTTTTATTATCTCAAGTGAATGGACAATGAATACTAGGGTGGTTCGTAAAATGAACATTTTTGAATTCTCTAGGGGCCACCCCGTACTATCGTGAGCTAGAAAATATTTTTAGGGGTCGCTACCGGTTATTTAAAAAATGTAAAACTTCGGAACATCTAAATTTACAGACAATACCGGGTGGCCCCTAGAAAATTCAAAAATGTTTAATTTAACGGCAACCATAATGAATACTTGATTTACACATATATTAGAAGTATTACTGGAAAGAAAAGGTACTTCATACGAGTCCTACTATGTAAAGTTTATTTTTATTAGCATTTATTTATGTAAATTATATGTAAAAATAAATGCTAATAAAAAGAAACTTTACATAGAACTTATATGATACCTTTTCTTTTCAGTCATAATTTCAGTAAATAAATAAATAAATAAAATATTCATTGTAGATTCACTTCAGATAAGAAAACTTTTGCTTCGCTCAAATGTTGCTAGGGATGAGAAGAAATCAAATGATAGACGATAGCACAGCGTTATGGTTCTAGGCTAACATGCGTAAGGTCCTGGATGCGAATTTATTGTACGGCAGGACCAGAGGTCCTCTAGGCACATAAACAGCGCAAACTAAGCATCATGGATGCAACAAAAGGCAAAGCGCGTACCCATAAACTCAAAGAAACCAATAACAGACTCATAACACAATAAAATAAAATGGAACAAAACAGAATGGAATAACATTATACTCATACTCATACACCATACCGCATACCCCATACCTCATACCCCATACCTCATACCCCATACCTCATACCCCATACCTCATACCCCACATACCCCATACCTCATACCCCACATACCCCATACCTCATACCCCACATACCCCATACCTCATGCTCGTACAGCTACACTTCCGGTCAGAAGCCACCCTCAAGCAGCAGATCCATGGCCTCATACCCCTACCCATACCCCATAACTCATACCCCATAACATACCCCATACCAACACCAACACCAAGTTTTTTATTTTGTTGTTTGGCATTTAGGCTACCAATACCAAATTCAATTTCTTGTTACTCGCTAGCGAATTAACAATACCAAATTTTCGATTATGTTACATAGTATGTACCTAACAAAACCAAATTTTAGCGTTTGATATTTGGTTGGTAATTAACAGTATCAGGCATTTGTTTTATTATTTGGTTTCCAGTTAACATCAACAATTTTCTACTTTTGTTAGTTGGTTAAGAAATATCAGTATACCAATTAACTATTTGATAACAATATGCCCAACCCTGGAAGCGAGTCCAACTTTAGGTCGTTAGGATTGTCCTTCTCTGAAATGCGTAAAATAGTATCCGAATTTGTATCCCATATTGATATAATTCATGATGAACATTTAATCCAATTTTTTTTCAATATTACCAAACCTTTTTTCGGGACGTGCTAATCAGCCGTAAAAAACAGTATGTGAGACTGGTGGTATATTTCGTCGTTTCCACCGTCGAAAGCATCTTTTAATACGCGTATCATAGAGCTGTGGTTTGCGTAGTGGTTTCGACAAAATGCTTCGTAAACTTTTTGCACAAAACCACAATGGTGACTTCGAAGCTGGTTCGGTCGGTGGCAGAGTCTGCTAGGGATAACGTAAAATTTCAACATCCCTCCATTTTTGCAATTTCATTTCTGTTTGGTTATTTTTTTCTCTTATTTTGGTTTAAATTAATTTAAACTGGACGGGTACAAAAAGAAAAAACGTATTGTTTGATGTTATGTTATGTCGCCAGGCGTCGCCAGATTCTCCGTCAGCGCACCCTATCGCTGACGTATTGAGCCATACAAAGGGACTCGTCTCGATACTCACGAACAATCGGTGCATATCGAAAAATAAATCTCTCCGCTCTCGTGAAACGCGTCGAATGCCAGGCGGTCGAAAGAAAAAGAAAAACAGAAGAAGAATAACCCCCAGACATTATCACAACGGAGCAGCTCGGGCGAGAACAAGAATTCGAGCAATGCGAGAGCAATATGGAATAAAAGAGGAGAACCGACGCGACGACCTTTCGACCGATGTTTACGAGAAAAGTTTTCATGCAAATTTCGATGAAGCCGAGTCGCGTTCCTAAATTTGATTGTTGCACCGTCGTGTTCCGTGTCCGTTGGTAGAAGCGCAAAGTATGATAAACCCATTCAAAGTTGCGAGAGCTCTCGTTAATGCTGCCTTGTTTTGTGTTGTTCCGGTTTTCCCGTTCTCCCCTCCTCCCCTCCACCCCGCTTCCACCCCTCCCTCGCAAGCCTTTCCCACCGCTTGTTATTATCTTCTATGTCGAGGGCTGTTGCCACCAGAAATTCCTTTGGGAAGCGGCAGGGCGAGCCGGTAACGTTAAATTATTACACGCGAGAATGCCCCCTCGAACCGTTGGATAAATTTGCACCAGTAGCTTGCGTAATAACTGCGCAATAGTTTCATGCGGTAGTGCTAGTCAACGTTACGTCAGGCATAGAAGCAATCGCCCTCTGAAATTGCGACGACTACTGTCCTATGTGTGCCATGACCATTATCTCGTTTTACGGTTGAGGGATGAAACTCGTATGTGAAAATTTTCGTGTGCAGATTAAATTGGCATGCGGTAGGGGTGTAAGGTGTGTGCGTTCATCGTGTACAGCGCAGAGGTGAGTTCGAGCATTTCTCTTTATAAGCAGCGAGGATCTCCTAGGAATCGGTGAATGATGACCACGCGTTACGCGGCATCACGTACTCGCATAATGAACCCTTTACCGAAACGAGACTCCCGTATTCCGTGCTCGTTCCAACGGATAAGGAGACTCGGAGGGAAACGGCTCGGATAATTAATAACTTGTACTCCACGCGTTGCCGTAGTCACCGATGCTCCCATTGTTGCTAGCGGAACTCATACAAGAGTCTCCCGAGCATTCGACGTTATATGATACTACCGAGCAAAGCTGCATGTCGAAAGTTTCACGCACAACGTAACCTCGTTACCTTTCTAGTCGAATTCGTCTCGTCGATGCATTATTAATTACTATTCATTGGCGTCCTTTACAGTGCCGCTGTATGGAGAAACTTTCTGCATGATTTATCGCTATGACTGATGAGCGGGGAAAAAGATTAAAGGAAAAGATGAAAAAATGGTGACGAGAAACCTATCAGTTCGGAGATCGACGGCAATCCTTCGCGGAAGTTAACGCTCGGACAACGTTGGTTCGGACCGGAAGTTTACATCGACGATTCCCTACGGAGGTGGGAGCTGTGCTGTCAACGATGATTTATCAAGCTAAGTGCATACACTTATTGTCTATAAACGCAATTGCATGCTTGGGGATATTTTCTTATCGCCAATTTTATTGTCGGGTGAATAAGTAGTTTTAATACCGTGCGCTCGCTAGGAACGAGACATTTTTTTTTCTTTCATTTTTGAATAACAGCGAGTTCGACGGCATTCTCGTCGTTATTCCAACATTCTTTTTACCGTTACTAAGCTTCAGATTCTGTTCACGAGAGCACAACTCTCAACTGCACTGGCTACCTTCGTTGAAGGACCGCAGGTTGCCCGGAAACTCCCTGAGTCACGAAAATTAATAATTTACATTATTTTTAGATTTCTCATGATAGTTTATTGATACTGTTATCGATCAACTTATAACATTAAAAGGACAAACCGGTGTCAGTAGTTACCGGTTACGAAAATCGAATATACAAAACATTTCTTATTTCACCATGGCGCAAAAAATAATTAAAAATTCGGTACACATAAAATGGTGGCATCGCCATGGTCCCATCTCTCCCGACTATATCCATTGGCTGTTCTCGTATATTAGTTAACAATGGCGGCATCGTGACGCTATTTGTATTAACTTGTCGATAAAATTTTTCATCGGCCTCGTTTATTCTCCACTACTATATACCGTGTTAATAATTTACAGGATGAAAATTGTATTGACTTTTCGTAATCTCGATCCTCGTAAATTTATCCTACACAAATTCTTTTGGGTTTGCGAAAGTTCACTGATAACGGTCCCGTTTCCTCGGCGAGAAGGGCCGAGGGAGGGGGCGCGGGGAGTGTTCGCTTTCTTTAACGGTCCTCCATCCCTCAGTCATCGATCGAGAGCCCACAAGGCCATTAGGCGTTACGTGTCGTTCGTGCTAGATGCAAAATCGAGAAGGCACTTTGGCACGTGCCATTCGATATACCTCCACCCGACAAACACTACTTTCGTGCTCAGCAACATTATCCCCAGCTCCAACACGTAACGTAATTCTGTCTAACATCAAGCGTATGTCAAGTCGTTCTTTTTTCTTCATGTCCACTCATCCGAAGTCCACTTTTCTCAATGCAACGGGGGTGGAAAATGACCGATTCTTGACCCGCGGGAGGAAGAGTAATTTAGTGGGAAGAAAAGTCAACTTTTCCTCCCGCTCGTCAAGACTCGGCCAATTTCCATCCCCGTTCCAGGCATAGAAATACGGCCACTTTTTAGCATAGTCGGGGAAAAAATAGCGTGTGCTATTTTTCTCCTCGGGAGAAAGTGCCTTTTCACCTCGTGTGAATTTCTGCCTTCGCTTCGCTCGGGCATCAAACTTCACACTCGGTGAAAAGACGCACTTTCCTCCCTTGTAGCATAATATACTATTTTTAGTATGATAGCAGCTGGATCTCATGTTCGACGCCTGTGTATAAGTGCAGTACGTGCACACGTCCGTAAGGTTAGCCACCTTCGCGGACCGACGCTGAATATAAAATTTTCTCGTGTCGTGCCGAAGAAGATGGCGAAGTGGCGAAAAAAGTGAGGCGAAAGAACGAAAGTAAAATGTAGTAGGAGGAATCCGGTTTATCCGAGAAAAAGAGAATAGAGCGGGAGACGGATGTTTCGATTGACCAACCTACTTTCGAGCAACTTTTTTTATTCTCCGACCACTCTTCGAGACGTCCCGAGCCATTTTATTCCCGTCTCACTTTTGTGTGCCTATATATTGTGACGCGGTTTTTTACCTTGTCCCAAAAGCGAGGACCACAAGTGCGAGAGCGAGCTGCCACAAGCTCTCACGGCGCACCGTTCCACCTTCTCGGGCAATTCCGCGGGCTCAGTATAGGATAGGCGTATTATTACTAATTTAAGCGAATTGTTTTCATGTACAACTACTGCGGAGATCGAGAACTCTTTGAATACCAAGGAACGGTCTACCGGTTCGAGACAGCGAAACGCAACATCCGAAGAGCGATGTACAGGAGCCGTACCCTGCTTCCTGTCTATATCATCAAAAGGACGATTTTTCCTCACCTTGCACCAAGATACTCGTCATCCCACCGATCGGGGAAGTGCATCAGCGACCAGCAGCGACCATTTATTTGGCTATCGCCCACCCTTTTCGTCGTATCTGCGATAACCCAACAGCTGACGGCCGCTATTCGAAAAGATCTCCGCGCGCGCCGTACGAAAAGGTGTAATTGCGAGGCTGCCCTGCGAGGAGCCAGTTACCGGTAAGCTGAGTTATGGGAATTAGAGTAGGAGCAAGGGAGGGGGTTGTCGCGATCTCGATCGATGAGCGACAACCGTTTTTCGGGGATTCTCTCGCGAACGGTGTAGCGTGACGGTGTGGGCAGCTCACTCTCGGACTACGGTATTGGAATACTGCGCACCCGAGCCACAAGGGGTTTTCGAGCTCGCTTCTTGTCTTTTGGATTTTATTTCTCGATACCGGTAAGCCTTTCGCAACCGATCGTAAATTGAATAATTGGACCTTCTTTATCGCGGTAGTTGTTTTGATTAATTATTTATCTGATTCGCTGTAATTTGTGTGGAACTCGGTCGCGGCGTCGAGCACCGGCTCGGGCTAAATAACTCTACGTTTGATATTTGTTCCTGTTAAGAAAAGGGCCGAGTGCTACGGGCTCGCGTCGCCCGTGCGTAGTGTCCATGCGGAATTGGCCGGGAATCGCGGGAGTTTCCATTGTGTGTGTGTTAAATTGTGTGTTTGTTAAAGGTAAGACGTGCGGGTCTCTGCGCTGTTTTTTCGCGATTGGTAAAATTCGGGGCTTCGGTCGACCGCGACAGCTGTTCGACGGGCAAAACGGCGAAAGAAAAGCGAGAACGGCGAGAGTCCGTATCGCCCCGGCTTCACCGGGTACGCCACGTAATTTTCAGTGCAACTTTGCCTGCACTTAGTACCGGTAATTAGAAGAAACGCGGTATTTTATTTCGTGTGTTTCTCGCGTAGGCAGACCCTCACGTCGTCGCGCGTTCGGATTTCGTCCGCGAGCGAGTGTCCTTCTGACCGTGCCGCGCGACCGCGGAGACACACCGCCGATCGTCGTTTACCGTTTTGGTTCGTTATCGCGTATTGTTTGTAAGTGTGTGTGTGAGTATTCCGAAATTTAGTAGGGACTTAGGGATACAGCGATCTTGATTTTATTCATCGCTATTTTCGTTTTTCAAGCTTTCAGTTTATATCATTGAATTTATTTGCTCTAGGCATACTCTCTCGACGGTGAACTGAGTAGCCGCCGAGAGCTTAGCAGGGACTTGATGTACCGGGTAGCTCATAAGGCCGGAATCGATGGAAAAGAGAGCGAGAGACTTTAATTTATTTTATTCTCATTGTCCTTGTTTGAATTAGATTTCTGTTTAATAAATGAGTATTTTCGTCTCTCTCAATGTTGTGTTGATATAATCCATTTCGTTTTCACTCAGCTCGAATTCACCGGACCGCCCCTCTACCATTCCCCCAAGGCTGCAGCTAGCCGAGCGCAACCTTATCCTTTTGTTAACATCTTTGCCGATCGGGTCGCACCCACGGTGCGGATGGCGCCCATTTTTAATAAAATATAAACCGATCGAGGGACGGGTTTTTGTGACGTCTTTACCGGCACTGGAGGGTTCCGACAAATTTGCCCTCCACCCGGGAATTCCTCTCACAATATATATATATATATATATAGATATGCACATACATACGGTTCATTACTTTCAACTACCGGAACAGATCTTCGTCGTTTCGTGCCCGGAGAGGATCGGCACACTCGCCAACTGTCCCAATTTCGTTCGGGGTGCAATAACCGACAGTGCGCTTCTGGAATTCAATGGGTCATTTCTGCGCTCATAGCTCGAGTTTCTCGTTCTATGGAGCGAACAGCCATTAGCGAAGTTAATACCCGATCCCTATACCGGCAATGTATACGCGTATAGCCACCCAGAGAGAAATGGTCGTTCGCATCAGACGGGGCCGCCGAGTTTCAAGTGCATAGAGATGCACTTGAGGGCACTGTGTGTGGCTGCAGCTGCATTGTGAGGAGATCAGCTCATTTGCCGTGAATACATCGATATCGAAACGGGAGCGAAAAGCCAGGGGAAACGTGTTAATGAGGAGCAACGGATAAATTACAGACCAAACCTCTCACGTGATGCTGACAAATATTCCGGTATGATTTTTTTTTTATTAAGCTATTTCCCGGTATGGATCAAATGTCGATCGTTACTTAAATTTACATTGTTAAAAAAAAAAAAATACATCCCACGCAGTTTTTGACGATAAAATTTTTACAATTGCAACGTATACTGAAAATCATCGATGTTATTTTTTGTAGGTGAACATTTTTATGTAAGATCAATCTTTATGCATCGGTAGAAAAAAAAAACAAATTTGCCTACTCAGTTACATTGCGATAGGTCTGAGTATATAAATGAAAGTAAATTTACGAGTAATCTTCGGTTGAGTAATCGAGCACCCCATTGCCGGGAAGTTTGAATTAATTTGTCCCGGTAATATTCCGCGTTCGATCGTCACTTTGATTGGCTCGAATCACGAACAGGGCGCACGTGACGGAACTAACGAGCCGTCATTGCCGTTAATTGAGAGTACAACGGGCGCGTAACTACGTGTCCGCCCGATTGCCACGGGACTCAGCAGTAGTCCGGAGCCCTTTCTCGCTAGACCATCCTTAAAAGCCACTGTTTCTGTAATAACGTTTCCAAGTCTCAACGCACTCGGCTCGTAGCACTGTAACCCCAGGCTCTGCAACGAATCAGTCCAAAGGAACGTTGTTTCCAACGGTATATTTTGCGCATTGTACAATTCCAGAAAATTTTACAAAAGTATATTCAAATAAAAAAATATTTATTTAATTGTTATTCAATAACAATTTTGTATATAGACGAATGATAAAAGCTATTTTTTTTAAATTCGTTTATAAGCCCTGCGAAGCCTGTGGATCGAATTATTAATCTCCCTTTTGTATAAAACCGCCATTCGCGTATATCATAAAGATCCAGCCATGTATTACGGACATAGAGCAATTCTATGAAAAATAATAAGCCTCTATTTTTTTTTACAAAAAAATAAAATAAATAATAATAATAACGTATTAACAACAATTGCATACATAGACAGATGGTCAAAGGGAATTTCTAAAAATTCGTTCCCAAGCTCCGATACGAAGCCGACAGATTACATTGTTAATCTCTCTTTTATGTAAAACTGTCATTCGCGCTTAGAGTAAAAGTGGCGAATATGGTCAAGTCCATACATCGGCGATTCTGGCGCTAATGGATGTGGGAGTCCATATTCACAACTTTTACCTTATAATGAATTTCCAGCGCTATATCTCCAATATTGTGCAATCCGTGAAAATTAAGAAAGCCTTTTTTTTTTTACATAAAAAACTAAAAATGATCAGTCGTATAGGGATTGTCTTACGCGTAGGTCAGGCTATATTCATTCACAATCCCGACACCGAAACCGATAGATCGGAGTGTTAATCCCTTTTTTAAAAATAATATCAGCCCGCTCCATTCGTGTATAACAACCGAGCATTGTCACAGTTGCATTGACTGAAACAGTGAAGATTTTATTTGTTTTTCCGATTAAAAGAACCAGGTAAAGTTTCGGTATGTAAACATGTCGTCATCGCTGGCTTGCAAAAGCGCTGGCTGCAATACACACACACAACAGACCGAATTTTCGACGATCGCAGTACATCCCCGTATCGCGTCGTCGGAACAATACGGACGCGGCCGAGCCCGAGAGCGTTGTGTGTCCCGAGCGAAATTCGACGCTGTGTGTTGTGTGCAAACCTGCCGATGGGGCTTCATGAAAGGATTAACCGCGATGGGGCTCGGGCTTCCTCTGTGCAAACAAAAAGGGACGTGGATGTTAAAATAAAAAAAGAAAATAAATTTTAAAAAATACAATAATTAAAAAAATAAAAAATCGTGGCTGTTAACAGCGATTCTCCGCACAGACTCTGTAATCGTCGGGCGCACGAAAGCCCTACCCCCCCCCCCCCCCGCCCCCCCCCCCCATGGCTTTCACACTGAATGAAAATTTGTACCTTCGACGTCGTTTCCTCCCGCTCCCCGAGCGTTCGCCTCGTCGTTGGAGCATTATTTTTTGAATGTTGTACAGACGTGTGCTCTCGCTTGTGTACCGCTGTTCGTAAATTTTTATTCTCCCGGCTCATACTAGGCGGCAAGGGAATCCACTTGAATGCCGAAAAAATAACTGACTTTTTTTCTATAATCGTCGGCTTCGGGTTTGTTAAAAAAATTCAATTTTTCGTCCTTACCGATTTCTTTTAATTATATTTCTTTTTATAAACATCACTTTCGGGTTTGTTAAAAAAAATATAAAGGTTAAATTATATGATTTCTTAAAATTAAAAAAATAAAAAATTTCATAAAATTTAAACGGTTCGACCAATTATTCACAAATTCAATACCGGTCGTTGGTAGATAACAGTCCATTTATGTGCAAGTTTTTAGCCCGATATCTCAAAAATTGTAAGAGCTAGAGCGCGCATAGACATTTTCAAAAAAATTAAAGATTATAGATTTTGCCAAAAATTTGATCGAATAATGAGGATCGACCCTTCAACATGTGTGATAAATTTCACCTCGATATCTCAAGCCGCTTTCACACGCTCGCACGCACACGCACGCACGCACGCACGCACACACATTTTTTCTAAATGTGTTTTTTGGATGTTTGGGAAGATTCTGAACACGTTTACATAAAAATCTCGAAAACTAATTTTTCCTCGAAAACAAAGTCCTCCATGAGGAAGGAAAACAAAATAAATCACCGACGCTATGAATGCATAAGATGAAGTAAAGTGAGGGCGCGCTAAGTTCCCTTTTCCGAGCGTCATTCCACGGTATGAAGTTACCCAATTTTTTCCCCCCGTTGTACCTTCGTCTATACCTAGCGTATTGTACTGTTAGATTTTTCTCTTTCGTTCACCTCCTGCTGCTGCTGCTGCTGAATGCTCCATCAGCACCACCACTAGCTCGGCTCACAGGTCGGTTTTCTTTATGAAGACTTTCGAGAGTCGTCGTACTATCTTTTGCACTATATACTTTATATACGTGCATATGAAATATATATACATACATCTACAGTGTACCGACAAATGCCTCGGCGCTTTTCAAAGAGCTTCGACCAGACGGGACACCGTAAATACACCGAGGTATTCCGTGAAGGCTTCCACAAAAGTAAGCAAAGCGGAATGGGGGATTCCACCCGGCTGGCCGACCGGCGGGTGGGGAGTGGGGGGGGGGGGCTCGGAGATGGTGATAGCCTGGGGGGGGGAGAGCGACAACGAAGGTCCGTAAAAAAAATAAGTGAAAAAAAAGAATGAAGAAAATAAGTAGCGAGTCGACGAGAAAGCTGGCAGAGATGAGAGAGAAAAAGAGAGTCCGGAGGTGGATACGGCCGAAAACCGTCTGGTAGAAAGGTGAGAGGTCGGATTCTCGGTATACTCGAATTTTACTCGCGCAAAGTCTGGAAAAGCTTTCCCGAGCACCGGTAATACCCGAAAAAAGTTCTCAACGAATAACGAAAAGTGATCGCTATTGTTTCGACGTCGGAACGAAAGATTGATTGTACAGCCGAAAATGATGATTGAATTTCGAAAACTGAAAGGAAAAAATTATGAGGCAAGAATAACAGTTTCTTTAACGTCCAGCACTTTACATAGTTGCCATATCATAACGGAAATAGGTGAGTACCTATTAACGATAGCAACGAAGCAAATAAAAAAAAAAGTGTAAATTATTATATTTATCGCCCGATATTTATTATTCGCAGTCATTTGTTTTTTTGTCCTTCACAGTTGGCGGAGAGGAAAGCAGCTAAAAGCCGTATGCTAGCTGCCGAATACGGGGCGGGCGAGACCCGTGGGCGTCGTTTGTCGTGCCGGGGTCTCGGGAGTGTCGTCTACGGGCGGCGGGGGTGGCGGAGTCGAGTTAATTGCGACGCTTCTTCGAAGCCTCGGGATTCTCGCGCGATGAACGGTCACTTATCTTCTCAAGCACGCGTTCGCCCAGCACCGAGCGTCGTGACCTCGAGTCGCAGTGCTTTATCAGCGGAGGAACGTGCTAACGGGGAGACGGACGATCCTGCGGAACGGTGGTGGATTTAATTCCGCCGGATCTACACGTGACGCGTATAGAGGGAATTGAAGAATGCAAGTGTCATAAAGAAAGCGAGACCCTTGCTTCGAGAAAGAGAATTCTCGAAGCAAGTTATAAGGTAAAAGGCCAAGTTTATGACCCTTCTACGGCAACTCTCTCACTTTAAGCGTGTAAAATCATAGGGATAAACAAGGAGGACCAAGTGTCGCAGTTTGTGACCCCCGAACTCGCGCTACCCATTGGCTGCATATCAAATGGTGAGGGGAGCCGACTATGCTAAGAGGTACCTCTGTCACAAACTGGGACAATGTCGCAAACTGGGTCGTTTACCTTATATATTATAGTATTCTTGAAAGAGGCATGTGTCAGGAAAAATTCGTAAAGTCGAATCTTCAAATATGCGTCAGGAAAAAAGGCTGTAAAACCTAAAACTATCAATAAATGTTTTTCCACAACATTTAGTGACCTCCCGGTTAACATAGTTTCTCGATACGTCAAGTTAAATGTATCAAGTTGATCCGAACGAGTTGAAAATAGTGGGAACGACGTTGACAACGGAGTACATACTGTTACGCCGAGCGTAGGCGTGGTAGAGAGGTGGCGAACGCCCGCGACTGACCAGGTCAAAGGTAGACGGATCGTTATAGTTATACATAGGAACTGCATACAGAAATAGCGTGTGATTTCCGGTGCAGCGACGCGACCCGAGGTCCAGCGATGGACAAACATAGTGCATACCTCTGCGCGAGCGGGCGATCCGTGCATAAAACATATTGCGGAACTGTCGCTCGGTATAGGAGGTGCTTCTTTTTTCTTTTCTTCTTCTTTTTTTTTTGCTGGTATGGCTTGTTTAAAAAAGCTTTGTGCGGTCGCGTTGCCCAACGCACATTCTATTATACCGAGATATATCTTAAAGAAAATAAATATTAGGGCTCGCAGAAGAACTTTCTTTTTTATAAGTCTATAAAATTCCATTTTATTTTACAAATTAAATTTTTTAAAAGAAATCTTTCTTTTCTACTTCGCACGATAATTTCCGATCGATGGTCGATAGTAATTGCCGGCTTGTCAGGGTAGTGCTGCACGTCACAGAGTCGCACGCGGGGGTAAGGTGAATTAGAGAGTCTTGAACAACAAGTTTATCGTCAGACCTTGGTAGCCGGGCTCGATGGGATATCGCGTGGGTAGTCTCTGACCCCTCCCTCCTAGCTCGATCGTGTATCCATATTATATACGCCTTCGGGCTACCAGTGGGGCTGAGAGACGTCTCTTTCCATGAAAGCTCGAGGATCGTATGCCTTAGTAATGAAATTACTCGCGTATCTGCGCCGGGGATGCCGCCGAAACCGGAGAATGCGTACTCTCTAACAGCACCGGCGGTAATACAATATGCCTCCCGGAATACTATACAGTCTCGGTAACGTATATAACCCTGTGTGCTTCAAGCAAATATGAAAGGAAATTATTCGATCTCAATGAGGTAGAGTAAAGTCTTGAATACGACGACCCAATTAAACGTGAAACGGCCGCGCGGAAACAGTGGTCCATATTCACCAATTTTATTCTATTTCGTTGGTACGATTAAATTTATCAAATTCAGTTATTCAATAATGCATCTTTGAAGTATTCGAAACAATTTTTTAATAGAGTCACACAATTTTTACACTCGGGTGCGAGGATAATATGTATTTAATGGAAATTGTACTACAAGTATAATCGAAGTGTTGTTAACAGGACTGGTGAACAGAAAGTAATGGTTACGTTCCCGTTTTGTTGCGATTTTATACTCGGCAATGTTATATACAGTGAAAAATAAAGTAGTGGGTACGTGCAGTCATACTGACTAAAACTTTATGTAAAACCATCGTCAGGAGTTTTAGGAGGACAATCCTGACCCCGATTAGTTTATGCCCTCTTAAATGCCTCTGTTCTAGATCTTGATTATTATAAGTCTTCTTAGACGCCACTCCCATTTTTAAACGACTTTTCACTTAAAACACTCGACGATGATGTTTTCACTTAAAAAAAGTGTATTGTATTAATTCACAGTTCGGGCGAAAGCGTTCAAACGCGTTATCTAGTTGGCACGACAAAATTGTTCGTTGTTCCGAAATATTTTTAATAAAATGTGTACCAATGGGTAGGATTTTTTAAAAACTGCAACAAGAATGTTGTTTAACAGTTACCGATCTATCGGTTAGTACAGCTATCCGGCAGGAAATTGTAACGTTACAATAATGTCCGTGCAACTTGTGCCGGCCGGAGGGGCGTTGATCTACTTATGATGAGATTGGACGAGGTCCATCGACGATTCCATCCCGAAGAGCCTGCTGCGGGAAGACCCGAATTTGACCAAGTTCAATGATGGATTCGCCGGGTTAGTGTGTATCGAGGCCAGTGTATCCCGCCCAGAGAAGTTCGAAGGAACCGAGAGAGGGATGCCTCGAAGTTACAAATCAGTTCCCGCGGTCTCGCACGATCCTAATATCCAACCTAACGGCCGGGGTGAAGGGTAGGGAGGGGGTGGTTCAACTTCGCCTTGCGACTTGCCTCGACGCGCTTCGAGAACGTAATTAGTCTCGTTTCTCCGTAGATCCTGATACAAAGCGAAATCAACTGCTGGTAAATTGGACCAATGTACCATGTACGATTCCCTCGACGATCCGTCCTACCGGGGAACCGATAAACACGATTATCCGCGTGCATACATAGATATTGGTTTGCAATCGCCCGAAGGCGATAATTGCAGAGATACGGTGCGTACGGAATTCGCGGTGACAATAACGATAACGGCAAATCTATCTATGATGCACGGACTCCGATAACGCTTTCCGAAATTAATTACAAGTTAGGACATATTTCGATTGTGTACGGCAGCGTGCATTTGCGTGCGTGCTACTCTCAAAAATTCTCAAGGTTATTCAAGTTTGATAGTTCGGGAAAATTTATTTACATGGTAATTATTTTTATCGGCAGGCCTAACGCTGAAGAATTTTATTGCTAATAATACAAAAAAGCCAAGTAGACCGATTATTATTTTTGTGTATCGATTTATCTTATTTTATTTTTATTTAGATTTTTGTAAAAATAATAATTATATAGGAGACGGCTGGAAGGATTGTTGGCCGGAAGGGAATTAAATTTTCATAATATCCCGACGAATCCAGTAGTCCGCTGTAGCATCATCACCGCAGCCACAATTTCCTACTGCGGGCGCACACCTGACCGCCAAGCGTTAATGACGAGGATAATAGAAACTGTGGTGACAGGTCGACGCGGCTGTGGTGAATGGCGCGACCCCGCATTTGCGTTGGTATAACGCGTACAACGCTCGAGGAGCCAGCGCCTCGACAGCGTAACGATAAATTTACGCAAATGTCCCGAACTGCTGTGTATAATCCGGCTCCCCAGCTCATAGGATCGAGCGTCATGCGCTCGCTCGACGTACTACTCGAGAAATTGCTAACTGCAACATTTTCACTTTCCCCGTTGTAATATGCCTGATTCGTTGAAAAATTTACGTATCATTCATCGTCTACAAAATCACTGCTCTGAACAGGTCGAGCGCTGTTGTCAGTGAAACCTGAATTCGAATTTGTACAACTGCAGGTACTGAAAAACAAAACCAAAAAAATGTTATTTTCTAGTCTTGTAATTTTCAAGTATTTATTTGTTGATCTTTGTTAGCCGAAATTTATATCTACTATATACAATATTATTATTATCATCATCTCAAATAAAAAATGTTTAATTGAAAGATATTAAAAAAAAAAAGATTAAAGCTTTTCGGTTTTTCTGTAAAGAAATAAAGCGGCAACCGCGAGCTTGAGGGTTGCGTCGCCGAGGGGCGGAGTTAGTAGTGGGTGGAGGGGGGAGGTGCGGGGGGGGGGGGGGGGGGGGGGGGTTGCAAAAACCGTTAGGATAGCGTGCGCGCGCGCGCGCGCGTTGCACGCGCGTCCACTGTCGCCGCATAGGATTGCCCGGCAGTACGCTTCGGTCGGCCAAGTGGTTTGGAGGGTGTCGTTTCGCGCTTTCGAAAGCAGACTACGGGTTACACGTTCGAGCGTGTTTTCGATCTGCGTTCTCGCTGAAGGTTGTCTAGACGCGCAAACGTTTTCGTGCATTACACAATGATACTCGTGTCCAAACGTTATAAAACTGCTGACGTCCAAATTTGAGGACATAAACGGTTCTTTTTTTTCACCTCACGCAATACCATATGTTCGAAATTTTTTTCCGGTAAATAAACGTCCTTTGTTACGATACATCCGGCCATCGAAGCCGGCCAAGGTATCGGCGATGAAGTGATCGGAGCGAGTAGGAAGTTATATTTTTAAAAAAACGTGCGATATTAGTGCCGACCAGTGAGCATGACAGGTACGACCCTGCACTCCACGTTCCGGCTCCTGTTGCTGCTAACGGCCGCGGTTCACGCCGCCGGTGAGTTTGCTTAAAAATTTATGTTCATCGATCTATCAATTTTCTTTCTCATTGCATTTTTTTTACTATCAAGGAAATCCAGTTATCGCAATATACCACGATCTGGGCCAGACTAATTTTTAATTTTTACGCTACTATATTCTACGCGTTTGTGTATTAACTAAAGATGATAATTTGTACATTTCTACAGTGCGGAATAAACATTTAACTCACTAGCAATAATAATTTGCAATAATCGATCAGAAGCTGCAATCTAGACGTCTTTTTATTGTTACCGTGGCGCGGCAAGGTCATTTTCGATTCTGCACTCCGGGCCATTTTTTACTCACAAAAACCTTAAAAACAGATTCGTCATAAATAACATCATTTACGATAAAATAATTTTCATCTGGTTCGGATTTTGAAATCGAAGGGTCTGCCGAAAAAGAACATACGACACAGAAGATTGAATTATACTGTCGCCTTGTAAATATACCGTGCCCGCGTCTGGATGATTGGACGAATATTCGTCGGTTTACATTCCCGAAGCCCAGAGAAAGCAGTCATTTCGTCAGGAGGTAAATGCATGGAGAGCGAGAAGGCAAAGTTTACCCTTGTGGAGCTTAAACGCTCGATCCTCGAGACTCGAGTAGAACATAAACCACGTCTAGTTGTTACGCATATGTGAGTACTTCCAAGCTATATCCGATGTAATGTTATATTAGTTGCACGCGAGAGCTACAGCTACTCGCGGCCTATCCACACGTGAGCGCTTTCGATACGAGTGCACCCGAGTAGGGGGACGGAACGTGGTCGGGAGTAATCTTCATATTGGACTGACGGGTTTAATGTTGGCTGAAAATTGTCGAACACTTGATAGTCGAAGGGTTATCATAATTAATTCTGTTTCGCGAGACACGAACCCGTGTATATTATTATTATTATTATTATTATTATTATTATTATTATTATTATTATTATTATTATTGTTCCGTTTTAATGAAACGTGGATGTATTGCGCCGTAAAAGCTCAAGGTAGTAGGGGAGACCGGGGCAAGATGGGCCCCCTAAACAAATAACGCGGCTACAATGCTGCCGAAAGTATAATCTACTATTTGTCACCCAACAATGATATTTTCATAGGTTTTATAACCCGTCCCAAAAAGAAAATTTTCTGGGGCGAAACGGGCTACCCGTAAATTTTTCAATTATTTTTTTTTGGGTACCCCATTTTGCCCCGCTACCCTATTTTGCGTTTTCTCTGCTTCTGTCATTGTCCACGAAAAGTTTCAATTTTTTCCTTCCAGGTTTTCATGTTTTTAAATCATTATGGGGTGGCCCATTACGCCCCGGGTCGGCCCGATTTTCCACTAGCCCATCTCGCCCCGGGGGCCCATCTTGCCCCGGTTTCCCCTATATTCTATGATTTCACACTAAAAACCTCGGATGGTTTTAGTAACGCGACATGTAACATCGAGAATATGAAACGAATTAAAAATATTGATAAACGGTCGAATGTCGAAATGGTCGGTAACGAAACATTGACAAACCAGTAAATTGGAAATTCGTTTGTTGCTTTGTATAAGGGAACCAGTAAAAGTTCGATACGCCATCGGCAGTCTCGAGTGTTTATATATATATATGTATATATACATAAAATTATCGGAGAGATTCTTGACATCTTTGTCCGCGACGTATTAATTACAACTATCGATTTTAGCACCGATGTGGAAAGCGTGAGAAAACAGAAGCGTCGAAAGTGGCTCTCCCCGCGCCAAGTACATAAACCGAGGTAGGCTGCTCGGCGCGGAGAGTCTCTATTAGAACCTTCACACATGTAAATGTCAATTTGCTCGCCCTTGGCACTCATCGATCACAAAGAACATTGTGATTATAACGAAAAACCGGCACGTGCTCTACGGAACGTTCTAAGTTCTTCGAAGATACATACGAAGACACATATTATCAAACATTTTTTTTTATTAATCAACGAATTAAATCGTTTCCGGAAAAAAAGATTAACTAATTAATTTTTTTTAATACGTTTATCAGTCAATTTTTTTGTTTCAACGAATTAATCCAATTTACTGTCTCTGATGGAAAAATCACGTTCACTTACTAACTGCTGGTTTTATTATCTACAAAAAAAAAAAAAAATCTTTTGCAATATCCTGAATATACCGGTATTGCTTAAAATATCGGTATTTTCGAAATAGTGAATTTCCATTGAAACTCGATATACAGGAGGCAATAAATTCAGTCTTCGCATCATCGTCGATATTACGTTACACTCGCTGCCGCGTTCGTTCCAAGTGTACCCCCACCCCCTTCACCCCACACTCCCCCCGGTGTTCCTCCACCTCGTTTTATACGATCCTGGATACATCTCGATTACAAGTAAATCGAATAATCAATCGCTCGGGGGCGACACAGAGAGGTCGAGGGAGAGATGGGGTGGAGAGGGAAGAGAACGAGAGGCTTGCGATCCTCGCCGCGGGCGCATTTTCCCCGAAGAGATTATCGCTGCCCGCCCGCCCGCCCGCCCGCTCACTCGATCAGGTTGCACCCCGGGACAGAAATTTCGTTAGTTGAAAATTGCTCATGGTCCACTGACGAGGTTATCAATTGCATTTGTCAATTACACCGTGCCATGTTCGTTCGATTGCAGTAGAGGGAGGAAAAAAATAATGAAATTGAGCAGGGAGGTTAAAGTCGTTTGTATCGCTTAAAAAAATATCTGGTCCCATGTTAATAATGGCTCAGTCAAAAATGAAAAAAAAACACACACACACACACACACACACACAAAAAATGCAAAAAATTAATGGCAATATTTTGAGGAAAATTACAATTCATGATGATTGATGTGGATATATATATTTTATTATTTAAACAATTGTTTTCGTCAATTTTTGTAGTGTACCGAACGATTCGTTTAATTCAACTAAGTTGTTTTTTATCTATGTGAAACATCGTTGGTAACTAAAACCGTAATCCATTTTTTTAAGGATGAATAACTTGTTGTGGGAAACCAAATGATTACTTCAACTGTAACATGAACGCGCTAATAATTTGCATTCAGCTTTAAATGTCGAACACTCTTGAAAGAAAAAAAAATACAGATTTTGTTACCGATCGAGTCTGTTTCCCGTCGCCTTGAATACGATAAAATGCATAAACCGTCGAAATTTGTTCGGATCAAACAATTACTTTCCACAGTCGGTACAATAGAAATTCACAACCAATTAGTATGCAGATTATGCCATTGTGCGACTCGCGACCTGTTCATCAGAGCTATATACTGAGAACGGCTTCCGATAAGCTGCGTATCCCGGGTCGCCATTATCCTTTGAGGCTTGACCCGACAACCCGCTACTGACGTCATTACTTCGACCGGACTCCGCAACGGGCATTACTCGTGGGAAAACTCGGCTAGCTGTATATCCTTTTCCATCTGCTTCGTGTCTCTGTCAAATCCCCCCCTCGTGTGTTTCTCGGAAATGCTCAAAGAACCTTGTTACGTTTCCTGGCAATACTACCTCACGTCCTGCCCCGGGCCATGGATCCGACTTACCTTTCTCCCCGACATTGATTCTTCGAAAATACATCGAAATGATTGAAAAATACAGATAAAGAACTCAACGTAAAGAAATACTGAAAATCATTTAATTTAATGATGCCCTGGAAATAAATATTTATTTATCTCAAGAACATATATATTAGGACGTGGGGGAAATATAATTAATTATATTACGAGCATCGATGTGACAACGTAACAGCCATACAACTACAACTATATCTATATAGCGAGGCGAAAATGAGAAAAAAAAAGAAAAGAAAAGAAGAGAAAAACCCTGGTGTAATTTCGAATAGCTTCATTGTATTGCAGAGCTAGTTCACAGAGTCTCATTTTCCGAAGAAAGCGAGAATATTCTCCGCAATACACTCCGTGAACTGTGCAGTATGTTTGCCACGGGATAATAACGAAGTTCGCGAGATCTTTCGGAAGGGTGGATCGAGATAGAAACTGCCAGGATCACACCGAGAATCGGGGGGCCATAGTTGGACGGAGCGGTCGAGCAATGCCCGCTCCTCCGCATTCGGAGTTTAACTCTTGGCCATAAGGGGAGGAGGGGAGAGGGGAGAGGGGAGAGGGGAGAGGGGAGAGGGGAGGGGGATGGTCGAGAAGAAAGAAAGAACGGAAGAAATAATGGAAAGGGGAGTTTTTCGTGAGAAGAGCGAGTCTCGCGGATAATCGTGAACTTGGGAGCAATATCTTACGTATATCTACCCGTCGGCGCTTAGATTCCTCACCGTGCTTCACTCCCACCGGATTCACCTTTTCCTTTGTTTTTTTTTTCTTTTTACGGTCCCCTGGCATCGACCCACATGCTACCGGTAGTTCGAGCTACACGGGAATTGCTGTTCAGCTCGGAATTTCTTTTTATAATTTTTTTTATGTTTTATTATTATTATTATTATCATTACTATTATCATCATTTGTTGTGCTATTATTTTTTTGCGACCCTTAACGAACATACGCTTCGCTGAACAGACATAATAGAAAGAATTGTGAAGAAGAGGAAGCTGCGGAATAATATAAAGGGAAGAAACATACGAGGTTGTGTGTACACGGTTTGCAGAATGGAAGCAAAATTTACGCTGTTGGAATTCGCGAGTTTCACAGTTTAATTAAGTTTCCTCGGTGCGGCGGAGCCTTCTTTCGTTCTCGGTCGTATTTCGGAAGACAATGTCGAAGCTTTTCTATAGAGTCGCTGTGGAACGTATTGTTATACGTCCCACCGCAACAGATTTATCATGCTAAGTATACTGTCAAAGGTGCAAGAGGTTTGTGCAAACTTGTATCTGGTGTCCCGAACGTACAGTGGAATCTGTCAAGCATTACGTTCGTCTAGCTTGCGCAGGCAAGTTGTGGGCTCCGGTGATGTGAGTTCACAAATGATCGGTCAAATTGAGCTATAAGTGGCCGATTCATTAAAATGGTGCGAAACGATATTTTAACGGTGCTTATTTGTGCGAAAAAAAATCACAAGAATTCATTTAAATCAATTTTTTTTCTTTATTATAAAAAAGAATTGATCGGAGATACTTTTTTTTATTATTTATAATGTCGAAAAAGAATATATGTCCACGACAAGAGGATGCCTATATCGAAAAGTACCATATCGAAAGTTTTTAAAAGTATGTTAAAGTTTTTAAAAAGTTTTGCAATCGAATTGAAAAAAATATATGATTCTTTAATTTTTAATCGTTAATAATTCTGAAAAATGATAAATAATAAGATAATAAGATAATGATATAATAATAATAATAATAAGTCCGGAAGACATTTTTTTGTACTTCGACGTATTTTTTCCCCGCTGAATACGAATCCGCTGGCTTTTTTGGGGCTAAAGTACACAGTGAGACATTGAAAGTCTCGATTTTATGCACGAAAAATCATATTTTTGGGATTTAAATGGAATATATTGGGTTGGTAGCAAAATAACTGTTATATTCGTGATCAGCGGGAAAAAGTACGTGGAATATAGCCTTGAAGCAAAAAAAAAAAATCGATTGAACAACGATTTCTAAATGTTTGAGCCATTTTTGGAAAAACGTCAATTTTCGTGATTTACAAACGACGATATCTCGGCTCCCAACGGAGCTAGGAAAATTCTGAGGTGCCCATCGCGTTATACGAAAAAAAATACACAAGATTGAGTCCTGCCCGAAGTTTTTCAAGCGTTTTATCGTCCCTTTCGAGGACGTTGAAAAACGTGAAAAATGGATTGTAAAAGTGTAGCCTTGGAAGTTTTGATCAAATATTTTTTGTCGGTATGAAATGTTTTTTCCCGTTTATAAAATTAACTGCGACGTATTCCGACGTATTTTTGTGCGTTGAACATGAATCTGCCGGCCATTTTGTCCGTAAGTGTAGCGGGATATTTGTACGTTAAGACCATTTTTGATGAAGTGAAGTTTCCTCTTCAAGTCTTCGAACTTAGGGTTAAGTACGTTACGAGAGTTTCCACTGTACATCCAATCCAGAGAAGAGAATACTTTAAACAATAAAGTGTGCGTTACAATAGAAATAAATGCTCGAACGAAGTGCCATAATACACCAGTTCCGAGAATATCGTACATGCTCCAAGTATTCTTTTCTGTGGCTCCACTTTCAGAGGTATGATTCGTGCGTATGTACGCGCAAGAGAAATCCTCGAGTTATTTCCGCGTCTCCTTGCATATCGTTCCCGTGGGTTTTGCGAGTAAACAGCCAGGAGGGATAATAAAAAGTGGAAAAGTATGAGGCCACTGCGTTGAAACAACGCATAGAGAAACACACTGCCGCGTTCCTTTCCGCTCGGTCTGAGCTCCACTCGACTATATTTTAAATCCTTATTTCAGGAAAAAATTGAGTTAAAAATAAATAAATAAAATAATTCTTATTTATTTTATTTTTTTATAAAAAATATATGAATTACCGCCTGGTTCGTTATTGCAGTTTAACCGAGCACTCGGGTAGGGAGAATTAACGTCGAATCGCGAGCAAAAGTAGACCAAGGACTCGGGGCACGACGTCGTTAACCTGATGCAGCTGCACCTTGCTCGTTGTGCACACGCGGCGCTGAAGATCGCTCGGTTGCCCGGTCGATACGTGATGCCTCCTTGATACTAGAATTCAATGTACAACCACCCGTATCTGTGCTATTATTATATGGATATCGTTGCTGTACTGTACATGAGTAGCGTGTTGTATTCCGATATGCGAATATATTCTCGAGTCTCTCGTCGCTATTGAAAATTTATATATATATATATATATATATATATATATATATATATATATATATACATATATATTGTAACGGGACGCCTCTACCCCCAGGTAGAGTCTCGCGTTTGGCCGCGAGCTGGCGATTTTGTGGAACGTTCGCGTAAGCGAATTAGTACCTGGCCGCTAGTCTCCCGGTTGGCCGCGAGATGGCGAGCTGGCGGAACGTTCGCGCAAGCGGATCAGTACGTGGCCGCTATATAAGCTCTACCCATCCTATCCTCCAAGTCCTTTCCCATCCTTAAAAGAATTGACTACTACCTCCTCGAGGTAACCCCAGAATGGGGCCTCGTTGTATTAGTTTGTAGACTGTGCAAGCACGTATGTTTCGGCGTACGTGTCTCTGAGCATACTAGGCTCACAGAGTGAGAGTATTCGGCCTTGAACGTCGGGTCGACTTTATAGTCCCCGAATTGCAAGACCGAAGAACTCCTCTTTCCTAGTTCTCTCTCGCATATGTGGGAGAGCCGTCTGATAACGCACTCAGTGCGTTATCAAGGGGGGGCCAGCAATCCAGCTGCCTCCCTATACCCCGAAGCATATGCGGGGAATCCCTTCCTCCACACCTTATCCAGCCGGTCCAGTACCGAACTCTTTACCTTCCTTTTGGGAAGAAGACGATCTAAAAAATCGTGAGTTCGATATTCCGCTCCCACGGAATATCGAAACGTTTCAATATATATATTGTAACTTAGCGACTTTCGTCGCGGGATATTTCTCGCGTCACAAAATTGATGGGACAAAAAAAATATAAAAAAAAAAAAATTGATTAAATTTCCCCCCGGGGCGGAGTGTCGCGTACTGGATGAAACTCGGGTTGAAAGAAAGGCCTCAGCGACAGTCAAGCGACGTTTCATCATAGGCCTGATGAAATTAAGGGTCTCTACCGGCAACCGGAAGGGACCGGAGGGGTTTTAGTCCGACAATCTTCGGAGGTTACGGCCTTCCGAAGGCCCTCGGACAGAATGACTTCGCGGGTCCTTGTTACGGCTCACCAAATGCGGAACGCGTATAATACGATACAAAAAATGTTGCCAAGCGAAATTGTTTGGTGATAATTTTCTTTTGTTGGGCTCTCAAAAAGCCCAACAAAAAAAAAATTGTCTGGAGACAACACTTCAGCTGTCAGTCCAGAATTACGAAAAATATCTTCGATTTTGATATAAAAATTGTGAGAAAATGGCGCAAATGGTAATCTATCCTAAAGACAGTTTGTCGACCAGGATTCAATGTACGCGTAATGTTCAAAATTGGACATTACGCGTTAAAAGTCCATAAAACAGGGGGGGGGGATACGTTTATCTTCTAACTTGAGAAATAAAATTGTTCCTCAGAAAATATTAAATTATTCGCAAAATGTTCACCCCTATCTCGCAAGAGTGGCTGTAACAAACAGAGGTATGGATAGTTCTGCAGTTCCTTGAAAAAAAAAAAGAAAATCGTACATCAATGTCGGTGAAAAGGAAACGTATTAACAAGCGAGTGACTGTACTACCGTAAGATATCCAAGAACGTCGCCTCCGGCGTAGACGGGTCCGTTCCTTTGAAGTCGTCAGATAAGATCAAACGCCAAGCAGGACTATTTCGGCTTTCCGGGAACCTATCTCCTTAATGATTCGTAGCCTCCTGCGCGCACAAAACCGCACTCCTCTCTGCCCGAGTTCTCAACAATATTCACCGGAAATTGAATTAAGTGCATTGATAATTTTGCTCGAAAAAATGTTCTCCTCCCGTATTTAAATTTCCCTCTTCACCTCGCGCAGATTTTTCTCCCTCGGCGACAAGCCGGTCTTCGTACTCTCATCCTATTGCTTCCTCATAGAAGAAGCCAGTTTTAATTCAACGGACCGACGGAAAGAAGGTTCGCATTTTATATTATAAACATGTATCCTTTTTTCTTCATGTTTGACGCAACTTCTTTCTTCTTTTTATTTTCTCATTACAATTCCTCTTTCCGCCCACCGCTAATGTAATTGGAATCTCATTTACGAACGGTCCTGTGTCCTCGTCGAGCTACTTTCTTCGTTCCAAAGTTGCGCAATTCAAAGTGATTTGAGTGTATCATAGGTTGTCATGCGCCATAAAGGGGCAAATATGTTTCATGCAGCAGTCACGCTCCGCCTCATCCCTCCTCGAAACGATTCATTTTTCAGCGATTCCGCTGCTCTTTGACTCGGGCGTCCGAATTCTCGAAACTCCTTCTCAAAAGAAATTCGGGATATGCCATTGCGCTGCCTGTGGCTCTATAAAGAGAGACAAATTTCAAACTTTATTTAGTATTTTATTTTTATTATATATACAAATTTTTTATTTTCTATTTTTTATTGTATGCACGTTAATTTTTTTTTTTCGAATACGTCTGTAGCGTAACGGGTTGGATCATTTTGTGATAAGAAAAAAGAAAAAAGGTCTAATTATTTAATTTTTATTTCACAAGTATCCGAATTTTCCGAATTTTTCGACCCGTCTAACACCTTAATGATCCCCCCCCTTCCCCGTCTTAAAATAAACATCAATAACTAATAATTTCATGCGACAATAATACACAAGTGTCTCAGCGATAGAAGGTTAAAGGCCATTAAAAAGCCCCCCCACCCCCTCCATTCCCTACGAACCCCGCGAGACGAGATTTTTTGCCACTCCCGCATAGTGGATAATTTCAAAGAGAGAGGGGCCCGTTGCGGTACGTCGTCCATTAGCTTTTAACGCTGATGTTCTCTCTTGTGAACGAGCTTCCAGTTCTGCGTTATCTCACCGGGCTTTCTCTCTGTATCGCGGGCTCTATCCTATATCCCGGCACTACGTCGTTGGAACCATAGAGGACCATAGAGGACCATAGAGGACCATATCGGGACCGTAAGCCACAAAGCCGCGTACGGCGCTGATAATGGAGTCCGCAGTCTGCAGTTCGTTTTCCAAACGTTGTACAGCGCGATACCGATTACCGATTGAATTAAATATTTAATTGATTTAAATATCAAACTTTCGTTAATAATCAACAAATGTCCGCGTACGGCACGCCGTAATTGTATGTCACTCGTAATGGTTGAGTTACGTAATCGTAGTTATTGGATCGAACCGTCCCTAAGTGTCCCAACTGCGAACGCGCGTGGTTCCAAGCCACTTTCCTCCGATTCCCGAGGATACCGGAATGCTCGTCGAGTCTCCCAGTCCCTCGGTACATCCGGTTTCCCCGTAGCCTCGCCGGCCAATTTAATCAATTGAAACACGAAACTCACTCGCGTACCGGTAAACCCTCTGGCATATTCCCGTATCTCCGAAGCGCCCTGTTTCCCGTATCAAACAGTCCGGACATTATCTTTAAGTCCCTTATTATCTTATTATTCTGGGAATATGGAAAAGGACGCTTGTTACTTACAGAACGTACAGGGGAACGATAAATAAACCATTCGACGGGACAACGTATCCGATGTTGCGTCATTGGTGCTAGAGGTGTTCGTTTCAACGGTTGTTATACGCAGCCATGCGTTTCCCAGTTCGTTCGTCTCGATACGTAAACAATTGAAATGTTTATCAATTTAAAATTAAATTTTACGAAGTTAAATAATTATTTATTTAATTGAAATTGAAATTTATAATAAAAAATTTGAAGGGTACGTACAGAGATTTCGAGACCTAAAATGTGTACGACAAATCAATCGTGCAACTAACCCGACCGCGATGAAGATTGAATATTCCATGTCCGAAAAATTGAATATAATAAAAATTATACATTCATTATAATGAAATAAAGGATTGGAAAATCGTGTTGTCAGTCACAGAGACTCGCACGTCAGAGTCCCGACGTGAAGCGCTCGAGATCCCAAAAACACTGCCGGTAATAATTTGATGTTCGCGCTTTGTGACTTTGGCCGATATTTCATTACGAAAAAAAGTCAATCGATAAGATAATTTCACGAAAGTTGTACAGTCGATAAAATATGATTTCCCCCGTTTCGTTCTGTCGTGTCGAAGTGCGCTCCTTTCGTCATGGAAGCCGAGCATCCGAGTCTTCAGGAACGTATGCGAACAAACCAGTAAGAGCAATAAGAGCAGTAAGAGCAGTAAGAGAGGATTTCATTGGTGTACTCCTTTATACTCTGTACATCAGAGACCTTCCGCCCGGTTTGCCCGCCACCGCCGCACAGCCTCTTCACCCCCCGTGTCCCCGTTATACGGGACTGGCAGTGCATGCCGGAGCGTGTTCCAGGCGTCTCGGGAGCGTGCGTTTGTGGCAAGAACTATAAATTCATCCTCGAAGCCTATATTCTTCCCTCGCCGAACTGGTTCTTCAGGGAATTAACGAATTGCTTTTGTACGTGAGTCCAGTCGCTCGGTCTGCCTGCATGAAACTTACAAAATATATGCAAAAAATAGAAAATAAATAGCAAAAAATGAATGAAAATGGAGAAACGAAATACGAGAAAAGCGGTCCGTCCGATTTCCGGATGGATATCTCGACGGGGGTTGCGAACATGCGGAAATTCAACTTTCTCGCAGTACGTTAGAGAGGTAGTGAGTTCTGGCTGGAACTGGACAGCGAACGGCCTAGGATTCGTGGTCGGCCGCGTACTCCGAGCCTGCAGAAGTGGTTGTTACAGTTATATGGACCGCTAGATAGTCCGCGGAAAAATGCCATGTGAATAGGGCGAGGAATTTTCAAAATCATGTCGGCTCGTCTCCCATTTTTGCTGCATCGGAAGCTCGGAGGGAAGGAAAACCCGGTCGATCTTTCTTTGAGGAATCTCGGGTACATCGGGAATACACCGTTGAATCGTCGCGGAGCATCCGACACTCGTCGCTGCGAAAGTAACGAGACGGAAGTGGAAAATAAGGCAACTGAACGAAGGCCGGGTTTCTATATGGAGTAAACCAGACGGTGTGTACCGGCACTGTGTGTCGGATATATGAGAGGCGGAAAAAAGAACCAATGAAGGGTAACTAGATCAATAGCGCATATAGAGCAATAGCGAAAAAAAAAAAAAAAAATTAAACGAAATAAAATATGGTCAATACCGGACAAGGTAAAATCATTTTTACGTGGAACGTTCTCTGCTCCCAAAAAGTGTTATTTTGCGTTCTGGCGTGTTTTCGTTTTGCTTTTTGCATTTCTGAATTGCTTCTTCTGTCCAGGTTGAAATTTTAAAGCGTTTCATCGGGCCTGATGGGATCTTGACCAGGTCTTGTTCGGGCCTGATGTAATAACGCTATGAACATACGACCAGAGATAGATGAATCATTTTTCACCCGGCTATTCGCAAAATAAAAAAATCTTTTTTCCGTTTTGGGAGCGCGAAAGCGCTGTTCGAAAATAAATATATACATAATCCAGTATTCCGATAAACTACAGGTACGTCGATATATCGAGAATCCCGGCGACTCCACCGAGCTGGAAACGTCCATGCGGAAGAGCAATGAAAAAAATAAATAAATCGAGGCTCGATAAAACAGCACGAGCGCCAGTGCATTGATAAATATACGCGTGATCGAGCACGGAAAGTAAATGAAACGAAATGGCAATATTAGAGTCGACGGCGGCGCTCGATTTCCAATCGAATTCCGCCAGGCGAGAATTCGATTCGCCCCTTTACCCAGACTGAACTAGCTGTCTCGACATATAAAAGCTCTCCGGCTCTTATATATCCTTGCCCTTTATATAGATGCATATATATATATATATATATATATATATATATATATATATATATAAAATTCGTTATACCTCCCCACGTGCAGGTAATATTCCTCGCGACGTACATCCGTGCGGTATCGCGTAGTCGCTCCGGTCGAAAGTAAATCGAAGTTTGCAAACAGCAGGGCGAACCCGGGGTCCACCGGAGGGCTCTTACGCTCTTCCGTTCCCCACCTCTCCTCGCTCGACCGTACGCAGAGTTAGCATGTGTTCGATGTACATTTTCTTCGTATATATCTTGCTCGCCAGTTCGCGTTTTACATTATACCTCTTTGCTACGATAAGGTGGAGAACGGTATGGTGGTAAACCGGTGGGGTGGGGCTAGGGGAGGGACGGGGTAGGGGAGCGTAGCTACGACCGTGTATTACATCACGGTTGGACGAATATCACCGTAGTTTGAGAATATTAAGCTCCGCGGTATGGCGATTCCGAGGCAGAGAAACTAGGTGGTGGGCGGCGAAGGGGGTGCGGGACGGAAGAAGAAAAGTGAGATGGCCTCCGAGTTTGAGTCGTCCTGGTGCGGTTCGTCGGTCTCCATAGCGGTTGCCGCAGAGAGCTTGAATTTGGCGACCGATCTACCAAACCCCCTTCCTTCTCCCACCCTCTCTGCCATTATGCATGTAATTACAGCGGTAGTACTTCCTCCGGTGCATATAGTCGACCGCTTAATGCACCAGTGAACTGAGAGTTCGTATATTTTACGGAAAGGGAAAGGCATGACGGTGAGGATTCTCTCGTAGAATCGTGAATCGCGAGGGACGGGAGGGGGTTGAAGTAGATTTCCTACCGTTTTCGACCTACTCCGCCCCCCCCCCTCTTTTGCTATTTCACGTAATTGCGGAAGGTAAGGTGGGCCACTGTACTGCCGATCCGTAAGGATCTCAAGCGTAGTCGAGGATCTGGCAAGGCGGAAGAGTTTATCGATGCGGAGCTCTGACTTCCACCCCTCATACCCCACCACGTTTCCCTGCGTAGTGGTCGAGCACTTTACGTGAGTTATGGTCTCCCCTATCGGCAAAATCGGTCTCCATGCGCCGGGCACGATATACCGTTACGACGATAATAATTCTAGGGTTGGACAATTTTTTTACCTATCGAATTTCTTTTTTTTCTTTTCAAAATGTTTGATAGATTTGGGAGGAAAACAAGAATTCGACGGGGAAAACGGTAGGGTTAAGTATCAAGGTGGGACTTTTCATTTTTGGAAAAAAAAATGGTTATATTTATTTTTCGAGGGAATAAGATATTGAATCAAAAATTCTCCACGATTGACTGTTGGTACAGTTGTTCTGATCGTGTAAAAAAATCAACTGGTCTAAAGATAAAAAAGTCTAGAAGTTTTATTTTCAATAAAACTAGACAATAAAAAATTAATAATAATATTTACACAATTAAACTTTCATTGCAATTTTTTATATTCGGATTTGGGAATTTTTTTAACCTGATCAGAACATTGCTACTAACAATCACTAGTTGGGGATTCTCGATTCAACGTTTTTGTTGCCAAGAAAAATAAATAAAACAGTTTTTTAAAACTTGAAATCGATGGAAACCTCTTCTTGGGCAAGGAAAAACATGAAGATAACGGGAAAAAGAACTATTGTAGAGCAAGGAGTCATTATCGTTTTCCCGGCTGAGCCGGGGATAGGTACACAGCTCATTTCCTTTTTTGCTTCCTTTTCCGTGCTTTTTTTAAAATTCTCTTCTCCATTCTCCGGATTAAACTACTCTGGTTTCTTTCGCTGTGAATTTACTTCCCGGTGTGCGCAACAACTATACCGTCGCTTCTGGTAGTGGTGAGAATAACATTCAACCAGTGGCCGACGTGTAAGAGGATGAGGCGAGTCTCCTCGAGGTGAACTATAGACCTTGCCCGACAACTTCGCCGTACGTCTCGCAGGGTTCCCTCTGTAAATTATCCGTCTTGGAACTGTTTCCTTATGAAACATTTATCAATAAAGTTTCCATGCGAAAAATTATTCAGGACCCTGAATATACATAAGATATATGTATATATATTTTCATGTAACGGTGCCCACCGGTTTTATAAACAGTTGCTAGTATTTATAAATATTTCTCACGATTTCGCGGGTATTTACGACCCAATTACGAAGGTAAAATGCAACTACGTTCCTACTTGAAAAATTACCGAGTAAGAAAAGAGAATCGTATAATTTTTTTCGTGAAATTTGCATGATTAATTTTTGTCACCAAATATACCACCCTTCCGTGCCTCCGTTAAAGCTGTTTGCGAGCGTAACGCAATTTCACCAACAATTGCAAATAAATCGCTCGACACTTTTTGTTTCCTGCAAAGGTCATAAAATTTGTCATGTAACCTCCGAGCATCGAAGAGTTATCTTTCGTCCTCGAAGTCGTTATAGGAAGCCCTTGACCGACTTTCCCCGGTCGTTATACTTACACATCAAAGCTCGATAGTCGGGTATCCAGCCGATCTCTCCCCCCCCCCCCCGGTATTATGACCGCTTCGTACCCTTTCGATTTCCACTCCGTTGGCACCGCACAACTTCGTCAGGCGACGTGGTATACTCGGAACAGAGATAATTATGCCTACTATACCGGACAATTCCCCGAGGCAACGTCTATAAACATAGTTTCTACTAAAACGTCACCAAACGCTCAAACTTATAATTATATTTGCCATTATAATTCGTTGTTATTGTCATAATTATAAAGTATAGACGTTTTCTACTGGCAATTATTTTTTATTGTACACATAGTTGTAGTACATCGTCACTCCAGATATTTAAGAAAATGACACATTTTTCTTTAAGTTCCAATAATTTTAATAATTATAATTAGCGAACTATTCTTTTTTATCAAAATTGAATCTTCAATAACTCCACTTTCACACTCAGAAAAAAATGTATTTGACGGCCACCGTTTATTTGGTTTAAGTAAAATATTTATTCGATTTAAATAAATATTGATTTCAATTAAGTAAATAGTTACTTAAATCAAATAAACGGTGGCCGACAAATAATTTTTTTTCTGGGTGCAGTATACGAGTTGAATAATATTGCGTATCATATATGCATACAATTTCCGCCTTGCCGTCAACAAAAATCTGTATTTAATCACTCATTATATTCCCCAAGAGTATCACCGAGTAAGTATATCCTACTGTTTTTTCAAGCGCCCGGCCCTTTTTTAATCCCATCCCCGGCCCCCCCTCCGGCCAACATCCCGGGGGTATTTTCGTTCACCGGTGCGAAAGTTTCCTCGCAGAAAAGCCGTGGGACGTTTCTATTCGAGCGGGCTCCGTGCGCTGTAAAACCGGTTTTGTATGGCCGTTCGGCCGGCCGGAGGATTGAAGGGATGCCGGGTTTCGGATGAGCATCAGGCACATCCCTGAGCCAAGAAACTATGCCAACTATGGCAGTTGTAAACGCCTGCTGGTTCACTCCCAAAGGAGCTAAGCCGCGGGAATCTCTCCAGTGATTCCTGTGCGAGGCTGTGAAATTCTCTTCTTACCCCAAACCCCTTCCCCTTCCCATACCCTCCACCCTCGGGTGTGGATCGAGCACATAGTTATACTATAGTGAAAGCACGAACCCAAGAGAGCCTCTAGAGTTCGTGCTCGTGATACATTCACTCCGGCCCGTCGTTGCTGCGATTCTCATATACCCCGACATAGAAGTATGTATATAGTTTTCGTATACATACGATATATATGGGTATGCGTAATTTACAGTAGTGTAAGGGTAGACCGGAGCAAGCTACAGCGAGGCAGTTCGCCGGTTCGCGGAATGGTCCCGTGGAATGTGTATTCATCTAGCTGAGCTAAATACCGATGGTATATCCGACGAGAAGGGACGGGGGGGGGTGGGGGGGGGGGGGGTGGCGGCGAGTTTCTCCAGTGAAAAGGGTGGAAGTGTACCGGGCTCGGGACGGGGGTGCATAACTGTCCGCATGAATCATAAATAACAACGTCGCGTGCAGGGTGCGCAAAACCGCGTACCGCGTAGGGCGACGCACGAAGAATGTTTATACTATCTGTGGGTATATATATGTGTATATGGGGGAGGGGGGGGGGGTGAATATATATAGAGCCAGACAATTTACCATGCCTATACCGTCATCACTATTTATTCATGCATTAACCGCAATTCCGTTGGTATAATCGAGTTTAATAATTCGTTACTCGAATGCACCCAATTACGAATATTCGGTTACTGGATGTATCGCTTTTACGCTTTTTTTTTGTATTATTCTACATTTTTTAATTATCTTTATTTAATGAATTAAATAATATTATATTGGATGCATTTCCGAAATTAGAGGAACGTGGCTCAAGAAGTGAACATTTATTACCGTCGATCGGACGATTTCACACCGGGCAAAATAGATACGTCGGTCAACATTTTAATGCACCTGTGGGGATATAGAGAATAAATTAAATTTTGAGAATTTCGATTTCAAATCAATGGTCGATTGTAAGGCACCGTATTACTATTAACCGCAATTCGTTTATACAATCGGATTTAATTCGTTACTCGTATACATCCAATTATGAGAATTGGTCGTAACACTGTTTTTTAATTGATTTATTTCATTTTCATATGTTGTATTAATTAATTATTAAATTAGCAATTTTGATGGAATTTCGGGGAAACGGGGCACAGCGAGTAAACGTTTATTATCGTTGATCGGTTTTACACTAAACAATACAAGTATACTTCGGTCAATATTTAAAGGTACCTGTCGCTTATATTTTGGATGAGAATTTCCATTGTAAAATTACCGCAGCTCACATAGTTGAATAATGCATTATTATTGTTGTTACCCACCGCTAAACCCCTGGATTTTATTATAGATATATATAGCCATGAAAATGAGTGTCGCAAAAGGGCTGTACTCGCGCCGTCAATTAGTCATTCGTTTAAGCACACGCAGTCGCAAATTGCGATTCGGCGGGACAAATATTGATAACTTATGAAAAAATAATTATTTCATCGCGATATGAGCATAACGGCACCGAAAATAAGCTCGCCTGTGCACTATCGAAGAAATATATTTATCGTTATATCAATCCCATTCGTAAGTATAAAAAGTTTAACAAAGTTCAATAAATTTTAATACATCTAATAAAATTGTTAAAAGAATAACGGGAGAACGTTAAATATGTCCGAACGGTCCCGAAACCATTCATCAGGAAATTAATCAAGCGGAAAGAAGTGGACTATTTCTTCTTTTTTTTTGGGGCCGGGAGGGGGGGGGGGAGGGGCTTCATCATGTATGCCAGTCGTCGGCAAATACAGGGTAAAAGTGGTGAACACGGTGTTTCGATTGAACACGAAAGAGTCATGAAAAAACAAGTGGTCCGTATTCACCCTCTTTCACCCTGAGTGACGATAAAGCGTGCAGATAAATTCACAAACGTGGCTGCGAACTGTGTGCGCGTGTGTACGTATAAAACGATGAAAGCTCGCGGAGTGCAAGCAAACTCGTCGTACGTACGAATTTGAACGAGAATTTCAATGGATTCGAGCTATATAGTCGTGTATGCCGCGAGCAAATTAACCCGCCGGGAAAACGGGCAATCGATGCGCTTCACTGTTGGCGCCATCGAAGCGTTTCAATGATTGACGATGAGCTCGAGAATGAAAAACTACGAGGGTAGGCCGGGGTTACTACTGCACTTATTCGAAATCCAGTACTGAATCATCATGAATCGTTCGTAACTCGATTTTAGCTAAAATTTCGTCACTAGTTTTTCACCCAAGTGTCTCTCCGTTCCAGAGGCGAAAATAAAAGAAAAGCTGCACGTTGGCCGTTCCATCTGCGCGGAATCAACGCGGCCGAGGCATGTTTTCCGAGAGATTGCACACCGGAGGCACTGCCGAGGGCGGAGATAAAGGAAGCGACGGAAAAATTCATTCCCACGAGATCTTCTCGCCATATTGCTTCTTCGTCCCTGTGCGCCGTCGAATCCGTTATTCCATCTCGATATTTCCATGACTATTTTTTGGCCATTTTTTTTTTTATTATTCTTGACAGAGGAAGAAATTTATAATTTAAGAAAAAGTATTTTTTGTTTTAATAATTTTTCTGTATACAATTTTTTTTTAAATCTCGTGTAATTATTGGTCCATCATTATGGAGAAACACCGAATAACTACACGAGGTGCTTTTTTGCAGAACGATCATTGTGAAGAAAAGGAAATTACAAATTACTGTGAATTGATGTGAAAAGTTTTAATATTAAGGTATTTTGTTTTAATCGAAAAAAATATTTAGGTAAATCAAAGATAAATAAACCCAGTGATTTTTACGCTCCAGTTCTCGCCATTGCGTTATTATTAAATCTATATTCTCGGTGTAGGTGGTGACTCGTGGTTATTAAAAAAAACGCCCGTTATGAATTCGTGAACGGAATTTCGGTGGTTGGCTGGGTTGTGTTCTCTGTATAGGACGAGCTTTGGTTTATTCAGACGACCCCTTCAGTATGCGCTTTCGAAACGAGCGACTGCTGTTGCTGCTGCTGCTGCTGGCCATCCTCGCGCGCCTCGCCTGCTCCGTCGCCTGCGGTCATCCGGGCTTGTCGCTTCATTAAAGCTCGCACCATATTTAACCGCGCTCACGCCTGCAACAGCAGGTACGCCGACCCTGCGCGGAAGCAACGCTATTTTGCTGAGGTCGTTGCCAACGAGCCGGTGTATACGCGCTGCCGCTATGAAAATATAGTATACTAAAATATAGATACGAAGTGTACTTACCATGGGAGCACCGGCCGAGAACCTTCGCTGGCCAATATAGGGAGAGCCGATTTTTAAGCTCGCTGCGTAGCGTATTAAGCTTTTTAAATCGAATACCATGTGCGATCACTGTAATTGATGTTATGTAACTTATGCATGAACAGTGCTACTTTTTGTGCCTGCTGACAGTGGCGTAATTGGCGCTTTACAGCCAAGTGTACTAGAAACACCAGACGCATGCGCACATCGAGCCGTTTTTACTTTACTCCCATATACTATATTCTCGAGATTTCGGCATTCGTAGCATATGGGAGTGAATTCCGAAAAACCCAAACCGCATGTAGCACACGGGAGTGGAATTCGAAAATCATAAATCACTCCCATATGCTATATTTTCGAGATTTCGCAATTCATAGCATATAGGAGTGAATTCCGTAACTATACTGAATTCATATGTGTAAAATACGTATGCATTTTTTTAGAATTTTTTGTAATCTTTGAAAATCGTGTTTTTTCTATGTTCAAGCTGTAAAAAAAACACGTCCGACAAAGTGAAGCGCAACGTTAGTGTATTTGTTCGCACTCACATACGTGAGTGCCGACAACAGAATGTAAAAAAAGAGATAAAAAGACATATCAAGGATCGTCGGGTACGCGCGCGAAGCGCGCGGTCTTGGCTAGTATATTAAAATTTAAAACACTTATTATTTCTCGAAAAAAATCATATAGACGGTTTTTTCGGCCGTTCCAGCAGTGTCGCCCCTTAAGGTTTTCCCCAAGTAGCCGGCATACGGCCACGCTCTCGTATACATACCAAGCACAACTTGAAAGCAAGCTTGTACGTTCAAACCAACCCATGGACGATTGACAGACTGGATTCTACTATTGAATAAAAAAATAAAGCTGCGTCGATACCTCCCTCTATTCTCATTCGCCTAAACGATCGCTCCCCGGTTACCTCTCTCCCGGAGAGGTACACGTAACAAATTCGTGCTGGTGTCACGCTCATTCACACGAACCCCCGAGCTCTTTGTTTTTATTTATATGTATTTTTTTTCACATTTTATTTTCCATCCCTCGTTGAATTTCAAATTGTCACGGAGTCTCGCGTTTCAAGAGGCAGTTTACTGTCATTTCTGTCTGTCCGCTCGTTGAATTTTTTTTTCTTTCCTTTATATTCATTCTTTTTTTTATTGTTATATCATCGCTTGGAAATTACAGAAGGCATGTTTGAAAATGATCAGCTCTGTAGCCAATTTTTTTTGTTTGTTCCAAAAAAATCTGTAACAAAAATGTACGAATACAAAAAAAAAAAAAAAAAAAAAGAACAATATGATATTTCCACCGGCGATGAAAAAAATATCCGTTATTATTACATTCGAACGATTTACCGAGGCGTAAACGCTTCACTATCGATTTTCAATTTGTCTGTTTCGTGAGTGATGACGCTGGGGGGTCGAAGAATTTGAGACGAGCACCCGATAACACGCGATTCTTCGATCTGCGAAAGGAAGTACGCCGATTCTTCGAAGGGTTTCGAATTTCGCGACTTTCAAGTCGGTTATAACGAAAAAGCTACGGAGGAAGCCGGATATCCTCGAGGGCGCAAAGCGTATCTGTTTTCAAGAAAGATGTCGTGAGCTTATCCAGGAATCCGTACGTTGGGTTCGCATCGTCCCCCGCCCCCGGTCCCAACCTTCAGTCCGCCTGCGCCCACCTTCTCGAAAGCTCGTATACGTTCGTGAGAAGAAAACCGGAGTCGGGTGTCCGAAAGCAATCAACTTAATGGGGCGAGAAGTAATAGACGGCGATTGGATCGATGGGAGTTGTTGTGCTGGGTTGCTGCTGAGTGAGCCTGAAGGCCCCGGAAAACGAGTTACCGTGGAATTACGATAAAACTGACCTGAAGTATCGGAAACTTTTTTGGATCCCAATATGAAATTACAAAATCTGTGCATTCCGTTGGATATTTCCAGTTAAATTCCGATAAATATTGAATGTTACTACTGGCGCCAGATATAGTTTCGCCATTCAAGTATATAATTGCAACGCGTCAACACATTTCACGAAGCCATCCTCGCCCGCTCATTCAACTTCGAGTCTGACCAGCGGACCGTTACTACTTCCGGTGGGCTTTCGCCCTTGTGAGTCGTCAAGACGCAACATGGCCAAATCAAGTCCGATCAAGATCATCTGTTACCGCTATCGAGTTATCGGCTGGTACCAAAAAGTTTGCCGAAAGCGGTTGACGCGTCAAGTCTGACCGACGTCGACCTGTATCACTGCCGCACGATTTTCCGGTTGCGGACGAACCGGCTGGCAAGAGTTCTACACGCGTCCGCACGAATATAGCACGGGGTCTACCGGCCTTCACGCCTCATTGCTATAATTGGCCGTGCAGTCTCGGTACCCCGAGCACACGAGAAATGTGGAAATCGCAAACATCAACCGACCGCCGGAAATCATAGATAGGAGAAACATGGTTTCCGATCCACCGTTCGCTTTGCCTCGTTATCCAAGAAAATTTATCCTCGTGAATTTGCAAGGAATTTTAACCTTACATTCCTTTACTACTCATACGGCTACTTTTATCTCCTTTCGTACGACATTGGTAATTTTTGCTAATAAAAGTCATTATTTACCCAATAACTCGTGGCATAACAATGATTCTTTCCACTTCTTCATTTACACCCTCAAAATCCAATTTGGCGGACGTCATGAAAAAAATAAAAATTAATCCACAAAAGTAACTTATTATAGCCCGCGATCGAACAAATATTGACCAGTCGGAGACACTCGTGGGAATATTTAAAAAATAATAATTATACGATACTTTTAACTGTTTTTCCTATATCGAAATTTTAACTCGGGATATTTAATAAAATATGGATTTGTTTTCGAGAGCAAAGCAGAGTGGACCATCGATCACCTCGATGAGTGCCGTCGACCCTTACTTTTCTCGCGTCAACGTCGAATGCCGCCTCCAGAAGGGTGAAAGGCTCTTCCATTCCGATGGTGGTTGGGACAGCTTCCACACCGCGTGCGGTTCGAGTTTCAGCTCGCATTTCCTACGTAGTCGTTGGTAGCGTTAATTGAAAAGTAACGTAGCTCGCCCGGTTGGCTGGGACCACCTTCGCAGGGTTCCAGCACTGTGCTTTTACTAGGTGCTTCTGCTGAAAGCTGCGACCGCCACCAGCAATGTTGCGCGGCTAATTTCCCGTGGCCTCTCAGCGGCCATGTTTCACCCTAATGTGCGGAAACCGCTGGCCCGCAAAGCCGTTTCCTTGTCTACACCATCCAACCACGGTGCCTCTACCTATCTCTGCGTCTTCGTCTACACTTTCTCTTACACTCACCGTCAACTGATATATATTTGTATAATTTATTTCGACGCCAGGTGTCGTTGACTGGCACACCGCAAGCACCGCCATGCTGCGATTCACTGATTTAATTTCATACTTTGCGTATACATGAATTTTCGACTGACGACGAACAAGACCAACGGTCTTGTTCGTCGTCACTTCGCTCACTTAAATCAACAGCAATAACCGAAAGCATAGCCGGGCAAGTGAGAAGGGATAAAAATGTATGCAGTTGCTCGTTAGCGCGACGTGAAATATGATCGAAGGTATCGAATACCAGTACTCGAATCACCGGAGCAACGCAGCACACATGGCCGTTACAGCAACGTGCTGCAAGATCGGACACGAGTATTTAGAGTGTCCGATCGATGAACGGGCGTTTGAATGGAGCGAGGCCGAAACTTTGCAGTTCGGCCCATCTGTGCATTTGCCCCGATCGAGGCGAACTTCGGACGATAGAGAATTCATGCTTGTTGTGGTGAAAACGCGCAACAATTCACGCTCCGTCAGATATTTGGCCGATGCTCTGTCGACCTTATGTACCCGGTCGTTTCTCGTCGACAGCGGCTTTATCGTTAACTGTTTGAGTTTGACGATTGCACGGCCCACAGTTTATGCTATCCGGTCTGCACTGGGCAACAACGTTCTCCAATGATTTTAGTTTTTTCAGGAGGGAAATCACCATCAGAGGGCAAGAAATTATTCGTACATTTAACAAACATTTCTTGCCCGAATACCACAAACATTTGTTTTTCTCGTCAATTTTATAATTTTTTCGGTAAAACTTGCAAAAGTAACACGAACAAGATAGTATACCTTTGTAGGTGTCTCGTTTTTATACCCTCTTGTATCGATTTCGACACAAAAATCACAAACAAAACAAAATCATTGCCGGACAAGTAAAAGGAAGCAAGTTGATTGTCCGCCGCAAGATTGAAAAAAAACGTCTTCTCTGCCCAAAATATCGTAACTCACGGAAATGATTAAAACGAAAAAAGAAGTTAAAGTTTCATAGGCTTCAAATTGACGTCGAGGCAAATGTGTAAGCCGAAAGATGTGTGTAGTAAGTGGGGCAGTAAGTGAGGCGTTCGTAAAGCTACTTTCCGCTAGGTTCTCGATGTAATTGCGATATTCACGAGGGAGCCAGGGTGTTCTCTCCCATCATATGAGAGTCATCGAGTTCGAGCTTCGCGGCAGGTCACGTGTTAAACAAGGTAACGGTCTGTCACGGGAAGTTTCGTCACCGCCGGTAATTTTGCCGTGGACCGATTAAATTACCAACAACTTCCCGAAGCGGCTTGCGCGTCGAGATGAGCGGACCCCTAGAGCCATAAGAGAGGCGGCCGTTTCTCCCTTCGCCTAATGGGGAAAACTTGCCCTTGTGTACGAGGGAGGGTCCGAGTTCCTCGAGGTTGTCTCCCCGCTATGGAGACAAGAACGACCTGGTCATAACTACTGTAACGAAATTCTCTCGGATGTTGCCACCGAGGAAAATTGCTCTTTCTCCCACCTACTCTGTCCGCAACTCTCACCCGGGTTTCGTTCCTCTGAAATGCAAATTTGTCAAAACCCCCTCAACGTCATTAGTACCAATAACGAGGGCTGATATCTCGTTTCGCATTGTTCCCAACGACGTCGCGTTTGTCAGCGGTTGCCCAGGAAATCTTCCGGACTCTAATCGAAGTTCAGCGAAGCGTTCACTTTTCCTCATTCATTTTTTTTTCTTTATGCTAACAGGTCAAAGCTTTAACCTCGTGAACGATGACGATTCCCCCTTTAATTTTCTGCCCGAGGTAAAAGTATTAGTTTCGAATAGTTTTCCCACTATACAAGTTGTCTCCAGGGGTCGTATATTGGCCGTCGATTTTGTTTCGTTTTATTCGCCGCCAGATTGTTGGCTGACTTGCTGTATCTCGGCTCTCGTCGTATGTCGAGACAGTGGGAACAAAACTTTATTGGGACACTGTGTGTCCCATCACCGCCGAGACACGCCGGTGTGCACTGTACTTTATTGTGTACGCAATGTGTGTACCGCAACCATGTGCATGTATGTACACGGTACGACATCGTAGTTCGAAAGGTGGATAACCACAATGGTATACGTACAGGGATTTCGCCTCGGGACGGCCTCCCCGCAGACTTTCAAACTCCGGGGATCCACGAGGATCAACTTCGTTCTGTCTGCGAGCCGCAGCTCCGGATCTTTACTACTCTGCCCGGGGTTCTATATAGCTTGCTCCGATAGAAGTATATATAAACTTCGACTGGGCACACTGGAGAACGTATAAGTCAACGCCGCAGTTTTATTCATTTTGTAGTTGCTATTGCTATTGCTATTGCTATTGCTATTGCTATTGCTATTGCTATTGCTATTGCTATTGCTATTGCTATTGCTATTGCTATTGCTATTGCTATTGCTATTGCTATTGCTATTGCTATTGCTATTGCTATTGCTATTGCTATTGCTATTGCTATTGCTATTGCTATTGCTATTGCTATTGCTATTGCTATTGCTATTGCTATTGCTATTGCTATTGCTATTGCTATTGCTATTGCTATTGCTATTGCTATTGCTATTGCTATTGCTATTGCTATTGCTATTGCTATTGCTATTGCTATTGCTATTGCTATTGCTATTGCTATTGCTATTGCTATTGCTATTGCTATTGCTATTGCTATTGCTATTGCTATTGCTATTGCTATTGCTATTGCTATTGCTATTGCTATTGCTATTGCTATTGCTATTGCTATTGCTATTGCTATTGCTATTGCTATTGCTATTGCTATTGCTATTGCTATTGCTATTGCTATTGCTATTGCTATTGCTATTGCTATTGCTATTCAGTCAGAAAATGTTCGACGTTGCGAATTGTGCGTTAAAAAGAGAAAATTCAATATGGAGATAGAACGAAAAGGGAATTGAAAGGGTTCAAAGTATGGAAAAACTTTTCACGTGAATACGATGAGGTCGATGCACAAAAAAGAGGATTTTGTTTTTTTTATCAGGCGAGGGTATTTCGTGATTACGGCGATGAAAGGCCTTGCGTTGCAAAAGATCGTCGCATCACAAACGCACAGCGACGTCAACCAATCTCGCTGGCAGTTCTCGCGAACCTATAGTCTCTCTTTTGCTCGCTCTCTCGCTCTCTCTTGTGTTTTATTTCGATTTTGTTCCTCGAATATAGAACGGGGCTGCAGCTATCCGTTAATTAGCCGACGGGGAAGTTACGCGCGCCAGTCAACCGGTCCAACGGGAGAGAAATGTTTCCCGCGCGGATGAACGAACAAAAATAGTGCGCCCGGCGTTTCGTGAATCTGGAGCGACGAGAGAGATTAATCGAAAATAATTTGAATATTCGACACATGTCCCGGTCAGCCTTGCGAAATTATGGTGATGTCCACCCCGCTAAATAAACTGGAGCCTATATCCTTTTCACATTTAATCCGACACATTTATAGCGGGGAAAAAGTATATACATATATATTTTACGATTACTATTCAGATTGTTAAATAACGAAATCTGCTGAATCAAAATGGAACGATTATCTATTTATTGAATTTGTTGGTTTTTTTAATTTCTATTTTATTATTTATGGCTATTTTTATCACAAAAACATGAGCGTCACATTGAGGCCTGGTCAGGGTTAGGTCTGTATTTCAGTATCACGATGGTAGGGTGGCATAGCCCCCGAACGGTTATTCCCCGATGATTATCCCTCGAATAGAGTAACCCCCAAAACACATATCACCCGAAAAGTTAAGCCCCGAAACGTCACTTTATTAAAATATTGCGACCCCTTGATCACGAATATAACAATTATTTTACTACCAACCCAATATTTTCCATTTAAATTCCAAAAATACGATTTTTCGGACATAAAATCGAGACTTTCAATGTCTCACCATACTTTCGCCCTAAGAAAGCCAACGGATTCGTATTCAGGGGGGAAAAAATACGTCGAAATCCGTGGCAGTTCATTTAAAAAAAAAAAAGACAAAAACATTTACTAAACTAAATATACATTTTTAAACAAACTCAAATTTTCGGGGGAATCAAAAATTTAAGGACATTACGTGAATTTCAAAGACATTCCAGGACTTTTTCAAGGTCAGGCAAAATTGGGGGACAATTCCAGGATTTCAAGGACTTGAAGGACCGCCGTCAGGAGGCTATGCCACCCTACCATCACGATCAGTAGCAGGACTGTCAAGTATTTTCAGGACCTCATCGGGGTTCTGACGTGTACAGCTCGAAAATTTGGATCCGTCACTTCGTCTTTTCTCCTTCAACGCCTGTAACACCGAGCTGATAGCTATGAGCTTATTACAGAGCTGCAATACCGTACCGGTACTGTATAACTACAGCGATAACCCCCCCACATACATCTTTGTAACGGAAGTGAGACAGGCTTTCGATGGCTCGAGTATCGCTCGTCAAAATGAATTCTCGTCTCGTTCTCCATTAAATGAGAAAAGAGGCTTTGCCCGCGCTGCACGCTTCGGGTTTTCGATATTACCTGCACCCGACCATTTTTCCTTTGCCGCACGTTTCTCTTTCATCATCGTCGCCCAGACACACGCGTCTATACACGTGTATACCTGCCCCACTATAGTTTTTTTCCATTCGAAACACTGCCGAGGGAAACCGACTAGTCGCAACTTTGTCGCTCCGATACCTTTTTCCTCTCCCCCGGCCACTTTCGTGAAATTTTGTATTCATAGAACTTTCGTATACCGCGATGGAAGCCGGGCCGTATACGTGGTTATATGGTTCGCGAAAATACAGTGTACACGATACTTCCGATTCGGGGGGATGTCGCGCATTCACCACCGGCAGAGGACCGTCTGCACTTTATTATTATTGTATCACATATGTGACGTTGTGAGAATCACGTATGTGTGCGTGTATGCATACCCGGACGATCCTCGCAGTACAGTAGAACCTCCGTTTTCTTAAGGCGGGACCGCAAATACGAAAACTGTACCTAATTTTTTTTTCACGCTCGACGACCTTTTTTGGTCTAAATGAAATTCTTACATGAAGCGGACATCAATGTAGGTTTATGTAAAAATACGGTTTTGAAGATAAATAGTCAGGATGGTTAATTAAAATTAATTACAGTTTTAATTACCGAGTGGAGTATTAAGAGCATGTGAAACACTATGGAGTGCGAGCGAGATAGCATCAGTGGCGCTCTCGGCGGAGCGAGAGAGACACTCTGAGAACGTGTTTCACATACTCTTAAGTTACGCGACCGATCGAGTTACCACTTAAATCGGGCTCAGACAGTAATGAAAACTGTAATCAATTTTTTTTTTTAACAAGAGTGATAAAATGTTTTGATTAAAACCAAATTATCAGCGTCTGCTCTATTTGTACATCAAAACGCTAATAATTGGCGTTTAGCTGAAATAATAAAAAACCCTTGGGGAAAAAAGTATAATATTTTTTGTTATCGACTCAGTTTTAATAAAAGAGGGGTCCTACTGTACATGACTTCGTTCAGCGATATAGTAATGGTTCGTATAATCCTGCGGTACGGTCCCGTGCTCTTTGCGTCGCGAGATGCATGGTATTCGGTTCTTGCGTTTTGGTAGAAATGCAGGTGGCAGTGCGACAAGGGAAAAAGATTCTGAAACGCGGTATATAGTTCCGGAATCCCGGAGACCGAATGCGTGACGGGGGAGAGGTATGTTAAATCTCGAGATCGGAAAATCGAGGGCTCGAGTTGGTTCCGGTCGGTGTACGCCATTATCAACGGAATTGTGATGAATCTGGCGAGGAGCCAAACGTCTGACGGATTATCGAGATTATTCGGTACCTTTTTTCCCCTCCAAAGTACCAACACTCGGTAAAACGTATTCCAGTTTTCCTCATGATTCTCCCGCTAAGACGTAATTTTTGTCACAGAATGATTATTAATTATTGCGATAACCGGAAAAGGAGGACGTTTATCTACGTTTCTGTAAACAGATTTTTTATCTTTCGTTGTACTAATTTATTTTTATCGTTTATATATATATATATATATATATATATATATATTTCATGATTAACCGCCTCGAGCGGATTTGTCTGTATTAAATTCTTCGTTAAGTCATTATGCTCGATTCTTTAAAATCAACCATGCCGACATAGCCTACTGGCCGGTATTCGCCAACGCTGCCCCGCAATAAAATTCGCATCGCCAATCTCGATCGTAAATTGGATTCTAAAGCTCGGCGAAACGACGCTTAATGACGGCCTCGTTCGTGACATAAAAGCTCCGTAGGTAAAGTCATAACTGCTAACGTGACCGCCGTTGTTCGAAGTGGATGTTGAAAAGAGTGCTTACGGGGAAAGCCGACGACACCGTACTGGCTGTTGCCTTAATGGCGTATTAAATTTTAGATCGGAGCAGTCATTTATCGAACCGCCTGTTGAACAATTCTTCTATTTTTTATTGTGGTTTTGTTTGCAATTCAAAATATAATAATATTTAATTCGCGGAACAAAAAAATATATAATAATAATAATAAAAATTAGAAATAGTAGCTTGAGCAAAAAATCGCATAAAATGAAAGTAATGAGTACTTTTACTCGTATACGAATTAGTAATCCATTTGGTTCTGCACATCTGTGCGGACAGCAAAAATTGTAATTACATACATTACACTCGACAGACAGACCGCGCGTTGACGGTCCCTTTAACCTTTATCCGGCCCCACCTTCCATTTCGTTCATTTGTACAGGTTCGTTAGTAATTACGCCCGAAAATGAGTTTTGTGAAAACCTTTTATTTCACAAAAGCCTGAAGAGATTTTCATTGGAACGGTAATCTTGTTACACCGGTTAAACGATTTCCGTCATTCGATTAAAATTATTCGAACCCAAATCTTCGAGGCCATTGACTCGAACTAGCGAAGAGGGCTTTCAATAAAAACCCACGGAAGCGTACCCTATGTAATAGGGTAGTGGACGCGTGGAACGCATTACCGGTAGATGCAATCGAAGCAGAGTCTACCAATATGTTTAAAAATAAAATAGATTTATATCTTTTTACGGGAAGAGCAATATATAGAAGCAGATGTAAAAAGTGAACATTTATTTTCTGTAAATAAATAATAATAATAATCAACGTAAAGTTTACTTCAATTAATTTTTTTTTTTTTTTTTTTTTCACTGCTCCATTTCTAATTTACCTCGAATCTGAATATCGTCTGGAGCGTGCCGGAAGCAGCCGAGGAGAGAAAAACAATCGAATGATGAAACGTTAAATGGGAAGGTGATACCTTTCTGAAATGAACCGGGTTTTAAGGATCACTGCAGTTCTTATTGTCGGAGGTAGCGCGGGGACTTCTTGGCTCGGTTCGAGTCGATCGCATCGAGTACCCACACTTGAGTTTCTCTTCGACGTGGCAGAATGTTCGCGGGGACGATAAATCGATTCGCGTATTTTTGTAGTTCTCGCGTTTCTACGGGTTAAAATAAAAGGCGGGGCAAAATGGAATAGTGGAGCTAGGCGAAACGAGATTATACATTAAACCTTCAAAGCGCATTAGTTCGTTTACGGGTTTTGCTGGAGGAACTGTTGGACCGTTTTGTTTCAGAAGTTTCGAGATATAAAAATTAAGACGAATTAATAAGGCTCATTTTATTTTTTATCGTCGAAAAAAAAATTTTACTTACCCGATGTAATTGACGTGGACAATTTTTGCCCATTTGAGCAATTTCGACGGTGCACTCTCCAATTCGCCAACTTCACCACTATACCTCATCTCTATTTTATTTCGCAAGTATGAGAGTGTTAAAAAAAAAGTTGAATTAATCGACGAAAAATGAGAGACATTGCAATTTTTTTTCTCGTTTCTCGGTCCTTCTCGTCGTTATCCATGAATTGCCGCTTCATTTAATCCGTGCCGAAGAAAAGGCACTGGCAAATTACTCTGTTCGGCTTTCACGCCCGAGCTCACATCGGTAGATCGATGTTTCTTTTTGCCCGAGGAAGGTGACTTTCTCCCCTCTCTGCTTCGGCGAGGGTGGTTCGAGATAAAACGACGGAAGCTCGCGTTCTACCCCAGGACATCGAGGGGGAGAGATCGGAGAAGTCGGAGGTCACGAGGAGACCAAATTGTCGGGCTATGAAGGCCGTAAGGTCGGTAACGCAAAAAGAAGATGAGGAAGACGAAGAATAGAAATAAGAATAAAAAGTCGAAGAAGAGGAAGAATAAAAATAAGGATAAGAAGACGAAAAAGGAAAAAAATAAAAATAAATCTAAGAAGAGGAGGAAGAAGAATAAGAAAATTCTCGTAACAGGAAGGAGTTCTCGAGTGACGCCAAATGACAAGCCAGCAGACGTGAAATAATCCAGAATGTGGGCTCGTTCTACCAGGTGTATATAGGTATTCGTCCCCGTAAAGGAATAAAACAGCGCCACAAAAAAAAAAAAAAAAAAGAAAATAATGTTATGCCTTCTTGCCTCCGCACCTACCAACTGTACTCGCGTCGGGCACTTGACGGCCAAACACGATTTTTCCACGTACTCAAAGTAAAAAAGATAAAAAAAATTAATAAAGATAATACGAACACATGCGCGTCGAATCTTTCGTCGGCCGATTACATTCGGAGTTACGGAAGCCGCCGTAAATATTTACGCGACATCCAAAGACTTCTATATACTTTCAGCTCGTTAAAAATATATCCGAAGAGACTCCGGGACACTTCCCGTTGGGAGGCCGCGCGTCTCAGTGAAATGTAATTTCTCGCTGAATCAGGCAGAGCTCTCGAGGTAACTCGGGCGAGTCTCCGGGCGACTCTCTGAGCGACGTTGATGCTCCAGTTTCCCTCCGTATAACAGAGTAACATTTCGGAATAATCTCATAAACCTCCCAGCGAATTTGTAAAGCCTCTGCGACGAAGTTAATTGGTCGAGTCTCCTTTCTTCTCCTTTTTTATTTTTTATTTCAAACTTGCGGAATTCCGGAAGAGCGGACGTCGCACTGTGCGATTCTGCGCTTCAGTTAAAGCTCGGTCGGTAACTCTGCGTAGGTATAGGTATCGAAAAAGTGTTCTCCGCCGTTACCGCGACCGGCTTCTCGTGGCTCGCGGCCGGAAGTTCCGTATATTACGAAACGTAATTACCGTTGAAACGTAGTTACACACGCTATACTTCTTCGGTTATTTCGTACGAGCGGTCGTGGCTTTGGACGGTGGAGGGCTTGCGCGGAACCAGACGGTGCGGAGGGGAGCGGTAATTCTCTGTCGGTTGATTGGCTCTGTGCAATGGCTCGTCCACGAGAGACCCGCTCGTTAACGAGCATCACCCGTCGACTCGCTTTCCAGCACCCTTTCCCTTTTTTTCCCTCCTCTTTTGCGAACCTCGTATTTTCAACGATAACTTTGCGCCCGCGTTTACTCACGGTTTAGCCGGTCGGTCACTCGAAAAAACTCGGCCGGTCGTCCCCATTGACGATTCCGGTAACGAGATTCTTCAGCAGTGTACATAGCTTTTTTGTTTTATTTTTTTAGGATAACATTATAATTGAGTAGATTCTACGGGTTAGTAAATAAAACTTTTAGCGACGGAGCGGAAGGGTCGGTCATCACCGACGGTTTCTCGCCGAGCGAACGATTCGCGACCAAAAAACGTTTATTTTTTAAGTGTCCGTAAACCGAACTCGACACTCGCATCGGAGTGGCTCCGTTTATCCGATTTACCGGAGAAAATATCCGATAGAGTTGGGGAAAAATAAATAGTAACAGTTTTGGTTTGTTTGTTTGTTTGTTTGTTTGTTGTTTCTTTCTTTCCTTCTTTCTTTCTTTATTTTTTGCATAGCGGGGTTCGAACTGTTTTGCGACTCCAATTTCCGATCGACTAAAAAAATAAAAATAACGGATGGGTTTTCCCTGGGTTATCGGGCCGGGCCTTCCATGCGAAATTCCTGCGCAATTAACAGAGCCTGAAGTACTATTATCTGTCTAAAGCGGCGCGTTTGTTTGGCCATTGTGAGCCTCGCTCATTGCAGAGCAGAGGCAACCGAAGTAATCGTTGAAATTTAGTTACACGCCGATCGCCAATACACGGATTGGCATTGATTAATCATCGGATCGTTCGACGAGGCACAGCGATACGAGATTTTTATTTTTTCATATTTTTTAATTATCTAAATTATTAGCACAATGCCATTCGCGTGATGTGGAGACTATTTTTGTTTAAGGGGAAAACTGAATATACGTTTCCAAAAAAAAAAAAAAAAATCGCAAATCGAATTCCGTAAATTTCTCTCCATACAAATAGTTGCCAAACGGTTCATCTGATCGAGAATCCGTTCGATTTCCCTATCCATCTCGATAATCGATAGTTCGTCGTTTCCCGTCGGTTTCAGTTCTACAGTTCCAGTTTCCATACGATATGTACCGTCAATCCCATATAGCTTCGATGAAATCGGTATTCACCGGACCGCGGAATCGTAGCTCATCTCTTCCTCGTTCCATTCGCACAACCGTGCCGTTCCTCGAGGTGCGAGTAAATAATACCGGAAATGATCCCTCGCCGGGTCTTGTAACCCCGGCGGTTGTTGCGGTCCGCCCTAATGGCAAATTTCATTATTCCATTACAGCCCCGAGTGGTTGACCACGAGGGGGGGGGGGGGGGGGGTGTAGGCGAATGCTCGATAACGTGGATGTACCAGTCGCGGTTCGATTGGTATTTTCGATGCAAACCCTACTACAAACGGTACGGCTTATAATGGACGTGCAGGTTGATGTGTGCTCTCCCGTAAATCGTTGTGTATCCGCAATGTGGAAATCGTCGATACCGATGGACCGAGATCGCACGCCGAATTTAATAAAATCGATCGTTGATATCGGAACGATTATTCACGCGCGAAAATAATTGCCATTATTATGATTGTACGGTTAAAAGACATATATATATTATAGGTACTCGGGGTGTACTTTTATCTTGTATTTTTCGTAATTTTTATTGACCTGACTGGAATTAAATTTATTATGGCCGACCGCAATTCGCTAAAATTATCGGGCAATGCCGCATCATATGCGCTTTCCGCAGCTTCGTTTCCCACCCTCGTTCCGCCTCCTCTCTCACTCACGGTTCGGTCATTTTATTCTCGGTCGATCGATGATTTATGTATTTATGATGGAACGAATGGCCGACCGATCGGCTTTCGTGACATGTTTTATATTCAAATGAAAAGGAATATTCGATTTTTACTTAAAAAAGAAAAAAAAAAACTGCGGGCCATGTCAATCAAATGTACGTATTATTTGAATATTTATTCAACAGGCGTGGATGCAGTAACCCATCAAGTTTAAAGATCCTGAAAAATGTTTGCTAAAAAAGATCGGTACATTCAACAAATATTTGTTCACAAAGTTCGACCATTTATTTTTCTTGCTAACCTTATCATTTATTTTTGTCAACGAAACGTATTTTTGACCCAAAAATAAAAATTATACAATTCACAAGTTCAAAAAAATTGTAGAATAAACGCAAAACATTTTATTCGTCATCAGGCTCGGATCAATATCTCATTAATTTCCCGACTCTAGGACCAATCAAAATGAAGCGGCAAAAAAAAAAGAACACAAAAAACCGATTCATCGGCGGTTTCGTGTGAAGCGCGAAAAATTGTTGAAATAAAACGTGACGACAATGTTGCGCGAGGTATAAGGACGCGGGTTAAAATAATGTAATTCGACGACTCGTGTGACGATGATTTATGCATGAAGCCGAATGAGTGGGGCGTCCAGGTCGAGCTTTGCAATATTCATCGTCGGCTGGATACCCGTTACGTACAATTTCATTACTTTGGCTATACATATTTCATTGGAACACCGGGATCATGATACCAGGAGTTTGCCGGTAGGGGGGCGTGAGGGGAGTTTGGCATGCTCCAGCATCCCTCCCATGGACCAGCCGCATCCGCCCGGCCGGAAGCGGACATCACTATCGCTCGGAGATCGGTACGTGTTAATTAATACTTATCGATGAAGCGCCATTACGTCCGCTCATCCTAATAGCTGACGGGAACGCATTCAGGGAGAGCACTTGCCAAGCTGTTGGAGAAAGATTGCCAGGAAGTAGATTAATATGCCTGAACGACGGGAAAGTGCTGTCGTATCCCCTACGTTTACAATAGCGAACATATATATGTATATGTTCGCGTGCCAATTACTAATTATCGCAGTCCATGCAAACTTTTCACTACACATAACATATATATGTATAAGTACATTATATTCCAAGGTGGTTTACGAGCGCATAATTATATTCTATTCTAATGCACCCTGGATCAATAATAATATTATCGATCGCCGCAAGTTAAATTCACGTGCCGATAAAAATTGGCCTATAAGAGAAAACTTCAACGGGACCGCGAATCGATCCCTCCTCTCTTATCCGCGCACGCGACCCTCCTGCGTGGTGTACTTTTGTACCAACAGCTTTTTTCGGTTTAAAACGGTGTAAAATAAAAGTAGAGCATATTCTTGGACTCGAAAAAAATAATGAAAACGCACAACGGTTCGGCCAGTTTGTTTACTTGTCAATTCACCGCGCTACGCGCCCATCTATAATTGCATTCCTTCGCCTGGCCGTTCGCCAAGTACAATGGGAAGTCAGGCCACCTCCACAATTTCCAACGGTGGTCATTAGTGAGCGTTGTATTTGTTCGTGGAACGAGACGATATTATTATTATTATTTTTTATACATTTTTTTTTCTACAAGCATTTTTTCTATTTTTTCCTCCGTCCCGTAACCGAAGATCTCGGTGATTTAAAAAAAAATATATATATATTTTTCATCCATCTCTCGGCTGCGATACGGCTCACCGCATCGCAAGCACGAACGAACACTTTCCTCGGTATTAAAAAAAGCTCCTAACGACCGAGCGGGTTGAGCGACGTTGGTGCGGTCGGCTACGTCGACGACGCTTAATTATGCAGTCGCGGGTGTACCCCCGGTGTACGCCGGAGAGTGAGGGGGGTCCTACCTCACGCTCTCTCTATACCTCACCTCCCCGCGACACGCCCCAGATACTCATAATGCTCGACACTAGCCCGATCAATGTCGCGTGCATGCTCCGATTCTTCGCATACATTATTCATCGTTGCGATTTCCGTTTCCCTTTTGAGTTTCCATGTGTGCAGGTGTCTGTGCGTGTTTGCCTGCGGGTGCATGCAAACCTTCCGCAGCGGAGAGGCATTCACTGTCTCAACACTTGGTCACACGCTTTTCGATGTTGCCAGGAAAATCGTCGGCAAACGAAAAAGTACGGGCGGAGAAGAGATATTTTTATATTTTTTTATTTCAAAGAATTTTTATATATATATAGATTATAAGAAGTAACGATAATTGGCCAAAAACTGACACAGTGTTATGTACACTTTTGCTGTAGCAATTAAAAAATACAGATATAAAAATAATTTTGATGGAATTGTGTATTAAATTATCACAATCGGTGAGTCAATTGGTAACTCAATACGCACATACTTTCTTTAACATGATGTTTCATATACTATAATTTTTAGCTTATTTTCTTATCGTATTTCAATTTTATATTTAACGGGAATTTTTCGCTTGCTGTTTTTCTTCAAGCATTAAATAGAGGTCCAATAAGCTAATGAGAATTTTTTCATATTTGTTTTAAGTCGGTCGATGAGAACGAGTTTCATGAAATTATGAATACATTACTGTGAAAAGAAAGACCCACGGCTGCCGCGTTTTAATAAGAATGTTACCGCTGCTGCTTTAATTCCCGGATGTCAAATACTTCGCGCAAACATGGAATAATAGTATGAATATGAAATTTTTCCACGATTTCAAATTACTGTACTTTGACTCCGGAACAAGTACAAATATAATCCTGTTACTATATTTATAGTTCTTCGTACCTCTACAAAAAAAAATTATTTTTTTCGTTTCCTTCAAAGTCCTCGAAAAAAAGAAACCACCAACACCGTTGATGAAATTTTTTAATCCGTATATAAATTCTACGTCGAGAAGATGTCCAGACGCATAATAAGAGTACACACTCGGTGAAAAATAGTTCTGTTTCTCTAACAAAATGTAGATCGTTAATAATTTATTGTTGTGGCAGCAAAAATATTTGGCTGCTATAGCAACATATTTGTTGCCACAGCAAAGTATTTTGTTGTCTCTCTTCATGGAATCAATTAGCGATGAAATAATAATAATAATAATAATAATAATAATAATAATAATAATAATAATAATAATAATAATAATAATAATAATAATAATAATAATAATAATAATAATAATAATAATAATAATAATAATAATAACTCATGTAGAAAATCTCTTTTGTCTTCTTAAAAAAAGGAGATTATGTGTTTGAAATATCCGAGGCATATTTCGGACAGAGAAAGTGACTGAGAGGCTGGTTTTACGGACGCGAGTGGTAAGAGTCGATCGATCGTCAGCCGTCAGGGGCTGAGACCGGGTGCAGGGCGACGGCTGCATCGTAACGGGCCGGCGAGCGCCAGCGTGCTAGCACGCGGTGTTATTGCTTCACCCGGATTATCTCTCCGTGTGCGGGCGTCTGTGACGCGGCAGAATCCTTGGCATATTCACACGCACCTCGTAAATCTTTCTCTCTCCCCGATATCGTATTAGGTATCCTATAATGTATGCGCGCGCGGGCTATAGTAACAGCGAGGTGTACACACATTGATGCATGATATCGCATTACATAGTTAGAGCGGCTATATCTGTATGCGCGTCGAGTAGTTTACACTGCAGTTTGCATGCAAATTTCACTTTAACCAATATTCTCGCCATACCCGAGTGTCCGTACTCGTCGATTCGACACGTACATTTTTTTGCATTTAAGCACGACTGATGGCTCAATCAGGTACCGCTTTTCTTCTTCGTATCACGGAAAAATGAGATCCGTCACATAAAGATAAAAAAAAGTATATTATTTTTTATCTTTCAGTTTTTGAGGTATTGTGAGACGAAGAGGAATTAACACAGACCGTTCTATATTTTCCAGTCATATTTGATTAATTATCCATTTATAGAGTAATTTTTACATTGTCTCTTTACATTCGTAGGTAAATCATTTCTTGTGGATATTAAATATTTTAAACAATGGGTGATATTGTTGGAGTGCCATTGGTACCGGACAGATTCTTTTTTTTTCTTGTTAATAATAATTATTTGCCAATAATTTGTGTGCTTTCGATGAAGTAAAAAAAAATAAAAATAAAAATAAAATAAAATAAATGAGGATGGCATACTCGCGTCGACACCTTGACCATCTTTGTCCAGAGTCAGATACGACTTTGTCAGATTCGGGTGTAATCTCCCCGTGATTGCAGGTCTGGGGAACGCATCACCCCCATGAAAGTTCGGTGTCCCACGCGAGACTTCTTCTCTATATCCCCGTCGGCGACGATGCATCCGTGGGTGCGCCGCCAGCACGTGCACATCCACTTTCCGCCCCGCCGCCGTCAGTGTGCATAATTTACCTCGCGATACAGCTCGCGAGAGCCCCCCTCTGTCTTCCCAGAAATACACGGGCACACATGTGCCGGTGACAGAGGCGAATAAGCGTAGCCGCTATATTGATCCGTCCGTAACTGAGAGATAGATATGCACACCGGGTATCGTACGCGAGGGCGGAGAATCGCCGAGGAAAATACACACGGTGTGCCTGCTCAGTGCATGGTTCTGCGTATGTAATATTCAAACAGCTCGGACTAACGCCGGCTGTGCAGGGCCCCGTCCCGGTCACTCAACGTCTAGGGCAGGGAGGATAACACATACCTGCGAAGACGCGGACGCGTGGATTTTATCCCTGATACGGTTGTAACCGGAGTTACGGGATTGTCGAGTCATTTGCCGGTCGGTAATCATGGAGAACGCGTCGGCGGAAAATTGACGGATCACCGGGTAATCACCAAGGATCTCTGAGGAATAACTAAGGAAGACTGAGGATGACTGAGGAATAACAAAAAGTCTTGGATAGTTTCTCAAATTACTCGTTTCACACTTCGAGAACGGAACACTGGATAAGTTTGCATTTTAGATTGGTAGGTACACACGTATCCCTGAGACATACTCGTGTCTTCTTATTTTTGTTGGCTTCTTTGTAATGAAATCGCTATGCCGGAATGTAATACACATGTTTCACGAGTTGACATGGTGGTTTGGCGACCACTATAGCGATTGGAAGCTCCGGAAGTTAAATGCTCCATCGGAGATGCCTCTTCATCCAACAGTCGATTGGGCATCAAAAATTTAGTTTCCCTTCTCGAAAAAACAGCCTTACAATATGGTGACAAAATCATATTTTTGCGTAATTTTGAGACGTAAGTTTCGAAAAAAAGGCATTCCATCGTCGAAAATTCTTCGAAAGCCATGTTCAGGCGAAAACTCGAAAAGGTCCCTCCTCAAACTTCCCAAATTTGGACATCCCAGGTCAAACTGGAGCAGCCTCGTCGCATACGCGGAATAGTTTTCTCCGCGGTTTCGTCCATAATGGACGAAGAAGTGTCGCTGGTAGTCGGAATGCGGCATGTAATATTCAGAGCGGAAATCGAGGAAGTTCAGAGTGCGGGGACTTTGATGCGAGTGTGAGGTTTTTGATACGGTTCGGCGATTCTCCAGCTGCACCCGTCGCATTGTCAACAGATTGAAGGGGGATACATGGCCGATGACAAGAAGGATATACACAAACGGAATCGAGCATACTAACGGTAATTGATACAAGTGCGGTCCGTAGTTGTCCTGAGAAACTGGAGACCCCTCGGTGCACAGTCGCCGGGGTGCACACATTCAGCGAATCAATCGATCGGCGTTCCAACGGGTATGCGAAGATTCGCCGGAAGTCCAATCAACGGCGAGATGCCAGTCGGTCCATTTCAACCCCAACATCAAGGACCAAACTGGATACGACCAGCCGCAGGTTCTTTCCGACTTACGGATTTACGATTACGGCGACAAACGAACGTGAGAATTGGGTTGGGCATGAAAAAAGAAAAACGATTTTTCTTTTGCCCCGCGGTTGAGGGATAGAAACTAATCCGACGTCAGCATGTTTAACGGCGGTATTGCGTGGAGGGATGTAGGATCGCCGGGGTCGACTTTTCGATCCTGTTGCCAGTCCCCTACCGGTCTCCTTTCCCTCCGTTCACCGGCTATTCCGGCTGCTTGATTGAATTCCTTCGGGTTCGACTATCCTCTTTTTCCGCAAAACTTTTACCCACCGATAAAACGATTCGGCGGGTAAAAATCCTAGGAAAAAAGACCGTCGTCGGTGATTGGATCGATTGATTCGTCTTTTTTTCTCTTGGTCGGACGCCGCGAGAAGATTGACGGAAAAAATTTGATTCCCGATGACTGACGGAAAGTTAATGGAGAAAAATCGATCTCACGAGTATGTTAGCCCGGTGTATTATCGCGAAGATGATACACGATAGCGGAAACTGTTTGCGACACTAATAGCATAGATTTCAAGATCGTGGATGCGGAAGAGTGAATAAGAACGCCTAGATGGATAACGAGAATGGGGCTTCGATGCTTTTGATTGCTTACCGTCGCTGGACCCTCCAGTCCATTTTTTTTGTGTTTTGTTTTTGACCTGGTCATTTATTATTTGCTTCACGTATTCATATATGTATCTATTCTGTTGAAACGCCAGTACAGCACCGTCCGCAGAGCGGGCTTCATTAATACCTGGTCTGTTTTCCCGTAGCGGGATTATTCAGATCGCCCGGGCATTAATGAATGGAACGGTGCTATCTCCGCTGGAGAGAAGGGATTCACGAATGGCGGAGCAGAAAAAACAAAAACAAAAAAAAACCAACGAAATAGTTAATTGACCGGATCAGAAGTGAGTGATGCACGGGTGTAAAAAAAAGAGTGTGCAAAAAAAAAGTGATGACTGCCCATCACCCGATTATTCCGTCGTTTCAGCTCTGCTGCGAACTTCACGATAGCGAGTGCGCGCGCTCAGGCGATACCTGTGCGTGCGGTATTGGCATGCGGAGCTATCGGTACCATCTCCGATCCTGATAGTTCTTTCACGTTCAATTGCCCTCGTACTCGTTTTCTATATACTCGCACGTCCCTACCGTTGTATATCTTTCGGACCGGAGTCGCGTTATTTCAATTTATAGTCCCCGATACCGCCACGGATATATATACTATAACCTGCGAGATACAGCGTCGCCCGGCGAACGGAGGGTGGAAAACAGGGATAAAGGGAGCTTGAATTTTACGAGGAGGATGCGAGAAGCCGAGAAACGAGCCCCGTGCGAAAGCGGTGTATCGGGGAAAAAAAAAAAAAAAAAAAAAAAAAAAAGGATCGCTGGTAAGTATAGGTGGGTCGATGGCGAAAGATCGCAGATAGGCGATACCCGGGTGCTGGTATACAGGGTGGTTCGAATTGATTTTTGAACTTTCTCTTGGGAGATTGCTGCGTCCGTTGTAATCTCCTACCAAAAACTACGTGAATCACAAACGATGAACATGTATAACAGGACAGTGGGTGGACATTTTTAGGGTTTCAACCCTAGTACTGGTATACAGGGTGATCTAGGTTGATTTTCAGACTTTTCGATGGGGGGGGGGGGGGGGGAGCTGTCCATCACAACCGCCTACCAAAAATTGTTCAAACCATCGTGGATCACCCTGTACATCAGGAGCCAACAAACATATGCAGCAGAACGGTGGGTCTAGAACAAACGTTGATGCTTTCATCCCTGTTACGGTACTACCATGAAACGCGATGCAACTTTTTATTTTTTTTTGTTAACCGCGATCCCAAGAGTTAAACCGGTTATCCACTTCCGCCGGATGTAACGTTCAGCGCACAACTCTGTATACCCCCGATACGTATATTCGCAGCGTACACTCTTCCATGTTAGCCCACGGCGTGTATCGGCCCTTGAACTAAAGTTATTCTCCGCGGAATATCAATTTCACCACTATACGGAATGTAAATTCGATCTCCACTTCCATTTTTCCTCTTTTTTATCATCAGTGATGAAACGAAGTAAAAGAATAAAAACAAGAAACGAAAGTATTAATAGAATAAAAGATTTGACACGACCAGCGACACTAGAAGTCGGAGAGATTGTTAAACCAATATTTACATTCGTTTTAAGAATTTTATTTCTCCTTTGAAGCGCGGTAGCGTAGTCTCTCCACGTGGACTTCCACGTCACGGCTGTAGACACCCGAGAGCCTGGAATAAAGTTGAGAAACACTCGATTCCGGTACACGTCATCGAGATTGCAAAAACGAAGTAACGTCAAGCTCGGACAAAAGCCGGCTTTGTCCCCCGTGTTGGAGACACCAGACGCAATAAAAGTAAACGGTAATTCGCGGACAAAAAAAGAAATCTTAAATCTCGACATCCAATTGTATTTTTCCAATACAATTGAAACGCTAGATCGCAAGTAGATTTCTTAGCCAAGAAGATTCAATTATAATTGAGAGCTTCTACTGTATAAATATACATGGCTGCTGGAAGCTGTAATAGGATAGACCGAGTTACATAGTCTGGAGCCGGCAAAACGGAATCCCGGGGGAAAACGGATCTTACAGGACAAGTTCTCCAATCAAGATACGTCTTTTTTGTTCCACCTTCCTTAAAGAATTGCCATTAACGGTCCATTTTGCCTCTCCCTGCCCCACATCCAAAGTTTCTCAACGAAAGCCTTGAATCCAGCCCCGGAACATCGTTAGGTTCCCCGGGAAGGTTTAGTCGCTCGGGGACAACGACGGCGACGACGACCCGGCGAATAGTTTAACGGAAATTCTCTTCCACTTGTAACTTAACGCAGTTAGCGAAGATTGGAAGTGTTCGATGGGGAATGATCGAAGGAAAGCGTCGAAAGAACCCGGGAGGAAGAGTCCTACGGGAATTAATGGGGATAGTCGATGGTTTCCGCTAACGGTCGGAAAGGAGAGAACGAGGGAAGCTGGTAGGAAGCCACAACCAGTTGATATGAGAAATAGCTGGAACAACGTGTAAGACCCGTGCTATTAGTCGCTAGCTGGCTGGTCTTTCAGCGGAGTGCAATGGACAATGGACGGGGAAAAAAGCCCGGTCTTTCATTCCCGCAGCCACAGTAGATACCCGCGGGAGGTTTTCCGACTTTGATGTCGATATGTGAAAGGAGGGAGCGAAATAAAAGGAAGGCGGCGAAAAAAGATTGACGGAGATGTGTTGAGGCAGCGGAAAGAAATCTCTATGGCGATCCGGGAGCGTGAAAAACGGCGAGGATGGATGGAATTCCATGGAATCGTAAACAAGGAACGCTCGAGGGTGAAATTCTTTGCGTATTTTGCATTTATATCGAATATCGAAGAATCCCTGTTTATAGTAGGGAGGAGGGGGGGGGGTGGATTGGAGGGTCACGTGGAGATTTTACGGTCGAACCATCGTGTTGTTTATTAGGAGCCCACTCGGTCTAGCCTGCCAAGCCGAGCATCGCACACGTTCAAGTAAAATAGAGAGCTCAGAGTGGCAGGTAGTGTTCCTATCAAACATTCAACCGGCTCGCTCGTGGGCTCGGGCCACTCGTGTGAATTTCCGTTCGAGACTGTAAACAGTGTTGTAAACACCGGTGCAGAAGCGCTGGGGCATAAAGTGCGCGATACGTTTAATTGTTAATTCGTTGGCCAAATATGAATGAACCATACCACCTCGGGCATCTCACGAAATATCGCTCGACAACGTCGACACGTAATTTCGTGTCGCGAGAAATTTTGAAGAACGTAATGAAAAATTGATTTTTCAAATCACGCAATAAAATGTTTTCCCGTCTACGCTAAAAAGGCCCTATTTCATGTCTGCAACGGGGGTGGAAAGTTGCCGATTCGTGATGATGGGAAGGAAAAGTAATTTCGCGGGAGACAAGTTTTCCTTTCGTGTGAATTTCTAACACGAATCAAACTTCACGCTCGATGAGAAAACGCACTTTCCTCCCTTGTGGCATAATATACTATTTGATGTCAGAAATTGATGCCGTAGTATTTTTTTAAATATAAAAGTAACGAAAGCACCGCATAGCTGCAGCGTTGATGTTCTGCTGGGTACTTGGATTAACTTGCCTGCGGACTGAACATAAATTCTTATCACAATTTTTTTCAATTCTTTCATAATTTTCGTAAGTTGACCGACGGACACATAGACAGACGTTTTTACTTGATTCGATTTTGGGCAATTTAAAGATGCAATTATATTTTAGCTCCCGATTTTTGACCGTCTCAATTAATAAAATAAAAACTTGCACGATAGTGAAATTGTTAAACTCGACGTGTAACTCCTTATTCAATCAAAAGTTTAATAAAGCCGTTAGTCGGTCGATGCCTTACATCTGTTCGTTAAATCATCCATGAAACCGTATCAGAATAATTTGTGCATCCGAAATACGACGGTATTCACAGAGAAATAAATTGTCGGAAACTTTCGACATCGGTCTGAACTAACAACCTCTGATTCACGTGAAATACGTGACGCTGTGACTCGCACGTAGCGTCCCACTCCACGACGTGAGTTTTGGATTAAAATAACAGACACGAGGCAGCGGGTTGTCTGCGCGGGGTATGGAGAGAGCGGTCGGGGTACCGCTGCCGCGAGACGAACACGGCGAGGGAGAAACCACCCCCCCCCCCCCCCCGCCCCCCGATCCCGGCGGCACTAAAAGGGGTTAATTGCGAATCCGTATCGCGCGGCGAACGGGCTAACGCGGTTTGCCAACCTGCGGTTTAATTACGCGCCCCGTACTTCCGGGCAAACGCGCGTCGCGAAACACCGAGATAAAATCGAGCTCACCCGCCTCCTCCTTCGCCTTTCCCACCGACCCAACGTCTTCGCGGTGTTTCCTCGAATTGTTGGTGTTAACGCCGAATCCCTTCGTGCAATTGCGAACCGGCGTGATTTTCCGACTTCTGAGAAACTCGACGAACACCCAACGTTTTCAACACGGTATTCCGTTGCAATTATTTTAATCAATTTTTTTTTATTTATGTTTTTGTTCTTTCATTTATGGTGTTAAAGTTTTCCGAGACAAAATTAAATTGAATGTTAAAAAAAATTATCTGCCGACAGGAGACTCGTCTTTAAAAAATAACAATAATAATATATTTTTAGTGCCTTGAATGGTCGAATAAGCAAATTATAAAAAAAAGCAGTCATTTCAAACACGATGTATCATCTCAATTACCTCAATGAATAAAAAAATGTATATATGAATTTTTAACGGTATTGAAGCTTTCGAAGATTAAATTTAATTAAATGGTAGGAAAATGTCGTCTGCCGGTAGCACGAGTTTTTTCTTTGTCACTGCAGGACAAATAATAACAATAATAAAAAATTCAAAGTTCGTCGGATGGTCGAATAAGCGAATTATAAAAAGAAATTTCTTCGAGGTTTCGTCGAGTACCTCTCGTTAATTTCGTTTGAGGTGATTCGACGGCCGCGACCCCATGTACCTCTGGAAATACGGGACCATCGAGGGAGAGAGCGAGAAAAGTCCGTGCTCTTCGCTTCTTTCCTCTCTCCCTCGTTTTATATAATCCGAAGGTAGCAAGAAGAAAATCCAAGCCCGAGAATCTCGTCGATTCTCTGGTCGCTGGAGGGAGGCAGTTTCATTAAGTTATTTCAATATTGGCCGGGCTCGCCGGCCCCTATTAAAGCAACCTATTTTTATCCCATAAATCGTGGTATTGCACCAGAAGCCGCGGAAAACCGTATTCCCATCGTCTTTTCATCGATATTATTTCGTGCATAAAAGATTTTTTTTTCCTCCAGTGGAATAACGTTATAGACCCTCATCTCATTTCTCTCAATGTCCTTTATCAAATTACGTATAAAAAAAAATTCACTGGATGGAAGCTGAAACGAGAATAACCGAAAATAGCAAGTACTATTAGTTAAAAAGAAAGAACTGAAAAAAAACTAATCCTTAATAATCGTTTTTTCAGATAGATAATAAAATTGGGATGTCACTTCCAATAATAAGGAAGACAGGGGCAAAATATACTAGTGTTCTCAATTATAGGTGAGACTTTTTGTTTTATGGCTCGGAAGAAAATTGCTTCGCTCAACCCTATATTCGGCAACAACGCTCGCATCGTCGATACATTAATATTAACGGTAAAATTGATTGAACGGAGGAAGAGGTAAATGTTTACCTCAAAACATTATATATGCCAAAATGAAAAAAAAAAAAAAATTTAGTCGTTTTGAATATCAAAAGAACGCCTTTAAAATATGATAGTCTGACCAAAGTCGGGCTCGTTCTACTTGCCGCTGAGACTTCTCGGCCTCGTAGCCGTGCTCTCATCCCCGTCACGATTCGTCCTTCTCTGACATGCAATTTCTGCCCGGCTAGCTCTTAGCATGAATTCTCGACGAGTCGTCAAGCAAACACCTGCTACCCCCCCCCCCCCCTCCCCCCTCCTAAACGTCTCGGTATGACGAGCAATATACGTTCTATGTTTGACACAAACTCTCTGTTCCTGGCTCTTTCACGTACGGTGAGGACTTTCTACTTAAAATAGAATTCGTCGATGAGGCTCCCGCGCTCTAGCTACACAGTTTTCCCTCGGGGAGGGGGGAGGGGAGGGGGGCGGAGGAAATCCTGAGACCTTTCCCGAGCTCTATGACCCCAATCCCTTCGCCATTTCTGGCGTTTCTCGATCGTCGCCGATGCAAGATTCAAACATTCAAATTCTTTCGAAAAAGAGCACCCGGGTATATATCGGCAACTGCAAGTATAGCAGACATAGTATGGCACACACTAAAGTTCATACTGAGCTGTGAATATATTTTGAGAATTTATATTTTCCTTTTAAACGAATTTGGATGAAAGTTCACGCGGCGTTTTCCACTGGCGGAAAAGTAAAAATTTACGAGTGGATGAAAATATACGAATATTTTTAAGATTCGGGAAAAGTAAAATTAAGCTCAAGTAGGTCGTTGAGGTGTTATAGTATGCTGTTTATATTACATCACGAAATATATCGGAGTACATATTAAATTATCAAATGAGCATTATGTACTCAATATTTTTGGTACGAGAGGAAACGGTCTTGCCGACTTTTTAATAATACTTTCATGGAATGCATGTTTCATATTTCATGTTTATTTCTATTTATTTCGTATTTTGTCACTATAGTTTAATTTTAAGTTTATAATTGTATAATTTTCTGCTGAGCCATCTTCTTGTTATTCGACGTTATACGTTTGGGTACGGTGTCCTTAGGGGGCTTGCCTCAGAATACGAATAAAGCAACACTATTCTATTATATTTTAAACATTTATTTATTTCGAAAACGAAATAAATAAATGTTTCGCAATTTCAGTATTTCCTCGAAATTTTTACCATAACATCTGAAGACCCAAAACTGTCAATATTAAATCGCTTATTGGTCTCTCAAAGCCAAGTATGGAAACATAATATTAAATTTAAAACGTTCACAACAATATTATACATGTCCGGTTATATAACTACGACAAGAAATCCCAACGATTTTTTAAATTATCGAAAGAGCTTAGGCATCTCTGGGCGGTGTGTGTATAGCTATCGCCGGATCTCTCGAAGATGCTCCTGTGTGATTCCAAACTCCCTCTCTCGTCGTTCCGTCCGGATGGAGAATCCAATAATGAAATAATATTCCCTTAGTCGTTGGCGCATGCTGTGGTTATTGCGTTGTCCCGCGGGTTGCATAGTCATCCCGCCCCCCATGCCTCCCTCTCATCGCTGCGGATAGCTTTGAACCGTGTCGAGATATAGTTTCGTTTGCTCGCCGCACATCCAATACCTACTTATTGGCGCAATACCGCATTTCCTCGCCGGCTCACGATGACGACTTTCGACGCTCCGCTCACACCGGTGGAAACCGAGGATTTCTGTTTCGCTCTTTGCGAATGCCGAAACTCCAGGGCAACAGTTTACACATGCGACGTATGCATATAGGATGAAGTGGCTAATATGGCCCGGTCCATACGACCCAGAAGTTGGCAACGTTGTTTTCCTAATGGGTCGATAATATAATACAATATAATATATATGTTTCTTTTCGCTGGGAAAGGAACTACGAGAAGTGAGACCAGTGAATGGTTTTATTGAAGCAACGTTGCTATATTCCGTGCCATAGGGTCCGTGTATACTTGATTTACGTGCCAACCTGGCTGTTCCATATGCCCCACTTTTACCCAATATAGCACAAGATACAAACAGTCGGTAAACCCGAAGCCCAAACATTCCCGTAACCGTAAACTCCTCGACGTTCGATAGCAGCTTTCACCGTTGAGTAACGCGACGAACACGCGGAACAAATATAAACGGAAGCTGCAGAGAGAGGTGCTCGTTAAACACGATACTCGTTAAACAAACCCGTCGCGAGCAAATGAAACGCAACCGAGTTGGCGGATTAATTTTGTAATCTAAGGGGGGCGTTGTACACCTACCCAATATTATATATGTTCATGTATATATAACTAGTGATGAAGTCTCAACTTCTTCAGACATCGAGTTTCGCGCAATTTCTTACGAGTACGTGAACTTTCGCAGCGAGATACACTTTGGTAAAGTTGACGCTTTGGCAGTTGACACTGGTACGTAAAACGTATCGGCCTCACTCATTTCGTTATAAGTTCGATTACAGGCAGCGAACGCAGTGGCGTCGAGGACACTTCGGCGAGTCGAGGCGAAGTTTAATGACGTACAGCGGAATATAATTCTTTTACAACTTTTTCCGAAGCGTTATTAATCAACATAAATTGTTTAATGTAACGTTTATAACGCTCCGAAAAATAATTTATTTTAAACGGAAAAGAAACTTGACCATTAACAATATCGTCAGATGATTCTCCGACCCGCGTCTATCTGCATATAATAAAATTGTCTCTCATAATTTTCTTCCCTCGGATAAGCTAGAAAAGAAAGTAAGCGTAAAGACAAGAAAGCGCCACCGAATCGAATAGCGTCATAATCGAATCGAATCTTCGCAGTGCATCAAAGATTAAACGCATGCGCAATGTACGTTAAACCGTGATTGATTGTGCGCATGCGCGGGAACCGCAGATAGCTCGCGCAGTTATAGATCAATCGATTTCGACGGGGCTGATCCTCGATCAGCGAACTGAGAATCAGTCTCGCGCACGAGTTCTATGCGGTTCGTGACGCTTTTGTGGCGGTACCGATTGCGATGAACGAATATACATGCTCCGCTGTGTGTCCTTCATCCGGCGTTTCTCAGTACATCCACACGCTCGCACGACGGATAGCAAGTACGCTGTCCCGGTGTGTGGGAAGCGCGGGCTTTCGGATGCGGGGCTTATATACTATATAGACCGTCTGGTTTTCGATTCCAGTCCAATTGTACGCCGAAAGCCGACCGAGTCTATTTGTCGAAGGGAGTAACGGATGGGCACACAGGTCGCGTGTATCGAATGGCCAACGAGAGGAGTGCTCTCTCACCAGCGACAACGGAGAGACCCGAATGGCGACGGTTGTAGAGGAGCCGGAGGAGCACTACCAAAAGCCATACAGAGATACGGATGCGGGAAGAATCGATTTGATCGGTCCTTCCAGTATCCACCACCTCGCACACTGTACACGTGCAAATACGTACACGGACGGTGTAGTGCACTTTAAGTTTACACTACACGTTTATAGGGACCGAGCGATTGAACGACTCGCGTATTTGCGGTTTGGGTGGTATTATTAATTACACTTATGCTGATGTTCAATACAGATTGCGGTCGGAAATATATCTGTACTGCATGACTTTCTGCACGGGCGGAATGATTCGGTGACAACTAAAATTGCTCGACAAAAATTAACATGGTCATGTTTTCAATTGTGTCGGTAAGATTGTCAATTTTTATGACATATTGAAAATGTTGGTGTAACATTTGGAAGAAAAAAAAAAAAAAAAAAAAAAAAAAATCGATCGTTATATGTCCTGAAAAATTCTGAGAAGGTCGATGAATGTTATCTTCTATTGTTTAAATAGCAAGAAATCATGCGCGTAGATGGTCCGTGCGTTCGTCAATTGTCAAACCGAGCTGTTTCACCCGTTTCTGTAATATTGTGATGTTTTAGTGCGACCTAGTTGTTCGTAACAATATTAATAACGAGTGTGCATCCATGTGCCGCGCGCATGCGTATGAACCAAGGGGGTTTACGAGTGGAAGGATTAAGTCATCATACAGTACAGGGTGTCGGGGACGGTGCAGGTACGTAGCCGGGAGCCGGTAGGTGCGATCTACAGCCGGGCTAACTTTGAAATCCTGTTCGTTCCGACGCTCTCCCTTTTCCTCTCTCCGTCGTTCTACGCCGGTCTGACGCAGGCTGTTTCCTAATGCACGTATACGAACAGCCACACGTGAACGGCCCCGGCGTTCATAGTCGCTGTTCGTTCGCTCTTCGCGCGATGTCTCGTTACCCCCTCTCAAAGTCGTTAAGTCACTTATCTCATAATTCGGCTCCTGCGTCGCTGCAGGCTACTCCTGCCACATCGAGTATGTATTATTCGACATAAGCTAGGATCCGGAAAGCATCGCCTCTTCGATACCTCTGTGAAGATTCGTCGGCCTAATCGGATTGAGTGATTAACAGAATTATGTTATTCACGATCAGTCCGATCTCTGGCAGGGACAGAGGGACGAATGGACGGACGGGACGAATGGATAGACAGACGGATGGATGGACGGACGGACGGATGGATGGATGGATGGATGGACGGATGGATGGATGGACGGATGGATGGATGGATGGATGGATGGATGGATGGATGGATGGATGGATGGATGGATGGATGGATGGATGGATGGATGGATGGATGGATGGATGGATGGATGGATGGATGGATGGATGGATGGATGGATGGATGGATGGATGGATGGATGGATGGATGGATGGATGGATGGATGGATGGACGGACGGACGGACGGACGGACGGACGGACGGACGGACGGACGGATGCATGGATGCATGGATGCATGGATGCATGGATGCATGGATGCATGAATGCATGGACGGACGTATTTCGAATGTGAGAAAGTTAAAAACGTTGATTGAGTCAATATTGTTATTCGCGATCAGTACCATCTATGGTCCAATGACGTGTATACTATGGGTACATTATCGGGTGCGCGCGTTTATGCGAACGCATTAATTTACCTGCATTAACTTGTACACGGTTTCAATGCGCCCGAGATTATAATGACTCATTGGGGAATAGGAGCCATTGGGGCTTTTATAATTCATGACCTGTCCGCGTGTACTCTCTATGGTAAATTGATGCATCGAGTACATCGATCGCACATGATAGTAATGGTGGTATCAATTTATGACAATGCGCCGTACAATTTTGATAGAATTTTCGATAAACAGACAAACTCGTCCGACGGACTTCGGCGCTTTTGTTGTTTCCAGTAAAACCTCGTGTGTTCGAGGTAATTTGGAAAGATCGTACCACGGATCAGTGAAATTTCGGATAATGCGCAAAACATACACGCTCGTGAAATTCACCGAACGTAGGCATAGCAGCTTCCGTCCGTTTTATGCAAGTTTTCCGTATAATCCGAGGACACACCATGATTGAGGTGGCATTTTTTTTCCCTCCTGGCGAGACTTTTCGTATATTAAGAAAAAAAAGATCGTTTATAGTCTTGAAATGACGAGTGAAAAAAAAATGTTTGTCTAAGTTTTAAGACCTTCTTTTATTCGAGCCCTTATAGAAAAATGAAAAACGTCCGCTCTTTTTTTTTTTACGAAAAATGGAAGTGTTCCAAAAAACGTTCTGGACAGCAAACTTCAATGTACTTTTTCGCGCCGAACACAAATCCGGATAGCAGTTTTGGCCCGAAGTCAAGCCGGACATTGATGATTGCCAAAAAAATATTTTCTTTTTCGTTTAATTTCTAGCGCGATTGAAGTACCCTGTACAGAACACCTTTCATTCCCCCACAAACACGTTTCGATTATTTCGATAAATTTCGTGTAATCTATTTCTGTATTTTTTTAAAGAGTTTTTTAAAATCCAATTCCCATGTTCCCAAGGAAGGGCAAGCTAATCTCCTCGAATAAATCAAATTCATATATTCTATTGGTTAAAGCGTTAACTGGTAAACACGGAAACGATTAATATTATTATCGCGCGTGTAATTACGAGTGTACGCGGGAGCTATTAGCGAGGAATAACGGAAACTGGAAGAGGAAGGGTAGCGCGCACAGAGGGCCGGGTGGACCAGAGCCAAGAGAGATAACGAAGGGCAGCAGAGAGAAATAAGCTCGCCGGTGTTATCGGAACGTTGTCGTAGTCAGCCCCTTTTCCACCTCCCTTCAACCCCCCGTCGCCCCTCCCCCCCTCTCGTCCGCTTTGCTTTAACGCTGTACTAAAACGAAGCTGCTGCGACAACAGTGCAACGGAAGACCCGATACACATCTCTGCTTAAACCTCGGCTTTCGTAACGGGTCACCACCTAAGCTCGGATTCCTATCACTTTGAGGTATATCGCATCCTACACTTTCCAGTCGTTGTTCACCTTTTCTTGAGCTTTTTGCACATATGTCCCTTCAATTTATTATCTTGAGACTAAGGCAAAGAAAATGTTGTGTACGATCAACGTGACTCGGAGCAATATTTCACTGGAGGATAGCCCAGTATGGGTAAATTTAAGCGTACTATTATTATTATTGTTTTCCGACGGCAATATCTGTACTGTATTTAAAAGACCCTACGCGATTCTATCCGTCTTCTCTGATAAAATAAAATATCTCAAATAAAATAAAATATCTCATCTGATAACAATAAAATACATATGTCAAATATTTGATCGATTTGAACTGATTGGCTTTATCATGCTGCATAAATCCCCTTTTGAATTGCGCTTTAAAAAAAAATACGTACTGTCCATTTACATTACCTACAAAGAAAAATCTTCGCGATACGATTTATCAATATAGTTTCAGTTTAGCAAAAAATTTGAAACTTCATGAAGCGGTAAGTCGGCTCAATGTTTCAATGACTGTTGCCGAAAAAGTGTTTGACGCAGCTTGGAGGAACTTCCGTCGCCAGACGCTAAGAGCGGAAGCTCGCTAATTAATAGCCTCGTTAATTAACCCCTTTACGCGTGACGCAAAAGCATAAAGCTCGCGGAAACTCTCTACGAGTACTCAACAGCATGGAATATATTTTACTGATATAGCAGTCGGTACAGCCTGTAAGGGTATATAAAACAGTGTACATCACGCGCGAAAGTATACAGATTCAGCGTCGACTTCGGGTCCTTGAGGGCCTCGAACGTCGAGGAGCCGCACTCGCGGAATAACGGATGCGCGAGAAGTCGAGCGAGCGGAAGGAAACCCGTTGCCAGCGAAGCTTTATACATTCGTGTACAGTCGAGGCTGTATAATGTACAAGCCCCCTCCCCCATCCTCCCAACAAGCCTATTCGAACTAAAGTGCACATGATAAGTGCGACAAAATTGTTTGCTCGAATTGCAAAACACCGCACGGATGCTCGAACACGCGTACGCGCACGTTCACGGCACTACCGGTGGAACAGGCACACAGATAAATGGAGGAGGTAACCGGCACAAAATGGACGACCATTTCGGACGAGAGACGTGTTCGCATGGAAATAAAGTCTGTGCGAAAAATATTTTTTAAATATAAAAATGTTCGCACGAAAATATATTTTATCACATACATGTTTTTCTATAAATGCCACGATCCGTTGTTTCCATATAAGCTGGGAGCGAACGTCGAATTCTATCAATCAACCTCACAATTTCAACAAGCACGCACTTGTACTCCCAAATTTAATACTTCGTTACCTCCATCAAAATTTTTATTTTAAAGTGGGTCATCTTGTCCCTCTCCATTCATTCAATCATTCATACGCATATATATATATACACACACACACATATACATATATACATTCATGGAAGAATACTCAGGATATACATGTACATATGAACGCACCTCATGTTTATGTATAGGTACTTCCGTGTGCCAAGGTGCACGCCACCGTGAAGGAATCGGGATGCCCCCCCCCCTCCCCGCCCCTCCCCCATGTATGCAGTACAGCATACCCCGCATACGTCCGCTTCCACATTTGTACAGCTTTCTACCGCGAGTTAACGCTATTTCCCGGAAATATGTATAGAGATCCACGAACGTGGGTAGTGTCTCTACCTATGTATGTATATATATATATATATATATATATATGTACACGCATTTAGCCGGGAGAACGCCAGGAATCTCGTTGAGGGAACTTTATTGGATCTCGCAATTGGCCGGGCACAGCCATCGGGTCGAGAATTCATGAATATTCCTTGACCGGAAGAGCTTTCTCTCGCTCCCGCCCCCTGTGATACGGAAGCCCCTCTGGCTCGGCTCCTCGATTAGCTTGTACATCCCGCAGTACGTACGTGTATCCACTATTGTTGCAGTATAATAGTTCACCCATGTAAGTGTTAGTTATGCGCGTACCCGGTATAACGTTGCAACTTTGTGGGGCAGCGAAGTCGCGCGAGCCCGGTACACAAGCGAATTTTCGCGTACAAGTTTAACCCGGGAGTGTACACGGTGAGTAGATTCGACGAATTACACATTCGGACACATTTGAGGCAAGTGGCGAACGAAAGCTGCTACACGGCCGGTTGTGGACTTGGGAGGGGGAATTTGGATACTGCAGACATTAAAGGAGCTACCACCCCTTTGGTATCTTTGTGGGTATTCGGGCTAGTTGGACGGGTACTTCCGGTCTCCGCTCTCGGCGCAGATTTCGAGCTTTGTCTATGTAAATTGAGGAAGTCGTGTTGGTAGAGGGATTTGATCATTGAATTTTATTACACATTATTTTATACGAATTATTAAAAGATTATTTTATACGTGTTAGTTTGTCGAGTATAGGCTCGTTAAAATTTGCTCAGAGACGCACGCTTTGGTTTATCTACCGCTACCTTTTTAAAACTGTTTTGTTTTATTTTAAAAGCGACGCAATTCAGGCGTCGCTTATTTTCTCACTTCGGCATCATAAAATCCAGCTCTTCTCGTACCACTCTATCGTATAATTAACTTCCGATACTGGTGGATAGCCGCAGGCCCGGCGCAGCCTCCGCGTTTACGGTCCGGTCGTTCGTCAATCTACGCCTCTCCCTGCCTCTCTATCGTTTTCTTCCATTCTCTTTTTTTTCTTCATTTTATTTTTTTAATTTTTTTTTTAATCCTCCAGCATTTGGTCGAACCCGTATTTCACCGTGCGATGGGGGGGGGGGGGGGGGGGGGGTAACGTGCTCACCCCGTCGGATACGTTCGACCACGAGCTCCGGACGCTTTTATTAATTGGCGTCTCTCTCGTTTATTCCACAAACCGCACTATGCACCCTCCGCTCGTTCTCTTGCTTATGGTCTTTCCGGTTTCTCTCGTGACTCCCCCTCCTCCCCTCCCTGCGGGCAATCCGGCGTTCGAACCGGAACACCAAACGATCGGCCAATTTCTCATTCCGCTTTGCTACCTAATTGGAAAAGTTGCGAATGCGAACGCAAAGTTTTATCGGTTTATTTTTCACCGGCAAACACTTCTAACATAAAATCATATCCGTTTGCGGAATACTTTTTTCCCGTCTCCGACGAAAACATTCTTATTCGTGTCCCATTCAAAAATATTAAATTTTCGAATGGAAAACAAATTTGTCATCAGCAAATAAATTTAAAATAGGTGAGTACCGAATAATTTAAAAAAATTATATCTAAAACAGTTTTTATTCTGTTATAGACAAATTTATTAAAAAACACTGCAAGACTTACACGAAAATGTGCCTAATACAATTCATAACGTATAATATTTCATTCGTCATCTCTGTATTTTATTCTAAATTATTTATTTGTTCGCGAAATGATTAAAAAAAAATAATAATAATAATTCCGCGAGATATAAGAAAATCTGCCGAATGCAACTCCTAACATTGTAAACACTGAGTGAAGGATATAGTAAAAACTACCGGTCATCTAAGAAAAATTGCCGTAGCTCATGGTAGTACTCAACTAGAGCACCACCTATGGCAGGAAGTCACAGATTTTCCAAGAATTTTGACCATAATAAGTACGAAAAATGTCATAGGTGATGCTTTAGTTGGGTACTACTATGTGCTATGGTAATATCTATAAAGCGATATAGTCATATTTACTCGATCCTCCTCTCAGAGTACTACTTCATTTAGCATTATTATATCACAATGTATTATTGAATATTATTTATTATCCAACGAAAAAATAAAAATGTCGGAGAAACACGAAATGCTGCCGAATTCGACGAGCACAGTAAAACTATTTTAGCATAGGAAGAAACTTTGTACGATGAATCTGGAAGTTCGGGACCCGGTTGGCAACGGCTGTTGCCGATGCCACTTCTCTCCGTCGGTAACGCCAGTTATGTACTTCGAGTATCGAAATATGTATGCAAACCCCTGTGCCCGCAGCCCTTCGGAACCGCTGTAAATCATGTTTCCCCGAATGTTTTACCTCGTTTCTCGGTGCGCCTCGTAACTATCTGGGACACGAGTATATTTCGGCTCCGTCGAAGCGAGTATAAACCGACAGTCCTGTACCGGTACGGCAATGTATGCAATTCATAGTTGCACCGTTAAATTGCACGTGGAGTTCGAAACCCACCTGCACAGAACACGTTTTATAGACTGAAAAGGAAAGCTCGACCGGCCGACCGATATGTTGGCACGGTGCACGTATACAACTTCCGGTTTATTAGTCGGAGCCTCTGGGGGCGGACCGGAAGCCCCGTAGGGCTCGCCGATGGCCAGCCGTGCGTGACGCGGCTTTTCGATTGCTTTCGTTTCAGCGTTTCGCGAAATGGCTTACTATATATAACGCAAAACAAAAAATTGTACAATCATTGTCTTCTTAGCGGCACAGTTATCGGAACTTTTCCGTCTCTTTTCGTCGCTTGTTTTGCAAGGGCCCTTCTCCGGAGAGAGCCCTCGAGCATTCACTATGTCGCTGTTTTACCGACTGCCAGTCATTGTAGTTTTTAAAAACCGATAGCCTATATCGATGCCCAGTTTTGTCCTTTTCTTTTGCCAGCTCACTTTAGCGCGCCCGGCCCGGCTCCCAGCCTCGTCCGGTGTGGGTGGGTGCGGGGCGGGCTGCTCTCTCGGATGAAATATCGGAAAAACTGCAACGCCGGGCCGCGATGCATTACGTCCAATATTCGACTCGATAAGTCTTCCCGGGGTGGTGCGCGGGCGGTGGCCGCTTCGCCAACGGGTCCAATGTATTTTATATACCGGTCACGTACGGTGTAAACGTACTTAGGAGCCCGAGCGACCCAGCAACAGAAGCAGCAACGTCAGGGGACCACCGGAAGCTCGTCCCTCCGGCTCGCCGGCCTCGCCGGCCTCGCGTCCCGTCGAGCGTATAAAAACCCCGCAAGCCCTTTCTCCTGTGAAAAGCAAAAGCAAAAAAAAAATAATAATGAAGTGACGCTTTGTTCGTTCTCTCTGCCTTCTAATCTCATTTTCTTTCACTCGATTCTTCTTCCTTTCGCCTTCCCGGAACACCGTCGGTAGTCTGCAGTTTTACGCGCGTCCTCGCACTTGCGAGCCCAACGATGCATTTTTTTCGAGCCCACTTTCGGTCGTATCTCCTGGACAATAGACGGTAATGCGATGTTCCATTATCACTGAATTTCTTCGTTAGGGCATTAAGACAAACTTGGCGAATGGGGAACTCTATAAAAGGTTGGAAAAGAGATTTATTCGTTTCAGAAAATTTAATATTCTTTGCGGGAGGTTTTTTAAAATTATATTTCATCTCTTTTTTTCAACTCTTTTTTTTGTCAGATGTAGATATGAAATGTAGAGAATGCTAATAATAATTCCATCACATATGCAATCATTTCTACAGGTCGGTTTTTGCAGCATATGGAATGGAATTCGACATAGATGGTCAGTGTCCAGTTACCAATAAAAAACAAAAAAAAAACAAAACAAAATAAACATGCAATCAAACTATGTTACGTATAAGGTGAACTAGAAAGGAGACCATTTTTTTTAAATAGTGAATTACCGACGTCAGTGTTTTTTTTTACCCACCATTTTGGAAGTTTTATTCTGTGATTGTATATTCATCGGCCATCGGCGAGCTAGGAAAATAATTGTTCAGCTGAAAACCTAACTTGACATGCATATCGGTACACCGGTTGCCGGCACGCGTTTGGCGAGTGGAAAATTTCTGGCGCAAAGTTTATATCGTTTGCTTCCGAGGCCCGACTCGAGACACGCTTCATTCTCATTTACCCGCCGATCGCTGTTGTTTCCTCCGGGTTTCCCCCGGGTGCCTTCGCCCGGCAGAAATTACGACGGTTAATTAAAGTCCTAGCTGCTGTATGTCGCACGGTCGAGCGAATATATCTAGCAAGGCACGTGTTGCAGACCTCGCCCCTCCCTTCCCTCTCGGCTTGCTCAGAGTCTTTTCAAATAAGTTTAATGAACAAAAGAAGAAAAAAAACAAAAAATAAAAGGAAAACGGAGGAGAAGACTTTAACGAAGTTAAGAGCGGCTCGGAGCTCTCGGGCGCAGCGTGATAGCGAGAAAGGTATATACAAGTGTCGGGGCTGTCGGGCTGCTCCGCACTAAACCGGGAAGAGTGGTGAAGAGAGTTAAAGGACTCGACGCTAAGTAAAAAAGAAAAGAATAATAATAATAAATGAAGAATTTAAAAGAAATAGAAAAATAGTAACAGAAACAATTAGTAGACGAAAAAAAAAAAAATAAAAAAAAAAAATAGAAACAGTGAGCGTTTTACTGGAAAATGTACGAGAACATTGAAGCAAGCAATTGCGTGAAAAGTCGCTGAATGTAAGGAAGATGAAGTAAATAATGGAGCGAGCTATAAAGACTCATAAAAAAATAAGTCTGATAAAGTGGTTGTAAAAAATCGCTTCACCGGAGCTGTGTACATATTTAGCGTAGGTGCGGTCGACCGGGGATATTATGAAAATATAACTTGTGTACCCTCGCAATCAGCTGGAATATGCTAGATTGGTTTAGAACTCGAGTGACAAGCTCGGGTCGACATCGCTGCAGTCGAGTCCACGGTGAGATGTTATATTATGCTCCGCGCAAGAGAGAAAAGTTTGGAGAGCCGCGGAACCCAGTCGGTTTTCCGACCGACGTCCTAATTCTCGAGCCAACTTTCGTGACGTAAATTACGACAATTTTCGTGTTTGAATTTTGCAAATAAAAGAAAATATAATAATTATTATATTAATTCACTTATAATATAATAACAATAATAATAGTAATTATTCACTTATTAGTATTTTAATATTAGTATTTTAATAATAGTATTTTAATAGTAATATTTTATGCATTTATTTTATTTAATAGTAATAATAATTTTTAAAAATTGTCGTCGTTTACAGTAAGAATAACAGTAAATATTGCTGGTAATAATTTTTTCCTCGTGCCCTTTCTATTGTGCAAACAAGTCGCGTCCGAGGCTGACCACACGCGGGGCCGCGCTACTGCAAAGTAAATTTTCTCCTCTACCAAAGAGGGCACTCAGCAGGTTGCAATTTTCAAAGAATTTATTTACCGCCAAAGTGCTATCAAATTTGCGATCGAATGACGGTCGGGGAAAGCCTGTGAAAATTTCCGGCACTCGCGGAGTGTGTTTGATGTGATTTTGTACAGCAACGAGGGGACGGGCGGTTTCGGGGTGACAGAGGCGAACTGTATAGTTACCGAGGAACTTTTCGTCGATATATCGATGACGCCCTAAATAATTCACCGGTACAGCTTTGATGTCGATCACCCGGGTTCCACTCGATAAACGCGAACAATGCACCGAGGCTTCCGGTCGATCGTCGACGTCGCCATATCGACGTCGTTGAGTGCGGCTCCGTTGTCGAGGCACTTCGCTCAGAGTTCGCGCGTCCTCTGTGCTTTCCATCCGGTCCACAGGGGGGGGGGGGGGGTGGAGAGAAAGCACCGGTACGCATCAGTGTACCGTAACTCTCGGTCCCATCCACGCCGAAGACACTATATATTCGCACCGTTCGTTGTACGTACCTCTCCTCCGAGCGAATGTGATTATCCACTACGTCATTCCTCTAACCACTTACCCGGTTCCATGATTAAAGCCACTTTGGCAGACATTTCCCTGATTACCAGACGAAATTCAATTGAAATTCTGAGCCCCGCACGGCAGACACCAGCGCCGAAAAGTTAAGCCCCTTTGACCCGTGAGTGTAAATTTTGAACCCGGTACACTTTTATCGCTAATAATCCTCGTGAAAATTAACATCCGGGCAAAGTTTGCCGGATCATTATCCGAGATGAAAAGGAATTGTTAATCTTGGGTGGATGATTAACTTGGGTTAAGACTTGAGCGAGTAACGAACCCGCGCTCGGTCGGTAATGAAAACTGTAATGAACTTTTTTTCGCGAATACCGGAGTTCACGTTCGAAAGAAAAGTCTAATCGAAATACCGACCGGAATGTGCATTCCGCATTCGAAGAGACTTCTCATTTGATCGTCGTCGTGATAATATCCGTTGAAAAAATTAATTACAGTTTTTATTACCTACCGTGGTATTTTGCATAATCTTAACTTTTGCTACGACACGTATTCGTACTAAATACCATGTACCGTATATAAATGTCTCACCGTTGAACGTGTAACACTAATCTCTTTCCTTTTCTTTGTATGATTTCAGTTGGCAGCAAAAATGTGCAAGCATCGTTGGAAACGTTACCGGTAAGCCCCGAGACATGTCGACATTTTTTGGGTCTCGACGTGGAGTCGACACATATACGGTATCGTATTTTTCTCCTTACTCGTCTCCGGTAACCTCTCTCCCCCCCCCCCCCCCATCCCGAGCTGAGCCGTCGGCGAGAGAATGCGATTATCGTTTTTGTCTGCAGCAGGGTTTCGCAACGACACCGAGAAGTACGGATACCACGGAAATCGCGAACGTCACAAGAAACGCCGGGACCGGAAGTGCAACGTCGAGAAACGAGAAGGTGTCGTGGATCGAGGACGAGGAGGAGGCGGACGACGACGAGGAGTCGGACGACGATGAGGTGGACGAGAACGATCCGATGGACGAGTACGAGGAAGAGCTGCGGGGAATCGCCGAGTCTCACGAGGCCATGTCGAGGGACGAAAGAAGAAATGGAATATCGAGCTCGACCCCCGGATTCCCTTTGGTCAGCGAGGATCGAAGATTCGCCAATCGTCTCGGAGGAACGAAGAGCTTTGATTCGCGCGAGAAGAGCGACGAGATCGCCTCCGACGAGAGCTCCGTGTCGAACGAGGCACTGCCCAACGATGAGGACGAAGAGGTAATCAAAAGTAGTAACGGTTTCGGAAACTTTAAATTAAACGCGCAAATTTTTCGCGATCCATTTATTAATTCCCGAAAAGATTTTCGTGCTTTACAGCGTAAAATATTTTTCGTCCCCAAATGAACACAACTCTTTCGTTACGAGATTTACAATTTTAAAAAATCAAAGAAGATTGATAATTAGACGACAGACGGTACAATTTACTTTTGTATATTTCACTGTCTATTTTTTAATATAATTTGAAAATTTTTATAAAAAGCTCCTTTTATCGGTATTCGAATGTCTATAAACCCGAGTTTCTGTTTGTAGAATTGTAAAAAAAAGAAAGTATAACTACCGCCTTTAAATAAATTATGCCGTTCCCTCCTGGAATCGTTGGAAAACAGTTTGGAGTTATCAAAGCTCTTTAAGAGCGGACCTTCAGCGAACCAAATAGTATACGGTATATCTCTAGCGCGAGAAATTTGCATAGCGAAACTTTAAAACTGTGCCGTTTGCTCCGTCGCTCTCCTTGTGCAACTATGAAATGTGTGTGACTTTTCTAACGAAAATAAAGAGCGCACGGAGTGGCAAGAGAAAGCGAGCCAAGAGAAAAGATAGATACAGACAGAGGGGGGGTGCAGGAAAAGCGTTTCACCGAAGTTTGTGTACAGTTGTTCTTATATACACCGGATGTATAGTGGATTCTCGCGACAGAGTTTTCGGCACCCGGTGAGAAACTCGGAAGCCGGTTCATGCTACCCTCTTCCGCCCGGTAGCTTCTTTTCTCCCGACTCACTTTTCTTCGAGCCTCCGCCGAAGCTTATTTTCAAGCTCGGAAACTCCGGTGACAGAGAGAGCGAAAGGAATAAGATGGAGAAAATAGAGAATACCAAAAACTTTTGTCCTTCACCAGGTGGTCGAACTTTTGAAATACAAACAAAAGATTACGACGCCGAGAAAGAAAGACGTCGTTGATGGTATCGCAAAATCGGGCTCAAAGGCCAAACGTGTACCGACGGTGAAGAAGGAGCTCAGCACCCAGAAGGAGATTCTCGCCCTGAATATGACAGACATCTTGCCGAAGAAACTCGATCCAACTATGGAAATCGTTAATCGCCTCGACGTCGACGCCAAGCAAGAGTCGAGATTCGTGGTGCCGGTTACTGCGAATCAACCGCATCGATACGAGGTGAGTCAAAATAAACCATCGTGTACTTTCCGATTTTTTTTATTATCAAAACATCTTAACGAATTAATTACGGTAACAAAATTTAAATACTTGGTTTAATAATAATAATGAGAACAAGGGAGTAGATTCTTGAAGGATCTTTGGAGGTCTTAGATAATTCAGAGCGTTGAAAGGAATACCGTTCATTTAAACCCCACCTAATATAATATATTATTATTAATTTAAATAATTAATAATAATAATAAAACCACTGAAGATGTTTGCGCATACAACTTCAGTGCACAAAACTATGTTTGTGTAAACCTCGAAATGTCTGCTACTGTAAAGCTCGACAGGCCTAGCCGAATAAAATTTGAATTGGAGTTGAAACTTCTACCAACGTCTTCTCGCTTTGCTTCAGCAGCTCGTCCGTGGCGATCTGGGCCTCGAGGAGGAATATCCCGACGACGATACACCCGCTGATGTTCTGAGAAAGCTAGACAAGAGGCAACCGTCCGAACTTAACAGTCGGAGATCTTACTTCGTCGGTGGTTATATACCCGAACAGGAGCAGCAACGCAAACTTGCGGAACTGGGCGTAAGTTTTCAACGTTATTCAAACTCGATAAAACAATAATTATCTGTATCCGACATTCTCAGCAGCAAACTCGTATTCTTGACATTGATGACATTGATGATTCTTGATATTGCTTCGAAAACACTGTTTATAAGATTTTTTTAAAGAATCGGTATTTTCTTTGCTTGTAATCCCAAGATTTTCGTTAGTCAGCTAAAAGTGTTCCCTCGTGCGTAGGAGTTATTATAATTCTCAACAGAACCAAACCCCTCGTGACTCAATCTTACCGCTTGACCCTAATTACCTCGGTCGAATCTCTCTTTTATCTCTGCTTCCATAAAAGCTTCCCTGTTTTCCAACTTTCCCTTTCCATCTCCCATTCTCGCATCGCCCCTCATTTCCTTTTCTCGTTCCCGTGTCCTTTCAACTACAACCCAACACGCAATTCAATGCCACAGAGCACAACTTTCCCGTTCCATCACACAACTTATCTCATTAACCGTGGAATCCCAGGTTAAACGATCGTACCGGTGCTGTGTACGTGGCCCTACACCGACTCGATGATTTAAGAGATCGAAATGAAAAAAAAAACACCCTTTTGTTGTACCTATATATATATGTATCTGCACATACCAATTCAACGTTTGCCAGTGGCGAGCAACCACATCGGATAGAATAACCCCGACTCAAGTTTGCAAAATTCAATCCTGCTGGAATACCCACAGGAATGTTAAAACCGCAGTCTCCTGTATACACCACCGCTCTCCACACTTCCGCATGTGAAAGTACTCTGAAATAAAAATGTTAAGTATACGTCACTTTCGGTTTGAAAATCTCATTTTTCTACTCGAAGTGACGTCATATCGGTAACACATCACTTACGGTCGCAAAATGACATTTCCGGACCGAAAGTGACATATTTCCATGATGACGTCACTTCAGGTCGTAAAATGAGATTTGCAAACCGGAAGTGACGTATTTCCCCTGAATGTCCGAAAATTTGAATTTTCCGACTTCCGAATCTGACATTACGTGAAATTCAAGGACATTCCAGGACTTTTTCAAGGTCAGGCAAAATTCAAGGATAATTCCAGGACCCCAAGGACTTGAAGGACCGCTGGACACCACGGAACGCTACATCGGAAAAAATATATTTTCGACGATCCTGGTTCGTCCGAGCGAAAGTCTCATCCGACGATAATATTGATCAATTGTATATGAGATACCAGATTAATTTACAATCGCTAATGTTCCGATCTTTATATCGTGGCTAACGTTAGCACAGATACTTGACCGAACACCACCTATCTTCGCATTATTTTAATAAATTTACGTTTTGGGGGTTAATCTTTCGGGAGTTCGTCTTTTCGGAGGATTTACGTTTCGGGGGTTATTTTTTTCGGCGGATATTCATCGGGGATAGCCGTTCGGGGGCTATGCCAACCTGGGAAAAAAAAAATATCGGTGAGAGCGAGGTGGCCCGCAGCGTTTTGATATGAGCTCGTAGTACTCCTTTCCATGATGGCACCGGAGACTTCTTCCGCTCGATTTCTCGGGTGAATCTTTGCCCGCCCGCGAGTATGGAACAGCAGCGGTGCGGCGCGCAATAGCGTCGCAGGACCACGTCGTTAATCTTGAGGGGGTAAGGTGCGCGTCGAGGGATACGGCGATGTCGTCAGCACTTCCGACTTGCGGCGGAGTCGAGGACGACGACGACGACGACGACGACGACGACGACGAAGGAGATCGGGCAACGGCGGTACCGAAACTCCCGCCGGCGGAGTTAAGACTTCCGCGAAACGAAAGTAATAAAAAGAACGTACCGGAGGAGAGAAAGAGGGTTCTGTATAGAGTCCGATAACTATACCGCCGTGTTACAGAGTGAATGAGGAGGCCGGGGGGGAGGAGAGAGCAGGGAGGAGCTCTTACTCTCAAACTCGCGGTTATATGGAACCGGAAGAAAGAAAGGAATGAAAGGAAGAAAGAAAATTCAAAACGGAATGAGAGGTATACCGGGTGTGTCTCGAGCGATATGACGAAGCTACGCGATTTACCCGATCACTTCGCTCGGGCGTCGATAAATTTCCTGGCGAAATGCCGAAGCACCGATGGAGAACCCCCCCGGGCGGGGAAGATAGACGTTAATGTTGAGGGGAGAGGGTGGAGTACACCAACGAGAAACCCGGAAGACGTCGCGTCTCTGTGTGTCCAAGCACGTGGAATAAATTAAGCGAGCGGAAGCTTCCCGTCCCGGTTCTCACGGGAAATCACGGGAAAATGTAACAGACGATCGATCTAACGGTTTCTATGTCGAAATTCACGACGGGACGATGTTACGAATTGTTGCATGTGCAGCTCCACAGACTCTTGATACATGCACCGAATTAGTATAGTACGAAAGATATAGTACTGTAAGAGATTTGATTCGGAGTTCTCCGTCTCTTTCAGGTATGGTACATCAACTAGATATGCCTCTCGACACGCGAATAACGCATGAAGGAATGTGTTGTACGTTCTATTCGATACAGTAAGAAAAATAAAATTGAACGCATCGTTTCTATTTCTCTCTCGGATACGTGGGTCTCGAGGCGTTTCGTAATTTACAAAGGGATTTGGTACGCCACCGCACCATACCTACCGACTTTATGTACGGCTGTATACCGAGATAGCATAAAGCTTCTTAATCTTCAAATCACGTCTGCCGCGCGGCAAACGCTTTCTTTCCCCATAATTTTTATCCACCACCGTCGAGAGAAGCTGAACATCGCTGTCGACGGAAGCGACGGCTCGATGATGAGATGTTGCCGCCAGAAAATAACCGAAGAACTTCGTGAGGAGAGTTTTTCCTCTTAGATTTTTCCTCGTATATATACCTGCTTAGAGGAAGGCGCGTGCTAGTAAAAAAAAAAAAAAAAAAAAAAGAGCAAAGGGGAACTGTGCGGAGGAAACGAAACATACGCGGGGGTAGTCAATGAAGCACGTACAAGCAGCGTGAGCGAGGTTTTCGAAGCTTCTTCTCTTATTTTCTCATTTCTTTTTTCTTTTTTCGCCAACGCGCAAAGGCCAATCGACGACATTCGTCACACGTTTCACCCTCGACCTTTCGTCCTTACACGTTTGCTCGTTTATCACGGCTTTGCCGAAGGAATGGCGAGAACGTGCGTGAAAACCGCGTCGCCAAACGTTCACTGAGCATTGGATATTTTTATCGTACTTCTCCTGAGGAATGTCATCGACGATGTTCCCCGGAGAAAAATCGCCTCGTCCCCACTCGTTCGTATTTAATTAATTTATCGATTCGTTTTTTTTTCCTTATTTTTTCCATGGCACGGATCGCAGATCGAGGAGGGTGTCCTGGCGGAGAACCTGATGGAACTGCTTACACGACTCGCCTCGGATCCTCGACACTGGGAACGCGTTCACCGGCTTCTCAGTGAGTATGATCAGTGACGCCGGGGACGCCCTGGGGAATGCTCCTCGTCGTTCGATTACTTTCGGAATGCCGAGGGACGTCTGAGAAAGGCGATTCACGCCGGAATTAATTTGCCACTGGAATTCAGCCGCCACGTTTGATAAGTCGTTAAGCGACCAGTGTGCATGCACAGCCCCAGAGTTTCACCATTTGTGATAATCCCGTCGAGCCAAATATCTCGATTAGCAATCGTTCAATCGGGGATAACGAGATGGAAACAGGGATTGGCATGGGGGCCGCCGGTGCTGTCTCTTTCGTTCATACACCAATCGTTCCCGTTCGTGGCCGAATAGGGAAAACAGCCGTGGGACTTTGGGGGGGGGGGGGGGGGGTCGGATCGACGCGAAACTCGTCGTCCATTATTAGCCGTCGAGCAATTGTTCCGCGGGGCAATTTAACGCCACGCCTTTCTCTCATTCCATCTATAATTGTACGAGAGCAAACGGGTTATCTCGTTCCGTGGTTTACAGCCGGTGTGCTATAGGGGAAAGGGTAGTGGCGCGAGAAAGCCCTCCGGGCTGTCCTCCCGTGTCGACTAATTCGAACCCGACCGTCGCCCTTTCGATGCTTACCGACAGCAATGGCAACCCACCCCCATTGTCGCGATAGCGCGTTAACGATTTATTATCAGTCGCCCCCAATGGAAATAGTGCTTTTGAATCGGGCATAATAGTTGCAGGCATTAGGATCTCATAGGTTCATCAAAACAATCGTTCATATTGCCAAAAAAAAAAATGTTCTCGAATTCCACTGTCCATCGTGCACTTTAAACTGTTATCGACTTTTTCAGAGGACGTCGAGGGCGATATGGAGCTTTCGCGGACGGCCCTCCTAGATCCCCGCAAACGAGCGTACAGGCCAGACTCGTCGTTGGAAATTCCATCGACGGATTCGTCGACCGATAGCCCGCTCGGACAATCGACCACGAAGAAGCCAAAGAAAAAGAAGAAGAAGAAGAAGAAGAAGAAGCCACGTAATCATTTGGACGGTACAACTCCAACCTCGAGCCCGACAACTTTGACAACGACGACTTCGACGTCGTTGAGGCCGCCGTTGCTAACGACGACCGCGTCGCCAGCGTGGCCAACCACACCCGCTCAATGGCGTCTCGTGGCCGAGCGATTGTTCGGCTCACCCTGGTCGGACGATCGTCAGGAGACTGTCTCAAATGTGGCCAAAGTTCGTTACGCAGCGACGTCCAAGCAGCGCGGCACCTCGGTCAAAGATCGTCTGCCGACGATAGACGATAAACAACGCGAGAGCCTGAAAACCTTGAACGACGAGCGTCAAGCTTTAATGCTTCAGTCCGCGCGAGAATACTCCCAACCCAGGCGTCTTCACTATGGCAAAGTTAACACACACGAGAAAGGCTCGCCGAGCTCTAATCACGACGATAACGAACAGAATTACAACGATAACGGAAGTTCGTCGAGGCTAATGGACTACGATATCCCCGAAAGAAGTTACCAGCAGAGGCCAATCTCTCCGAACAGATACGATCGTTACAGCCAGTACGGTAGTCAGAGATCAAGAGATTACGGTATGAGCCCGGTTAATCGGGATCCTAACGATTACGATGAAATTTTTCGGTACCCCGAGGGAACGACGAATCACCGACCCTTCGCCAGGACACAACAGTACAGACCGTCCGGACGCGAGTACGCCTCGACGAAAACTTGGCAGGATTCTCGCTACGACTACGGTAGACCCTGGAAAGATAAGAGCCGCGGGAATTTCGATGGAATTCCCGGTGCCGGTGGACACTGGCCCTGGAGACCGTCGCAGAGCGATTACAAAGTCTGGATACCGCGTTATCAGCCCTGGTCGAGAGATCGTACCAATTGGCAACGTTTTGACAACGACGACGACGAGGACACCGATCCGAACGATGACTACGAGGATAACGGGAGCCCTTTGTCAACGAGAAACTGGCAACGAAATTCGCATCATCAGCAGCGCCAGCAACAACAACCTTGGAGAAATTATCCCATGGACAGCGTGTGGCCGATCGACGGAAACGTCGACTTACACTCGTGGCCAGTGCCCGAGAGACCGAAGAGTTTCACGCGCGAGATACTTCCGGTTAGCTTGGAGAAGATAAAAAATCCTTCGGAATTGTCGAACAAAGAATCCCAGGTGAAAGCGGCGACGAAGGATAAGCCTGTGCTGCCGAAAATAACGATGAAGACATGGAACAGCTTGACGTCGGATCCGGCGACTTGGCCGTTCAAGCTTACCGGGGCGAAGGCCTGGCCGAAGGACAAAAATGGCAAATCCTACAATCCCAATGCCGAGCTCGTGAGAAAATTGGGCCTCGACAAGCAGGACCGTTTGCTCTCGTCGAGCAAGGATAACGTCAAGGATATCGTCGCACAGGGATCATCGTCCAAGTACGGTAAAATTGGGGAAGGCATAGGCAAGGCAACGTCGAGCCAGAGTGACAAGGGATCGATAGCCAATACAGCGAAGAGTTCCATCGGCTGGCCGGCGAAATTGAGCGCGGTGAACGAATGGAGCAAATCGAGGGAAAACGAACGGTTACCGCAGAGAGACGAGGCCGGAAACGTGTGGTCGGGGAACGTCGAGGCGGATAGGAAAATGTGGTCTGGCAAATCGCAGGTTTCACCGAAGATATCGTCGGTCGGGGCTTGGGTCATGCCTGTCGATCAGTCTACCTGGAGACCGTACGAGCTCAAGGAAACGCCATACGGACAATTGTCGGAAGTACCGAGAGGCAGATGGCCCGACGACCGAAACGGCAATCCCGAAGAAACCGGAAGTGGTCCTTGGTCGTCACCGAAGAAGGAAGGTTCCTCGCCTGCGTGGTCGCAAAAAATCAACAACGACTGGAACGTCGAGAGCTCCGGTTATTCGGCCGGTAAACCGGCACCGACGAGCCACTCGTCCACGTGGCCGTCGAAGTGGCGACAATTCGCTTATCACAAGGTAACAGCCTCGCCGATCAGCAAGCCCGGATCCACGAATCTCAGCGAAGGCTCGAGCAGACCGAGAAACTCGTACATCGCTGTGTCGGCGGTGTCGGGACCGAAATATCCGAACAACGAGTGGCGGAAGAACGACATCGAGGAGGGCCAACTGGATCGTGGCTCGAACGGCCGTGGGACGATACTCGATCAGGACGATCCGAGTAGCCAGTTGAGGAAGCTCGGTGGAACGACGAAGGAACGATGGGACAAACAGGCGAGAACGGGCAACGGAAAGGGAAAGGATCGCGAGAGAAATGAGAATGATCCGTTGGAACATCAATTGGAAGAGTTGAGGCAGCTCCCGTACTGGAATCACGACCAACCACGAGAACAAGTGAGTCTACATTTCCTTTTTGCATTAGAGTGCAGTAATATTTGTAACCGGTGAATTTATATTCTTCGTCTCTAGCATTAAAAAAAGGCTTGTTCATCTAGAAAACATTTTTTGTTCACAAACTTACTCTCGCATTCTTTTTATTATTCATTATAAAATTCCATTAATTAATAACACGAAAAATAAAAATTGTAAAATTCACAAGGGCAGAAAGCATGGATCTTTGTGGACGTGAAATGTTTGTTGAATATACGAAATATTAAAAATCGTGACACGTTGCCGAAATAAAAAAGAAAAAAAATGAAACGAGTCTGGCTGGTCTCGATAAACGGATGGATTGCAATTTCGAGGATTCAAAGGACATAGCGATAGAACGTTAAACCGCCGGAGTGCCGGTGAAGAAATAAAATTCAACGAAACTTTAAAAGGAAACTATATCGTTCCCAGAATGAGTTAAACCGCGGTGTGCCGTCGTTCTGCGGTGAAAGGTTTCCCGGCAAAGCGGATGCAGTTAAGAGAACCGAGGCCCGGCGCGCCGGCAGAGCGCTGTGTCTCTTTGCCCGGGTGTTCGAGAACAAATGCGGAAGCCTCCCGCGCTCCGTGACAACATTTCGCGGGGATCCTTTTCGAGAAGTTACCGCACCGTGGAACTCACGAATCTCGACGTTCTGGCGGCCGGGGATATTGTAAATAAAACTTTGTCGAAACGACGAGGTACGGGTGTTGTACATTTGTGCAGCTGGAAGCCGGGACCACGGAGAGCGTTGTGCAAGCACGTGTATATGTAGGACGAATAAGCGGAGGAACCACACAGCCGCGGCGATTGGGTTCTCGTTCTTGGCTCTCCGACATCTCTCGACGCTCGACGAACACGAGGACCGAAAGTTTTCCTTTCTCGATGGACCACGTCGACGATCGCCCGTTAATTAAATTTCGTATACGGAGGGAAGAGCGAAGGAAAATTGGAAGGGATGGGAGAGCACAACGAGTCGTGCCGGGAGACCGGGAAGTTCGAGGCTTCGATATCTTCTCTGTGCAGAGTTCGAAAGCGAAACCGATTAGGAGGACCGTGTAGGCGAGTGATGCCCGCCTGTCGTTCTTACACAATATCCTTTATCGGAGTTTTAAACTTTCATGCGATACACTTTCGTAATCGACAATGTGCCCGGGTCATGACACTTCTGTAAGAGGGCCAGTGGGGCACTGCGGACTACCTTTAACAAATTTTTTAGCTGAACATAAACAAAATTGTCATCACACACGGGATCCTTTTCTCCTGTTCTCCCCGACACCCGTGACTAAGAGCAACGTAAGTCGCGTATATATATGTTTGGTAGGGTGGCATAGCCGCCCCCCCCCCCCCCCCCCCCGACTACAATACGTCGGAATACGTCACAGACAATTTTATAAACGGAAAAAAACATTTCATACCGACAAAAAATATTACATCAAAAATTCCAAGGCCCGAACGGGACGATAAAACGATTGTAAAACTTTGCACAAGGCCCTATTTTGTGTATACAGTTTTTTTCCCCCCTGGAAGACAAATCGAATATCATTTCGCGCACAAAGTCAAGCCGGAGATTGATAATCGCAAAAAAAAAACCGAGAATCGCAATAAAAAAAGTTATCTTCCCAGAACAATAAGACATAATTCACCGCAAAACCTTCCTGCCGTACTCAGGAACGATGAGCTCGGATATTTTCGCGAAGGTTCAATTTTGTTTTTTTTTTTTTTGTTTTTTTTTTTACCACCAGAAATCCCGGGTTAAATTACGAAGCAACGAGTGGTCGACTACTCGTCGCGTTTTCATGCGCGATGAGGGAAGGGTCGCGAGTGAAAAATAGTACAAAAGAATGTGGGCAAAAAAAACCGTACACAATTCCGCGAAAGTAGCAGTGGGAGTGGCATGAGTGGCCGCGCTATGAAAGCACTGCTTGTCCCGCAAGCGAGAGAACAGTTGGGATGAAAAGTTTGTCGAACGATAAAATGGCTAATTAGTCGTAACCGCGGGCTCGGCCCTTAAAAAACGCCTGGGGACTCGAGCTCGCTCCGCGGGGATGGGAAGGGAGGGGGGAGGCCGAAGGGGAGTACGTGAGGTGCAATTTCCTGACTCTTGGACGCTCTCTTCAGGAACGTGCACGGACTAGAGGAAAGCCCAACGCAGCCTCCTCTGTCGCGCAGAGATCTTGCTTTCTCTTCTCCGTCTTCTTCTTCCACTCCTCCTTTTTCTTCGTCTCGGTGGCACGTCGAGTACTCCGGTTCGCCCGTATCGGAAGTGAGCGATGATCCTTCCGACAGCGCTGCAGCTGGCGTGATCTCGCCTCTGATTGCAAAAGTTGCTCCGCCAACGAGATCTCGCGGTGTGCATGCTCCGCAGGTCGTCCGGTTGGCAGCTAGAAGCCCCGCAATACTCGACCGAGGAAAACGGAGAGGATGGATCGTTGGAAAGAAAATAGAACGAGGGAGGGAGACCGGAAGTACCAACCGCAACGATGAACCTCGTGCCGCAGGAGTTTTTCCGACGACGACGACGACGACGACGACGACGACGACAACGACGGCGACGCCGAGAGTGCCATCGAAGAATCGCTTATGAGCCGAACAGCGGATGCATGCGATCGGAAGCTTCCCGAAAGTGACGGAACTATCCTTCTCGAGATCAATGGAAAAGCCAAACTTTACCAATCGCTCTCGCATTTGTCACGTTTTAATTTAAAAAATTATAATTAAATTTAATACTGCCCGTTTTAAACTGCAGTTTCGTAAATAGAATTTTCAATCCAACTGCGGACGAGATTGGAGAACAATATCGAATAATAATTACAATTTGATAATAATTTTTTCAATACTCGAGCAATGAAATTGTAGTGCTTATACGATCCTCATAAGGATCGTATAACGCAATGAGAATTATTGTGGTTTTTTGTTTTACTTTACAGAAACGATCAAACGCGAGCGATGCATTGTACGCGTATATGACTGTACCATCGACTCAGCCACCGCACATAAGCACGAACTCGCCATCGACGGGAAGTGAGGCTGAGAAGAGGCACGAGGGAAGCACAGCGGCGGGGACGCAAGCAGAACGGACGAAGGACGTGACGAAGTAGCGACAGGGACAAATTATTCGAACGGCGGAAGAATATTGATCGGTGAAATTGGTGTCGATGCGATGTATAATATCTGTTATTACGATGGTAAGGATCCTTTGGACCAGTTAATTTAGACGTTAAGATGAATATCCTAACCGACATTGTCCTTTCGAACTTGTCCGCAAGTACGCGACGGAGCTGCGTACGGAATAAACAAAAAGTTCGCGCAATTAACGAACACTTCTTGTTTACAATTTTGTTCTCGTTAATTTTACAATTTTTTTTTGTCGTACCGTATTTTCAACTAAAAACAAACAATTGTAAAGCTAACAAGAATTAAAATTGTAAAATAAAAAAGAAACCAATTTGTGTACGTCTGTACACAAGAATTGTTCGTTGAATGTACAAAACTCTTTTGTACCGTATACTCTTATGGTCGTCGTAGTCGTCGTGTCGAAGGTCCGAAAAATTTTCAAAGTTGCAAGCCGAGACTTTAAAAACGACCACGAGAAATACAGACTTTTTTTCCATCGGACGAGACACTCACCATATCGTTGTCTAGGTGTTTAGAGAATCCTGAGCTTTTTATTTTTAAAAATTAAAAAGGAAACAAATAAATGTGCACAATATCGATGGACACTGCTGTGCCGAATCGTGCGGGCAACGGATGCTAATACAATTTATTCTCGCGAGAGAAAAAGCAAAAAGAAACATAAAGAGGGAGAGAAAGCCGTACAATGTTCGTGCGAGATAAAGGCAGAGATGTTAATCGATTCTAGTCGAAAACCGTTGGCCATTGGCGACCCGCCCTTTTTGTATAATAATCTAAAAAGAACGGTATAACAATAACTATTATATTTTTCCCTGTATATATTGTGTTTTCGCCTTTTGCGCGGATCGCCCGATACCCTTTATTATATATCCAAGCGATCGATATAAAAAGAAAAAAAGAAAAAACAGAAGTAATCATAATCGAACGGTGACTCCGAGTGTTACGTGATTATCGGTATTCCGAATAACGATGACAGAGACACGCACACAAAGAATATTTAACTAAATGAATATGAATATTAAAAGAAAAAGAAGATATCAACGCACTCTCGCATAAAAAATACACACGCAAACGCGTGAAGAAGATACATGATAAAATACGTTTGCGTATAAGCTATGTATTATGTACACTAGAAAAAAAAGATCCATTGAGTCCGCAAAAGGAAGCCCCGATATCCAAACTTCCCTCCCTCGATTTTATCCTCTCCCCCCCCCCCTCCTACTACTGATTACTGAATTATTATCGTACACTCGATTAATAATATAGAGATAAACTACCCGGCCCTCGTATGTAGGATGTTTCAGAAGATTAAGGTAAAAAAAATATATTAATGAATAAATGTCATATGTTATGTAATATAAAAATTTAGTACCCATTTTTATTGATTATTTGTTTTTAAACATCACTACTCTATTGTAAAGTTTTATAAAATTTTCTTTGTTTAATATATTTTCGATAGGGGAGTATAAAATATTTGAACGAGTATGATCAGAGAGGACACTAGAGAATCGTGACGATTCCTGTGACAGTTCGCAAACCCAGGCATCGGAAAGCAACCTCGTGGGTCTCGGGAGTCCCGAAGAGATGAAGACGGGCCAAGCTGAAGCCCGGATATGTGGGATCAGCTGCCGGAGCTGATACTGACGCAGATATTCGGCCATTTGAGCCGACGGGACTTGGCGAGCGTCGGACACGTTTGTCAGACATGGAATCGAGCCCTATCGTCCCCAGTTCTCTGGCGATCTGTCACTGTCCTGATAGATCGTGATCTGCGAGGTGATTTCCCTCTGGCTTGCGAGTTAGCGGTTGGTGCATTGCTTATCGTCTCGTTGTTCTCGCGCGATTATTAATTCACGGATATGAACCAACCCATCCATGGTTATCATTGAGATACGTATCTCGGTGAACGATTATTTCAGACCAAATACGGACAGCACATGCGATGCCTCGAACTGGCTTGGTCCAGGCCGTACGTGCTTCCCAGGGAGACCCGGGTCGCTCGTAACATTCAAGCGGAAGCTGGTGTCGATTTTCTCGCTATCGTACGGGACAAAGATGTGCAGCTGAAGAAACTCATTCTCACCGATTGGGTATTCAGCAGCAAGTGGGGCAATCGGGCAAAGCTTCTGTATGCTCTTGCCAATTTTCTCGGGTACGTCGGAATAAAAGTTCCGTGCGTCGTAAACGAACTCTCGATTAAGAGATCTCTACCGTTACCAAAACGAAACAAAAAACAACTATCAGCTTCCGGTTTTTAATTCTCACTTTCTAACCGGAAGTAACGTCATAGCGGAAATACGTAACATCCGTTTTGAAAAATATTTTTTTTTACCGGAAGTGACGTTTTCTCCTAAGACTATATATGGTGTTTCTCCAACCTAGTTACTTTTTAATTAGTGGTAATGAATTTCGCGTAAATGATATCCTCATGAAAATATTGCTGAGTACTAGAATAGCTATTACTTTTAGGTTTACATTCGTCGACAGTATTTTACTGTTTTATTATTTTATTAGAATTCGGCCAAATTACATCATAACTTACCGTTTTCGCTTGTGGTCGTTATTGTTGTTGTTGTTTTTTTTTCTTACTGAATGCGTTTTCGTCAGTTGTCAGCAAAATTTGAGGAGCTTGAGCCTCCTGAACGCTAATTTCGGAGTGAGCGACGTTCTCCGTTTGCTCGGAGCGGTCGCTAGATCGTGCGGAGAACAACTGGGATCCCTCGATCTTCGGGGAGCGTTCCGAGAGTGGCAGGCGCCGCACAGCAATGCGAGGTCATTAGAAAAACTAAAATTCAATGTATCTCCCCTTCGCAGAGATTTTATTATCCCTTAATTCCTCTCGAGTTTCAGGTATCTGCGTTTACTCGGGAGATTGCATGCTCTGACGACTATAAGCCTCGATTATCCCGCGCTCTCCGATCAAGCTCTGAATGCTCTGGCTAGCGCCGCTTCGGGAGTCCTGAAAACTTTGCATATTTCTGTACGGGACTCGGATTCTCGTCAGCACACGCTCGCTGACACTGCTTGGCACAATCTCGTGATCGCGTGCCCTCGCCTGACAGTCTCCTACAGCATAGGTATAGATTGGATTCCATTCGCTTTTTTTCATGTCAAGGTAGTCAGATTTTTTTTCTACCCTCGAACTCGATCTTTATCTTTATTTTAAACCATCGCAGTGAAAAGTACTCGTAGATATAATAACTTCGTTATTTAACTTCATTACTCGACCTTGAACTAAACCGACTCAAAAATTCGTTTCATAAAAAAAAAAAAAAAAAAAATTACCTTCCTCGACTCTCCAGTAAATATATCTCACTACGAGGATATGTGCTATCTGTTGCTGCCGAGCATGCCCCTGGCGAGATTCCAGATGTTCAGCGGTCACGTTTGGGACCAGAGTCGATCGAGAAACTTCAGAAGTACCGTCGAGCTCCTCATAGCCCATTACACAGATACTCTGGGTACATTAACGCTCCGCTTCCTTTCCATCGAGCTTCTGCAAACTTTTTTTTTTAATTGAAAAATCTAAAAACTTTTATAAACTCGCTGTAGCCGAAGTGATGCTCCAGTTGAGAAACAATCGCGAACTACTAGACGATCTTTTGGTATCGATGCTCACACGATGCAAGAACCTCACGAGGCTTCAGTACGACGGAATAATTCGAAGTCTCGACACCATTAAAGAAATTCTTCGACTTCAGGCGGAATCCAAGACATGTGAATTGCTGATAATTATTTTAATGTTTACCATTTCCAATGATGTTAAGCTTCGTTGTTTTTTTTTTTTTTTATATAAATTTCATTCGTCATAGGTTTCCGAACGATTCACGTTAAGCCTCGCAACGTGAGTCCTCAAAATCGCTCATTGCTGGACGAAATGAGCTACCAGTACGACAGTAAGATGCTCGAGCAGGGTGTCGACTTCCGGATCGAAGATTCCGCTTCCTTCCTGGTTTTCTACTGACAACTACTCACCGACACACAATTCGTCCCACGTCTCATCGAAACTGCATTCTCTCAGACTCAGATCGAAATTAAACGCTTATCCAAATAGTTTTATCCTGCCTTAATATATAAACATATATACATATATTATGTTTTTTCACAATTAATTCAAACCGGAAGTTCAAGGATAGGAGGGAGTAACCAGAGAAATGATATACATACATATATATATATATATCGATATATATTTTTTTCTCATTCTATACAAGGTAGACACCGTATCAGGAAGAATACTAAATCATGTCTTTTGTTTGCTTTTTTTTCGTCGACACAATATCTGGCCGGAGTTGTTCCTTATAGTTTTAAACAGACAGACATCTCTCGCGTTTTCATCGAGTTTAAAGCGAGAGATCCCTTGCACACAACACAAACATCTCACAGACGTTCTCACCGTTCTTTCAAAGAGCATTTGTTATTACTATTATTTTATTTTAATTTTGTTATGAAACGCAAACTATAGGCGGCAAGACTTCATGTGAGTTTTGAGTACAGTTCGCGTGACGAAACCCTTGCCGCATCGGGTGCATACGTAGGGTCTCTCGCCGGAGTGATATCGCTTGTGAACGACGAGAGTCGAACGCTGAGTAAATGATTTGCCGCACTGATCGCAAGAGTATTTTCGTTCTCCCGTGTGTGTGACGTTGTGTGTACGGAGTAGGGTCTCGCAGGCGAAACACTTGCCGCATACTTCGCAGGTGTACGGTTTCTCGCCGGTGTGCGACCTGTTGTGTATCTCCAATCCCTTGGCGGTTTTGAGCTCCTTGCCGCAGAGGGCGCACAGATAGCGACGCTTCTCGTACATCGCTGGCTCACCGTGGCTCCTCGATCTGTGCTGTTTCAATATCGATTTGTACTTAAATATCTTGTTACATATTTCGCAACGGTTTTCCGGGCTATCCTCTACCTTTACGGATCGGGCGTCGTTGGCCGCCGCGGGATCGTAGTGATAGAGACGGTTGTGGTCCCGCAGGGTACGGGCGTCGTTGAACGTGCTGCCGCACGCGTGACACTGCTGAAATTGCATGAAATCGTGCATCGCCGTGTGCGTAACCAGCGACGACTCCTCGGTAAACGTTTGACTGCATATCTCGCATATGTGACGCTGGACATGGTGATTGCGCTTTCTGTGCCTCTCTACGTCACCCATCGACACACCCATGAAACCGCAATCACCGCACGGCACGGTTTTCGGCGTGTGGATCTTCTTAACGTGAGCGTTCAGAAGAAATTGGTGGGGATACGTCTTGTCGCACTCAAGACACTTGAATGGCCTCAGAATACCGTGGGCTATACGGAGATGTGCTACAAGCCGTGTTACGAAATGAAACTTTTCGCCGCACAACTCGCACCTCTTCTGACTACCCTCGTATCTGGAAACATATATAATGGAAGCAAAAAAAAAAAAAAAAAAACAATCGAATGAAGGGAGAAAGGGATGTTTTTTACTTATCATGACCGTGAAGATTTCTTTTTCATGGGCAAAAATAATGGTAGGGTATTTCATGTACGCCATATCTATGTGATTACGTGAACCAAAACGTTATTACTGACAGTCCTAGGGTAACTTAATTCGCGCACGCCTTACGAGTACCGAAAATACATCGCGTCTGGTTGAAAAATCTCATTTTCCCAAGTTTTACAAACAAAGGCAAAATCGTGTGCGAACTCACGATGCTGGGATTATCTGTGATCAGTGAAAGCGATCATGTAAGGGAAGAAGTTTTGGCGGCTTATGTTCATACGCACACTTGTTTCTCTCAAAGATCTCGCGCCCAAGGCGAATCTTTGACGCCACAAACTGACAAATATTATTTTTCCAAATGCCCAAATCTTCAAAGTCATTTTTTGCTTCGCCAGCGATACAAAAATCACAACAATGATGGCGAGGTACTTTTTTTCAACTTTTTTTGTTTTTTTTTTTTCATATTCCGGTTTACTCACTCTTCCGCATTCGGCGAAGTTTCGATACCGTCGACTATTATATCTTGATCCTCGGTCTTGATCGATAGCTCGGGATTGACGGGATGTCGATCGTTATTGGTCATCCAATGGCTGTAACACGTAAATCATCATCATTCGAATGACGTAAATTTTTCAGCCCTTTTTGTTTTGATTTAAGCTTCTTCGTGACTGTTGCATATTCTTCCACCATACTATCGACGCTTTTCATCTTTTTATGTTAAATTATTTTGCTGCAATCATTGACGGGACGACGCGTTAAGTCAAAATTTTATCGTAAGTGTAGTTCTCGTGTCAAATTTATTAATCTATCGTACAAACTATGCAGCTCCGTATGCATGATCGCTAAAAAAAAAAGGATAAACGAAAAAAAAAAATGGTGAACATGTAAATTTTTGTAAACAGAACTCATTCGACGTTCGATATATGAGTAAAATTTAAATTCGTAAGTTTCGCAGGTGGATCGCTGTGGGTTTTTCGATGCTTCTTCAAGAACGTGCCGGAAACGAAGCCCTTGCCGCACTGGAGGCACTGAAACGGTCGTTCCTCGTTGTGATACCGAAGGTGAATAACGAGCGACGTTCTCTGAGTAAAATCTTTGCCGCACTGATTGCACCGATACGGTTTCTCACCGGTGTGAATGCGTCGATGGATTTTAAGATTTTCCTTGGTGCCAAAGGCTTTGCCGCATATCTCGCAACTGGCGATCTTTTCACCGGTGTGGGTTCTTCTGTGAGCGTCGAGAGCTTTCTTCGACGACACTGTCGTGCCGCACACATCGCAAAGAAATTCGCGAATTTTACGGTTCACGATACCGTGTCGTTTCTTCATGTGATTGTTCAACAGTCTAACGTTAACGAAACCACGTGTGCATAGCTTGCAAGTGTACTTAATAGCCGCAATGTCGTCCATTATCAATTCCGGATGATGAATTCTCAGATGGGCTGTTAAATTTTTTTTGTAACCGTAAGTCTTGGAGCACACGTCGCATCGATGCTTCTTGCTCCCGGTATGCACGTTCTCTACGTGCTCATCGTACTCGCTCTTGAGAAGAAAACCCTTGTCGCACGCGGCGCAGCTGAAAGCGTAATCCTTCATGTGACGACGTCGATGAAAATCCAAATTGCTCTTCTGATTGCACGACCAGCCGCAGAGATCGCAGACGAATTTCTTCACACCGGTGTGTATGAGCTTGTGACGCGTTATGTTCGACGGACTCCTGAACGCTTTGCCGCACTCGTCGCAGTGAAACGCCCGCTCGATTCCGTGAACATTCTTCAGGTGCTCCACCAGCTTCGTCATGTGGAAAAATCGACCATTGCATTTGCCGCACTTGTGAGCCGCCCGAGATTTCTTTCCACTCCTTCGCGTTCTCTCTGACCTGAAATTTTATCGAGTTCTAGAGTACACACTAGTCAATGCAAAACATGTTGGGCAAACAGTAATTTTCTCTCTTCGATTTATAATGATATCTTGTTATAAAAATGTGGGGAAGAACTCAACAGGGAAGAAATTTCATTTTTTTTCTTTGCTTTTTGTCAGGATGTAAGATCGCTTCGATTCTTAGTTTTATTTACGAAAAGTTACAAAGTACAAAAATGAAACAATACCGAGTAGGCCAGCTCGTACAACGATCGGGACTCGTTTGTTATTGTCCCGCGGATGTCATCAACAAACCCTTCTCCCTTATACATCGAATATAAATATTTACTGTGCTTGGGAGCTCTGTGGAGAATCTCGTGGAGATATATTTCATAATCGCAAATGAGTCTTGACAATTGTAACAAGGTATTCTTTATGGTGTCCAGGATTACAAAAATTCGAGGGCAAGCAAAGTTCAAGGACATTTCCAAGGTCAAGAAAAAATTCAAGGACATTGAAAGGACAACCAAAATCCAAGGACTCTTCACCGATTTAAAGGACGCCCAGACACCGTATGCCTTACCAATGTACTTATTTCACGTAAAACAGAACAACATTGTTTTTCATTTATTTTAATATCGGAGTTATTCGCCCGCAGTCTCAAAATTTCATTGATGCTCGACGTGACATTTCTTCGTCGCGTATTCCCTCGTGAATTCGTTGACGATGTTTTTGATCGACACGACGGGCAGCGGCGGCAGAGGTCCGGGGTGTCTCTTTCGATGGCAAATCAATCCGGGCTTCTGAGCGAAAGCCTGACCGCATATATTGCAGACGTATGGCCTTTTGCCTGTGTGAATAAGAAGATGCTGTTCCTGAGCTGTCTGCCGCCGAAAAGTTTTGCCACACACCGGGCACGAAAACGGCTTGACACCCGTGTGAACGCGCATATGCAGCTCGAGGTCACGCCCGCGAAACCTTTTGCCGCACGTTGGACAGAGTATCTTTTCCCTCGTCTCGTGCCAAGTGACGTGTTGCTCGAGATTCTCCCTCGTCGTCATTCCGCGGCTGCAAATTTTGCAAACGAACTCCGGCTTGTAATGGCGATACTTCATGTGAGCCTTTAGAGCGTGGAGGTTCTTGCTAAAATGGCCGCAAACCTCGCAAACTATGGGCGGGGCGTCGCTGTGATTTTGCTTCACGTGATGATTCAACGATTTCTTTATCTTGAACTGCTTGCCGCACTTGTCGCACGAGTACTCGTAATTGGTCGTGTGAAGTCTTATGAAGTGATTCTTGAGGGTTCCCTTGTTTTTGCTCTTGTAATCGCAGACACCGCACTGGTAGATACGCTGACGGTGAGCTTTGTCGACGTGGGCGCTGAGGTACCGGTCGAGACTGAAAGTTTTCGGGCACTCTGGGCACTCGTGACGGTGCTGCCGCAAGTGAGTCGCCAGGTTGCTCTTTTTCGTGAACTTTTTACCGCAGTGGTGACACTCGACGATGCTCAAAATAATCGGTGACATGCCAATTATTTTTTTCGAACTAGAGTCCGCTTCAAAATGGACGATTTTTCGTTTGGCGTCCGTCGTGCTTCTTCCGATTTCCTCAGATTTCTGTCGCTTATTCGATCTTGAGTATATCGCGTACTCGGGTGTACACTCTATACTGACAACGGAACGGGTTCGCCGGGTCGAGACGCCATGATGATTGGCAGGAAGATTTCTAAAACATAAACATTGGAAGAGAATCGTTATCGAATGGCTGGACGACGATACCGGATCAGCCGGGAGATTCATGAATTATCGTGAGATGGAGTTGTACTTTTTGGGTTAACGATTATTTTTTTTCATGGAACGCTGGTCTCTCTGTCGATGATTACAACGATCGACGAATTCGTCCTTATTTGTGTTTTATCCAGTTACAGCCTCTAAGGATTTTCTATACGCACAAGTTCGCAAGTTTCTTAATAGCTCGTTTCGTTGCGATAATCTGGGATTGGTATTATCGTTTATCTGAATGTTACAGTAGAGTGGCCGATAATGTAATGTACTTACCACGCATTATCGAGCTTCGTCTCTATTTAAATACATTTTATTGATGCGAATATTTTTATCGTACTCAATGTTTGCTACTGAATATAATAGCTGTGTAATAAAAATTATAATAATATCTGTTGCTGGTTACTTATTGCACTTACCTATAATCGAAAGCTTTGCTACCGCTATTTTGACGAATTACGGATTAAAGTGAAACAGAGATGAAGGACATGAAAAATATTTATTTCGAACGAAAATCTATATCTATACAACGGGAATAATGTCTCGTCGTTCGACAGAATTACTTGCGACATTTATCTATCTTAGAAAAATATTGATTAAGAGGTACGCATTTCGGGGCTGTTTAACTCTTCGAATTATACTTCCACGCAACTTTCGATACGAATGACCGAAATTCGGAGGAATTCCGCTCGAATTATTAATTTCTTCATGGAGCCCGTTTAAACTTCGATTCAAGGAGGCGCATTAAAAACCGATAAAATATTTGGTAACCCACAAATCATAAAATCTCTTCTATAATTTGCAACTGGACTGTTGCGGAATCGAAATCGAAAAAAAAAAAATCTCCGTCCAAAATCTTTATTGACATTGATAAACTCTTTCACTCTAGAAATACAACGGAAACAATTAACGGATCATCTTCGGATGTCGATCTTCGACCACCACAGATCAGTGAAACTGGAGTCTCGTGTATAAATCGTTATGCACGATATGAAAAAAAAAAAGAAAAGTTACACATACGTGTATACGCTCAGTCAACGAAGACATTTTTCCGCTTCCCGTTACAAACAAATTTTCACTATATCAATCGCGTCGAGCAAATGAGAAGAAGAAAATCACCGGACCGTCGCACCATCTTATTGAGCAATTCAATCGATATCGAAACACTCTCTAATCGTCATTGATGCATTCCAGGTCGTGATCCTGACTCTGACTCTCCTCATTCTGAGCTATGAATTCTCTGACGAGATCGGCGATCGGCATTACCGGCAAGGGCGGTAGTGGTCCCGGATGTGTCTTCCGATGGCAAATTAGTCCGGGTTTCTGGGTGAAGCCTTTGCCACAGATATCGCACACGAAGGGACGTTGCCCGGTGTGGATGAGGACGTGCTGCCTGAGCTGGGACTGGCGAGCGAAGGGCTTCGTGCATATCGGACACGGATGAGGCTTGCTTCCGGTGTGAACCGCCATGTGTCGCTTGAACGAGTCCTTCTTCGTGAAAGTTTTACCGCACTGTGCGCAAACGATTTTCTCCCTCTGCTCGTGCTGGGTTATCAGATGCTGATCGAGATTCTCCTGGGTGACCATCCGCCTCCTGCATATGTGGCACTCGAACTTCGGCTTGTAGTGGGCCCACTTCTGATGGACGTACAGCGAGCCCGTGTTCTGACAGAGCTTGCCGCACACGTCGCAATTAATCGGTCTCTCTTTGTGATGGAAGCGCACGTGGTTCGTCAAATCGCCCTTGACCTTGAACTTCTTCTCGCAGAACTGACAACTGTGCTCGTACGTGTCGGTGTGCTTGCGAATGAAGTGCGACTGGAGCGAATGCTTCGATCTGCAGACGAAGCCGCAAACCTCGCACGGGAAGAGCATGCTGACCTCGCGCTTTCTCGCCCAGGTCTCGTGCTTGCGCTCGAGATGAGCGGCGAAGAGGGATTTCTTGAGGGTCCTGTAGTCGCACACCGCACATATGTAGGCGCCATCTTCTTGTATGCAGACCTTCTTCTTGTGAGTCCAGGCGACGTGCTTTCTGAAGGCTATCGCCGAGCCGAAAGTCTCCGAGCACGCCTTGCACTTCAGAGGACCTCCGACTGTCTTCGCGATGGACGATGACCTGCCGGACAGTTGGGCGATGCGCTGAGGAATCGGGGGTTTGGTCATGGTCCCTCGGCTCGCCGGTTGTGCACGCTTTTCTTCTTCCTCCTCTTCCTCCGGATAATCATCATCGTCATCGTCATCGTAATCCTCGACAATTTTATCGTCGGAAGCTTCGACGATATGCTCCTGATCAATTGCTTCTTCGTCTTCGACGTCCTCTTCATCTTCGGGAATTTCCATCAGTGTCTCATTGACATCGTACTCGGATACCTCGTCGGGAGGCTCTTGTTTTATGAAGCTCGACATCATTTCCGGCTCGTCGGTATTCCCGACGTTCTCGGCGAGCCTCTCGAGCGTCACCATGCTACCCTCGACCTTTACCTGATAGAGGTCCCCCACTGGGCCGGACTCGCCTTCTTTCTTGTCCGTACCGTTCAACAGAACGGGCTTCATCTCGGGATCTTCGATCTCATCGTCGTCGTCGTCGTTTTCGTGGCTAATCTCACTTTGATCATCGATGTCGTAGTTGTAGAGACTGTCGTCGATGTCATAGATCGAGCCTTCCTCGTTCATCTCGTTCTTCATACTCGATATATCGCCGACATCCGGTATCTCGCTGGGGTTCAGAGGATCGTCGTTTTCCGGGACGAAGGCGTAGTACGGCTTTCCGTCAAACTCCAATATCTGCCACTTCCTCATCACGACGGATTCACGATCGAAGATGAACATTCCGCGGGGTTCCGCGGTTGTTAGATCCGCTTTTTCGTATTGCCTGAAACATCGAAGATTAAAGTGTTAATTTTGGAATTACTCTGTGCACATCTCGATTCGGAGAACGATGAGGATTTTTTTTTAACTCTCATCACACACGAAGGACACGAAGGTATTGAGGGTGGGGGTTTGTGATGGATAATTTGTGTTATTGAGATTTTAACGAAAATATTTCTTTTTTTAACGTGGCGGAAGACATTTCCGTCGAAAGTCGATCCGGCGAAAGGGCATGTTCAGACGACAGTGTGGATTTATAATAATTCACGACATTTTTTTTTTTTTCTTTAAATATATGAAAAGTCGATTTGTGTTGTTGCAGGCGAAAACGGCGCAGAGAGAAAAATAACACAAGCTATTTATTCGTCGAAGTCACCGTTACCGTAACACTTCAGCTTCGGACGCTCGCGCTCGTATAGAGAAGATAAATTAACGCAAACACATGTTTACTTGTGGATTTAACTTTACGCAATAAAAATGTAGACAAAGTCGCACACTACACAGCGATCGAAGAACTTCTGATATAATTATGTTAAATTGAGGACTGGATAAGAAGAAAAGAACACAGTGTTACTCTTTCGTACTCTCGGGACTTTCAGCTCGATTATGTCCACAGTATAAACCTTACCTGTTTATCACCTGTACAAAAAAAAAGAAAGAAACATTATTTTAGTCCGATCAAGAGCTATATCTCGTCTCAAATTTACAAAATACCGATAATTTTAATAAACAGCGTTTACATTTGATTAAACTTTATTAAGTAATTAACGTATCCTGTCATCGATTACACAAATTGGAACTATGTTCAAAATGAAAATTGCCAAGAGTCAGAACATGTTCACAAACTTTGGGAACGATATAAAATAATAATCAAATGGCATACACGCGCACGAAAAAGAAAAGATAAAGATCATAATAAATTATAATATAAAATAAAAAAAAGTGAAACAGGTGCTGCTATCCACACATATTTACATGCTCGATCGAGCGTTAGTTCAGAGATTTTTTTGCTTCTTACGAGAAGCAAAAAATTAATGAAGTCGTTGAGAATGTGGTCGATGTGCACGATGGGTAACTGCGCATGTGATCCGGGATGTGATTTTCGATGGCAGGTCAGGCCGGGTTTTTGCGTGAAAGCTTTGCCGCATATGTCGCAGACGTAGGGTCATTTTCCAGTGTGAATCAACAAATGCTGCCTGTAGACGGTGCATCTGGCGAAGGCTTTTCCGCAAACGTGACAATCGTGGGGTCGATCACCAGTGTGAGTCATAATGTACTGCCTCAGTCGATGATTCTCCGTGAAAGACTTGCCGCATTCCGCGCACACGAATGACTCTCGTCTCTCGTGTTGCAGCAACACGTGCTGTTCGAGATTCTCCTGGCTGACCATATGCCTGTGAAAAATTTCGTACTCGAACGCCGGCTTCAAGTGAGCCCATTTCTGATGAACGTACAGTGAATTACTGTTGGAACATATCTTCCCGCAAACTTCGCAAACGATGGGTCCCTCCCTATGCCTGAAACGCACGTGGAGTCTCATGTCGCCTTTGAACTCGAATCTCTTCTTGCAGTACTTGCACTGATACTTGTCGCAGGTGTGGATCACGGTTTCGATATCTTCGCAGTCGGTGAGCACGAATTCTTCGGTTATTGGTGTTACGTTCTTTGTTAAATTTTCACATTTTCGTTCCGGATCGTAAAATTTATTCTCGCTATCGTCGGCGGTTTCGTCATTTATTTCCTCTTTGTGCTCCATTTCCGTGCAATCGCCGTAGTCCATATTAACATCCTCGAATTCAAGACTATCGCCTTCTCCGACGTCGTGACTAATCGGCACGAACGCGTGATAAAGATGGTCCTGCACTTCGACTATCTGCCGCGGTTGCATCTCGAACGTTTGTTCGCCACATACCAATCGGCTGATGGGTCGGTGAGTTCTAAAAAGATAGAGAAATAAGTACGTCAGTAAACGAGCCATCGATCGGGTTCCTTCGTAACGTCGAATTTTTTGTTTTTCATTCGATGAAACAAATCATTGATATTTTTTTGTTCAATGAAAATTACGTGGTACGTTATTTGCACCATGACTTCGTGAACACTCAAATTACACTGATAACACTGTCGTAGGTTTACTGCAAGAAAAAAAAGTTGTGTACGAAAATTTATATACGGTATATGAAGTTTTTATGCATAAAACTAGTAGATTAAATTTAATACACGAGGACGAGTCAAAATGAATACACGCTTTGCAAGCTTGCTTAATATACCGATCCATTTTACCTCAATTTATTATAAAAATACATGTATAGTAAGTATTGTCATTATTTTTATACATAATTTTGTACTGTATGAAATTTAATAAAACGCTTCAGGCAAAAAAAAAACAAAACAAAACAAGAAACTTCATAATCGTGTATATTAATTTTGCCAAAAAGAAACTTAACAGTTTTTTTTTTCAACGATGATTGTACCTTGCATAATCGAAGAGATACCGTCGATCTATATTTCGCATCGTTTGAGAATGTCCTCGATAATGGGACCGATGAAGACGGGCGGTAGAGGTGGATGATGACCCGGATGCGATCTTCTGTGCCCGGAGAGTCCGGGCTTCTGAGCGAAGGCTTTGCCGCATATGTCGCAGACGTACGGTTTAGCACCGGTGTGAAGAAGCAAGTGCTGAGTGAGAGAATTCTTTCTCGCGAAAGTCTCCTTGCATATAGCGCACACGAACGGTTTCTCGCCGGTGTGTACGCGGTTGTGCCTCTTGAGCTTGTCGACTCTAGTGAAGACTTTGCCGCACGTCTCGCACACGAAATTCTCCGGTAGCGGTTTCGCTTTCGCCGGTTTCCTCTGCACGTGCTGCCGCAGCATGTGCGTGTCGAGGTTCTCCTGGCTTATCAGCAACCGATTGCACAGCTTGCACTGGAACTTGCCCTCGAAGTGAACGAATTTTCTGTGAACGTCGAGGGATCTGTTGTTGGCGCACGTCTTGCCGCAAACGTCGCATATGCACGACTGCTCGCGATGACTGAATCTTATGTGGTAAATCAAATTTCGACGAATCTTGAATTTTCTTCCGCACTTCTCGCACGAGAATCTCGACTCCTCGACGTGTTTCGCCACGTGCTTCGCCAGTGAGGTCTTGTTCTTTGTCTTGTAATCGCACTGACTGCACGACATCTCCGGGTTGTCCGCAATGGAGGATGTTCTTCGAGCGCTGTATTTTCTTTTTATGCGCGTGTAGAGTGACGTGCCGCGCGAGACTCGATAGAGGGTGAGGGTCTCGAGAAAATTGTCCACCGCGTCGTTGTCTCTTCCGTGATCGGACGTCACGTGCAACTGGAAAGCCTCCACGTTGTTGTACACCTTCGAGCATATCTTGCACTTGAAGCACTGTATAGCTTCGTGTACGCACTTCATGTGAATCTTGAGCATGTTCCAAGTGGCGAAACATATGTTGCACTTCTGGCAAGAATAATCGCCGTAGACCTCCTCCTCGTCGACTTCGTCGTTCAGATGGACGAGTTCCTCGCCCTCGTCGGCCATCGAGACTATATCATCCTCTCTCTTGATTAGCACCTCGAGGGACGGATTACCACTCGGTGCGTCGACGTTCTCGTTCTCCGTAATTTCTTCCTTTATCCTCGTGCAGAGCGTAGAGTCCTCCGACACCACACCCTTCAGCCTCTGCGAACGCCGTACCGAAAGCTTTCCACCGGCGAGTTGACTATCGCGGCAGAGAATCCTAAAAGACACAAAGAAATATTATCAATATACGTGAGCGATAAATTTTGGTTCTTCGTTTATCTTCGTGAATGATAAAAGCTGGAAAAATGTAATTAAAAAGAACAGTCAAAAATAAATTTCGTCGATTTCGTCGCATTTTTTTTTTTTTTTTTTTTTTTAAGAAAATCTTAAGCAGAAGTGTTTATTTTATAAGCATTCGATGGGATCGAATGCCTGGCGTATAATAAATTTGTTATTTACATTAATCATCGACAATTCGATGATAAATCTATTAAAACCTGATGAGTTCCTCTTAATAACCCTCGTGCATTTAACGTATGTACCTCCAAGAAGAGACCTATATTGCTCTACCGTTCGCAACGTCCGAGATGTCCCTCGGAAACAAGACCGACAAAATGAAGCGGAAGTTGTGGATGATTGCCGAGATGGTATCTTCAATCTCCGGATAGTTCAGGATTTTTCTTAGCTAAAGCTTTGCCGCATTACACTTCGTCGAGTAATCGCATCGCTTCGTGCCATAGAAAAAAACGTCTTTATTATTATTTTTCACCATTCTTCCGATATCCGTGACACCGGTACCGGTTGGGAGATCCTCGCTACATCACAAATTTTCAATGTATCGAATCACTTTCTAATACCAACGAAAAAAAAGACTTCTTTTCGTGAATAAAAAAACAAAAAAAAAACAAAAAAAAAGCGTCCCAACAGTTCATAAATTAGGTCTCAATACGTCGTTGAGAATGTGATCGATGAGCACTCGCGGAAGGGGCGGCAGAGGGCCAGGATGTGACTTTCGATGGCTTATGAGTCCGGGTTTCTGGGTGAAGGCCTTGCCGCATATGTCGCACACGTAAGGTCGCATGCCGGTATGAATGAGAAGGTGTTGCTTAAGTGCCGTTCTCCTGGCGAATGATTTGTTGCAAACCGTGCAGTCGTAAGGTTTATCTCCGGTGTGTATACGCATGTGGATCTTGAGTCTGCTGTTGCGCGAGAAAGTCTTTCCGCACTCCTCGCAGACGACGTTCTCGCGTTTCTCGTGCTGCCTGAGCATGTGCTCGTCGAGGTTCTCCTGACTGACCATCCGCCGTTTGCACACCTGACACTCGTACTTGGCTTTGTAGTGAGCGAATTTCTGATGAACATAGAGTGAGTTGCTGTTCAGACAAGTTTTGCCGCAAACGTCGCAAATGACAGGCTGCTCACGATGGCTGAACCTAACATGGTTCGTCAGATCGCCCTTGACCTTGAATTTCTTGCTGCAAGTCTCGCACGAGAATTTGAAGTCGTCGGTATGCTTTCGTGCTACGTGGACCTTGAGCTCGTATTTGTTTTTATTCTTGTAGTCGCACTGGCTGCACGAGAATAGCGTAGGCTGTTCGGTGTCGTTCGAGGCTCTGGGAGGTTTATGCTTGCGCTTTATGTGCGAGTAGAGCGATGTTTTCTTTCCGGTCTTGAAATCGCACTCGTTGCACGAGTAAACCTCGCTGGCCTCCTTCGCTCGATGACGCCGTTTATGCGAGTAGAGGGTGCTCCGGTTCGTGCACTCGAAACCGCAGCTGTTGCACTTCAGGCTCTCCGCCAGCGAGGATTTCTTCCGATTTCTTCCCGGCGTGGGATCCAGCTCGACGCACTCGTAAGCTTCCGGCTCGACTTCCTCTTCGATCTCGAGCTTCACCACTCGAGCATGCTTCCTCTTTACGTGAGAGACAAGTGTGCCTCGTTTCTTGCACTCAAAGCTGCAGACTTCGCATCTGAATACTTCGCCCCTCCCGCCAATGGCCTCGAAAGCGTCGCACTCGAAATTTTGTTCCTCGGCCGCAATTTTTCTGCCGTGCTTGATCTGGAGATGGAACGACATTGCACCACGTTTGTCGCAGCCGAAGTCGCAGATGTGACAAATGTATCTCGATCGAGCTACACGGGATTTCTTCGTTCTGGATCTTCGCGGCCGGGATTTTGAGGATTCTTTGATTTTTTCTTCATTTCTTCGGTAATTGTGCGAGATTTTGTGACGTTTCAGCATCGTCTTAAGTGGAAACTTGGCGGCGCACTTGTCACAGCAGTGCCATTGGACGGCTTCCTCGTAGCGATGAGCCTGGGAGTCGACAATACGACGGGGTTCCTCGCGATTCGTCCGCGAAGACGATGCACCGGCTTCTTCGTCGATCTCAATCTTGATGTCCAGACAAGACTGCTGCAGGGGATCGCCGTTCTCGAATTTCGTCATCCCTTGCTGGTAACGCAACTCGGGCACCAGAGCCTCGCCGTTTGGTCCACTGTGCTGCCACAATGCGACCGACACCGAATTTTCTTCAGCTTTGAAACATCCGGCTGCAACGGCGTCGCTCTTCGATCCATGCCCGACAAACTCCGCGCAGCTTCTATAAACAGAGAATACATAAAATGAGTACGTGCTCCGGGAATCGCCGGCACCCGCTGTAAAATCGCGGAATTTACTTACTCGAGAATCAAATAACTGCGGTGCTCGAATACTCTTTTGTTTTCTGTTTTAGGTTTATAAAAAAATAACAACAGAAAGATAAACTCAAAAGAGTGGAACGTGAAAAGGCACACCGGTGATTTCTTAGCTCGCCTTTCATTGTTTATTCGATACAATGGACTACATTATTTTTAATGTAGAGATATTCTTCAGCTATCCGTTACATAGAGCCAGGCATGAGCCATCTCCGAATTTATTTACAGTGGTGCGATTAAGTGTCTAGCGGTTGCATAGTATATGCGACGATTAATTTAAAAAAAAGAAGTCGATTAGTAGCTCGCCAGCGTTTTTGCATAAAACTCCGTTGATCTCACAAGGCTCAACGGGCACGAAGAGATTTTTATCTTCCTCAATTCCCTCGAAAGTTCGAGCTACATTTTTTATTTCCAAGCGGAACTGGCGGTGAGGATAGGTGCGAGTCCGGATGTTTTCTTCTGTGCTCTATCATGTAGTATCGTCGCTTGAACGACTGACCGCAGAGATCACAAATGTGCGGTCGTTCGCTCGAGTGGGTGAGAAGATGAGTGTTGCGCATGTGCGAAGTTCTGAAAGATTTCTCGCAGATACCGCAGTTGTAGGGCTTGAGACCGGTGTGGGTGGTCGTGTGAGTCGCGAGGTATCTCTTCGAGGCGAACATCTTCCCGCACTCCTTGCAAGTGTAGGTCTGATTGTGCTGAAGCATGTGACTATCCAAATTTTCCTGAGTCAACAATCTCTTGTTGCACACTGAGCACCGGTACTTGTAGTCGTTCAGATGGACGACCCTGCGATGCTTGTAGAGCGAATAATCGCTCGTGTAAAATCTACCGCATATGTCGCACATGTGCTGGGAGTTGCCGTGAGTACCGAGATGAAACTTCAGGTCCCACTCCATCTTGAAGCGTTTGCCGCAGTGCTCACACGAAAACTTGTAATCGTCGGTGTGCCTTCTTATGTAGTGGGACTTGAGGTTGTTCTTCGTTTTCGTCGTGTAGTCGCACTTGTCGCAGCAGTGCAGCATGCACGAGTCCGAGTCTTGGTGGACCAGCTTGTGGGCCTTGAGGTCGCACTTGTACTTGAACGCCTTCGAGCACAGTGAACATTTGAAGGGCCGGTGGAAACTGTGCTTGCTCGTTATGTGACGCAGGATCTTGCTCTTCTGCTGGAAACTCGTCTGACAAATGTCGCAGGTGTACTTGCCGTCGGTGAGTCTCTTGTACAGGGCATCCCGGTCGATATCTTCCTCGGTTTCGTCGGAGGCCAATCTCTCGCTGTCGGTTACATTGACCGGTGTAGTTTTTGGAATTTCGAGCTTCGATCGCGGTGGAAGAGACTCTTTCTTCGATCTTGGGCGTCTCGATATTTTAAACATCGATACCGAAGTTAATTCGGAACGAAGACCTTCAGCTTCATCCTGATCGCCGGAGACGGATCCTCGTACGGCAGACTTCGTTGCTTTGCGTGCTTTCTTTCTCGTCGATCGTACTGATTTCCCCCTAAAACATAAATAACGATTGTCAGTAATCGTTCGTAAGATATTTTTAGAATAGAAAAACCTTACCCGGTAACATCCGTGCATTAATCGTAACGACAAACGGAAGAGAAAAAAAACACTTTTCCTTTCACGGTGCTTGCTAGAAGCATATTTTTCTCTATTCCTCGTCAATTTATTTTTCGTCTCGTCTCGACAATCTATAACGTTTACAAGAATCTGCCGAAGACTACTTGGGAGGCTGAAGGACTTTGACTTCTAGACAACATCGACAGTTTTTTCTTTTTTTTTTTCTTCTTCTTCGGTACCGAACGAAGCTTATATTTATTTTCAGCTGGTACATATCGATGCTGGATGATGTAATTGTAAGAAAATGTCTTCGTCTCGATGATTCGTGATGAACGTATTTCAATGCTTAATCCTTCGTTGATTTTACAGTCTCGGAGATATTTTTTAGGGTAACGGGCGGGGGTGGTTGGCTCGCGTCGGGATGTTTCTTCCTCCAGTGAAGCATGAGGGAAGATCTCTGGGTGTAGCTGCAGCCGCAAACGTCGCAGATGTATGGTCTCACGTCCGAGTGGGTGACCATGTGTACCCTCTGCGTTGTCATGCAGGCGAAGGCTCTGCCGCACACAGGACATAGAATAGTCTTCTCTCCGTGGACCTTGCGATGCTTTGTCAGACCGGCTTGTCTGGCGAACTTCATGCCGCACTCCTCGCATACGTACGTCTGATTGTGCTGCTGCATGTGACTCTCCAAGTTTTTCTCGGTCCTCAAACGCTTCTGGCACACTTTGCACTCAAACGGTTTTATCTTGTCGGTGTGTTTATAATTTTTGTGAGAGTACAGGGATATCTTGTTCGGATAGGAAACACCGCATATGTCGCACACCTGCGGACCGGTCTCGTGATTGCTCATGTGGGTCTTGTAGTCGCGTTCGGCCTTGAAATTCTTGCCGCATATGCTGCACTGGTACTTGTACTCCTCCGTGTGTTTTCTCGTGAAATGCTCCTGAAGATAGTGTGACTGTTTCGTTGTGAATTCGCACATGTCGCAGGTGAAATTTGGGGCGTTCTCACTGTGCTGGGATTCCATGTGTTTCTTCAGGCCAACGTTGTATTTGAATTTCTTCTTACATTCGTGACACTCGTAAGGCCTCAGATTGTTGTGCTTCGCCATGTGCTTGTTGTAGTCACGGCGCAAGGTAAAATGGGTTTCGCAAGTTGGGCAATTGTAGCCCTTTTCCGGCTTTCTTTCTATCGACTTTCGATTATCCTCGTCGGAGTCTTGCCAATAGTCGTGCGAACTTTCGTCCATCTTCGAAGTTTTCACTGCTTCGATTTTCACAGGTTTCGAGGGCCCCTCATCGGAAACCGACCAGCAGTCGTGAGAACTTTCGTCCATGGAATCCTCGGATTCGGTGCTGGACTCGAGGTATTTCTTCATCGGCGACCTCGCGACTATTTTTCTTCGGCTCGATCGCCTCTTCTTCGGTGGTACTTTCTCGTCCATGGAGATGTCTGCCTTCCGTCTGGGCCGTACGGATTTCAGCTTGGACGGCGGTTCCGAGGACGTCGCAACGACGTCGCTCTTCCGATCCAGCACTTCGACAGTCGATCTTCTCTTCTCGTCACTTTTCTTCTTTTTTTCCGGTACACTCTTCGCGCCTCCGCCGCTCTTCCTTTTGTCACAATAGGATAACCGTGTGCGCCTAGAAATTAACGAACAAGCGTTAATAAAAATCCGTTGCAACGAGTTATTCGTATGAGCTTATTAATTCATTAAGTTTAATCTATCGGGGGGCGTGACAAAGTGTGTCCATACCTGAAAATTTATGGAACCCGGAAAATGTTTAGAACTTGCATGAAAAAATATCAATTTTTTTCCCTTTACATTCAGTCAAAACAAAGTTTATGTCGCAGATTAGTATACGTTATAGATATGCCGGCTATCGCCGAGCACCTACGAGAAAAAATTGTGAAAAAACTCTCGGACGCTCGGTCAATCTTCGTTTTTGTAATCTCGGAAATATTTCGATGTGTCGGTGTGTGTAAGATAGCGAGATGCGGAACTTCAACAGTCGTTTTTCACTCTGCTTTTTTTTAACTCGTGAGGTAGAACAAAAAAAAAATCCGAAAACTGAACACTCGCAGATTTTCACATTCTTCGTTTTAATGCCCATGGTAACTTTCTAGTTTGTCATTTGTATTTTTCTGCATCGTCGTACAGACTTCCGGTTAGGCATATTCTTGTCCTCTTCCTTCGCTTCGCTTGCCCGGAACTCTCTCTCTCTCTTCGTGGAACCTCTCGAATATTCTTCTCCTGTAACCCTGGAAATCACGAGTCTGTGTTAGTGATATCTTGTGATACATGTTTAATCGACGATATCGTGGATTCGTACCTTTGTAAGTTTATCAGATCATTTTCTTCCAGTACGGGAGCAGCGACCAAGATTCCTCAACGCTGCATGCACCAGATAGTTCTTTCTTGAATTTTTTTTTTCACTCGCATCCTGCATCGTCGTATCATCCGTACAGTAATCAATCGACAGTCACATGATAAATATATACAAAAACATATCCTTTTTTTTATTCTCTTCAATCTATTACAAACACGCTTGCGGGTTGAATATAGATATAATCACTTCAAACTATATGTAAAATCAATTCGGGAGTCTGTCGGGCACTTCAGTGCCAGTAGTAAAAATATCCACCATAATTTTTTTTTCGTCTCATAGAGCTCGCGACACAGTATTCATCTTCTTGGCATCGCCGATGCCTTTTCGATAGATTAATTATATTTAAAAAAGAAAATAAAAAAAAAGTCTAAATCATGAAAAAAAATGTTCTTCGTTAATTCTTCGAATCACTCTTGTTGCTCTTGTTCACGATTATTTTGTCTTGGACACCGTGAAGCAGGTTGGTTATCTTGATAGGAGGGGGTGGAGGATGCATCCCCGGATGTTTCCTCCGATGGAGCATCATCGGCGATCTCTGAGTGAAGCTCTGACCGCAGATGTCACAGACGTACGGACGTTCACCGACGTGTGTGAGCAGATGAATTTTCTGGGAGCTCAGACAGCCGAAAGTCTTTCCGCAAATGGCACAGAGATAGGATTTCTCACCGGAGTGCGTTCGCAGGTGTTTCGTAAGTCCGTACTTGGACTTAAACTCCATTCCGCACTGTTCGCAGACGTACTTCATCTTGTGAAGCTCCGAGTGAGTGTTGAGATTCTTCTGGCTCTTGAACCGTTTCTTACATATCGTGCACTCGAACTCCTTTATCTTCGTTTTGTGTTTGTAATGTTTGTGAAAGTACAGAGAACTCTTGCTGGGATAAGAGGTGCCGCATATGTCGCATACGCACGACTCGGTGTCATGATCCTTCATGTGCGTCGTGTAGTCCGATTGGACCTTGAATCTCTTGCCGCACTCCTTGCACTTGAAGTTGTAGTCGTCGGTGTGTTTCCTTATGTGATGGATCTTAAGATAGGGTTTTGTTCGAGCCTTGAAGTCACACAGGCCGCAGGCGTGCTCCTGGACGGTTTCATCGTGTATCTCCATGTGCCTGGCGAGATAGGCTCCGGTCTTGAAACCCTTTGAGCATATCGTGCATATGTGCGGACGGGAGTCGCTGTGCTTGTACATGTGACTCGTGAGTTTGCTCTTCCGATCGAATATCAGATAGCATATCTCGCAGGTGAGAGATTTCTTTGATCCCCCGAGTCGCGCCTTGTACTGCCTGAAATCCAGTGGAACGTCGTCGAGGTCGTCGAACTCGTCGTCACAAGCGTCGCTCACTGATGAATACGACTCCTCCGTCGTCGGCCTCGGAATCCTCTTCTCGATCGTCCGGACTCGAGATTTTTTCGTAATTTTTTCGCGCTTCGGTGCTCTCTTCCTCGTTATCTTTTCCTCGGCAATGTCATCCTCCTCCATGTCCATAGGTTCTTCGTTCTTCGTTGCTCGATCGCACTGCCCGTCGACGATCGGCTCCGCACCAGCTTCCTCGTCCGGCGGCGGCTGCTTCATCATGAAGAAGCTCAGAGACTTTGGCATACGAAAGTAATCGTCCCCTAATTTTACCGTCAGATAAGCCGGCCCTAGCGGGTCTAGGGGATTGTACCTAAAAAAATTATAAAATTGTCAGTCAATTGTGATAACGAGACGAGGGTAAAACGACATTCGGGGGCTTTTTTCAGGTATTTTTCGACGAGGTATTTCAAGATTTCCATGCAAAGCGACAGATACGAATTTCTTGTCTTCTAATTGTATCTATAGGAGGCATCGGCGAAGCTACGGGTGCGATAATATCGGAGACACGCATATCAATATATATTTAAAAAAAAGAATTACTCTCTTTGAACTTTAATCTCGTGCTGTATAGTTTCATTTGTTTTATCTTAACATTGTTTATTTTATCAATAAAGTCAAACACTTTTCTCACGTTGCATCCTCGAACAATCGGTCACGAAAAAAAAAAAAAAAAAAAAACAGCACTCTCAGAGTTTTTTAAGATAATTCTTGGCAAGATCGGCAATGGGTGTCGGTGCCTCGAGGGGTGGTAGAGGTCCGGGGTGAGTCTTGCGGTGTCTCAGGAGGCTCGACCGTTGGGTGAAATCCTCATTGCAGACGTCGCACTTGTAGGGTCTCAATCTGGCGTGAGTCAGTACGTGCTGGTAAAAATTGCTGCTCGACATGAAGACTTTCTCGCAAACCGGGCAGGTCGTGCCCGGTCTGTGCTTGAGACGCTTGTGATAGCCCAGTTGCCTCGGTCCGGACACCTTGACACCGCACTCCTTGCACGAGTAACCGTCTTTGTGATTGAGCATGTGATTGTCGTGTTTATGCTTGGTGCGAAATTTTTTACTGCACAATTTACAGGCGTAATCGAAGCTCATCTTGCGGGCTCTCTTCTGATGTCGCCACTCGTGATTCTTCACGTCCTTGACGGCCTTGCCGCAGAAGCGACAAATCTGAACGGTGCTAGTGTGGGCCCGGGTTATGTGAAGAAGAAGATCGAGCTTCAGTTTGTAGCGGTTGCCGCAGTGATCGCACATGAACTTCGCCGCCTCGGTGCTGTGGGCGCGTATGTGATGCTGCTTCAATCCCTCGACCCGCTTGTACTTCATGTGGCAAGTCGAGCATTCGAAGTAGTAGTTGCTCTGATGAGTCTTGCTGTGTTCTTCGAGAGCGCTCTGAGTGAAGTACGAAGCTCGGCAGGACGTGCAACGGTGAGGCCGCTGATGAACCCTCCTTACGTGGGTCTCGACTGTGTTTTCGTTTTTGAATCTCTTCTCGCAAATCGGACAAGTGACCCGGAGATCCTGGGAAAACTCGTCCGTGCCCGGATCACCGGCCAGGACATTTTCCTTTTTCACGATAATTCTCACGGGACCAGCTTCGGCATTGGCCGAGTTGGAGGTGATCCCGAGCTCGCGAGGAACGATCTTCGGTCTGATGGCTATCGGCACTTTGCGACCGATCTGGGATATCATTTTCGGCTTTATCGTTATCGGCACTTTCGCCGACGATCCCGCCCGGCATATCACTATCACTCTACATTGAGGACTTCCGGTTTTCGTTCTCGTGATTACTGGCCTCCTGAAACAGCAACGAATTATCTCGTTAGTTCAAGGGAAATTTGGTTTCGACGATACAGAGAAGATTCGAAGCGATGGGGCATCGATAGATGCCTCCATCGCTCGAACGTTCCGTCCTCGAAAACATCGTCGTCCAATCGATAAGATTTATCGGTCAAACTGTCGATAATTTTTGTAATAACTTTACTCTTCAAACAAGACTTCTGGACAAACTTTTGATAATTCGCAATGCGCCGTAGGATCTGTCAAACTAATCGAAATCAGCAGAAACAGTTATTCGTCCTATTAACACCGAATGTATAGCTTCACCGTTTCAGTTTATTCGCCGGTTGTACAAATTTTGACGAATCAACGCTAAAGAATCTCACATTCATGGTATATCTCATCCGGAATGCGTGGACTAGGAATGTGCGTCGGGGGTGGTCTCGGATCTGCTGAGAATGGTCGGCGGTGGCGGAGGATGGCTTCCGGGGTGCTTCTTCCGGTGACCTATCATGCTGCTCCGCTGGGTAAAAGTTTGTCCGCAGATATCGCAGACATACGGCCGTTCGCCGGTGTGCGTGATGTTGTGAAGTCGGAGGGTGTTCGGTCTTGCGAAGGACTTGGAGCAATAATTGCACTTAAATGGTCGTTCGCCGGTGTGCAGACGACTGTGCAACTGGAGACCGTGATTGGTCGCGAACTCCTTGCCGCAGTGGGTGCATAAGAATTTTCTCGTGTGAACCCCGCCGTGGTTCTTGAGAATGTATTCCGAGGCGAAGCTCTTGTTGCACACGTTGCACTGGTGTTCCTTGACGAGGCTCTTCTGAATTACACCGTGTATGACCCTCTTGTGAGCGACGAGATGGGACTTCTGCATGTAAGCCTTGCCGCATATCTCGCATATGAAACTCTTCGTGCCGAGATGACTGGTGCGGTGGTCCTTGAGCTCGGCATTCGACATGAAACTCTTTTTGCACTCGTCGCACTTGTAGCGAAAGTCCCTCTGGTGTATGCGACGAACGTGGCAGCGAAGCGAGACCTTGTTGGTCGAGACGAAGTCGCACTCGTCGCAGTTGTACTTTACGCCGCTGTGAAGCTGCATGTGACTCTTCAGTTCGGACTTCCTCTTGAAGGCTCTGTCGCAGACGTCGCACTTGTGCGAGCGAACGGTACTGTGCTTCACCATGTGACGCCTCCACTGACCCTTCCGGGTGAAGGTCAGGCCACAAGGCTCGCACAGGTACGTCGCGGGCTCGGGGCTCGTCTTCAATTTCTTCTTCGACCTCTTGCGCCTCGGTGCGTGAACCTCTCGCTGGTCCAGCGTCACGTCGTCCAGATCGAGGACCGTGCTCTCTTCCGAGTGACACTCTGCCTTCGAGTCGAGGTACGACTCTCTGGGGACTTTGGCCGATGCGGGGGAAGTGGAGTTAACTTCAATTTCGACCTCCTCGATAGGTTTCTTTTTCTTCCTCGTTCGCTCGTCCGTCGGAGCTTCGTCGGCCGCTGGGCATTCCATCTTCACTTCCGTGATTTCCTTTGGCGAGGAAATCGTCGAGGAGCGAGATTTCTTCTTTAATTTTCCACGCCTCCTGCCGTCACTTCGTTTTTTCCTTGTTGAGACGTCCGCAAGTGCTTTCCGGTCGAGCGGCGGGTGCTTCATGATGAAGTAGCACAGCGACTTTGGAATTCGAAAGAAATCGTCCATTATCTTTACCGTCAGAAAATCCGGCCCTAGGGGGTCCGGCGGTATGTACCTAAAAAAAATCACAACATCGTCAGTCAATGGAAAAAATATTGTTGCGCGACACAGACATATTCCAATTGCTATTACTCATGCAGTGTAATTGAATTTTTTTTTCTTTTGCTGACTACCCAGGCATCGAAGAAATAGGTTCGTCAACGAAGGTGACTCAAATAGATGCCGAAACTTTTAATAATTCAAACTTTAATCTTTCACTCCCGTTACCCCCATTCGTTTACATGAGTAGCTTGCGCGATTATTACATCGTTCGACAATGGAAAAAAGCACTTTCAATCTCGCAACGGTCCCTCGATCGATTACAACGATGTACCGTTAATTTTATTAATTTTTTAAAATAAAAATGACCGTTTCTTTTTTTGCCAAGCCAACAATTAGGAATGTGAGTCGACGGTGTTGACGAGTCGTTTCAGTATCGTCGGCGGTGGTGGCGGATGGCTACCAGGATGTTTCTTTCGATGAACCATCATGGTCGTCCGCTGAGTGAAACTTTTGCCGCATAGATCGCAGACGTACGGTCTCTCGCCGCTGTGAGTGAGTTTGTGGACCGCAAGGGCGTTGGATCTCACGAAGGATTTGGAGCACTGAGTGCACTGGTAAGGACGTTCGCCGGTGTGCATGCGATTATGCAGGAGGAGGCCGTGATTCGTTGCGAACTCTTTGCCGCACCGGGTACACAAAAATTTTCTCGTGTGCACACCACCGTGATTCTTCAGTATGTACTCCGAGGCGAAGCTCTTATTGCATATCTTGCACTGGTGTTCCTTCTTTATGCTCTTCTGGATGACACCGTGGACGACGCGTTTGTGAGCCACAAGATAGGATTTTTGAAGATAAGCCTTGCCGCAGAATTCACATATGAAGCTCTTCTCGCCCAGATGACTCGTCCGATGATCCTTCAGTTCGCAATTCGACATGAAGCTTTTGCCGCACTCGTCGCACTTGTACCGGAAGTCTCTCTGGTGAACCCGCCTAACGTGTATCCTGACCGATATCTTCGTCGTCGTGACGAAGTCGCACTCGTCGCAGGTATACTTCACGCCGCTGTGAAGCTGCATGTGCGTGTTCAGCTCGGACTTTCTCTTGAACGCCTTGTCGCATATCTTGCACTTGTGCGACCGCACTGTACTGTGCTTTATCATGTGGAGCCGATAATTGCGACGAATCGAAAAGCTCATGGAGCAGGCCTCGCACTCGTACGTGACCGGTTCGGGTTTCTTCTTAGGTTTCTTCGCTCTGCTCTGAACTTGTTCCCGAGCGCTCGAGGGCACGTCGGTGAGTTCTCCGGTCCGAACATCTTCCGGAGGACACTCCGATTTGAGGTCCGGATTTTTTTTCGATTTTCCAGGCGTCCGAGGCTTTTTCTTCGATTTCTGAGGCTTCTGGTTGATCCTCCTTAGTCTCTTCCTCGGCGGCGGAGGAACCGGCTCGGTCGTGATTATTTCCTCGGCTGAAGGACATTCAATCTTTACAGTTTGGATATCTTCCAACTTCTGGGTCGATGACGAGAGAGAGATTTTCTTTGATTCTTCCTCTTCTTCTTCCCGCTTCTTGTCGTCCTTCTCTTTCCGCTTCGTTACAAGATCCGAAGCAACCTTCCGCTCGACGGGTGGATGCCGCATCATGAAGTAGCACAGCGACTTTGGGATTCGAAAGAAATCGTCCATTATCTTTACCGTCAGAAAATCTGGCCCTAGCGGGTCTGGTGCAATGTACCTAAAAATAATCAACAAAATTGTCGGTTAATTGAAATGCAATGACTGGTGATATTATTGGTCGGGTGTTTAGATTCGTTATAAAAGTTTTACATGCAGAACTTCAATATTTTTATCAGTGTCTACGAGGCGTCGACGTGTATAAATGGTACATTGATCAGCCTTTCGGCCACCTATCGTCTATTTATTCCATTTAAACGTTCTTCTCGTCTTACATCCTCCGACGATCGAACAGAAAACAGCTTACAGACACTTTTTTTCAATATAAATTATCGACGTCGCGTGACGAAATTCCGGCGATTATTTAACAAGAGTATCTCAGTCATCCAAGTATTTAAAAGTGCTCAGTCATCGATCAGCAATTCGATTCGACTTTACTGTCGAGTTTGCTCAACTGGGTCGGGGGCGGTCGCGGATGACTTCCGGGATGTTTCTTTCTGTGAGTCATCATCGTGGTGCGTTGAGTGAAACTTTTGCCGCACAGATCGCAGACGTAGGGTCTCTCGCCGGTGTGAGTCAGTTTGTGGACGGCTCGGGCGTTCGAGCTCACGAAGGATTTCGCACAGAGCTGACACTTATACGGACGTTCGCCGGTATGCATGCGATTGTGCAACCGCAGGCCCTGATTGTTAGCGAATTCTTTGCCGCAGAGAGTGCACAAAAATTTTCGCGAATGAATACCAACGTGGTTCTGCAGAAGGTACTCGGAGGTGAAACCCTTGCCGCATATCTGGCACTTGTGGTCCTTCTTGAACACTTTCAGTATCACACCGTGCACCGAACGATTGTGAGCCGATAGCGACGATTTCTGCAGGAACCTCTTGCCGCAGAATTCGCAGATGAAAGTTTTTATGCCAAGATGACTGATCTTGTGCTCCTTGAGTTCGCTGTTTGACATGAAGCTCTTTACACACTCGTCACACTTGTAGTTGAAGTCCTTGCGGTGCATCCGCCGTACGTGATTCCTCACGCCGACTCTGCTCGTCGTCGTGTAGTCGCACTCCTCACAGCTAAACTTCATTCCGCTGTGGAGAGGCATGTGGGTCGTCAGCGCCGATTTTCGTTTGAACAGTTTCTCGCAAATGTCGCACTTGTGTGACTTAACCGTACTGTGGTTCACCATGTGAACCTTCAGGGCGCTCTTTCGTGGAAAACTCCGGCCACAAGTTTCGCACTCGAAGCTCACTGGTGCTTGGGATTTCGAGGATTCTTCTCGTTCTACAGCACTCTTTTCTCGATGGTTCAATAAGACCGAATCCTCATCGTTCGCGCCCTTCGAGAAACACCTTGTAGTCGGCGATGTAATTTTCTTCGATTTTTCGATGCCAGGCGAAGATTTCGTCTTCTTCTTGATGTTCTTCCGCTTAGGACTGTTTTTATTTCTTATTCTCTTGCCGACCGACGAATCCAAAGTCGCTTCGACGAGCAGCGAACAGTCTATCGGGGAGCCCGTTTTTGTCTCTGTATTTTTTTGTAATTCTTCGGTCGTGGACGGGCGATTTGCTACTTTTTGTAGGCTGTCGGTGGTTTCTTGCTTTTTCGACGATTCATCCGCCGACACATCGTCTGAAAGATATTCTTTCTTCACTTCCGGAATCTCCTTGGATCCGTCGACTGTCGGGGGGGAAGATATTTTCCCGACTTCGTCTCGCCTCTCGTCGTCGTCCTTCGATTTCTTTCTCGTCGGCTGGCTCGATGTTGGGTTCTTTTCGAGCGGAGGATGCTTCACCATGAAGTAGCACAGAGACTTTGGAATTCGAAAGAAATCGTCCATTATCTTTACCGTCAGAAAATCTGGCCCTAGCGGATCTGGTGCAATGAACCTAAAAAATAATCACAAAATCGTAAGTCAATTGAATGTGCAATGATTACAAGAAATATTGTTCGGATATTCTCGAATTCGCTATCAAAGCTTCGCATGCATCTAATTATGTTTAACAACTACGGAGGCATCGACGAGTATCAGTGGTACATTGGATCAGCCTTTTAATCACGTATAATCTATTTATTACATTCAACACTTTTCTCATTTTTCAATCCGTCCGACAATCGAATGGTAAAACAACTTTCAAACATATTTATTATATTTTCGTTAAAAATTATCGACGCGAATTGTCTCGTATCGTGGAATTCTCTCGATTCTTCGAAGTCTCTCAGTCACTCGAATCTCTTCGGTCACAAAATTTTTCAGTCGTCAATTAGGAATTCGGTTCGACGGTGCTCTCGAGTTTGCTCAACTGTGTTGGAGGCGGTGGAGGATGACTTCCGGGATGCTTTTTCCTGTGAGCCATCATCGTCGTGCGCTGAGTAAAACTCTTGCCGCATAGATCGCAGACGTACGGTCTCTCGCCGGTATGAGTCAGTTTGTGGACGGCGAGGGCGTTCGATCTCACAAACGATTTCGAGCAGTATCGGCACTGAAACGGACGCTCACCGGTGTGCATACGATTGTGCAACAACAGACCGTGATTGGTCGCGAATTCCTTGCCGCAGTGAGTGCACAAAAATTTTCGCGAATGTATACCAACGTGATTTTGCAGTAGGTACTCGGAGGCGAAGAATTTGTTGCATATCTTGCACTCATGATCCTTCTTGAATACCTTAAGTACAACACCGTGTACCGAACGCTTGTGAGCGGTCAGCGAAGATTTCTGTAGGTATCCCTTGCCGCAGAACTCGCAAATGAAACTCTTGGTGCCGAGGTGACTGGTCTTGTGATCCTTGACCTCGCTGTTCGACATGAAACTCTTGCCGCACTCGTCGCACTTGTATCTGAAGTCCTTTCGGTGCATTCGCCGTACGTGATATCTGACGGCGATTTTGCTCGTCGTCGTGTAGTCACACTCATCGCAGCTGAACTTCGTGCCGCTGTGAAGGGGCATGTGAGTAGTCAATGCTGATTTTCGTTTGAAGAGTTTTTCGCAAATGTCGCACTTGTGAGATTTAACGGTACTATGGTTTACCATGTGAACCTTCAAGGCGCTCTTTCGTGGAAAACTTCGACCGCAAGTTTCACACGCGAAGCTCGCGGGTGCTTGGTCTTTCGATAATTTTTTTCGTTTCGTCGTACTCTCTTCTCGCTGGTCCAAGGAGACGTCATCCAGATCCTCGTTGTTCGCATCGTTCGAGGAACCCTTCGACAGCAACATACTTTTCTTCGATTTTCCGGCCCGAGCCGAGGATTTATTCTTTCTGACGTTCTTACGTTTGGGACTGGTTTTTCTTCTTCTCTTCCTCAACGGTGGATCCAAAGTCGCTTCTACGAGGGAAGAACAGTCTATCGGCGAGTTCGTCGTCACCTCCGTGCTTTTTTTTAATTCTTCGATTTTTTCCAGCTTCTCATTGTCGGCGATGTTTTTTTTCCGCGAAGTTTCATCAGCGGACAGCACATAGTCCGAGTTACATTCTTTCTTAACTTCCGCGATTTCCTCCGACTCGCCGACTGCAGAGGAGCGAGTTCTTTTCTTGACTCTGTCTCGCCTCTCGTCGCCGCCCTTCGATTTTTTCTTCGTTCCCTGGCTCGAAGCTGATTTCTTGTCGAGCGGGGGATGTTTCACCATGAAGTAGCACAGAGACTTTGGAATTCGAAAGAAATCGTCCATTATCTTTACCGTCAGAAAATCTGGCCCTAGCGGGTCTGGTGCAATGAACCTAAAAAATAATCACAAAAATCGGTCAGTCAGTGGAAATAAAATGTTGTCGAGGATGATTACAAAAGTATCGATATATTAATATCAACATGCAGAGCAACTTATTTTAACATATTCGAGATCTACGAGACATCTACCGAATAGTCGCATGGTCGAGTAACGATTTCCTTTTTTTATATCTGCAAGGCGTTGTCGAGATACTTTGAATCCAAAGTTATTGCACAAAAGATACTTTAATCTCTTACCAACTATATAGATTACATTCAACCACTTTGGTTATCTTACATCGGTCAACGATCGGGCAAAGACGCTTTGTAAATAAATAGACATTCGACTACATTCGAGATAAATTCGAAATACATTTAAGACGTAACACACACCCTCTTTCACTCCACATTCCGGTGTTCATGTTTAAAAAAAATCGATGTCTCGTTGCACGGAAATAGCTGGATCTCCTAGTGCTTTCGACAGTGAATTTCAAGGGATTGCTTATTAGCAAATTCTCTACCACATATAGTACAAATAAATGTTCTCGAATGATTTTTCACGTGATTGCGCAGCGAAAATTGGGAGGCGTATAGCTTCCCGCATATCTCGGACGTGAGATCCTTTCTTACGACCTTCTCGACAACACTGTGACTCAGTCGTCTGCGGACGCTAAGAGCAGTTTCGAAAACCAAATTCTTCGTACCGTGATGACTAGTTTTGTGATCGTTCGATCGAAACTCGACATGAAGTGCTTTCCGCACAGTTCGCACTGATTCCAGAAGTCCATCTTGTGCACCAGTCGCATGTGAGCCTTCGATACGTCGCTCTCATTCCTGAATTTTTTTATCATCCGTACAATTTCTCATGTATCTCTGCCGCAAATCCAGCGGAAGATCGTCGAGGTCTTCGTAGTTTTTTACGCTCAACGAGTGTTCCATTGTTTCTTCGGTGCCTGCCGGTGATTGGACTGTAGAACACATCTTTCCATCGGCCACTCTATTACTCAGCGAGAAATCCGAAATGAATGCCTCGATCGGCGGAATTTTTCCCAAGAAGTGGCACAGGGACTTCGGAATTCTATAGAAATCCTCCATTACCTTCACCGTAAGATAATCCATGTCTTCCTTCGTGCGTTTCGACCTCTGTATCGGTTCTTCCAGTATAACGGTCCGAGATTTCTTTTTAACTTTTATCCGCATCTCCGTGTACTTCGCTTCGAAGGGCGGTGTCCTCAGCATGAAGGGGCACAGAGACTTTGGAATTCGATAGAAATCCTCGTCTATCTTTACCGTCAGAAATTCTTGCGCTAGCGGGTATGATCCGACGTACCTACAAAATAATCACAGAATTAACAATGAATTGGAATAAAATTATACAAGAGAAGATATTTCAAACACCATCGAGCATTTGCATGTTAATTATTTTTTCTTCTCTTTTTTTATATTTGTAAGACAACGTCGAGGCACATTTATTCCAAAGTAAGACGAAAGACGCTTCGATCTCTTGCACGTTCGGTATTTATTAAATCCTACACTTTAGGTAATTTTACAACTTTTTACTGCGTGAGTTAATTCATGAACGGGCCAGATCGTTCGATACAACCAGTTATTTCCAGTGGTCACTCGCCAGTATGCGCGAGCATGTGCATCATGAAGGACTGATTCGTGACGAAGAAGAAGCCGCACTGAGAAGAAGCTGCAGATCAACGTGATTTCGGAGACAATACTCCGATTTCGGAGAATAATTTTTTTCGCACATCGGATAGAAAGTCTTGTCGCACACTGGACACTTGTGCTCCTTCGGTGACGGTTTGTGTATCACGAGCTTGGGAGTTAAGTGGTGAACCGGCCAGATCGTTCGATCCAACCAGTTACTTCGAGGGAAGACGAAACACCAGTGCTCACTCGCTGGTATGCGTAAGCATGTGAATCCTGAGGGAATGACTCGTGGCGAAGAAGAAGCCGCACTGAGAGCACAGAAACGTTAGCGAGTGAAGATCAACGTGATGTTGGAGACAATACTCGGAGACGAAAGTTTTGTCGCACATCGGACACTTGTGCTCCCGCGGCGTCGGTCTGACCCGCTGTCTGTGTATCAAGCGCTTGTGATACTGAAGATAAGTGTCCTGCGAGTAAGCATTGCCGCAAATGTCGCAGACGAATTTCTTTGCGCCTAGATGACTAGTTCGGTGAAACTCCAGTTCGAATTTCGCGACGAAACGTTTTTCGCAGTGTTCGCACTGGTGCCAGCAGTCGATAACTTTCCGGTTTCGATAGCGATCTGTCCGCAGCGACCATATTCCCCGCGTAATGTCCCGGGAATTCTTCGCACCATCGTGAAGCTGCATGTGACTCGCCAGTGCCATTTCTCCTTTGAATTTCTTCTTGCACACGACGCACTTGTGCAATCTCGCGGCATCCTCCTCGGACCCGCCGTATGATTGACTCTCGACCCTTCTTCTCTTGTATCTTCCGAATTTATCATATTTTTTATACTCCGTCCTATTCCTCATGAATCTTCGCCGGAAGTCCAGAGGAAGATCCTCGAGATCCTCGTTGGTTTCAATGTCCGTTGAGTATTCCATTTCTTCCTCCTCGGATGCCGATGTTTCGATTACTTCGCACATCTCGTCGTCGGTTACTTCCTTCCTCGACGAGGAATTCGCGAAGAATGCCTCGATCGGCGGATTCCTTCCCAAGCATTGGCACAAAGACTTTGGAATTTTGTAGAAATCCTCCAATAACTGTACCGTGAGATAATCCGAACCCGTCGAGTTCGGAGGGATCTTGTCTTCCGCTGTTCCTCCGGTGTTTCTCGTTGGTTCCTCGACTTTACCGGTGCGAAACTCACTCCTCACTTTTATTCGCGTCACTCCGTCCGCGGCGTCGTCCTTCGGTGTGAGGTCGGCTATGAATTTCGCTTCGAAGGGCGATGTCCGCACCATGAATCGGTGCAAGGCCTTTGGAATTCGATAGAAATCCTCCACTATCTTTACCATCAGAAAATCTGATCCTAGCGGATCCGATGGAATGCACCTAAAAATAACCACAAAATTATCAATTAATGTTCATAAAATTACGAAAAAGAATTGCAATCGTCATCGAGTGTTCGCATGCTTAACAATTTTCGTTGTCGTAGTTTTTTCTAACAAAAGCATCGTCGATATATACTTCGAGCACCAAAATCACGCGAAAATATTATTTGGTCTCTTACACTCTTTGTATTTATTACGTCCAAGACATTCGGAATCATCTTACATCTTTCGAGCAAAGGCGCCGTCGAGACACATTGGCTCCGAGGAAAAACGGAAGAGGCTGCAGTCTATCGACACTCTCCGTACACGTTACGTCCAACACTTCAGGTTCATTTAATATCTTTCGAGCACTCTCGATACCATCGGGTATACATCCCGATATTATCAGCTTGAAAATTGGTTCGCTAATATCGATCTTTCAAATTTCTCGATTGATTTCACGCCAATTGAGAATTCGAATCGGTCGTGCTGTCGAGTTTCTTTAACAGCATAGGCGGCGGTGGCGGATGACTTCCGGGATGTTTCTTCCGGTGAATCATCATCGTCGTTCGTTGAGTGAAGCTCTTGTCGCAAAGATCGCAAACGTACGGTCTCTCGCCGGTATGCGTAAGTTTGTGAACGGCGAGAGCGTTCGATCTGACAAATGACTTCGAGCAGAGATTGCACTTATGCGGACGTTCGCCGGTGTGCATGCGCATGTGCATCTTCAGGGAGTGATTGGTGGCGAAGGATTTACCGCAGTGGGAGCACAAGAATTTTTGCGAGTGAAGACCAACATGGTTCTGAAGACAATACTCCGAAGCGAAGGTCTTGTCGCACGAGGGACACTTGTGCTCCCTCGGCGGTCTGTTCTGCTGTCCGTGTATCACCCGCTTGTGATAGAGCAGATAACTCTTCTGGGAATAAGCGCTGCCGCATAGCTCGCAGATGAAACTCTTCGTTCCCAGATGACTCGTTCGGTGATCCTCGAGTTCGTACTTCGACATGAAGCCCTTGTTGCACTCACCGCACTTGTGCGGATAGTCCTTCTGATGAACTCTTCGCTTGTGTGTCTTCAGCGAGACTTTGTAAGCCGTAGTGAAGTTGCAGATCTCGCAGGTGAACTGAGGACCACCGTGGATGCCCATGTGGGCCGTTACTTCATATGATCTCTTGAAAGACTTGTCGCAGATCTCGCACTTGTGGGGCTTCTCACTGCTGTGCTTCAGCATGTGACGCTTCAATTCGGACTTCCGTGTAAACGCTAGAGAGCAGGTCTCGCAGTCGAATCTCTTCGACTCCTGCCTCGCGGTGTCGTGCCTCCTCGCGTGACGCTCGTACTTCGCCTTCCTCGAAAATATTTGCGAACATTCCTCGCACTTGTATCTCACTGGCTCGCGCTTCCTCGCATACTTTCTTCTCATCGTTGTGGCCTGGCCACAGAAATCCTTGTCGGTCTCATCGGCGAGATAGTGGAAGCCAATGTCCAGGGGATCCGACTCTTGCATTCTGCCGGCGAGGCTCGCGTCGTCGATATCCACTTCCGGTTCCGGCTCGTCCTTGACATAGAAGCCTCTGCAAACACAATTATCAATTTTAGATATGTTCCGGATGAACGGCTACGGCTTTACTTTATTTATTATTTTTGTTTCACAAATCGTACTGTTTTTTCTTTTTTTTTTTTTTCTTTATAAGGTGGCGATTTATGAGAAAAAATAACTCTGACCGGGCAGCGACACCAATAGTTAACTCGATTAATGCTTCCTGGAAGCCACAACGTTTCTACGGGGTACTACGGTGTGGTCACGCGGATCGACACTGTACAAACGACATTAGTCGGTCGAATATATATAAAATCTCATTTATTAATTCAATTATTATCGAGCCGATACATTGTTGTTGGAAATCGCACCTTGCCTGTTGACCCGATACAAATCATACGACTCGCTCGATCGTTTTATCGAGTCGCGTATAAAATTCCTTAATCATTCCACGTTGCGTCCGCTCATTCTCGTCACTCACGCTTATTCAATTACAAGTAATCTGATCCGTCGACTCTTCTCGAACTCTCACTCGATCCGTCGATCACGACTAAACGAAACAAACAAAATTAACAAACAACATTGTTCATGCAACGACAAAAGGTTTTTTTTCTTCTCCGTCAAAAGCACGAATCGCGTAACGCAACACGGATCAGCGTCCGTTGCCGTTCGAACAAAAATGTTTCGGTTTTTTCTTTTTTTTTTAACATTCTCAAACGCAAGTAGATTTTTGATGAGCGGTGAGATTTCCCTGGCACGAAAATCCACGATGGCAGATCTTGCAGACGTAGGGTCGTTCGCCAGTGTGCCCGCGGCGATGGATCGTCAGCGTTGAGCGTTGCGAGAAGGCTTTCGGGCACTGATCACACTTGTAAGGCTTTTCGCCGGTGTGAACTCGCCGATGCATCCGCAAATTTTCGGAATCGGTGAAACCCTTGCCGCATATGTCGCATACGTAGGGTTTCTCGCCGGTGTGGATCCGTCGGTGTTTCTTGAGATGCTCGGCGCTGCTGAGGCTCTTCCCGCAAAAATCGCAAAGGTACAATTTCGTCGGATTGTGACTCTCCTTGTGACGAAATAGGGATCTCTTCGTGGCGAGAACCCGACCGCATATGTCGCAGGCGGTACTCGTCACCTTGTTGGCTTTTATTTCCGGATGCGAGCGTCGACAGTGAGCGGACAACTGGCGTTTGAGATAAAACGCGCTGCCGCACATGTGGCAGACAAACGGTTTGTCGCCGGAATGAATGTTGTAGTGCTCCTGAAGATCTATCGCCTTCCTGAAGCGTTTATCGCACTCGTTGCACTTGAACGGTAGATCAGCCTTGTCGGTGTGCCTCGTCATGTGGATGCTCAGCGCTGCCAGCACCGTCGTCTCGTAGTCGCACTCCTTGCACATGTAGCTCGGATAGAAGTGGGTTTTCTCGTGCCTTGTCAAGTCACGAAACAGCCGAAACTTCTTCGGGCAGTGCTTGCACGTCAGGTCACCGTCGCTGTGACGCATGAGGTGCTTCTGATAGTTGCTCTTGTGACGAAAAACCTTATTGCACGTCCCGCAAACGAATTCGGGATCGGTCTTCTCCCTCTTCACCTTCGAACTCGGTCGACCTACGGGATTTCCAGTTGTTTTTCTTTTTCGTCCGGCGTGCTTCTTCATGTGCTTACGGAGATTAACGCAAGTGCGAAACACCCGTCCGCACTGATTGCACGTATTCTTACGCTTACCCTTGTGCTCGAGCTCGTGACTATCCATCAACTCCTCGGAGGCGAAGAATATACCGCACGATTTGCAATGCCAAGCCAGCGGCAGGTCGTCGTCGTTCTCCTCCTCGTCCTCCTCGTTGTCGGCAACGTTGCTTTCCTCGATCTCTTTCTTTATATCGTCCGTTATCATCTCCTCCTCGATCTTCGGACACACCGGGCTCGCAGACTCCGTAACATCATCATCATCATCATCATCATCATCATCATCACCATCACCGTCATCATCATCATCATCATCGTCGTCGTCATCATCATCATCATCATTATCATCATCATCATCATCCTCCTCCTCATCCTGCTGTCCCTCCTCCTTCGGCGGTGCGAGCTTCGTCAACGGTTTCACATCTATAGGATCAGCTCCGACTTTCCTCACCAAATCGAGCTTCGCGAACATCACCGTCGGATACAACTCTCCCGCAAACTGGCTGTATCTGTAATACAAAATTCATGAATTGCATCAGTTCTGACGTTCAGAGATTCATTATCAACCGCTTTGATCGTTTTTTGATATTTTTGTCTGTCTTTCTTTTTTTTTTGCTCTTTGTATGTCTATTTTTTTTTTTTTTTTTTTTTTCGTCGTCCACCTAACGAAGCCCGCGAGAGGATATAAGCCCTGAAAACGAAATCGTCGATTGAAGTGTCCCTGAAACTTTGTTGACTCGTCAGAGGCCCTTCGGATTATGTTCAGAGATTCTGATATATGTCTTTTTTTTTTTAATAGAACTACAAGTCGAGCGTGCTTTTAGAGCAATGTGCATCTCAAATTTTTTTTCTTCCATTTGCGAAAATCAATTTATTCGTTTACAACTATCGCTGTGTATATCGCAGCCGGTTGTCAGAAAAGTATACTTTTCACGTAATGTATTCATACTTATATAAATATATTATGAAATTATATAAATAAAAAAAATGGTGATGTAAAATATCGCAGAGTAACATTACAAGTCCTCCCCGGTTCAATCTTCTCCTTGAGGAATGGAATTGGTTTCAGTGTCCGATCGCTTTTTCGTTCTATCGGAATAATGGACCGACGAGACAGTCCAATGCTACGTCGGGTCGACGATGACGACGTTGACGACATGAATCTTGCCGTGGGCGTTCAGGAGCGCCCTCGAAACGAAGGACTTGTTGCAGTAAGTGCACTGGTAGGGTCTCTGACCGGTGTGATAACGCTTATGTATGACGAGGGTCGAGTGTTGGGTGAAAGATTTTCCGCAGGTATCGCAGCTGTAGGGTTTCTCGCCGGTATGGGTTCTCTTGTGAACGACGAGGGTCGTGCGTTTGTGAAAGGCTTTTCCGCACACGTCGCAGACCAGAGATTTCTCGCCGCCGTGGAGTCTCAGATGATCCTGAAGAGAACCCTTCGACGATACGGATTTTCCGCACAGATGGCAGTCGTACTTGTTCTCGCCGGTGTGAGACTTGACGTGAACGACGAGGGAGTTCTTGTAGGCGAACACTTTGCCGCATATTTCGCACTGGTGCTTTATCGGCTTGAAATTCGGATCGTGGATCTTAAGGTGCCGAGCCAGGGTGTGGTTGTTCGGGAAGGATTTCTCACACGAGTGGCAAACGTGCTCCTTGGCTCCGTGTTTCATGTTCATGTGGCCGTGGAGTTCGGCGTTCGTGAAGAAACCCTTGCCGCACGCGTTACAGGAACACGTGTACTTCTCAAAGTGGCGACGCTGATGGGTCGCGAGCTGAGACGCCTGGACGAAGGCCCGACCGCACACGTCACAGACGAAGTTCCTCTCGTGGGTGTGAATCCTCCGATGGACTGCCAGCGTGTTGGTGCGCTTGAAGGACTTGTGGCATATGTCGCACTGGTAGGGACGAGCGTCGCTGTGTGCGACCTGGTGACCGTCGAAGAGATTCTTCGATCTGAAATGCTTTGAGCATATGTCGCACTGGTAAATACAATTCGCCGATTGAACGTTGGATTCGTCATCGTCGATCGGTTCTTCAGGAATCCGAGAGAGGTCCGGGACGACCTTGGATTCTCTAGGCGACTTCACTGAAACCATTGCTTCCTCTGTGTCGGAACTCCGCCGAAGCCCCGATCGAAATTCGGCCTTTACGGGTTTCTGTTCCGGATCTTCGACCGTCGGGTCGATACTCGTCTGCTCGGTGACTTCTTGGACCTTGACCGTTTCACTCGACGACCTGGAAATGCAAGAAAAATGTATGTCAGAGATGGCATTTTTTTTCATTATCGGTCCTGCACCTGCAACAGTTCTTTTTGTACGGAGCGACCTATAATGATTTGAAATACTTCAGCCGGACGAAGATCTACTAGGGGACGGAGCGATTGTCGCGAATAGAAAAAAAAATCTTTTATCTTCCTCCCGTCGTTCGGTCAATTTTATTTCTTCGAGGAATATTACACCCGTGTCATTCCCCTCTGTACAATAACGGTTATTACTATGTACTATAAACTATAGAAATATTTAGGAGCTTGTATACTTTGTAATGAGAATATAATCTTCACGCTGGACTTACCTTAAAGCGATTTTTTTTCTACCAACACTTTCCTAAAAAGAACCTATGAGATCGACAGTTACGTAAAATTATTGTTGCTGGATCAATTCTTTGCCTTCTACGATTTGATCAATTTTTATTAATCACATAGGGCAAGGATATCAATGAGTTACATCGCTAAGTCATGAACGCGGTTCGGCAATATACAGAAATTTCGTTGTTTCGTATATCGATGGCAAAACCAGAGTCTATCATTGATTGTTTCGGCAACTCGATCGATGGGTTGTAAGTCCTGAGCCAGAAGTAAATATTGTCAACGTTAACACAGGATCTGAAAGACCCGGGTTATCGAACTAAAAAAAGTCGGTCAATGTCCAATTCGCAAACGAACAGGCTTCTTATGAATTTGAAGTATATCAAGGATGCTTCGCTCATAAATTGACTAGGAAAAGTCGCAATTTTTTAAAGCTAATCCTGTATAACTTTCCCGCATTATTATTTTGCATAATCAATGTTCTTAGCGACTCCGATAAGTTTGATTTTTTTATTCATATTTTCATGCCATTGGGAGTAACTTTTCCGCTTTTGGTTGGAAAAGTATATGCGATGCATCCTTAACGTAAAACATGATGCAACGAAGTTCGTGGCGCACCCCGATTCTTCCATCGAGAGTCCCACAAAAAAAAAAAAAAAAAAAATCATTTCGTCCCGTTGTGCGACTTGACGTGAGAATTCAGAGATCCCTGCTGGGTGAATGTTTTCTGGCATATCTTGCACTCGTAAGGTCGCTCGCCGGTATGAGTCCTCAGATGAACGATCAGATATTTTCTGACGCTGAATGCCTTGCCGCAAATCTCGCAGACGTGGGGCTTCTCGCCAGAGTGTATCCTCATGTGTATCTGCAGATAGGTCTTGCTCGAGACCGATTTGCCACATATCTCGCAAGCTATCTGATTCTCGCCGCTGTGTATCTTAAGGTGTACCTTGAGAGCGGCCTTCCAGTAACTCTCGAAACTGCACAAGTTGCATTTGTGTTTCTCACGCTGGCCGTGCGACTTCATGTGCATATTGAGATACGCAGCGCTCGCGTACGGTGTGTTGCATATTGTGCAGGCGAACGGTTTCTCGCCGGTGTGAGTCAGCAGATGACGCTCCAGAGTTTGATTCGTGTAAAATCCCTTACTGCATATCTCGCAGTGGATAACGTACTCCTGATTGTGTTTCTTCTTGTGGAGCCTCAAATCGTAGCCGGACACCTTTGACACACCACATATGTCGCAGACGAATTTTTTGTTGTGCTGCTTAAGATGAGTCTTGAGGAACTCCTCGGTCTTGAAGGACTTCCCACATAGGAGACACGGAAACGGCTTGTCCTCCTGGTGAGCCTTGATTATGTGCTTTCGAAGTTTCTCCTCGTCGATGAAAAATTTGTCGCACTCGTCGCACGGACCACCCGGCTTCCTCTCGTGGTTCTGACAATGCTTCAAATACTGAAGCTTCTTTCTCATTGTCTTGCCGCACGTGTCGCAGACATACTGCTTTTGCGATTTTCTCGGTTTCTCCGACCTGCAGCGAGAACGTTTCCGCGTTTTTTCCTTCCGCGTTTTAGTCTTGATATCTTCGACGTCCACCGTGTACTCCAGTGTCTCCGTGACAACCTCGTGGCCCTCGAAACTCTGATACTCCTCCGTGTATTCATCGTCGTCATCCTCCTCGGCGTCTATAACGTACTCTTCGGCGAGCTCGATCGGCTCCAATTTCGTCGACTCTTCGTCCACTGGTGCACACCTGAAAACGACAAACTACGTCAGCGAAAAAAAGTACTTGTCGACTTGGAACCATCTTCGAAGAGACGAGTGAGTTTGCTTTTTTATTGTCGCGACGCCGTTGACTCTTTTCCTTTTTTGTGTTGTTTTTATCTACCTCGGGAATATTAGAAGAATAAATACCAGACTTCGAGATCCGGTGAGAAATAACTTGCAAGACGATTCTTTTTCTTTTTTTTTCGATCGAGACTCTATCGCTTCGGCGCTGCGAGGAACAGGATTTGTTATAGGTTTTTACTCAATAATGAAGAAATTGTTAATATTATTTTTTAATTATGAGTCTTTATTATTTTACGGTATAGTCATCGAGCCGGGTTCGATAATGGCCAGATAGTTTGAATGTTGGAACCATACACTATTTTTTAGCACACATATTTCCGCCACTACCCAACTAATGCTAAAAGATGAACGAATCGACTGAAAATCTTTAATCCCGCAATTATGTACGTCTCAAATTGTTTCCGCATGGTTTCTACAATTTTATGTACAAACACGTACGCGATCCTGTCGATCATTGGGTGAAGCTATTGTTGCGAATGAGGCACCTGTAGAGTCCTTCGCCGGTTTGGGTGCGGCAATAATTGGTTAGTTAACTACCGTCATCCAGTTTTTTAACAATAAAAATTAACATCGTTGGATGTTGAATTTTTCAATATCTTTCATGTCTCCTTCCTCCTCGACGCATTTCTTCTGACGGCCGCAGGACTTGAGATGTTTCATAAGGCTCGATCGCTGGGTGAAGCTATTGTCGCACATGAAGCACCTGTAAGGTCTGTCGCCTGTGTGGGTGCGGCGATGCTTGGTCAGGTATTTTCTCGACAGGAATCGTTTTCCACAGAATTCGCATATCTCCGGTTTCTCTCCGGTGTGCATCCTTACGTGGGTCTTCATGTACTGCCGTCGTATGAATTTCCCGCATATCTGGCATTCGATCCTTCCCTCGCCGGTATGAGTGTCCCTGTGCTCCTTGTAGCAGTAACTGTAGAAGGTCTCGAAGCTGCACAGTTCGCACTTGAATTTTTTTCTCGTCTCCGGGTCGAGATGAGTTCTCATGTGACTCCGAAGATATACCCGGTTGGCGAACGCTCTCTTGCAGACCTCGCACGCTATAGTCTTCTCCTTGGTGTGCGTTGTCATGTGAACGTTTAGCGTCGCTCGGTAGTAAAAACCCTTGTTGCACACCTCGCAGAACACCGAGTAATCAGCTCTGTGGCGCCTTATGTGCTGCTCCAGGCACCAGGCGGACGCCAGGACGGCACCGCATATGTCGCACACGCTCGGCGATCCGTGAAGACGCATGTGGACTCTGATGTATCTCTTCTTCTTGAATTTTTTGTGACAAATGTCGCACTCGATGGGCCCAGCCAGGTAGAGTGTGTCCTCCCTGACTTGGTCGGTCTCGGCTTCCTGTACGAAGGGCCGATGTAATTTTATAACTTCCCTGTACTCCCTGCAACGTTTTCTCTGGTGTCTCAGAAGCGACGTGTTCTTCGTGAATTTCTCGCCGCAATACGGACAAGAAAAATCTGCCAGTCTCCTCTCGCGAATATTCCGCCGTACCCGACGAATCTCCTGCTCAGTCCTGTGCAGCAGCAGGGCGTCTTCGGAGTCGTGATACTCGTCGCAGGAGTCGCACCTGTGCTGCTCCGTTCGCCGATTCCGCTCGCAGACCTTTACCTCGGCGTTTATTATACAATCGACTACCTCCGATACTCTATCGTCGAACTCATCCCTCCCGTCCAATCGAGTCGTACCCGATGATGGACGCGACTTCCTGGCATTCCGCAGATTCCCTTGCTGCAGCCTGAAATAGAAAAAACAAGAATATATCCTATAAGCGGAATCTCTACTTGATTTTGTTCGACTCTCTGCAACAATACTGGTTCTTACGACCTTTGAGAGACGGTAGGAACACGCTCGGATTTGACGACTCTTCTTTCTCCAATGATGTTTTCATATATACTTTTTTTTTACAGGAATTCATTTTTTATCCGACTTGCATGCATTCGACGAAAACGACGAAACTCGATGCTCCGAGCTTTTTTCCTCTGGACGACATGCATTCCAAGGTCACGAATCGAGCCGAATCTTGCAGACGAGGGAGGTAGCCACAGATGATGAAGATACTGACGGGGGTTCGTAGGATGCGGGAAAGATTGATCGGACGAATCTATCGAGTTCGCACAAGAGAAGTTTTTTAAAAGTATATAATGCTGCTTTATTTAAGACTGTCGTACATAAAACTCCTGTTGAAAAATTGCTTGATACCAAACACAAGTATATCCTCCGGTGAACCTCGTTCATCGATAGACGATTTCCGATTTTTTATTTTATTTTTTTTAGTTTTTAGTACGTTAAACGTGTTTTAAAACCTAACAAAACGAATAGGATCTGTGGAGCGTAGCTCGCACGACGAAGCAGTGCGCTTTTCGGGAATACAAACTCGCTTATAGCTTAGGATATAAAACTCCGCCCCTTCATCGAGATACTCGTAGGCTTCGCGGAACAGTTTTTCTTCTCTACAAAAAATTCGAGGCCGACATGAAAACAGAACGTGATTTGAAACCAAGCGCTGAATTAATATTGGGGTTTTCTTTTTTTTGCATAATATGTACAGATATATGCATTGTCCCTGTATCCAATTGACTCGATGTACGGCACTTCTAGAGTTCAAACGAATCGGACACGGAACTATCGTGACTTCGTGCGCATTTCTATAAATGTAATTTTTTTGAATATGTATTTGCGTCGCAAATGCGTTTGTCGATTCGTGTACTAAACCGGATGCTCGCTAAAAAAAAAGTTCATTCGCTCGATTGCACTCACACTCTATTATATCGCTTCCGACTTTACATCGTTCCATGACTCATTTGTGGAATGTTTTGCGGAAGTGAAAAAGATTCGTGTATGACTGACACTAATTGCAATTATTTATGGCAAAGCTGAATATAAACATAAACATCTTGTCTTGCGAAAAAAAAAACCGAGCGAAATGTACATCGCGGATTAATCTCATTCGTTGAATTCGTGCGTTGGGACGTTGATACAGAAAAAAGAAAAATAAAAAATAAAAACAGTTCACGTCTTTCGCGCGTTCAGGGGAAATAAGGCACGGATCAGTTTGTTCGAGCACGATTATTGTTAACTCGCGCCGATAATATAATATACTCACGCCGTATTCGAGCTCTGGACGTAAACTATGTTCTATGTGCTCGCTGCTCAAAACTATTCGACGGTTTTGCTGTGCGGATCAAATATCTACGGTCAATTGAGTAGTAAATACTATAAAGCGTGGACACTAGGATACGCGTCGCATAAAAACTTCCAATGTCGAATATATATATATATATATATATATATATATATATATATGTATGTATATATATAAAAAGAAAAAAAACAATAATACGGACGCTTTGTCATCAATAATTAACAACGACGGACGGGAACGTAGAGTATAAATGTAGTACTAGTAGTAGTAGTAGTAGTAGTAGTAGTAGTAGTAGTGGTAGTAGTAGTAGTAGTAGTAGTAGTAGTAGTAGTAGTAGTAGTAGTAGTAGTAGTAGTAGTAGTAGTAGTAGTAGTAGTAGTAGTAGTAGTAGTAGTAGTAGTTAACCAGATATATATAATAAAAATAAAAAAAAGATTGCCACACAGGAACATAACTTTCTCGACACGCGATCTCACCCGCATACTTCTCCCCCGTGATGTGATGTCTCGACCACAACGATGAACACGACGAAATAAATAAATGATCGTAAAAATTGTATTAAAAAAATCTTGTCGAACAGGAAGATAGAACGTAATCTGAGTGATGTATATCGATCAATATTGCAGAAAAAATAATGAGCACGAACCGCAAGCTTTGCACGCATTTTGTGACCTAATAAATTTTTAACATCGAGGCTTCTGGCCCGTAAAAGAAGCTTTTTCTTTTCAACTCATATATAATATCAATTCCGAAATATAACAAGTACAATAATCCAACAATCATAGTTTCAATGAGAAATAAAAAAAATGAACAATCCATACTGCACGATTCCCAAAAGCTGCACACTCAAATATCTTTCCCTCGTAATTTCTTTTTTCATTCTTTCTCCAAACGAAGCTAAATTTAGTAACAATGAAATCTCGGGACAGTGCTCGAAGACGAATACCGTGTTAAAAAAAAAAATTCAACCATTGAGCAAAACCCCGACAGTCTCGAGAGGCTGTGAGCGTTCCTCGTTCTGCTGCATGACGTCTTGCTGCTGGTGCATCTGATCGGTTTGATGCTGCTGGGCTTGCTGCGCTCTCGCATTCTGTTTAGCGTGGGTCTTCAAGTGGCTGTTGAGCATCGTTTTCGAGGCGAATGATTTGTGACAAAAAGTGCATGGATATGGTCTGTCGCCAGTGTGACCGCGAAGATGTACGACCAGTGTCGTTCGCTGGGTGAATCGTTTCTCGCAGTGAGTGCACTGGTGCGGTCGCTCGCCAGTGTGCGTGCGTCTGTGAACGCTGAGGTAGTTTTGTGATATGAAACCCTTGCCGCATAGATCGCAAACGTGCGGCTTCTCGCCGGTGTGCTTTCTCACGTGAACGGTGAGGTAGGTCTTGCTCGACACGGCCTTGCCGCATATGTGACAAACGTACTCGTTCTGTGGACCGCCGGTGCCGTGCGTGCGCATGTGAACGAGAAGAACCTGCTTCCGAGAAAAACGCTTGTTGCACAGCTCGCATAGATGCTTCTTCTGGGGCGGAACGTAGTCAGGCTGGTGGAGCTTGGCGTGCAGCCTCAGTCCCTGACGGTAGCGAAAAGTCGCGTTGCATATTCCGCACTGGAACGGCTTTTCCCTTGAGTGGACCAGCTGGTGCTCCTGATAACTGTTTCGGGCGTAGAAACCCGTGCCGCAAACCTCGCAGTGGTACTTGTACTCGAGATTGTGACGTCTCTGGTGGCTTATCAAATTCTGACGATGGGCACTGGCGTAACCGCAGGTCTCGCAGGTATGATTCTTCTCGACCGCGTGCATCTGCTGATGATGCTTCCTCAGAACCGACGATGAGGTGAAGTTCCGACCGCAATGGTCGCACACGTACACTACCTTCGGGTCGATCGGGTCGAGAGGATCGTCGTCGCACATTACCTTCATATCATTGACGCCGCACTGTCCCTGCGACAGCATTGACAGTTTCGAAACAAAATATCTGTAAATAAGAGAGACACAAGGGAATCAATTCATCTGAATAGTCATTATCTTGGAGGTTTCTTTTTCTTTTTTTTTTTTTTTTGAAACTTACACTTCTCTTATCTCTCATTATTTATCATTCTTCCGTTTTTTCCGGATAATCTTTTATTGTTTTTATTGATTTTCTTGGGTGCTCTGTTTTGCTTACGCGCTCTTTGGGTTTACGAACGATTTTTGTTTTGGAAACAACAAAAAATTGGTGTGTTGTAAGCTCGATTGATAAAGAATTGATTTAGTAGATTTTTTTTGTTTACATTTTCTTTCTAACTTGGGGGTAAATCAGCACAATCTGCAATTAAAAAGAAGAAAACATATTTCACCAACCACCCTGTGCAACACTCTGAGAAATCTCGGAACAGAACCGATCGTCGTTCTTTATTATTATTTTTCTTTTTCTGTTTCATCTCGTCACCAGCAAATAATTCAAGGCACGATGAATTTGAATAGATTTGTAAAGTTTTATTATCGAATTGTATACAGAACGTGATCAGTATTCGAAATTTAATTTAAATCTTACCTTGGGATTACGCACTGTGTCTCTGTCTCTCCGCAATAAGCTCAGAGATCGATAAGCCAACGATGTAATGTTTTTTTTGCGCCCTCTAGATTATCAATCTTTCAATGCGGTAAAGCGTCCTGTGTTTCAATTTATTGAACTAGTCTTATATATATTTTGGAAAGTTTTTTGTTTGTTTGATTGTTTATTTGTTTGTCCCAATTTTCAAGAATCCAGGGGTTCCCCCTAGGGGGGGGGGGGGGACGTCCCTATTATTCTAAATCCCCCTAGATGGTCCCCTCCCAGGCCCTGATTATTCCAAGTCCCCCCAGTGAACTCTTTTCCAGGCCCTGATTATTGCAAGTCCCCTAGGGGCGTCCCTCCCAAGCCTGATAACTATTCCTTTATTATATTATTATTCTGGTACTATTCTGTGCGTCTCGGTGAGTTGTGCACAATAATACGGTACACAATAGCGCTGTGCACTATCGTCGTTTGCAGAAAAACTCATTTTTCAACCGGAAATACGTAACTTCCGGTTCGAAAAGTGAGATTTTCAAACCACAAGTGAAATTTCCAGTAAATCTTCGGAAATCTAAATTTTCGATTTCTAAATTCCATAGTCCATAGCAAGGGCACGAAGCGCCCGAGCGACACATCCCGCTAGTTCTTCCATAAATTACCTCGACATCGTATTATAGTAGATTTAATGTCTAAAGTTTCTTCGCGAGTTTGAGACGACAGAGTAGAGGGAAAAAAACCCCAATGAAAAGAATGCTTCAAACGAAATACTATGGTTCGATTAAGGCGATGTGACAACACCCCTTCGTCGAAACCCGACTCGGGCTCGGGCGATAAAGAAAAATGCAATCAATTTTGTTCACTTCTGCCATTCATTTCCGATTTAATACCATACGAAACCCATACGAATACCCCATACGAATACCTCCCTTCCCATCCATCCCGGGCTCAGTCGGTATCAAAAACTGTAATAAACTTTTCTCATGGATTCTCGTACAAACGGTCAAAAGAAAAGTCACATCGAAAGCGGATATCACGCCAGCTTTCGGTGAAACTTTTCTTCTGACTGTGTACACAGGCCCGGTTTAGAATAGTTGATTGCAGTTTTTATTACCGACCGCGATATTTCACATGCTCTTAACGCAAATTTTTTTACGAAGCCGATATTAATTCAGCTTCGTGTAAGAGTTAACTTTTAAACGATGATCTTCCGTCTGGTTAAAAAAATGTATTACAATTTTCTTTACCGACCGCGATACATCACATCTCGTGAAGCACTTTTTTTCATTGGATGAGAAACCGCGGTTCGCGACGACGAAAGAAATTCTTAAATACCAAGTTTACAGTTATTAACATTCAACAAGAATTGCTGATACACCGATATCCCACTTGAATTTCCGGCAAAACGTTTCTGTTACCTGGTGCACCGTTAAAACAGTATTTTACCTTTTCGCTATTGCTTCCTACGATCGAAAAATCTACGATGCTATTTCATTGGCAACGATTTTAATATCTATACGAGTAACAATGTATCGAAAAAAACTTCTCGAATAATATTCTTTTTCGTACAGTCAACTACCCCGCGTATATTTAAATTCCTAACGAAAGGCACCTGTGAATTCCCCGAGATATGCTTGCTCCACGTAGTCCAAAACTTTCGTTGAACCGACGAAAAACTCGCGCAGCTTTTGCTGTACGATATCGCTACATTTTGTACATCTACAGCGATACAGATTTTATTCAATCTCAATTATTTGCCGCTGTTCTTCGCTATCTTTTTTATAAACTATAAAATTGAACGCGTTACAGAATTTACGTCTGTAAAATCTTCGGTACCTCGAGATATCGCACAGCAGAACCTCCAGTTTCGTTTACCCTCAGTATCGAATAGCTCAACGTTTTAAAGTTACTTTCAAATATACCCGATAAATTCCTTACGATAAATATTGTACTAAAATACTAGAACAGTATATAAACATAGAAACGAGTATCACAGCGACGACAATAAAAGTGTTTTGTTTTTCGTTTTTTTTTTTTTTTTATCGAAAGAAACATTCCTATCCTCAGTGTTTCTTCATGTGATTGAGCATAATCGTACGTGTGACGAAACCCTTGCCGCACAATGTACACGTGTACGGTCTCTCGCCGGTGTGGTATCGCCGATGAACGGTGAGTGTCGACGCCTGGGTGAACGATTTGCCGCACATGGCGCAGAGATACGGTCTCTCGCCGGTGTGGATGCGCTGATGAACGACGTAATACTTTCGATGGGTGAAACCCTTCCCGCATACATCGCAGACGAGCGGACGCGACCTGTGAACGGCCTTGTGACTCGTCAGCGACTCAATCGTCAAAAATTGTTTGGTGCAAGAGTCGCACGGATACGAGGCGGCTGGTTTGTTCGCCGGTGTGGCCACGTTATTTCCTAGCGCAGTGCTGTTCGACGTCGACGCTACGTGGTTAACAGAATTCATCGAGTTACCACCCGCAGTGACGTTGGTCGTCGGTGCGGCGTTACCGGCGCCGCCGGCTGGCGGTTTGTGAGTTTTGGCGTGATGATTGTACAGATTTCTTGTCTCAAATCGCATCAGGCATCGCGGACAGGAGTACGGCTTGTCCTGTCCAGAAACGTGCATCCTCTTATGACGCTCGAGCAAGGTGCGGTAGCGAAAACTGGCCTGGCACCTGTCACATCCGAACGTCTGGTCGTTGATCGTTTCCTGGGTGTTGGCGGTCGGGTTGTTGACCGCGCCGCTGTTCGGCTGCATCAGAGGAGATGCTACCGGAGACGCGGAGTGAGCCATCTCATGCATCCTCAGGTGACTCAGAGTGGGAAATGTTCTCGGGCACAGGCCGCACGAGTACTTTATATGCGTCTCGTTGACATCGTGACGACGATTGTGGTGATGATGATGATGAAACTCGTTCGATACGTGAATCGGATGACTCGTTCTCACGTGATAATTGAGCTTCGCTACACTGCGAAATTCGAGTCCGCAACTCTGACACGGATGCGACTCGATGTGTATCTGGAGATGCTCGAGAGGCGGCTGCTCGAGGGACAGCAGCGAGGATGCGTGAGACGTGTGGTGATAGACCGACGAGGTCGGTGGGGCCATCTGAAATGTCGACGATAGCATCATCGGGTAGTTGGAAAAGATGCTCGGCTGAAGGAGGCTACAACAGCCGGTCAACGATCCAACATCGCCCGTTTCCGGGGATGGCGAAAGAATCTGTCGCAGCATTCCCGACAATCCACCGAAGCTCTCTCCTTCCCTGTAAGGACAAAACCCAACAACAATGGCATGGGATAATGTTCCCTTGCGACAGAACTTTTGTGGACTTTTGCATTTTTCTTTTTTCTTTTTTTTTTTGTATGCATGGCTTGCGCGATTTTTTTTTTTTTTTTTTTTTTTTGCGACGTCGATAAGAGTAGGCAGGCGGTGGTATAAACAGATAATACTGAGATGGACATGTTTTGCGAGTGATTCTGCGAGGTGGACGTGCAAGGTGCTTTGCTCGTTGCTCGGACTGTCGGGGAAACAAGAAACAACTGTATCGACGACGAGGATTCGTGGAATATATATATTTTGATTTCTTTCAGATCTTCCACTGCAATCGATGCCTACTAAATTTTTTTTCAACTTTCTCATCATACTTGCCTCGATAGTACGAAATGATTATTGTGAAATCATTGGGAAGGGTCAAATGTTAATAATTCACTAGTAGAATTCCAAAGATCGAGTCTGTTCGACTGCGCAATTAAAATCATAATATAAAATTAACAATAGTGAAGAAGGAACCGTGTTCTCACCTTCGTGTAAACTTGGTCGGCACGCAGATCTATTACCCTCTTCTAGCTTCGACTCGAGATCGTAGAGTCGACGTAATAGGCCCGGTAATCTTCTTTGTTTCCGTTGTTCAAGGCGAGCACTCACTTTATTACACGTTTATCGTAAAGCAGTGAAAATATTGCAGTGTAAATACTGCATGTTGCAATATTCGACAGTAAAAAATAAATATGAAAAAAAATTACAATACGTACAAATATTTAAAGATCGACGGGTGTGCAAATCATCACATTGAGCGAACAAACTTGGAGACTAAATACTCGTCAGTATCGAGCGTCCACTGATTCGTTTCAATGCGATTAACGCACAAAAATGCATAGATGAATAAAAATTTGTATTATATACATAAAGTGGCACGATCCAAAAGCGGCGCATCGAACAGAAAACAATTCAGCAGCCGGACCGATGCAAATTTGTCGAGAAAACAAAAACAAAAAGCGGAGCGTAAATCGTGCTCAGAGCACACGCCACTGACAATACAGAAAAAAAAACAAAGAGTTAATTATTTAACGGTATGAGTTTCGATGCAAATTGCAAACGAAAGTTAAACAAATTAGTCACGCGCCAAAGAAAATATCTCGTCGGCACGTGATCTTAATGAGCCGGGAGCGAATATCGCTCCCACGCGCCGTAGCCTCGGTCAAGACGCGCCTCCGCGCCTCGGCGAGAACCGGTTCGTAAAATAATAAAAGAGAAAAAAATAAAAAATCCCGTGAAACCCTTCGTTCAAGTTTCTCAGCGTCGAAGGACACGTGCCTTCCACATTGTGGGAGGGAGGGACGAGTTTTGCCGGAGGGCAATTTAACGACGGAAAAAAAAAAAGAAAAAAAGAAGAAGAGGGTTCACTCGAACGATATCCCAGCTGCTCGACGAGCTCGCAAGAATTTCGATAAATTCGAGTGACAAAAATTCATTATACAACGATAAATAAATAAATCGCAGATTGATGTATATTCGATTATTACTAAATAGTTTCAGTTACGTATTTAAGATAATGAAATACTCGCCTTTCGGTTTTAGTTCGACGCGTCGAACCTCGGTCAATCCTCTCGTACGGATACAGTTTCGGAATAAAAAATTCCGCAACGGGCAACTCTTGACTTGTCGCGGTCTCTTCGTCGGAATGATTCGATCGACGATGAATATCGTTCTTCTTTCAGAGTTTTCTTCACTTGCCTCGTCGTTCGAAGCGTCACAGCTTCGAGATCGAGCCTCTATCCGGTGTTATTCGACTCGAGAAGTTTTTTTTTTTGTTCTGTTTTGCTTTTCGACGCCGATAGTGCACGAGTTATGAAACGTTAATCGCGACTTTTCATCGATTACACGCGCACTTTAAATTGTTTTTTTTTTCGGACGTCGACATTTTTCATCGTTCACGGATAACAAACGAACCCTTACATCTAAACGATACGGCAAATACTACTACTATACGAATATATTTATATATATATATATGTATATGTATATACTAATTATATCTGACGATTTTGAAGTATCGATTAGATCGAGTATAATTTTTTTTTCAAGAGTATCAAACAAATGACGGTATATACGTGTTAAGTAAAGTAAAGAGACGTTCGTCAGGGTGGATTGGAGGGCGATGCGATTCGGTAACGACCAAATCTAACGGGCGATGAAACGTAATTTACGAGCTATCGATCGTCAGTGGGTACGTTGTTCTTTTTTTCTTTTCTTTTTTTCGACCAACTCTGGTCAAGTGCGGCATTAGTGCCTTTACGTAAGCGTGGGAATGTTATATCGACAACATGTAACATCGTTACTTAATGGACAGAGAGATCATCGATGATACGAATTTTTTTTAATTATAAAAAAAAAATTATTCATTCAATAGTAATAACGGAATGATTTATTTTCGTATCGAAGAAATCGGTCCGTCCATTTTGTAGACAAAAATGTCTAAGACAGCGAATGTTCAAACGAGAAGCTTGAATTATAAAATCATCGACAGGTTAGTAATGTACGATAGTACATTATTATGGTTCAATTTAACGGAGCACGTGGAGAATAAATGTTGCATCTCGTTCGAACGTACCGCCTGATACATGCTTCATTTATCCATATAGACAACATATTATAGAGGCGACCAGCGATTAGAACATCATCGGAAATTCCCGTATTTAGTTTGACTTGATAAAACTATATTTATTGTAATAACGTCGTGTCGATCCGGATTTATGGCAAACTTATTTACGTTTATCAAGATCGTTGAAAGACTTTATTTGAAAAAATGAAAGCGTTTCAGAGTTTCATTGCCACGATCAAATCGCTGGATACCTAGAGCCAATGATGGTTGTGGGGTGTGTGCGTACTTACCACAAAAACTAGCGGGGTTCATAGCCCCGACGAGAAACACAAGAAAATAACGATTCATTGAATTGTAAGCTTTGAATTATCGCGAACATTCTTTTTTTAAATAATAATATTCAGTTGCGAATATATGAATACGTGTAAAATTTCAAACATGTCGAATTCCAAATAAAATGCTTTCAAACCAAGACGATCCCGGTGTCGATAACGTTATAATTGACGATCAACATTGATAAATCGAGTCAAATTTTGAGCGTGAATGAATGACGTCGTGTAATTGTTTTCTTCTATTCACGAATGTGTTTGTGTTCGCCACAACAGTCATCCTTGGCCCTCATACGTTTCGACGTGAAAAATAGAAAACTCACCCTGACTTGGGATCGCCGTCTGCCGTTGGCATCACCATTTCGGGCATTTCCCCGATCTTCTGTTGCTGAAGTCCGGACGGACCGGCCTCGTCGCATGCCAGCGAAACGTTTACGAACGTCGTGGGCTCGATCGTTCTACTGCTATTGGGGTCTTCTTCACTCTCTTCCTTTACGGGTAAGCCTGCGGGGAAAGCAGCACAGTTAAAAAGAACTCGCAAAGATAATAACAAGGAAATCGAGGATTATTACGGCAAACATTTTCTCCGCATCAAAAATAACTTTTGAGCAATGGTAAGAGAGAAAATAATACATTCCCCCCCCCCCCCCCCATTCCCAATTTGTCTATATAAATTCGATTAATTGCAACACAGATCAAAAATTTTGTACATTCAATCGATTGCAAAATTTGCTCGAATGTAAAATGAAAGTCTCAGTGTTCGAATTTGCTGTATCATTCCAAAAATATCTTAATAACATCAGTAGCATGAAATATTTCAATATATGCTGCACTTGTATTTATTTTATATTATTATATAATTGCGATAATTAGGTAGATTTCCGAAAAGCAGAAAATAATAGAAATAAAAAAGAAAGGGTACTAGTTTTACCATCGTCGCCGTCGCATTCGTCGTCAGAGTTGTCGTCCTCCTCGCTCTCGTCCTCGTCGTCGTCCTGATTCGACGATGGATTAATGACTTTTTGTTGCGCAATTTGTTCGTGGGTCGATTGTGTGCTAGGCCCAGGTACAGCTTGTACATTTTGAACGGAGTTGCCGCCCGTGTCCATAGGAACTGAGGTCATTTGTTGCTGTTGCTGGGACTGCTGTTGCTGGCCGGAGGAAGTAATCATCATGGGCATACCCATACCCATGGTGTCCATCATTCCCATACCCATGTTGTTCGGATGATCGTTCACTTGCTGCATAACTGAGCCGTCCAGCCTGTTCTCCACTGGATTCTGACCAGGTTTCATCAAGCTCTGCAACGCATTCAAACACAAGCAAACAAAAATTAATAATCGTTTTCTATGTACGAAGCCGAAAATTTATGACAAACTCACACTCAAATTGACAAAAATGTTTATACTCAATGTGCACGCTTGTTGGATGGGTAGTCAATATAAACAGTGAGAAACAAATTTGCCAATGACAAAATACTGTTGACGTATAAACTCTTTGTTTTTTCTCACTGAACTCAGTTGGCATTGAATCAATCTTCGGTAACCAAGTGGAAAAACAAAAGTGAGAGAAAATTCTAACCTGGTTGTGAGACCCCGTAACGTATCCCTGTTTGTCGTCCAAGTTCACGTCGCCGAGCCATTGCAATAGTTGTTTTTCGGCGCTCGCCGTTGTATTCCAAAATTGATATAATAATTCTACTTTGTACACGCAGTCATCACATATTTTCTTGGGTAGTTTGTCCTCTCTAGCGACCTGCAATGTAAATTTTTTTTTAATCTTTAATAAAATAAATAAATAAAATAATAAGAACAAAAATTGAACATTTTCTACGGTCTCATACGAAAAATCATTTTACCACGAGACCGTTATTTTTAACGTCACGAAGACGCGACGCAATGCTCGATACAATGAATGTTATAAAAATAAATAGATTGTGTATTGGTAAAGAAAAATAAAAAAATTTGTTTCGAGGACGACAGAAACAAAGGGAAATGGCGGGAGGGCCGCGGGAGGGGGGGGGGGGGGGATGCACGCGGCCGGTAATGGGATATACGGCGTCGACGATCGATTTGGCCGATAGTTACGCGCTCCGTAATTCCCGTTTTGTAGATCGATGTGACCTTCGTCGCTTTCCCGAATCGAAAAGTGTGGAATTAATCCCGAAAGTGGCAATCACGATGTAATCTTCGGATACGAAATGGTGGTTGAGAGGAGGGACGCGAGGGGAACGAGAACGGCAAGCCAGTCGAATCGATCTCTCCGACACTCGAGCGGTAGAGCGGCCATCGAATATAAAACAAACGAAAAAATTCTTTGTTTCAGCAACTAAGCAATTTATTTATCGACTCCGACATGTCCTCATACCCGTGATTCCCGCTTTGTAAAAATTCTGTAACGACCTTACGCCGGTTCCCCGATGTCTCGGGTCGCCGATCGATCCGCATGTCTCTCGCCGTCCAGGGACGCTAACCGCGTGGCGGAATACTCGTTGTTTCGCGATAGACAAAAGAAAAAACAAATAACATTGATTTCGTGGGACACGGAGAGGATCCGCTCGAATATTTTCTCTCACAAAATTCACATAAATAACTGGAGCATAGATAAAACGAACGAACCTGGGTGAAGCGTTCGTACAGGAGTTACGAAAACGCGTTCGGACAGGCAGACTTTCCGTGAGATAATGGAAGCGCCGCGATACGTTTTTTCCATTAAATTCACAAAGATATTCAAAAATCTCTTGGGCGTCGTGGCGAAAAAAAAGCGCGGCAAACAATGCCCCGAGCGATAAGGCAAGTGTGTCAAGTCGTGCTAAAAGAAAAATGCATCGAGGAGGACACTAATAAATGCGAGTACGTGTATATCGTGCATGTAAATACGGACAGCTAGTCTAGCATTGCGAGGCGGCTGATAGGGAGAAGGGGGAGTGAACGCACAGTCCGAGGTTTATCGTCGGGCTCGGGAACGCGTGATCGAAATATACGAAAAACGCCGTTTCTCGATAGGGTTGTTCAACAAGTACTTATAGGCAGGATAATGTACGTCGTGGTGTAGTCGCGAGTTGTCGAAAAAACACACAATGAGAATATCAAGATGGCGGTTTTAACGTTCGAGGCGATGGCGTAGTTGACAATGGCTTACCTTGACCGGTAGACAGGCGGCGATCTTTAGGAAAATCTGCCGTACGTCACCCTCACCCTCGAATATTGGTACGGAAACGCGATCTTTCACGAGACACAATCGGCACAGGTCCAAGTAATCAAGGGACGACATTTTCTCGTATAAAACGCCAGTTCGAGACGCCAAGCCGCGCCCGTGGACGCGAACGCTGTTTCGTCGAAAGCCGCTGAACAGGACCGTCGTCGTCGCGTCGCTGGCGCTACTATACGCGTCGTTCCTTCCTTCACTCCTCCGCCATTCGGGTAACTTCGGCCGCGTTCGGCTGAGATCGAGACCGACGCCGTTTATCGATTAGGCGGCTCTTCGCGACGCCAGCCGCAGGAACGTAACTCTCGAGTCAGTGCCCGAAAGTTTTTTGACAAATTTCATTCGAGTATCTGCGATTAAATGATATTCACTCGTGAAGCTTGTGACGCCGCGAGGAATTCAATTAATGATATTTAATATATAAGTATATAAGTTACGTGTATTTATTACATCAGCAAGTATGTAAACACCTGCTATTGGGCGAATGATAGTTTTTCCTTTTTTTTAAGTATCAGATTCTGAATCGAGCGAATTTTATTTTTAGGGAATAAATAACACTTACTTTTGCGCTTCGTCATTAGCGGATATGAACTTTAATGACAATGTTATATAGATAAGGCATTTTTTTATTTAAAAAAAAACAATATCGAGGCCCTTAAGTTTGATGCGCCGGTCATGGTGTATATGCTATTCGGAATGGACTACAGCAGACTGTAGATTTTTCCGATGATGCTGAAAAATGTACTACAGTAAATTACAATCGTTAAATAAAGTAATAACCAAGGGATAAACATTTGATGTGGGCAAAAAAAAATTTGTTCAATCAAATATAAATCTCGATGGCTTTGAAAATGTTATAACATCACAAGATTTTTATATAAATAGAATATATTTATATAAATGGGCCGCTATGAATTATCATTCAATGTCCGGTGACAATTTTAACTAATATAAAAAGTATATGTTCTCCGATATTCGATATTGTTATAATTTGTTTCTTTATTTCACGTAAGATATTTATTTATTTTTTGCCCATCTCCGAATATAAATAGAATCACTGATATAGTCTAAAAAAACTGCTTTATTGTGGCAGAACACATGTATTATCATGTACCAGCATATAATCAGGAAGTCCATAGTAATTTACAAATTACGATTCAATTGGAGGTCGATACACGGTGGCCGTGGGTGTGTGCCCGTATGTGTCCCGGTGGTTGCGTACGATATTTTATATATGTATATATATGTGTATATACATATATCCATATATTTATATATCCATAAATATAGATATATGCAGCGTCACCGTGCCGGTGGTGAAACGATCGCAAGCGAATGTCGTCGGCGCATGAGCAGATAATCCTTTTTCATTGCGGATGTAGGGTTCAGGTTGCAACAATGAGAGACTTTCTCGGGACGTTGTTCGCGCGAGGCTCATTAATCTCCAGCCTCTCCTGCAAACCTCTCTACATAGCATCGACGAGGCCGCGCGTTATTTATTTTATTTGAAAAAAAGGGATATGTGGAATATCAATTCGTGTTTTTTTTCCACCCGAACTAGCGATCTTCCATCCCTTACGATTCGGCTTTTTCTCGATGCAACTTCTGTTGCGTACAAGTTCTCTTTTTTCCCCGAACTCGAAAAAATGTTTGCAGACTTCGAGCGACCTTATCGGAGCGGTGCGAGAAATAAAAAAAAAGCCAAATCGTAAGTTCTTGCGAGGCGACAGTAATCTGTTCTCTCATCGACGTGCATGGCTCGGCCTTAGGAATATAGTTGCGAATAACGTATCTTCTATTGGAAATGTCGGAAATTCAACATGACTTTTGTCTAATACTTATTCCGATTATTCAATTTGTTGTTTGTTTTTACTTTATTTTTCTTTCGTTTGTCACTTCAATCCTCCATTATCCCGTGTCTGCACTCGCAGCCACGTTTTTTTTAACAATCCACTGGAATAATTCGCGTTTCAACTAAGTGCGTTGCTTCGATGCTCGAATTTAATTATTAATCAATTAGATTATTGAATTCGTTAAACTCGTAACTATACACCTTAATGCTATAACAATAATAGCAAAATTGTGTGTGGCTCGTGTGTCTGTTTGTGTATTCTTCTGTGTAGCTTCTTTTTTTCTTTCTCTTTTCTTCTTTTTTCTTCTCCGTCGTACTTCCCCTCGCTCGTATCATCGACTTTACAGCTATTACAAATATATTGTTTATGTATATATTTATATGTATAAGATATCTCTATTATAGTAATTACCTTGTCTGTTTAATTATTTAATATAAAGTAAAAAATTGCGGGAAGTTCGGATGACACTTGACAACGCGACATCGTTGACTGCCGATTAATTCGTCAAAGTTTTTGTTGTTTGTTTCTTCAGCAACGATTTAACTGGCGCGATTTATAGTAACTCAAACTACTTATAAAAATCGATTAATTACAGGCCACGAATTATTATAAAATAATTTCGTTTAAAACCCTCGTGCCAGTTTCCAATCGCGAACTCGTGGAGTCATCGAGTTCATCAGACCGTGTGAAATTGGAGGAACAAAAAATGTTTACAAATTTTACAAATTTAATTAATTTCTGCACTTTTTTTCATTGTATGAAGGCGAAAAACAGTGAACGAATATAGTATAAATAGAGAAGCCTCCAATTTACCGAATCTTCAATTTGGAGTTTCGCCAATTATTTGGTTGGGTGAATTTATCTGCCAATTATATTTCCTTATTCGCTCGAACTACTTTGGTCTATCGTAGGAATCGTTGGCAACTCGTATTCGGTAAAATAATGATGATAATAATAATAATAATAATTTTCAATTAAAGGACGCTAATAATAAAGTCGGATCGGTCGTAAGCGAGACAAAACGATAAACCATTATAATAATCAACAGTGGAATAAAACATTGAATTCTATCGGCGATAATAACAAAGCGTAATATCATCTATACAAGTTGTTTAGTCGATTCCATTCATCCCCTCGCGGAAGCCGAGGATCCCGCTGCTTCTCTACGATTCTACGAAGGCCATACCTTAATTCCTAGAGTGTCGCGAAGTAATCGAATGAGGGCCACGCAAAGTAATTGCGGTTTTTTTTATCATCCGCGTCAGGACTCTTCTCACGCATCCACTCCGTATATTACAATTATTATACAATTAATAACAAAATGTTTGTTTTTTTGTTTGTTTTCAGACAAAGACCGACACCATTGCATTTATATATTGTTTATTGTTTTATGATTTTTATTTTCGTTTTTATTTCCTTTGTAGTCGCAGTGTCCCTTGTGCACTTGGTTGTCTCTCCTCGCTCACAAGCCTATCGTATCGTTCGGTGCGCATTATGCAACAAATTCATTATTCCATTATAACTTCGTGACTCACATCATTTTCTCCGATATTTTTTTTCTCTCGAAATTATGGCCATCTGTATACATACTTAAATATACATACGTGCGGTCAACCCAATCGAACCACGAAACCTCGGCGTACTTCTAATTGCGTCCCATTGCTAACTAAGTCGTCATCGTTACGAAGCGGAATAACTATAATACGATTTGTTTTTCTTTATTTATCATTTTTTTCTTCATTTTTTCTTGTTTATCCTTTATAACTAGTTTTTTTCATTTAAGTTTTTATAATGAACAATTGGATTTCAAGACTTCGCGGTGATGATTATCGATTATTTGGTTTTTTTTTTTTTTTTTTTTTTTTTTATCATTAAACTTACCACGGGAATTGACACACGTTTGAAATAATTCGTTCGAGGCTCTCTCTCTCTGTATCTCTCACACAGTCGAGCGAGATTTAAAAAAAAATCATTTTTTTTCTCCACTGTAAGTCTCACACGTCGCAGACAGTACGGATATGATAGTCATCGTAAATCGCATGGCACGAATAGACATGCTTGCAGTTATCGAAATTTGGCCATTTGAGAGTTTTTTTAAATAGTAGTGAAGTTTTTTTGAATACAAAAAGAAATATTGTTGTGGCACAAGTAACGTAGTGAATTCGATTGATATCTCGTGGGGCTGTTTTTGGGGGTATCGTTCACAGTCCGAATTTTGGCTAAACCATCAGCTTAAAAAAGAAACCCGTCCCTCCTTCGATCACCCTCCAAATTTCGTACAATCGTATTTTCTTTCTCTCTGGATAACTCCGTTAAGAGTTACTTCTAAACTCCTCACCCTACTATAATGTGAAACCTATTAGTGAAAACTCCACCGTACTAATAATAAATGGTAATGCGTGTGGATTAAGTATTCGAGTGTTTCTTTTTTGTAATATTATTTTATTTTTTTTGATAGAGAGAAAAAGAGATATATATATATATATATATTTTATGTTTTGTTTATAGAAAGAGAGTAAAGATAGTCGACAAATCGAAACAAGCAGCTAATGCGTGGATGCAATAATACGCGGTGGCTTTTTCGTCGCGCAAAGTTAATTTAAAAAAATGTTATTCATTCTTTTTTTTTCGAGATCATGGGCGAACTTTACTCGCAAGTAAACCATGTCAATATTGCGAAAGTAATTCGTTAGTTTTTTTTTTTTTTTTTTTGTCGATTCAAATAATCTCGCCTGTGTCGTAAAATATAATGTAGGTAACGAAATTGTCGGGACTTCCACGCGAACCCGAGACGGAGCCTACATGGACTAAGCAATAGGGTTTCTTTTTTTTTTTTAGTTTTTCTTCAAATTCCTCTCGCAAACATGCTCGCTATTATCGTTCAACAGTACGATTTCAGTTGGGCTTTGTTTTTTCTTAATTTTTAGTTTTTTTTTTTGTTTGTTCCTTAGACTTTATAAGAAGTGAAAAATGGAGATTCAGTGGATATCTTTTCTCGTCGCGCACGTGTATATATTATTTGTTTATATACATCGAGGGTCGGAACGTCTTAACGCCTAATATCTCACCCCTAAACCTACATTTTGTTTTATAGTTCATATATACAAATTGTAAAATGTCTCATTAATGAAAAATCGTTATTATATTTAATTGTTTTCTTTTTTTATTCATCTTCTTTGTTCGTTTTTTTGTTTGTTTTTATTTTCTTCATCAATTTTACGTTCCCGTATAAGTTTGAACTCAGGTAATTAATCTTTCTTTTATTCTTGCCTCGCGCCCTCCCTCGTTCAACTCTCGACTTTTCCTCTACGCAGAACATACGGTCACTTGCACGACCTTCTGTTTTTTTTTCTTTTTAATCTTTCTTTGTACAGATTTATCATGATCACTTTGCCGCGAGATCGCCACGGGTATCGACCGGATATTTTTTTACATCGAATCGACGCGAATTTATACGTCTAATCTCTCCTGCAGAGTCACTCTTTAGCCTCGGGTTTCAACGGGAGACGTCGCGCCGGACAGCGAGAAAGCAAATCGTGCTCCACTCTCTATCTCTCTCTCTCTCTCTCTCTCTCTTTCTTTCTCTCTCTCTCCCCAATCATCTCGTGTCCTTTCGTTCTTTCTGTCAAATGGCGCCGACACGCGATGCGGTAAATTAACCGGAGGGTGTACGTATATATATGTATACGACACGTACCGTCAATTCGATTTCCGTCGATCGAGTCGTCGAAAGAAGGGACAACCGACGAGAGAAGCTCGTGACGAACCGGACGTCGAGAGTACTATACAGCACACGAGAATCCGATCGATCGACCATCAGACGTCGGTCTCCCTCGGCACACCGATGCAATACGATGTATGCCGTTTTCCGCTCCTTCGTTACCGTTTTCTTTTCTTTTTTTTCCCCTCTTTAAACTCAATTTTTTTTATCACAATTTGTTTTCAGTAGTCATGCGCATCATCTCTCCCACCGTTGGCTCTGATTTTTTTTATTTTGACCCCTTGATTTGTTTTTCGTATTTTTTTTTAAATATTTTTTTGTTTTTTTGTTTATTTATTTTTCCCTTAAACAGAAGCTCGTCGAGTTTGGTACTGTAGCTCGATGGCGAGCGTCGGCAGAGTCCTGACCGATGGAGCCCGTCAGATGCTCGCTCTGTGCTGATAGATCGGGGGCAGTTGTAAGAGCGGTGTGAGCGGCGGGGGGCGTATCTCGTCCCGGAAACTCGTCTCTGGAAATTGCTGCATTGGCAGCAGATGGGATATCTTTCCAGGCGAACGACGAACGGTGAACCGGGGTCTCCGTCGTTTTCTGTAAAATCCGCTGCACCTGCAGCTGCACACGGAGGCGTCGTCGTACAGGGAAATCGTGTCTCCCTGGGTACCCATCTGGCCCGACAGTATCGAACCGTTCGCCGTTATCACGTCCCCTTCGAGCCGCACTGCGCCCTGGGCCGCCTATTAAATCACAAAAAAAAATATACAAAAAAGAGACAAACTTCGTTGCCTTCACAGTGCGCTCGTACTAAATTCATATCACTCTTTTTAAAATGATTATTATCTTCATTCTAATCAATTATTATGAATAAAGAATAAGGTACTAATTATTTTTATTTATTATAATAAATAGATAAAATAAAAAAGTAATGAGATTTAATTCTTATAAAAAAAACGTATAAAATACCTGCAAAGCTTCCGCTTCGTCCCGTCTCTCGTCCTCGGTGTTCATCGTGACGAATCTCAGAACGAGAAGATTGAGCGAGGCCGCGACGATCGCGAGCCCGAAGAGAATGAATATAAGCGCGAAGACGACGTACTCGGGTTTGTTGTTGAGCGCGTTATCCTTCTGTAGCGCAACCATGTCGCCGAAACCGATCGTCGTCAGCGTTATGAAGCAATAGTAGACGGAATCAAAATAGGACCATCCCTCGTACCTCGAGAAAGCTGCCGCACCGCCGGTTATCGTCAGACTCGACAGGAACGTCACGACGAATATCAGATTTATCTCCGAGGCCTGGTAACAGAAATGTAAAATCAGTATTGATAAAATAACTTTTTTTTTTACTAATTTTCGACTAATTTAATTGAAAAAAAAAAAATAATAAAGAAAAAACAAACTCGCAGACAAAGTTTGGAGAGTGGCGAACATCACCTGGATGTCTTTGCAGTTAAGTAATAGTTTCACTCTGCGTATGACGACCGACGAGAATTTGTTGAGGCGTTCTCCTATGCTCTGAAACATTACGAGGCCCAGGGGAATTCCGACTATCGCGTAGAACATCGTGAACAGTTTGCCGCTTATCGTATTTGGCGTCGAGTGTCCGTAACCTGCAGACATGAAAGTTTCAACGATTACATTTTCTGAATACGTAGTATTTCATCTTATTTTTCCATTGTATTTCGTTATGTAATTTTTATTTATTTATCTGGCATGGAAAAAATGGAAAAGCTGAAGGCGATTGGATTAATCGAGATATCTTCTTTTTTGATTGAGACGGAAAGATTCAACGGTTAAACTTCCTGTACACGAAGTATTTCATATTTTTTTTCTTTTTATGTAATTTTTGTATGTGTCGTGCACGGAAGAATTGAAACAGCTGAATGCGATCGGATTAGACAAGATCTCTTCTTTTTTAATTGGCACATAAATTTCTCGATATAACAAATGTATATATAGGGCGAAAGAGAGAATAGCACGGTTAAGTGGTAAGAGTCAACGTGTGTCAGACGTCACGCGACGAGCGTCGCGCACGCTATTCGTCCGACGGCACAGCAGATATATTCCTGGATTTCACAGTCCCCGAGCCACACGTTAGACACAAAACGGGGAATATGCACGCGAAAGTACTTGTTGCTTCGAGTTATGGTTAAATAGTGCATACGATCGTCAGAGTTATTTTTTCGATTTTTTTCGTGATTCGTGTTTAATTAATAGAGTAGTTACGCCAAGTACCGATAGTAGTGAGCACAGTGGTGGCATAGTAAAACGCCCCGGCGAACTTCCACTGTTGTCCGGCCTTGTGGGGCTCCGTCTTCAGCACTACCGTTTCCATGATCTTGAAGTCATCATCGCTAATGTTGTACTTGCGAATAACCATTCTCTCAATGTCTGTAAAATGAATTAATAAAAATGTCATATTTACGCCGATTATTCAACACGTTTCAATTTTTTTTTGTATTAATTAAAAATTATAAAAACCAAAAAAATCCAATAATATTGCATTTAAAAGAAAAAACAATATTATCGGTTTAGTTTGGTCGCTAATTATATTGGCCAATATAATATTTCCGATGGGTATAACGATAATAATAATCTCGACATTCTTGAAGTATTTTCGGCGTACAGCAAGGCTCGAGCAGTACAAAAAAAATATATAAAAAAAAGAATAATACGTCATTAGAAAAAAATAAAAATATTATTATTGATTAATTAAATGAATAAATTAATAAAATTACCATTCAACGCTGCCTTGCGTTGTTTCTCGGTATTGGACTCGAGGGCGTCGAATACTGCAGCGCCAATGAGGAGATAGGTGAACGTGCAGACGATCAACGTTAGGGTCCGGACGTTTTGTGTCTTCATTCTCTAGTGAGCCACATGCTCACTAGCTGGGCCTCGGCCCTAACTACTTGCATCGCTCAATGGGGTACGGGGTGAGTCGCCGGGCCCATGATGCCCCTATTCCCTTATTTCTTCCTTTCTTCGCTTACTTCTTATTTTCTTCTTTATTTTTATTTTCTTCCGATTTGAACGATTCCTTGACGATACTCCCCTCTTATTCTCTTTTATGATTTTTCTCTTATTCGTCACTTCTCCACTTCCTCGGTTTTTCCTCGAGTATCCTCGAATTGGCTCTTCGGCGCTCCTTCAAATCGTTCTCAAGTCGTTCAGGCACTCTCGCGTTCTCCCACTCTGTTCCAGCAATCGCTACAGTCCCGGCTCGCGACTCCTCTTCTTCAGGCTCTCTTCATTCCGAGCACTTCCGGTGATACGCTTTCGTTTACCTGAAGAAAGAAGAAAATACAAATAAATATAAAAAAATATCGAACGGACATAATCGAATATACTGTGGGTAAAGGTTAATGGGAGCGAGGTTCTCGCTCGTCGAATCGACAAAACGCTCCGCAGGATATACTATAAACCGAACGATCAGCGACGACAATGTCCGATTTGAGGGTGGATGGAAAGAAGGGGCGGATTAAAGTAAAGCTGATTTTCCCTTCGGTGAGTCATCGAACGGCGCATAGCGGGAATGAAGGAAGAAAAAAACGGAGAGGTTTTAGGGTTGAGCCAGTCTTGACAAGAAGTAAGTTGGAGGGAAGAAAGGAAGAGAAAAAAAGGGGTCCTCGGGGGGTCATCGAGGAAATAAGCTCACCTGCTACCGGCCATTCACCGGTTTCGTGTTTCTTTGTCCCTCTTCGACAATGCCTCGACAAGATCGGGAGACTTCCGTCCCTCGGTGAAAGGGACCGATTACGAATGATAATAGTGCAGAGAGGGGTTTGGAGAGATGAAGGAAATAACAAAAAAAAAAATAGGGTAGGGACCGAAGGGTGATTTATCTGACCAATCGACACGTCCCGAGGAGTCGAGGAGAATTCAAAGCTAGATCGATGGGCATCAACGCTGAATGGTAAATTAGGACGATGAAGCTCTTATTCTGGTCAATCGGATCGAGACACTCGCTTTACCGTGTTGGGGATAATACGAAAAAACATGTACTATATAATCGTTTAGTGGGGCCAAGGTGACGAATCATTATTATTATTATTATTATTATTATTATTATTATTATTATTATTATTATTATTATTATTATTATTATTATTATTTGCAACACGAAAACAAAGAGTGTGTATGCACAACAGTGTTTATATTTTCGCGGATAACATGTAAGTAGAAGAAAGGATAAAGCTCCTCTGGAAAGGAGAGCCTACTTGGCATGCCGCCCGGGACAAACGACGAGGGCCACTCCTGCCTCGTAACTGTGTTAAGTCGTTGAAACGAGTATACGCAACTTCAAAGCTCAAAGGGTAGCCGGGACGAAGATTTTTCCGTGTACCGATTACATAGAAGTCGGTCAAAGATAGGCCGAGAGCGGAGGAAACGTCGTTGATATACGTACCTGCAACCTTTTTCGTGTTTTCCTTTGCATTCGACAAAGGCTCTAGCTGAGTTATATGGCAGTGCTTTCGCTGTTCCCATCGCCATGTCGCCGCCATTCCTTGACCCAGCAGGCCCCACTTTCAGTGACAACTGCAATTCACACGGTGAAAGGAAAAGCTCATTAAAAATATTCTGAAAAACAATGCCCAAAAACAACAAAGGAATTCACTTCGTTCAATTACAAATTAATTATAATCGCCGTAGCGGAAGAAACAGCGCATGTCGAACGAACTTCATTTATGAATACTTTTTTTTGTTTATTGTTTTTTGTGCACGAGTTTCGCGTACGTACTTTTCGATAATTGCTACAGTGGAGCCGGTACGTTTATGGATGAGAAATATACTACATATAGGTACATGCGCTACATATACTATATGTATTTGCTCGCTTATTCGATATGGAGCACGGAAGCTCATCGCGATATCTGATATCGCACGGGCTCTGTTTCGCCGAATTGGGAAAATCACTTCATACGTTCTCTCGACGTTTCGGCGTCCGCGTCTCTTACCCGTGCATCAATACGGCGGTATTTGTAGGTGTGCGTTTGTGTGCATGTTCCGTAATATATATTGTGTACACAGCGAGAGAGAGCGGCACAGAGAGTTCGGGACATCCATGTACTTCGGCCGACTCCGCTCGTATGTGTATATAGAGGAGGAAGATATATGTATTTCGCTTGGATAAACGTGGCTTACACTACATACAATCCACTCTCGAATTTCAGCAGGAATGAGCCGACGGTGCGCACCGATATAGAAAGGTCAGGCGGTCGGCTGCATCTGCACGAGTACCTGCATCGATGCACATTTCATATTGCGCTGCTCGAAAAAAAATCGTGTGACGAAAAATGTACAAAAAAACATACAAAAAGAATTTATAATTAGTAAAGGGTTTTTGATTCTACTCGTATTTCAGCATTGAGCTTATGTGTATGAGCTCAGTGTAATATATCGACTGCTAAGCGAAAAAAGGGCGGATCTTCTGTGTTAAGGTATACGAGTTACGTCCTTCTGTTTTTTAACATCCGAGATATGTGTATATATATATATTCATAATAATGTAAAATACCGTCGGAGAGTAATGGTTAACGGGAATGCTGTTCGCTTTGCATTCCACATTATAATAATCATAAAGTGCCTATATACAGGCTCGATGGTTCAACTGACCATCGGAACTATCATCGGATCGTTGCTGACTGCGCGCATCGATTTTACGTTTCAATCCCCCGTTTTCTGCGTCACTCACAAAGCGTCGTTCTGCCATGAATAATTCACAACATCGGCGCATAGCGATGATATTACATGGATATACCTAATACACCTGAAGTGTATACCTCGCGGGTTGGACATTCGAAGATATACGCGACCTATGCAAACGCGTTATAGGGACACGAGATGCGGTGAGAGGCTGGTTATCGCCCTTGCGTGGACTATTAAAACTGGATTTGCTTCGATATGGAGAGAGTAAATAATTTTGGATATAGCAATACGATCCTCTAATAAAACTCGATGATTACTCGTTCTCTTTATGCGAAATTCCATCTTTTAGACTGTTAAATTTTTTACTCGCATACGCATACGCACGATAATGGCGAATTTCTGGACGGACCAGCCGGACCCCGCATAAAAATTGCCTGCAGACAAATGAAGATTGATCATGGCCAACGGTATCCCATTTACAATATATTCAGCATCCTATGAATAATGCATGGCATTTTTTTAACGAACATCTAAATAACTACGATAACATTTTTTTATTACTGTAATAATTGCAATTTTAACGCAAACAAAAACATGGTGAAAATGTTAACAGACGTTTCAATGAGCAATTTTTGAAGTTTAACATTTTCGTATCGAATTATAACAGCTTCAAGCTAAAAGACCACTTGGGGTGCTAAGTTTTTACCGGTGAATGAGCGATGTAAGTGACATGAGAGTTAGCCTTTCAAGTGAGCCGTTCACGGGGTCCTCTCATCCTCGAGACCGGCTCTCGAGTGCGCGTATTAGGCAGAGCATAAATCGCGGTGTTCTACGGTATTCCGTGTCCTGAGGACATCCTCCAGTATAGTACGCCAGCATACAGCCGTGTAAGGCCACTCGAGAGAGTGGACTTCATCTTCGTGCAGTTTGGTTTTTACCATTGAGAACAAGAATAGAAAGTGAACGGGAAGTAAGAGATAGATGAAAAGCTTTGGTGGGGTCGTCGCCGCGGCGGGATCCAATTAAGAGTGTTAATTGCTCGTTTCCCTCCAGCAGTTGTCGCTTGAACTGTGCCCTCGCCTCGCTCGGCTTATTTTCGGAAGCTCCTCAATACTCCTCATCTACCGCCTTACGATCTACCTTATCGACTCGACCATAATTGTCCTGAATTCTGTACGGAAGTTTGCACTGTGTCAATCCCGTTTTATATCCACATGCCCTCGGCCCCGAACTAAATGAAACCACTGCTCTGCTAAGTCCAAACCGCATGTACACGAGCAAATTACCATAGTTTTTTCTTTAGTACGATAATACAGCGGAACTAACATTTTTAATACTTTGACACAAAAATTTTGATTTTCATGAGAACAAACTTTAAAGTCTGTGGCAAAGCAACGAAAAAAGGTAAAGACAGATTCTTTTTCTTTTAAATTCGGTATTTCATCATATATTTCTAAACGCTTCGAACTACCGCTATTTCCTGAGCCTGGCCCCTCCTCCTTGACGTTTCAGATCTCCGGAGCCTGAAACGCGAGAGGTCTCGGGTCTGGAGCAGGGTAACATCGTGGGTATATAACTACTATATAACATTTTTACTGTGCACTGTGCACACATACATATAGATCGTCTGTTCACGCAGCTCAACAGGCACTCTGTTTACCTCCGAGTATCCTGGTCCTAAAGCCGCGATAGCGGGCGTACACTCTACAACGGATAGTTGTATACGTATTTTCCCTCTAACTTTCCTACTCGAGAGTTTCGGTCTTTTATTTTGAGCGAAAGAGGAGAATGAGTGCGTTTCGTCACTTTTATTTTTTAATTTAGCCCATCTCATTATGTGCCCCACTACGGCCGAGTAAAAATTTGTTCGGAAATGCCCAAATTAGGTTCAGCCCTATCACTTAACCGAGTTCGCTATTCAAACACAAAAACGAATTCTTGCATGGTATTGGCTGTATTGACATCCGCATCGATGTAAGAATCGTTGCTTTTCACCGGGCGTCGTTGGCACCGATTAAAAAATTAATTACAGTTTTCGTTACCGACCGAATCCAATTGGATTCGATCGGTAACGAAAACTGTAACACACCTAAACCAATCTTTAAAAAAGTAATATTTTTCCCAAAACTGAGAGACAGAACAATGGGGTTTTAGGAAAGCCTGGACGTGGGTGAGCCAAATCGTGTGAATGTTCCTGCGAGTGAAGCATCCTATGTATATATTTGTCGACAATAACGAGAGCGAGTTGAAGGGAGGGTCTGGAGATCGGTTGAGAAAGTTATTCCCGTTATTCCAGTTTCCCGTTCGTTCGAGAGTGTAATTGGCTTTAGTTTCCGCGACGGGGTCAAAAGGGGTATCGAGAGGTCGAGGGGTGGTTTCCTTGTCGTCCGTGTCCGAGGAAATCATCGCGCAGGAAGGCAACGAAGTACCGACCGGTCTTTCCCATCTCCCTGGTCATTGTCTCGAAGATACCGCAACGGCGTTGTCGGCTGGCAGCCTCATTGTTCCGGAGACCCTCGAGCTGCGAGAGGTCGCCGCTCGCTTCTCGTAGATATTTAATAATGCCACGGGGGTGGGCGCTCGCGCGTTCGCTAGGGGCTAAGTATCGTCGCCTTCCGTTATTCGGCTTCCGCCGAGCTTCATTCAATAATATCGGTTATTATTTGCCTCTGTCTCGTCAACCTCCTTCATCCAATAATTGAATTCCGGATGGTGTCGCACAACGGGAGACAAAGACAAATTTTGCCCGATAAAAGCTAAAAGAACAAACGACGTCTACTCTTCCGAGTTTCATAGCCGCTTGGAGAGGGAACGGGGCCACCTGGCCAATAAAGTCAGAGCACCAGTGGGGGCTCGAGGTCCCAACAAAATTTAAGTTCGGACTCAGAGCGCGGTATAATAGACACTACGTAGGCCCGACCGCACGAGCCGCAACGGCTGCGACGTGCTATACATGACTTATCTTCAGCACGTGCTACCGCACGAATTTAAAATACGAAAAATATAAAAAATAAGCTCACAAATTTCATATTTCGAAAAAGTGATGAATGGGGCTCGTGGAGAAAATGAAAACTCGCGTTTGATTTATTTCCAGTCCCGAAAACGGATGTAACGGATGGGCTGATGCTGTGCGCGAAGGCGAGAGAAATCGAGAGGGGGAGAGAGAGAGAGAGAGTCGAGCGAAACCTCATCGATTCGACGATATCCCGCGAGTGCGTCACGACGAGAACGACCTGCGGGATTCCGCCGGTGGAAACGGCCACGGCTATAACACATCCAGGCAACTGGAAGATCAGATCCGACGTGTAGGGACGCACACAAATGGATATATATAGGAGGGGAGGATGTACGTACCGGCGAGAGTCAGTATACGGGAGTCGGGGAATCCCCGGAGTACCGAACCGCGCGCGGTAGATACGTTCTCTATGTTACTTCAGTAGTTACGGTCGTCTGTGGTCAGACGTAAGATGGATCGAGCAATTGGGACACGACGGAATCGCGAGAACAGACGCGGATTATAATTCATTACATCATTAGCTCGAGCAATTTTTATTATTGCACTTTTCAGATTAATTACAGCAAGTAGTTTTTATTTATCCGGAGCGGGATCTCGGAGAAGTTAAGGGGGGTAACAGCGGTTCTGGACAAGTTAAATCCTCTCCTCCGCCTCCCGCTCTCCCGTATTCGCATTATCACACTATTGGAGCGAAAGATGTAAAGATAAGTTTTGATGGTGTTTTTTTTTTTTTTTTTTTTTTTTTTTTTCCTAACGTTTCAGATCTACAGACCGAAGTCTTGAACTTTGAAACTTTTAATTAATCTTCGGGATCGCGGTAGTCGAGGATCTTCACACTTGTCGAGGAATGACGCTCTGTATGCAAATTATTGAGACCCGGTAGGTGGACTCGGTATAAATTAATTCCAGACACATATATAGATATATATGTCTTTTATAACGTTGCGAATGGCGCCGACACTTTCCCAGTAAACATTTTCGAACGTTACATTGGGGCCTAGAGGCCCCGCCAAGGTCTTACCAGGGCCCGATGAAGCGCTCCAAAATGTCCACCCAAGAGTCGCAGAAATATTTACAAAAGTGCAATAAAGTCGACTATAGAGATCTCGTTCATCCGGCTGTCGAGCCCAGAACCGAAAACGCCGTTCCTCACCGGCGCGTACCTAACCGGTATCGGTCGTTAGGGCACCGCCGTACTGCATTGCGGTTAACTATTTATTAAACTATTTCAATAACGAGACCCACCGAGCTTACTCGCGTGGCGTTCTCGTCTTTGCCGTTTTCCGTCGAATGGCTACGAACGTCCCGCCGCTTCGGAGAACAATCGTTACATAAGTGGTACCGCACAGTACATAGCAAATACATTATGTACATCTAAGTACAGTATCCGGGAATCGGGGAGGAGAACGACTGCGAGAGAACGGGAAGGAAAAAAGCGGCGAGAGTGACGATGGGCGATTCCGGACGTCGGGGACACGCGCGGGGATTCACCGTTAGCTTGGAACGATTCCAAAACTCATCGTCGCAGCTTACGTTCTCTCTGATACATCGCTCACCCAGCGTCCCACCATCTACGACTCCCCCAGTTAATGACTTTGCGTCGGTACACCCCGGACCGCTGCTGGATTCAAATCCCGAAAGAGTGAGCCGAGAGTTTGTATCCCGCCTCAGTGTGCCCAGTTCATTCGTTATCGGCCTGCACACCGGGTATCAGCCGGGGCGCGAAGCCCCGTGGCTGATTGGATCCACGTATGTTAATGCGATAAACAACGGTACAAGAGAGCTCGGAGGACAATAATCTTGCGACAATAATAAATCATTGATTTTCATTAATTTTTCTTCAAGTTAGATGCGTTTGTTTCTAAGTAGACTGAATACTAACTGGACCGACCAGGTCCAACTCGCGATTCCGTGCCCCACACTGTGCTCACCGGGTGTACACGGATACGACTCAGAATATCAACGTTCCGCATCGGCCCGTCACGAACCGTCCAGTCATTCTCAATTTTGCAATATCAGATTTTTCTTTATAAACAATGATAATATAAAACTTTTGAATCTGATACGAGCCTCTCACCGTGCGGACGCGCGCGCGCCGGATGTTGCGTGCGGAAATCGAAGTTTGCCTATCGCGTTTTCGCAACTATAAATATGGGTTTGTTATGGACGCATTGTGCGCGCGCGCGTGGGTGAAATACGCATATGGCACTCCATCGGTGTAAACATCATTTCGTCGGAATCTCGTCGACGCACATTCCCCCCCCCCCTACCCCCCCCCCCCCCCCCCCACTTGGATCACATACAGCGATTGCATTAACCGAACTTTGATGTTGCATCCTGGGGTTTATCTTTGCAGCTTACCCGTCGATTATTCGGGGGAAACTACTGAGTACCCGAAACTCTCCGGACCGGCACCCTTTCCCTCTGTATCTCGAGCCTCCGAGATAGTTCGCCCGTGTGCACGCGACTGATCCGCACAGTGCATACACCGTGTAAAGCACTCGCGATATACGTGCACACTAGAGTCGAGTGCCTCATCCCTCCTCTTCCTCTCGCGATTCTCGGCGCGGAGCTCGATCCCGACCACAGAAACTGGGTCGTCATTTTCATAAGCATCATCGAAGTTTTAATCGCACATTTGTTCTCCCATACGCGCACAACCATCGCCCTCGACCGATGGTAATATTTCGTGAGGATCCTTTGGTCCATCCGTGAATAATTGAAATTCGATTCTCATAACTTCATTGTTCCGATTCGACTGTTTGGTTTTTCAATTACGAATATATAATTTTTAAATTTTTTAAAAATAATATCCAATAGTATGTTAATTTCGCCATTTTTTTGATCGGAACTACAATCCGTAAAAGCAAAAAAAAACATTGTAAAATTAACAAGAAAAAAAAATGTAAATTTGTGAGCAAAAAATATTTGTTAAAATGTCAAAACCTTTTTTGCTGCGTGTCCGAGCCATACCTAACATTCCGCGTGTAGCGGCTGATGTGCTCAAGATAACTCATCGCCGATTACCGAATATCATATTCAGCAAACGAAAAGTAGAAAATCGTCCTCTCCTGAGTCGAGCGGGTAGGTAATAGGAGATTTCCTAAGAAAGATACGTAGGTATTATACACCCGTCCTCCCCCGGATGCGAAACTCATGGAGATCCTTGTCGGAGAGGGGAAGGGTGGATGCTTCGGCGTATACCCGAAGCGCTGTGCTCTCCGTGACGTCATCGGACCTCCGGGGTGGATGTGCGTGGGGGTGCGTCGGGCGTCGCACGTCCTCGACCGACTTGGCCGCGATATAATAATGGTCTTTTCGAGGATTCCTCTGTACTGCCATCCCCGCGACTCCTTCCTCGTCGGATTTCGTTGACGACGTCACGCGCGCCACACCTTCGTCTCAGGATGAGTTTTGCTCGGTTCCATGAAGAAGAAAGTGATAATTATGTAATCCGAACGACAATGCACATGCTGGGCGGGAAGAGCGGGTGAGAAACGGGTGAGAAAATCCGGATGTATCGATGGGGCAGTAACAAAAACTGTAATCCAAAATCTTCCGAGATAGTTCGTTGTTGGGAAGAAAAACGAAAACGGTAAACTAGGTCCAGAAATTCTTGGGGTCTAATAGATTCTCCAAGAAATTTAAATAAAAATCTTATTGACTTCCAAAATAAAAGCGCCTTAAAGAAAGCCTCACGGCCAAAGTCTCTGGACTCAAATCAATCGATCATCCATTTACAGGCAGGTCCGAAAAAAATGGGTCTTCGACCTTCTCTCGAATCTTTGTATGAAATATCCCATTACCACGTGTGTACGGTGGGAACCCCGTGTCGCTGGTCCTTCGTGACGAAGTCGACCCTCCCGGGAAGGGCGTAGGGCACGGAGAGGCCGAGGCAATTACTGAGAGAGTGAAAAGTATAGAGGTATAGTATCGTGTGTGTTCTCCTGCCATGGCCGGCTCCGGACAGCCCGCAGAGAAGAGAGTCCGCACACAGGGGACATCGAGGTATATAGTGCCATGGTCTTCCGTCCATTGTCCTCTCCATCGTGGTGGGTGCGATAGCAAAGAGAAAGAGAGACCCGAGAGATATGAGGGAAGGCCGAAGCAGGCGCCTCACGACGCCATCCAGACAACAACAACCCGACCAAATATAGTTCGTCTGGCTCCATCTTGCGCTCCCTCACCGCCCTTTACCACTCTCCCGCACCAGAATCTTCTCGTATGGGGACCGAGGTAATGAATCAATTGTCTATAATAGGCCCGTGTGCGCTGCCGGTGCATGCACTCGAGCGTACGCGATTAAGTGGAAGACTTATTATGAGAGACTGCCACGAGCGAGAAGCGTGACTTCGCTTTCGTTGTGCTGATAGTATATTCTGCACGTGTATATGTGTATATTGTATATTGTATATTGTATATAATTATAGTAGCTCGTCGGACGACGAGGTCTCGGGGGATGCAGAACTTTCTGGATGGCGACTAATTCGTGTCTCGATAATTTTCAGTGTTCCGACTACATTAAATTTATTTCAGAGAGGTTCCTACCTTGGATTATTTTGAGACAAACAATCCAAGTCTCGTAAAGCCACTATGAAAACAAATTTTTAATCACTTTTGAAAATTGAATTTTTTTTTTTTTATAGCCAATCAGGTAAAAATATCCCTCGATTACATACCCGCACGGAGGAAAGTGTATGCGAAAAAGAGTTTTTGAATATATCAAGATTAAATTAAAGATATCACATTTTTCGGGCGAAAATATATTCTGTATATCAATTATGAAATTCATACTTAATATATGGAGAAAAAAAATCGCATATACTTCTTTTTCCATGGTGCTAATTACAATGAAAATTGGAATTGAATATTCGTGCAACATGAAAAGAGACGATTCATCCTGACAGAAACCACTTGAAGAGATCAGTCACAATCCGATTAATTGACGGTTCGACAATTACATAAAGGGGGCTCGAAGGGACTACGGTCCGGGTACATCCCGGATAACATCCCCCGTCGCGAGGGTTCAATTAAGTTCCAATACTACTTCGATTAATACCCTCTTTCGGCGCATCAACATCGACATCCGAAAGTTTGCAGCGAGGCGGAGGTGGGTGCAGTCGGGTGGCACAGTTGTGCTGCTTTCTTGCAAAGGGTACTCCGAACCATCTCTGGAGATTCGAGAATGAAAAGGATGAGGAAGCTTTCCAACGATTCGCTTTTAAATTCGAGCGGTACGACAGGAAGGGATATTATCTATACGTCAAATCCGTGAAGAAGGTACCGGTTACCTACGTACACCATTTAAGAGGTTCAAATTGCTACTTAAAGGAGATTCAAAAAAAATATTAAAATAGACACGTTTAAAAAAATGTATTATCGAAGATGAAATTTTTTAAATTTTCAATCGAAAATTTAATTTTTAACCACAACGAGTTCAAATTTACTAACATCATAATCGAGTTTACCGTCAAACGCCCGACGGTGATGGCTTAAGGCCCGAAAGATATATTTACCGTGTCCGAGCATTAATGATACGCCCTTCGGAAGTTATATCGATGTTACATGCGCAACTGGCCGGCCGCGTAATTCGGTTCGGTAACTTTTCGTAACAGGTTCGTAGTATCAGTTAGCTCGAGTTGCCATGCTCCTAATGGGAATACCGTGTCAAGCTAACCGGACTGCTGGTGGTCCCGGCGCCAACTAGCCCTTTGCCCGGAGACTCCCGTCGCGAGCAAGGAACCTAACGGGCGCTTTGCCTCCGCATGCTTAATGATAACGTCCACGTAACGGTGCATACTCTATACACGAGATATTACGCTGATCTAAGAATAGCGAAAAAGTACGTGACGGTCACTTGTGATCTATTTAAGGAAATACAGTGTCGGAAACTTGATTAAAAAACGCCCCTAAAGGTGCGCATAATACGACGGTCGGTAATCAAAACTGTAATTAAGTTTTTCAATCATAATGATAATTCAGGTGCAAAAACAGACTGTCACGTGAACATGAATTGACATCCGCTACGTGTAAGATTTAACCCTTTGGATTATAATTTTTGTGCTCGGAAGTGTTAACTTTCAAATATCTATAAAAAAAATTCTTAAAATTATTTTTGGTTTTTAAACTTTTTAAAATTAAATTTATCATTAAAATTTTTTTTCATTTTTGAACTCATCGCTTTATCGATATTTCCCCGACATCGAGAAGACAGATACGCCCTTGTCGAGTTATGTTCGCCACGGTTCGAAAGCAAGAGTCCCGAGGGACGCGCGATAGTCGCTGGTGGCGGTGTAGAATGAGAAATGGTACGGGTCCACGAGACTCGTCGAATCCTTCGCATAATCGATCGATGTCTTTGCTCCGGCAACCTCCGCAGAGCGAAGAGCCGGAGGGGCTTGTCGGGGCTTTCTAAAATTAATCGATGTCCTAATGCACCCCCCGGTGGCGGCCCAATAGCGAACCGGGGGGAAAAAGGGCTTTTGCCATTTCGCAAAAGCGAGCAGAGTGGACGGTGACCGGATGTAGGACGTCTTATCCCAGATATCGAATATCCAATATTAGAACGGGACTTCGCATAGTATAGTACGCTAGTCTCCCGCAGGTACTTACGAACATTAGGGGTGAAACGACATTATTATTATTGGTTTATTATTATTATTATTATTTTTATTTTTATTATTATAATATAAATCTCGTTATTGTACAATTTTGGGCGAACGAAAAAGCCATAACAAATCGTTGGCTCTAGTTTACCGTTCGGCGTTAGCTACTTCGAAGTTCGCTACAGTGTGACCAAAATTGGCCCGGACTCGGCAAATGGGTTGCCCGATTTTCCAGTCAAGAGTAAATTCTCAACTCTGAAAGCGAGCTCGGCGAGGTTGGTTCGGCTGGACGGGTGGATGGAGATAGAATTCGTGATAGAGACTCGAGGGGAAAGTGAGCCCTGGCTACAAGCGCTCCCGGTTTCTAACCGTCTAATTAACTATTCCGTTTGAGGATCTGGAAATTCTCTTCCTCCACCTCCTGCCCACCGGTTCCTCGTGCTTCCCGTGGCCGTTTAAGAGCAAAAGCACCGTCGATTCGGCGAGTCGCCGGGGCAAATAATTTCCCGGAATGTAAATTGAAACGGTACATTTCAGCTACTTCTCTGATGGCGGGCAAAAACTTGGTAGTTCAAGAGGAATCCGATGAGACGTCGAGGGCAAGGTCGAATCGATCGGGCAATGACGACCCTCGACTCTCTTTTTTCGGAACGTAGAGTCGATTCGATAATCCGGTAATCCGGTAATCCGGTAATCCGGGAATCCGTGTGAGTACTATAAGGTAGATGATGCCTAATTTTTGGTCCATTTTATTGGAAGCGCTCTTGCTTTTAATTAATTCAATTTTATATTAGATTTGTTAATGCAATAAAAAATTATTATATAATAATTACGTGGAAGTATTGTATAGTATAGCGTAAAATTATTGTATGATAATTGCATGAAAATAATACACGTATTCTGGTAGAAGTTTCGAAGCATTACATCGGGTATCGACAAGGCCCTGACAAGGCCTTTTCAGGACCTCGTCAGGTCCCTGTCGAGCACTAAAAAAATTCTGCTACAGACGCAAGAGATTTCGTATACTTCTCACTACAACTCGTGACGCGTTCACTTTGCGGAATGGTCACCGGGTGTCGATCGCGCAGTGCCGGTAAAAGTTAACGCACCTGCGCCAGGAACCGGCGTTGCGGTTGCCGGAGGGGTACGACGATGACCCGCGGGATCCGGCCGGCCGCCGCGCGCACCGAGCCAGCAAACCGGCTTGACGTCACCGCGCGAAAATGGGCCATGGCCCCTGGATACCGCCGCATCGGCGAGAGAGTCCATCAACCGCACCGGGAGTCCGCCAACATCGCTTGACAGACCTCCCGGTACACCACTTTCGAGTACCGCCCGATAACTCCGGTACACGGAATCCCCTGGACCACGATACCGACACCCGGCGTATCAGCTCTTCCGCTGACGTTTCTGTCTGGCTATCCTATTGCCGTAAGCGCCGACACACGGCTCGATCGAACGGCTGATATCGCCCGAGTGCGAAGGCCAATACCGGCCGGATCAGATTTCTTTATTTTCATTTTTTTTTTTTTTTTTTTTTTTCTTCTATTTTTAATAACGGTTCATTGACAATCTTTTTTTCTGAGGTAAAACAGCATGGTATTTGGACAGTTAGATGGATAGATATGGCATTTATCTAGCTGCCAGCTTGGCCCGCTTAACTAAAAAGAAATACTTATTTTATAATCCTATCCGGCCCAGTTTCATCCGCGGCCTCGTTAACGTGGACCATTTTATCCCCCGCCTCCCTACGGATGACCCCGCAGCCTGTAAGTGCGTACATGCGTGAGCTCGGGCGTGAGGAAACCCACGCAGGCGGCACACTTTCAGCCACGCTCTAATCCACCTCCGAGCATCGCGAACGCAAGCATAGTGCCATATTTACATACGGAACATACGCCCGCGGGTGCGCCGCGTCGCTCGATGCACCAACTTAAGTATTTACGTTATCCCCGCACAGATTGAATTAAGCCCACCCTCCGGCGCATTTCATCCGGACGATCTCCCCCGTCTCCACTCTCTTGCCGTTTCCGCTCCTCTGCACGTCCACGCTGATAAGCAGATGGACGCGCAGGAAGGCAGAGCGAGAACCGGACCACCACGATTACTCGGAGATAGCCGATCCGAGGGGAGAAAAATAAAACTGCCAATAGAAAAAAAAGGTACTTAAAGGGCCGTCATAAACTTCGAGCCTGTCGATAATCGGACTCCACCCTGGTCCCTCTATCCCCTCTTTATCCTGGCTTCGACACCCCCAGGCGCGTCACACACGGTCCGATCGTCAAACTGCTCGAATCGCCGACGATTCGACGAGAAAACCCGCATGGCCCGCGGTCCGCTCTAGTCGGTGCTCGACTCTCTCACCGGCCGGCTCATCTCCCTCAGTCCAACGTCCGGATATAAACTGAGATCGATATATAGATAGCTGCGATACTTGTCTGCAGGATCGCCCATTCAGCCTGGAGGGCCGCAGCCGCCGATGACCGGGAGTCGTCTATCCCGCGGAGCTTACTTGCCCGATCCACAATGGAATGGCACTACTGATCCGGCCTGTGGAGAACGGAACCGATGGCGCGAGTAAATAACGAAAAAAAATTGTCCCTTTGGTGGGAAAACGTTTTTTCCACCGATTGTTGAAAAAACAACGCTTCCTAGTTATCGTTCGTGTTCAATCGCGGTTAAATAGGTATTGTGTATGTAATTAACAAAAATAAAAAAAACTCAAAGATTCGGCATTTTTTTTTCTTGCTCCATGTTACATAGTATAAGGAAAATACGCGTTTTTTCTGACAGTCTGAATTTGGAGGGGTTGAACAATTTCCCGTTATGTACAAACTTTCAGTGGGGATCGTTAATCTCGGCAGTGATGGAATAAAACTCCCCCGTCGGGAGATATCCTCCGTAACGGGTATCCGTAAAGTCGATAGTCGGTATAGTGCGGTAAGAATACCGGAGATTCGAGACCGAGTAAAAAAAAACAGCGGAGTATATAGAATTACTCGCGATACAAGAGAGGAAGCTTTTCCGCGTTCTTCCTTCATCCGTCAATTCTCGGTATGACGCCGGAGAGTTTCGACATCACCAACCCACCGTCCTCTCGATATAAACGTAACGTGTCTTACACCGTACTTTCGAGCTCGTAAATATCGAACCGTGGAAATCGCGGGGACGCTCATGAGGATAGACGTTATAAATTTGCGGAGAGAAAAGTGCGGGGGGTATATATATAAGGAGAAGCGAGGCTAAATCACCGTGCCGGTGGAACCGGGCCAAAGGGTCAATGAGACGAGAACGAGAACTTCGACGACGACGAGGAAGATTCGACGCGCTGCATAGAGCGTTCACATAAAGTCTGGCGACTACAAATTTACTCGGCCGTTCCGCTCGCTCGTGAAAATCTGTTCGCATCCGAAGCAAAATAGTACGTCAAGCAAAATACTCGGATCTATTAATCAATCGCGAAAACTTTCATGGAATAATAATAATGATGATATTATTATAGAATTTAGAAACCGGAAATACGTCACTTCCGGTTTGAAAACCTAATTTTTCGTCTGGAAAAAAACATAATATCTTGAAACTTTCCAATTTTATGATAACCGTTCGCCGAATTTCGAAAGGTCGAATGATGGTGAAAAATTGGAAACATTGGTTATGTTTTTTTTTTTAATTTACCCCAACACATCACCGTCGCCCATTGTTTGCAACAATAGATCGCCATACCTATCGTTCGAGGGCGATGCGCTCGTAAAATGGCGCTCGTAACGCGGCCGCTCTCGGCCGCGGTACGTCGTTCTGATAACAACGACGTGTACCCATGGAAACGCGAGATAGAAAATATAACCAGTGCGAGATGTACCGGTGGCGCGATAACGTAGCCGCATTGCGGTACACCGTGCTTCGCAGCCCCGCACGTTGTGCCGTCGCCGCCGCCGCCGCCACCGCGGAGGAGAGAAACGGCTCACGAGCTTCGTCTCTCCTCCTTCTCCTCTGTCTCTCGGAGAGCTCCGCAAACTTATAGCCCTCCGTAACCTCCCGTAGCCAGGAACAGCATCGTTTCATCTCGCTCCTCAGACCCTCGCGATTTTTTCCTTCCTCGGCCACTTTCCACGGATTTCCCTCCTTCGTTCGTCTCACCTCAGCTCCTTCGCCCAACAAATGAAATCACCGCGTCTCTTAACGTCACGTATTTTACAAAGTCCTCCGGGCGTTTTACTTCCCCCCCCCCTCCCCTCTTCATTTAACGCCAAGCTCACTCGAGAGTAGCTCGGATTTACTTGGAATGCGCTTCGCGAGATCTCACATGAAAATAAAGCATATTAAACAAAAATTTGAATTCAATTTAATATACCGAACAAATTTCAGTGAACAATTCCACTGAAATATATTCAATTACAGTCAAATACACTTTAGGGCGTTACATCGAGCCCCGAGCAGGCCCTCATATAACGCTCTAAAATGTTCCATCCATATTTGTTGAAATTATAACGAAAACGTTAAAACTTTAATTCGCACATTAGTTATGAATTATATGGATTACTGGATGGTTATGGGTTTGTGGAATAAAAAAAAAATGTTAATAAAAAATTTGAACACTTCGATAAATCCCGGGTGCGGAAGTAAGCGACGATAACGCAATTTTGGCAAGCGTTTTAGAATCCGTAAAGTAGCAGCGTGAAGATTCCGTACTTTCCGAAAACACTTTAACGCACTCTCCTCGAAGCTCCGAAATGTCCGCGAGAGATCGCCATGCATAGTTAAGCGGGTGAACCTCGCGGAGGTTGCGAGAAGGTTTACCGTCGGGATATTATAGCCACGCAACACACAACGTTCGGACATATCGTCCGCCGGCAAGCGATTAAACGACGATTAAACATATCTCGTAAATTGCGAAACTTGAATTTTATAATCTGCTTAACTGCCGCGTTGTGGAAGCGCCGTCGCAAAGGCTTTCGTCCTAAGTACCGCACAGTCGTTACACGCGAACGATTATACGCGAAAGGAGCTTTCACGGTTTCGGCTTTGGATTTCAAGGTGGGAAAACTTTTCCTCAAGCAATGCAAATTCGCGAATTCTAATGACCTTTCCTTATATTCGGTTTAACGTCTGTTATATATATTCTGACTCTGAGGACATTTTCTTTCGTATCTCGTAAAGAACGCTCCATTCTTTGGAAACTTTTTCATCCCGAAAATTCTTACCTATAAAAACAATTTTATGTTGTTGTTTTTTTCGAGAATTCGAAATACTGTATCGTACAGAGAAATAAAAATAAAATAACCAAGTTTATGACTCCGTGGCTGCTGCTGTTTCCCGGAGAGCCCTCGATGTACCTACATTGGCATTGCAAAGTCCATCCGACCTCTTATCAACTAAAACCTACCCAATACCTAATTAATAGCGACGGACAGTTTATTCCGCCACGGAGGAGGGGTGGGGGGAAGGGGCTAGAGTTCATTATTTCCTAGACTGTACAACGAAGCTACAATCCAGCTACAGCACAGAGAGTAACAACGTGAAGAGGAAAAGTCCTACTCATCAGCTCGCAGACTATTTTATTTCCCCCCCCCCCCCCCCCCCCCCATTAGCATGGGGCACCGTCCAGGTAATCTGAAAATCTCAATAACGGAACGGAAAACAAAAAAATAAACAATAATTACGTAAAAAAAAATTAAAATGGAAAGAAACTGCCATTGTTTTCTATGATACGACTTGTGATCTAATCTTACGAACGTTGGGACAAACATCGAGAACGGAACGTCTGGAAATCGACACAAAAATATGAAAAACTAATTAGTTCAATAAAAAAAATTTTTTAAAGGAATGAAAAAAAACTATTGTCTTTGATAGCGTGACTCGTAATCGAAACGCGGCAGACTGACGGACGGATAGTCATCACCCCCGAGCCAATAGCGATGCTAACTGCCCGGCAGCGTAGCGCCAAACATAGCCGATATGGAAATTGCGGAGAGCCGAGTGGATGCTGCGGGGCAATCGACGCTGCGATGCAACTCGGAGCTCGCGGCCAATAATGGTCCAGTCGCGTACAGAGTGTACCGGGACATCGGCTGTACGCACCTACAAGTGTACAGCTTACGTTTTGATATACACAAGCGCGGGAACAAGCTGGAAGCTGGAGGCTGGAAGCTGCGGAGGGAAACGCGCGCGAGAGGACGACTACACATCCGATTTCGTTGCCGCGGGCAACGCCTCGGTTTGCCACCGGAGCGCCGAGTCTCCTGTTTCCTCGCTTCTCTACTGGGTAACTCTGTTTGGGTCTCTCGTCGTCGTCAATTTGGTGAGCTTTCGGGGGGGGATCGATATTGGTGTGCCCCTCGCGCGCGCACCACCGACTCCGCTCAATTACGGGGAGCGATAACGTTGCGCTTGCTCGCATTACGTCCCTTAGTTTCGGAGGCCCCCGCGCACGTCCCTCTTTCGGAACATCGTTCTCCGCGAGAAAGCATCACGGAGTATATGCCTTGTCCAAAGGCACGCGGCCCCGCGGCTGAACGTGTCTAGGATCGCCGATTTCCGAGGCATCGAGACACATCGGCGTACAACGAAACGCCTCTCACGAGCTTCCTTATTCGCACCGTGTCGCCCAAAGTAAATCGGTATTTGCGATGGTCGTTACTTATTAAACGGTTAATTTGATTGATTTTTTTTTTACTTTTTTAAAATTGCACTTGTTTATAGATCGACGCAAATTATTTTTTTAATGGCTGCTCCCTTTTAACAGTCTCGAAAGAATTTTTGTTCAATTTTTTGCTTCTTCAAAGAGGAAGCATTTTAATTCAATATTTGAGGTGGAGTATCGAAAGGAAAAAAAATGATCAATGAATTTCGAATTTTTATGCCGAGAGTAAATTTTCATGCAGTTTAAGTTTACTCTGCGTATGCTCGTATGATTCGGGAGACTTAAATTTAACGGGATATCGAGGGAACAATCTACCGTTAACGGCTCACAGAGTCGTAGATTCGCCGAGAATAATTCGTGGATAAGGGACAAGAGAGAGGAGAACCTGGATAGACAAAATATAGATCCTTCGTTAGCATACACGAATAATCGATGGATGCACCGATTCAGCCCTCGAATGCTTTATGCACTTGAAAATGCGATATCGTCACGGAGGGGTTAATCGAAACGGAGAATATGCTAACAAAGAGAAAACATTTATTTGCAAAACATATTAATGTCCTAATCGCAATATATTTACTTTAAAAATATTATAATAATTAGCGGTTATGTTAGCTCGCAGAGTCTCTGTGAGCATTAGTGAATATCTGTGAGTATCTGTGAGCATCGTGAGTATCGTGAGTATCTGTGAGAGCATCTGTAAGTGTGAGTATCGGTGTGAATGTCCAATCGACATGGACTTTATTATTATGTAGATCATGATAATAATTTATTGTTTGGTCGTATGAAACTGCAATAATTAAATTATAATTGAAACAACGATATATGTCTTTGGCAGCCAGGAAGCGATTTATTACTGTAATTGACATTTTCCTTTTAGTGTTTTTGTTTTCAGTGTAATTATGTGATGTTTTTGCAAATTCAAACTATATGCATAAATTCGATGTAGATGAATGCACTCGAGTTCGAGTGAAGCGACGGCTCCGGCGAGGAATGGGGGGGGGGGGGGGGGGGCGTAAAACTAGCACGTTCTCTTCCACGTGTGTATAATTAGTGTCCTGTGGTAATTAGCCGCTCGAGCGTGCACCAAGCTAATTCGCGACCTCGCGGATGAATGCGTAAATCATTTCTCGCGTATTCCTGTGCAACCCGACAACAGGTTGTTACGTGGCATTGTACAGTTGTATTTTACATAATGCACCGTACAGAGCGAGAGAGAGGGACTCGCCCTAGAGCCCCCATGAATTGGTACCGGTTTATCGACGTTTCGATGTGACGACTGTTACATCGAATCGTAAAACAATTATAATTCCGTCAATTGCGACAATTCATTAATTTTTTTGTTCTCCACTCCGTAAATGGGAAACCGAAATGTTACTTTGTCGATGTGAATTAAATTTGTTCAAACGAAAGAATCACTGATTAAATATAATTATTACAATAATTATTATTATTGCGATGACGTTATTAAATTTAATGATATAAAAAAATGTAATTAGATATGCAATAAACAGGAAACCGAAATGTTTACCTGGTCGACGCGAAAATGTATTCGATCGGAACGGTCACCGATTAATGCGACCGTCATAATAATAATAATAATAATAATAATAATAATAATAATAATAATAATAATAATAATAATAATTCCATCAATTCAATTCAATGATTATTTCTCAATTTTTTTTTGTTTTGTTTAATTAAATATGCAACGAATCGGAAATTAAAATGTTACTTAGTCGACGGGAGTTAAATTCGTTCGAGTTGCGAGAAGAATCGATTAATTTAATCGTTTGCAGGTCGCACGGTGGCGCAACGCGCGTGCCCATGCTATATATACGAGCGCTCGAGATAATGCAATTAGCGATGAAAACGATATAAAGCGATTGTACAGTTAATCCATTCGAGTGGCACCGAAAATCCTTGTTCGGTTTCGAGGGAATGTAAATTGCTTACGCAAGTCAACGTTATAGCGCGAGTACAGTATTGTAGTAAGCCCCATGCTGGAGTTCCCATGCCTGCTTCACAATATTAGCGGAGGATAGTGCGTATTGCTGTTTAAGGTAGTACTAGCACAATGACTGACGCCGCCTAAGTTCGAGAGAAAAAAGACAAAGATTACAAACACTTCTCGATGAGAAAAAAATCTGAAAAAATTCTAGCATATAAAAGGTGCTGAAAAGATTGTGTGTGCATAATAATAATTTCAGAATGTTCATAAAAAATTACTAAAAAAAAAAATTGTGCAACAAATTACCCGGCAAGCAAATTTTTTTTTATTACGAAAATGATTTGTTAATTTTTCTGAATACGTATGAATTTTTTCAGAATTTTATCTAATACTTGAAAATTACGATTTTAAACAAATTTTAACATAAAGGAAACGAATAACATTTTGGGATCATTATTATGGACGAACAATCTTATCAGCATCTTCCATATACTTGATTTTTTTCAGATTTTTATCCGATCGAGAAGTGTTTGTAATTCTCTTTTATTCCTCTCAAACTTAGGCGGCGTCAGTCATTGCGCTAGTACTACCTTAAGGGAATGCTAGCCAGGGGGCCTGTTGCTCGTTTCGCTCACCCGGGCCACGTATATGCATCTCCGTCCGTGCACCTGGCGTACCGCCGCTGCTGGTGACATTGCAGTGAACTTGGTACCGGCGATACACATGCATCGCCGTCCGATTGATCCGGAGCCATCAACTCGCACTCGATATCGAAATCAACAGTTCCGAAATTATACCGGCTTTTCCGGTTTAGAGCTGAGTGGGTAATAGAAATTGCAATGTAGGGTAGAGCGGGGCAAAATGGGGCAGCGGGGCAAAACGGGGCATGGGGCAAAACGTCATTTCCCAATAATTTTTGGATGCCCGAATTCGCGCCATCGATGCATCAGGCTTTTCTGCCCCGTTTTGCCACCTTGTCCGATCCAAAAATGATTGGAAAATTTAGTTTTGCCCAAAAACCCCGTTTTGCCCCGTTGCCCCATTTTGCCCCGCTCTCCCCTATATTGCTTTCTCATAGAGGAAGCTTTGTTTATTTATTCTTTTTTTTTAAACGACAAATTTTTTTTTTTTTACAGTTTCTGTTATCGACCGAGTCTGTTCCGAATTTTCGCGTTAAAGTACTTGCATCTTTGCTGGGAGCTCGAAGAAAATGTTTTCACATTTTTGTGATGAAATAATTCGACTGTATTCAAATGAGGTCACGATCGCCGAGCAATACATTATGCATGAAACGATAAGGTCCGGGACATTAATTATCATAATCAAACCTGCGTCGCTGATAGTTCACGGACGGTTTCGATAGTTTCGTATGCACACGGAAATCAATATGCGAGTTTGCATTGTATACATCACAACGCATACTGTTTACACTCCCGTGTAAATAAGGTAGGGCCGAACGGGGGAAAATGGATCGATCGACTGATCGATACAAAAAAAAAAGTTAAAAAGAAAATACATAATAACTAGTCCAAGCATCAAAAATTGGTTTGCCCTGGGACAATATAACGTACCTCCCAACCTCCCCGTTGTCACGACAGCACACATTTTTTTATTTCTATATATATTTAATTAATATTTTTTAAATTTTTTCTACACTACATAATTATGTTACCAGGCTCATTTTACCCCCAGTCCAATTTTACAATCACTTTTTTCCTATAAATTTTTCGGGTACCATTTGGCTTTGGCCTAGCCTATAAACAGTATATTGGCACTATCAGCAAACCTCTTCGATGTCAATATATTCATCTCTCCGCCTCGATATACGTAATGATTGGGTACATACAGGCTCTGTACTTGTACCAAGATCACATGATCTCATGGCTCCTCGGTAGCCGATTATCCGCCTATCCGAGCCTGAAATTAGGCCTATCCCCCTATCGCGTGCCACGGGCTCTCGTGATCCTCGCGCACTCGCCGTTGACGTATATATGAATCGTTGGCATCCAGTACCGACACCCTCCACCATTGATTCGTACTTGTATTTCCCATAGTTATTCCCATAGTTTATAGACGAACATACATACGGTACACACACACACACACACACACACACACACACACACACACACACACACACACACACACACACACACACACACACGCGCGCGCGCGCGCGCAAACCGCACGTCGATCCGGTCACGTATGTTTTTTTATTATTCCGAAGAGAACTCGAGCTTGCTGGGCCGATTTGATCCACCGGTTTGCTCGGAGCTCGACGATAAGCTCGGATATATACTTTTTCGAGTTATAACTTCGCAGCAGCCACAGTCCTCCATGACCCGGAAAATAATTTCTTGCCGGGGCGCTTAATAATTTTTTTGACCTCAAGTAATTTACATCGTCGGTAACGATATCCAAAGTTAAATGCTCATAATTTTGGCCTACTTGAATCATCTCCGTTAACTGTGAATACGTGCTCTTCCCGAGAGATATGGGAGCTACCGAGGGCACCTCCGTAAACGGGTAAAATCTGGTACTCGGCCCCAGGCATAAATCCGAACCGTAAAAGAACAAAAAGAATTAAGAAACGCTTAAAATATTATTATCACGGTTTTTTTTTCATCCGGCTTCGTGATCCTGGTTAATAAATAATTCCTAAATCCCCAAATAATACTTGCAAATAATAAATTTTGTGAAACTCGGTGACGTTTTCGAATTAACAGGTAGTTAAATTTCGACCACGACGAGCGATTAACTCTTCCCCTGGAGATTGACAGACTTTCTATTAATACATTTTGTTTATACATATGTAATATATACATATGTATATATGTGCATGGATATATGTATGCATTTAAATATATATATACTCCCTACCGGTCTATCACGTCTGGATCGAGGCCAGGACCGCAATCGCATTAACGTAGTCCGCACTAATTACGGTCGGACACACGTTCACACGATTATAATCGACACTGCTCGCTGGACACAGTCGCCTATCGGCAACGATGTAAATTCGATCCGGAAACGTTCGTGTGCTGGGCGCTCCCGGTATGGACCGGAATCTCCGTATATCCGCCGCGTTCCATCCGGTGTTACACGCACACCGGTATTTAATTCCGATGTGTTATATATATATATATATATATGTATATATGTATGTGTGTATGTATATATATCGTACACGTCATGGAACACACGTTTTGCAGCCTCGTGCCTGTCGGAGGAGAATGTTCTTCGCCGAATTAACTCGACGAATCAACTGCTGTGCAATTCCAATTTCGGCCATGGCTTAAATCGTTGACGGTAGTCGACTATTGGGCGGTGAAATTATTTATTCCACCACACATGTGTTAATGGGAAATTGGTGTCGGTAAGGCGATCGAGCGATCTGCCCACACATCGGGGGTTCCATGGAAAAAGAAAAATGATGTAACAATGAGGGTTAAATTGGGATGCCATGAGGGGGGAGCGGTAAGAGTACGTGAAGTGCCTCGATCGGTAACAAAATCTGTAGTTAATTTTTTCTACGATTCTGACCCTAGACGGCGAAAAACGAATTCGTAGATGAAACTGAATTCATATTTGGTTCACATAAGAATTTTATTTTAACCATCAAGGAACAGGATCGGGGAAAAAATTAATTACAGTTTTCGATATCGACCGAGCCCGGAGACTTCGTTTTACTTTCGCGCGAAAAATTTGCGAAAACAGCTTGTTTAAAAAAAAAAAAAAAAAAAAAACCACAAAAACGTCTCAAAGAAAGCAAACGAAACTGAAACGGAAAGAGATTGAAGCAAGAAAAAAGAAACACATTGGCCTCGTTTCATTGAATCGTCTACACACGGAAGAACAGCACCGACCACTTTTCACATTCTACAGCCGAAGTGGAGTATGAGAATGAAAGTATAGAGACGATACAGAGAGAAGTTGAGAGGGGGGGGGGGGGTGAAAGGAGAGTGAGCGAAGGCTCGTAGCAGAACGGGTAACGGCAGGCTGGCAGTAGAAAGGAGAAAAAAAACGATAGAAAGGAAGAACGCTGTGGGACAGAGGGAAGAAAATGCTCAACGAGACTACCCGCATTTACGACTGCATCGATCATTCCCCTTCCAGCCACCACCACAAGGCGCTGCGGGCGGGAAGGAAAGATGTCGAAAAACTTGTCATTGTCTATACAACGACATTTTTTTTAAACTCTTCGTTTCTCCTTATTTATTTATATATACACGTATATATACACATATATACACATATATAGGGTAAAAGCGGTAAATATGGCCCGGTCCATGCATCATTGATTTCCGTGCAAATCAGGGTGGTCCATTTTACCCTATACATATATACTCACATATGTACACATATGATTGTGAATAAAATATATTTATATGCATATGTAGAAGCTGTTGCAAGTTACATCAAGGGTAGGTGCTACATGCGAGTCACGAACATCCGCGAGAGCTCGAGGGTTTGGAGAGGGTGCCGCTTGAATGGGAATGCATTTTATCCTATAACAGTGGAAGGGGGTTAGCGAAGGGGCGGAGGGGGCGGCTGGATAAGAGAACAAGGCGAAGGAAAATGGTGGAGGGGATGTTGGCCTGGTTTCGTTGAACCTGATGCTGTGACGCGCGGAAGCTCTCCTTCGGTCTCTGGTCCGCCCCCCCCCCCCTGGTGTACTATTATCGCGTCGCCAAAGAGAAAACGTTGTTGATACCCTACGTCAGACGGTGCGCCACGGTCTCTCGACAGAAGCATCCTTTATTAGTATTATAACTTGTATGTGTATTATATGTATATATATATGTAATACATATATCTGTATAACGCCGGTGGTTAAAAGTTCCCCCGAACGGTAAGACGAAGATGTAATTTCATAAGGCGAAAAGTTTCCGAGCAACACGGAGCTCGCGCCAGGGCCCCAAGAGTGGCACAACAGCGCCCGCACAACCCCCGAGCGAAAGGAAGACTCGGAGGAGAAATTCGAGATAGATACAACTTTATTGCAATGGCCAAAGTATACGAATTTTGCCGAGCAAGTAAATGCAGCTTATATACATCGCGCACAATAATAACTGCAATTTACAATCGGCTACATTGTGCAGGAGGAAACTACATCCCTAGGGCCAGCTCCCCGCCCCCACTCCCCGAGACTGTTGCTGCAAGAAGATTTGCGCCGCTGAGAACGGAAGCTGCGCGAGCTGATGCATTACGCCAGTCGGGCTTCTTCATCATGTCCGTAATGATCGAACTTTGGGTACATTTAAACGGTAGGGTGGTATAGTCCCCGAACCGTTATCACCCGATGAATATCCCCCGAAACGTATATCCTCCGAAAAGACGAACCTCCGAAAGATTAACCCCCAAAACGTCAATTTATTCAAATAATGCGAAGCCTATCGAAACTATCGAATCGTGAGTGCATTCCGTTGGGTACAGAAGATAGGTGGTGTTCGGTCAAGTAAGTGTGCTAATGTTAGCCACGATATAAAGATCAGACCTTGAAAAAATCCTGGAATGTCCTTGAATTTTTTTATGTCCCCGAAAATTTGAGTTTGTTTAAAAAAGTATATTTAGATAACCGTTTGAGGGCTATACCACCCTACGATTTAAACAACCATTCAAAAAAATTTGTAATAAAAAAAATTGAAGATGAAAAAAGTAAATAAATAAAAACAAAACTCTTTGCTCTGCGAAGCAACGAAAACTGCGGAAGCTATGACGTCGGTGCTGTGAGATTGCGAGATCGAATTTCTTCGGTATACCGAAAATATATCTCTCGCTAAATAAACCCCTCTGCTCTTCCGTGAATTTTTCTTTTTCATCCGGAATTTGATACGTGATTTTGCTCGGTCGCGGTCCAAGCGTAGAAATATTTTTTGCGATATAATCCGAGGAATTCGATTATAGGCAAAAAAAAATTGTGAAAAGAGAAAAAAACTCGCAAGAGGTGGGGTGAGATGGAAGTAGCGATGAACGCCGGAGGGGCCATTGGCCTGGAAGGTGGTATCTGTGGCCATAGGAGAACGAAGAGGGACGAGCGTATCTACTCTCGGGCTTTTGCGTAGCTTGAATGGGCGATGCATTTTCACGTTAGCGGGATGCTGCGAGGCGAGAGACCGCGACGGGGGGGATGAGGATCTCGCGGGATGAGGAGGCTGGGCGGGGGGCGGCGAGAGGAGTTGATACGTCGGTGGCCTGGTTTCATTGAACCTGCGATGCACCAGGAAAACCCTGCAGCGCGACATCGCTTTCATCCACACATCTCCCCTCCCGCACACAACCATTTCCCTTTCCTATATATAGTACAATCTATCCATTCAACAAATGGCAATTGTACGGTAAACCGTCCACGGGCTGGGAACGGGCGACACGATGATGGTTTTGTTTTTTGAACGCAGATGAGAGGTACTTCCATAAAAAAAAGAGCATTAAATATCGATGATGATAATAAATCGTGCAAACGACATTCGTTGATATTTGAAAAAAGTAAAATAAACTTTCAAAAAATGTTATGCGCGGAGTAGCTGTGGCGATATTTTTTTTTTTTTTTATGGCATTGAATTCATTCATTGAACAATGCGTTCGTTATGCCTTGGTGGGCATCGCAATGGGCCACATTCACCACTTTTATCTTATTACGAATATAGCTTGGGTTATGTATTTCTTTGAATAGTAATAGAAAAACGCCCAAATAATTTTATTTTTATTTAATTATTTTCTTAAAGAAAAAGATGAAGAAGGGAGTCTCTGACGGCCGTTTCTGCGTGGTCTGTTTTCGTTGAACCCCAACCACCCGCACGCGCCGAGAGTCCTGCTCGCGACCATCTCGCCACACGGCGGTACCGGTGTGCGCGAGAAACCTCTGCCGCTAACGCCAACACCGTTACACTTCTCGGTCGCCCGCCTGAGGGGCATCGGGGCGAAACAGACCAGCTCCATTGTGACATGGAACTTTGTTTCCTCAAATCCGGCGAGAAATTGTTGAAGATGGTCCGTCTTGCCCCACCCGCTCGCAGTGTCCTCCAGCGTCGGCTCGGGTGTCGAAAGGGAGCGCGGGGTTGATGTGGCAGAAGCTATAGAGAGGCGGGAAATAAAAAAGAGCGGCGACGAGGAAGGGGTTGGCGGCGGCATCAGGTCCTATGCATAGCTCGCCCCGGCTATGTATAGGTACGACGTTTCTATAAATAGAATTCCGAGTGCCCCGCCAACCCCCGTTCCGGCCGTCAGTAGTTGCCGTCGGTACCGACGCCCCCCACCCCACTACCATCAACCCCCACTGTTCTTCTCTTCAACCCCTCAAGGAGGGGGAGGTAGAGATCAAGAGGGGCTTGGAGGATCGGGCGGTTTGGAGAACGACGGGGGAGGGGGGATATACCACGACATCATCCCCTTGCGACCTCGAAGCCCATATCCCCCGACGACGACGTTGCACGCCGTGCGGGCTCTAAAACTTTACAGCCCTCGCTAAATATACAAGAGCCCGGGGGGCGTCGGGGATGGCGATCGAGTTTGCGGGCCGTTCCGAGGTACCCGACTCTTCATGGACGTTCGCGTAATATTTGCCATGAGGAGGGGTGGGGGGAAGCGCCAGGGACAGAGGTGTGAGTAATCGCGCTCGGACTTCGCACACATCTGAGATCGACGTTTGGACGCGATATTTTTATTGTATATTTTTTTACTTTTTTTTTTAATACTATATGAGTTGACGTAAAAATGGCGAGAAGAACTCGCAGCCGAGAACGGACTTAACGGAATAACTTTTTGTACGGATGAGACTGACGCGAGATCGGATGACTCGTTAACCGGGAACATCTAAGAGTGTCTACGTTTTTTTTTTTTTGTATTTTTTACCAAGATATATTTCCGTATGGAGTTACGGTAAATATGGAAATATTGCGTGACGAAAATAGTAAAGACTTAATTTTCTGGGGATGACCGTGGAAAATAGGTCTTTCCTATTTTAGTAGGAAATGAAAGGAAATTTAATTTCGTCTCCACGGAAATCAACTGTGTGTGCAATAAATAGGTATATTGGCGCGGTGTTTAGCGGCACCTTAAAATCCTTGAAATTCTGGAAACATTGTTCGATTTTGTATATGGTAATAAGTAATTACAAATATTTTTCGGCTCATATAAACTTCGTAATTCACATATTATTATTATATTAATTATATTAATATTACGAGGTCCTCGTCGGCGTGTTTGGTGACTTTCTCATAAAAAAAAATCTCCCGCCCTCTCCTCGACAATTAAAATCCCGCCCCTAACGAGGTCGCAGACACATATCATAGTACAGAAATAGTACTCAGCCGGTAAAGGAAATCCATATTAAAACGTCGATTAAATATAGAAAGCCGGTCGGACGGCGGGCAAGATAGAGAGTAGGCGGTGGAAACGGGACGGGATAGATGAGTGCGCGTGATTGAACTTCACTCTCCCTCGCCTATTAATGATTTAAAACTAGCGGGTAAAGCTTTTGCTTCTCCGCCCCGGCAGCGGCGAGCGAGTTAAAATGTGTCTCGAACACGTATCCAATCATCCTTCCCTCTCTCGATGGATACCGGTGCTTGAAACATTTCCAATATTCACGATCGAACCGGGGAAAATTGACTCCGGACCGATGTATATCGCCGATAGGTGTGCAGTAACAGACTCGGAGAGGAAAAAGTTGTATATAGGACCTTCGAAGCCTCGAACGGCTGCTGGTCCCTCGTTCCGGAAAACGGTCCTCGTTTCTGCACCGCGCACTTTTCCTCTTTCGTTTTTCCATCACCTTCCATCCTCCCTTCCGAACCCTCCCTCTCCCCGGCTCGCTCTTGGGCGACATCGATATTCAATCGGATATATGCATTATCGATACTCCGTATACCATATATCATACGGCGAGATAGCCGGGCTGACCGTGTGCTCGCGTTGCGGAAATCAGAGAGAGGCTGCACGTTGGAAAGATCGAACCGTGCGCGAACTATGAACTTTGAAATGTCACACCGAGCCCGTGTGTGTTCTTTCTGCACCGAAAGGCTTTCGGTGAAACATGCCGACGGCTCGACGCGTGGGACACCGCGATCGATTAATAATGTTGACTATGGGGTGTTGCGAAAGAGAGGGGAAATGTACGCACGTGCGATACGGGTTATCTGAACGATAAACGCCAACTGCTGCGGTTAATTTTTTTTTTTTTTTTTTTTTTTTTTTTAATGACGGCTCTTTTCGAAGATTGGTGTCAGTGGAAACAGCCGAATGGCCGATCAGACGCTCCGGGAGCATTCTGGCCGTATGCGGCGGTGCGAAGAATGGCCCACGGGGTTCGTTCTACTCAACTCATGAGGAAGAAATATATATGGATATGTGTATACATGTATTCTAATATCGAATACATTTGTCGATATAGATAAACATTTTTTTATATCTGATAAAGCGGTAGTGTTTGGCCTACAAGATGACATATATATGTGTAGGTATTTATTAATGTTGTTCAGAGAGGTCTCGGATGAACCGTGAACTTTCCATGATTCCAGAAACAGAAGCAGTGACCTTTTTTCTATTTTTTTTTTGTCCCATCTTCTTCCTATCTATCTTCTCAAGGAAGCTTTAGTTCCCGCACTATCCTGTTCTCTCTGTGTGTGAAAACCTTTGGGAAAACGGCGTATAGGGTTTATGTATAACAGTGGTACGAGAGCGTGGGCCGATCGATCGTTGAATAAAAGTGAAAGGATGTCCCGAGGACGGCAGCGGGGAATTCCCCTTCAGAGTGGTTTACCCGGAACGCGGGATATAGAACACACGAAGGAGCGGGAGAGTTTCCGGTGCGGAATCTACTCGAATATTTGAAATTCGGGACGCAAGCTGGTTGTTTGCCCAAAGTTGTTCATCCACATGTTTTTTTTATTATTTATTATACATAAAAAAGATTATTGTAGCAATCTGAAGTTGGATATGAGAGCGTTCACGACGCTTCGTAATTTTTTGGGGTTATTCCGAGGGATGAAAGAAAAAAAAAATTAAGTTTTAATGCTACAATGACGATCGGTGGATTTCCAGGTTCCAAAATGTTGCTCCAACTCTTCCGACAGTTAACAAAACCGTTGTCAACGTCGATAATCAATTTTGCCAAGCGTCATCCGAGCTTCAGGCAACATATGCTGATAACACCGGGACAGTACTATCACTGGTGCGATACCGTGAGCAAGCTGTATCGTCGATCGGACAGATGGAATAATGGCATTAATGCGAAGATCGAAAGGCCGAAGGTCAGGGAAATCAAGGAATCCGTCGCTGTCGAAGTTGGAGCTCAATTAATGATCGAGGTTACCTTTCATTTTATTGTCTCAACCGTTTCCGCTCCGTTCCGCTGTTCATTAAATTTCGTTAAAATCGTTTATTTATTCGTTTATTTAATTTATAAAGATGAAGGGGATTTTCGTTTATTCGATAAATTTTTGAATAATTTTATTAAAATCCCCAGACTCTTGTCTTCGTTATCCTCGCGGGATTGGTTATCTACGAATCAAGCAAGTCAGCAGCGAGATCGCAACTTCTGGAGGATTCGAGGGAGAGCGAGTTCGAGGCGATACTCGATCGCAGGAAGGATCTGACCCGACGCCTCGAGCATCAGGCTGCGCTGATTCGAGATTTGCGCTCAAGACTCAGCGATTGCGGGACCGAAGTGGGTTATCCATTCCCGGGAGGATCTGCGATCCTCCAAGAGCCGGATACACCGATTCGGTGACTCCAGGATGCTCCGTGAAACTTTGGGTTCGTTGATGGGTTCGGGGTGCGCCATTCTCCATCGGGCCGTTCGGAGAACAACGAGACCTCTGCGAGGAACTCGCAGCTTCCGGTTCCGATTTTGGCCAACACAGGTTTGTTTCATTCACAAAAATCGAAGTAAAAATTTTCGACAATATTTCATCGCAATCGAGCTTGATATCTGACTCTCGCTCCGTTTCCCCCATTCCGTGCTCTCCGCATTGCTCTCCGGAAGATAGATCGGTGCCAGAAGAAAGTCAACGGGAGGGAGGAAAAAGAGCTCTGCCGACTTATCTTCTTCTTCCACTTGGTCAGAGTTCACCAGCCCCCCTTGCGGGGAGTCAGCGAAGCCTTTCGCCGTTTCTGAATCGGAGCGGAATTACGGAAAGTGTTGCGCTTGTATTGCAGTATATCTCTGGATAATTGGCAATTCGAAAACTTAAACAAAAAAAAGAAATTAACCTTCCTGGTAAACACGAAGCTTCGTTGAAAAGTCATTTTTGTCCGAGGTTCTTCGGGGCTTTGGATCGAACCTTTTTCATCATCTTCGCATCGGCCCGAGAAAAGCACCGAGCTCGGTATAGCCGAGTCTTAAACCGGCGGACTCTATAGGTATTTTTTTTTCTGCTGCCGTTACCGGCAACGGGAGGAGGATCTTGCATTCGAAAAACGATTAGCGAAATTGAAATCCCAAGATGGAACAAAAGCCCTGTGAGCTCTGTGTTGGAACTCTTTGGGACGGGGCGAAGGGGGGGGGGGGGGGGGGGGCTAATAGACGCCGAGGTCGCAGGAGCTTTTGGAACGCGGACGTCGAAGCTCCGGATTCTGATATCGACGTTTCGGGGCCTCCGCGGCAAAGGCGGAACGGCGCCAAGCTCTAAGAGCTATTCTATACGATGGTTTGAGGAAACATTTTTTTTCGGTAGGGGGCGAGAGGGCTAAAACGGTCTGGGGCGAAAAGAATGCAAGAATCAAGAAATTCCCGGGCCTATTGAACTACACGATTTCCAGACGAAAACCATATGAAAGTTCCTTAGCGCACACCACCACCACCAACCCCCCCCCCCCCCCCCCCCCTCCGACATTACACCGTATTCCACTCGAAGGAACTTTTACCATGATCGAGTCGTCCATCAATTATTAACAAAAAAAAATCTGAGACAGGGTATCGAGTCGCTTTCGTCCAGGAATCCCTACCGTACTCCCCGGAGATAAAATAATACAATACCGGAAGGGAAAGGGGGGGGAAAAAAAAAAAAAGTAAGCAGTCCCGCTTTATCGCAGCTTCTGAATAACTTTGCTCAGTCATGGCTCGGGTAATCGTGAGGATATACGGGGAGGTTGAAATTTGACTTGCAAGAGAGCCAATGCTAGAGCCAAGAATAACAATCGTGGCTCCTAACGAAAGAAAATATATGTGTCGGCTATTATTAATGGGCCCTTAACATCCTATTTTTTCAAGTTCTTCGCGGTTATTGTTTTTTCCGAATTAGAATGTGTTTAATAATTTTTTATGGTTTAGGCGTTTTTAAGTTTATCTGTCCTCGAGATATTTTATTACGATATTCCACTATATTTGAAAAAATATATTTGCACAATTATCTTCCAAAAATATATCCGAAATAAATCTTTGTTTTTTTACAAAATGATATTTCTTACCCAAGAGATATATTTTTATCGATCATAGCCACAAATCTGACCACTACAGCACCGACCTCGTTTCGTGTTTGTATCACCCCATACGATCCGCTCATCCTCGGCGAGCGTCGGGAATGCAATGAATACGGAGCATAACAATTTTTCTTCATCACTACCTTATTTCGTTTCTCATCTCGCGATTATCCCTGACAGACGCGCAAAAGATCACCGAGGTGGATGACAACGGGCTGACGGGGGGGGGGGGGAGGTAAACTGTGTACGTGGAGAGCCGAAGAAAGAACATTCCCATGGGAACCAGGAGATAGGCCCGAGGCGCAAGGAGAACTGGCGGATGTAGCGTTAATAGCCAATACTGTACCGACGCCTCCCGAGGCTCCCGTGCTCCGACTTTGCCTAAGGGACCGCCAACCCTCTCCGCTTTCCTGTTTTACCATCTCCTCATTTTTTCCCCTCGCACTCCGCTTCGTGCTTTAACTTTTTACTACGTCCCTTACCCTTCCGCGTTATATAGCGCAGGACTCCCGTCGCCGACCCTCTTCGCGGATCACGTGAATACCTCGAGGGCTGCCGTCTGACCCCCCCCCCCCCTCCCGCCACGCCGAACAGTTCGCCACATTTCCCTCCGTCGCTCGACTCGCTCTTCGCTGCGTATCGCAACTCACGAATTTCGTACGACCCATATTTCTCCCCCAAGGATTGCCATTGCCGAAGGTCTCTCGCGAGATTACCCCGAGAAGGAAAGAAATAAATGATACAGCAGAGCTAGGCTCTCGCCGTTACCGACGGGGCGCTATTTCCGAGCCACTTGTACACACCGAGCGTGATACCTGTTCGCGATGTTGGGGAACTTAAATGTCGCGGATAACGAAATGGACGAGTGGACGGATGAAAGTAAATCATTGTATCAATAGCGGCGAGTTTTCACCCAAAATATGAACGTTTGTTCGAAGTTAAGAACAAATTGTCTTATGTTCTTTTTTACGGTCCAAGTGAAAACATTTAACTGACGAGAGCGGGGCAAAACGGTAAATTTTCATCAATTTTTCAAGGGACATAAAAAGAAGATTATCATCCGAAATTAAGGACTCCATTTTTAAAGTAACTTGGCCATATAACTCGCAGTTGTCCTACGAGAGATCTCGCAACGAAGCTCCGTTCGGCAAATTGAAACTCCCCCATATTTATTTATTTATTATCAAAACAAACCCTATCACAGTAAAAAAGATGAAAGTCATACGCGATAAAAAAGAGTCTTTGCGACGAAAAAAAAAGATAAGAAACGAAGAACCGTCCGCGGCATTTGATTGTTTGCAGGCGGCGAACAGTGAAAGCCAGAACCAGCCGCTCGTCTAGTCTCGGGGGTGTACTTGCGCTACTTGAGAGTCGTCTTCCCGCGTCTTCTCGAAGTACGGCACTCCTTTTTCCTTAGAACGATCCTTCCAACTGTGCACATATCGATACTACATCCTACCTTATGTACTCATATTCCAAAGGTACCTATACATATATTTTTTTTCATCCCCTGCCCCTCCCCCATTGGTATCCGCTGGATCCCCCGCATACCTATATGGCATCAAAATGTGCCTTCGTGCCTAGGCGAATACGTTCGTCGGTTCTAAGTATACACGGATGTACAAGTAGATATATATACTGTACCAACGTATGTACTACAAGTAGCGGCGACCTTGTTCCCCGAGAGCTCTCTCTATTTTTAAAGCAGCTTTATCGCACCCCGACGACACCATCGCCCACCTTCTTTTCTCCTCTACTCTTTCCGCCCTTCATCCTTTCTCACACTGGTCTCTACTCTCGCCCGTATTATATATATATATATATATATATATATATATATATATATATATATATATATATGAATGAATGCGTATATATATTTGTCCGTGGACTACCCGCATACAGAGCCCCCCGTCTACCCGGTCTCGCGTCTTCCGCAGAAACATAGTTGGACAACTCGGAGAACACCGAGGAACTCAACCCGGCATATACAACCTGCACCTGTCCTTCTATTCGTGTTGTGATAAGCTCGTCTCTCATTTTTCTCGTTCTCCCGTGTGAAAACTCCGAAAGGTACCGGGCGCGTTGCACGCCCTTCTGCTCAAATTTGCCGTGACGACGGGAATATAGAATGGCTCCCGGAATAGTCGGAATATCCTTGTTCACATGTGCCATTTGAAATTTTATTCTTGGACTGTTATCTACGCTCCTTATCGGAAAAAAACATTATTTTTGTACTGATGAAAAATTATATGTGATGTATATAAAAATCATTATTATTAATATTATTTTCATCATTATTATTGTTGCTGTTGTTGTTGAAAAAAAATGAATTCCGGATTGATTTTTCGATATCGAACTCTGGAGTTACCAAAAAATGTTGACTATCTTTAATTACTATTGATGAGACGGATTCCGAACTTGTCACGTTTCAGACGGTAATCACGCGTTGTGCCCGACACTTTGAAGGATCGCTCATGCCCCGTGTAAAAGTAATATGTACTAACGAAGCCAGTCGAAGTAGTAATTATAACTAACAACAGAAACGACCGCGAGCGACCAGACACTCGAGAGTGCCTATCCACGAACGCGCCCGGGTGCGCGCGAGCTCTCCCGCCAGCTACCCGGCTCCGCCGGACGAGTGCACGCTTTTTCTACTCGTCACCCTAATGAGACTCGAGATCTCACGCCCCCGGGAGGTTCATTCTTTTGTCGGTCCACGCGAAATTGGGCGGGCTTTTTTTTTTTCTTCTTTGACCGAGAGGTATATACCGCCCACGACAGCCCAATTTATTGTCGAAAAGAAAATTTGTTTAATTTTTTACATTAAGTTAAATGTCCCAGGGACCTGTCAGTAAATACTTTATTATTAATATTAAAGAATAAATAATGAATAGTGAATAATAACAATAAAATATTTACTGGCGGGATTATCAATGTTGTTGTTGTTGTTGTTGTTATTAGTTCATTTTAAAAAATTACGATATGAAACAAATATGAACTTGAAAGAACTCAATATATACTAAATATTACACAGTGAGTACAGTAAAATTCTGCGAGTAATAACATTTTTATCGAAAACGGATCGTAACGATCGTAATGGTACGCGGAGGGGGAAGGGGGGGGGGAGAGTTTTAAGCCAAGATCACGAGTCCTCGGAACGACGTCGTCGTCGAGGAGAGTGAGCGTGAGGCGTAACAGGGACGGTAGGTTTTGGTATTGGTTGGTTATATGGCCCGGGTCGATATCGGTCCACAGGGAGCGGAGAGCCAGGAAGCATCGGTCCATGCGGGGTTCTTGCGTGCCGCGCTTCGTTCGCTCCAGGAACGCTCGCGAGATCACAGAAGGTGGGACGCTGCTTGGCCGGGGGCCGTGCTCTGCGCTGTTCCGGCAAGCTTCGCTCTCTGCACGGTTCCACTGTTGCCGAGAGGCTCGGTGGCCTCAGCGACTCTCGACTCCGTCCCCGAAGATCTCAAGGGGACGAAAAAAAAGAAAAATTGAGGGAAAGTGGCAGGGATGGGGCTACGCCGCTCGGAGAGAGAAAGAGACTTGATTCCCCGTCGAGAAATGAAACTTACCGCACTTTCTTGGTATAATGTACAACGAGAGTACAAGCAGTCGTTGCGATTGTCAAAGAGACCAAAAAAAGAAAAAAGAAAGAATAGAGACCAACAAAGAAAGAATAGAAAAATAACGAGCGGAGAAGAGCGTGGAGATGGAACGGGTGATATTGCATATATATATACATATATATACACATAGAAATAAACGGATGCTGAATGCAGAAGCAAAATGTGTAAAAAAGAAAAAGGCAAAAGAGCGGAAAAGTTTGAGGCCGTAATCACGCATCTGCACGCGGATCTGCTTTGTTCGCCCCACTGACGATCCCGGGGTAAAGTTGAAATGAATTAACTACCTCGAACTAACCGCCAGCCATCCAGCAACATGTGGATTGTTATTTCATCTGTTTGTTCTACGAAACGCGTACATTTCCAAAACTTCGAGACAGAGGTGATTGAAGCGAGTATGTTTTTTATTAAATTTTACACGAAGAGTTTCCTTGCTCTTCTTATTTAGCTTTTTTTAAATAAATGAGTATTATAATATTCACAGTGTAATATACATTTACCGAAAATACGTCATTTCCGAAAAATGAGATTTTCGGAACCGGAATTTTGCTGCCGGCAGGCAGCAAAAAAAAACCAAATATTTGGAAGATTTACTCGTAATAGTCAGTTTAAAGTCCTAAAATAATAATAGGCCATTCGACTGTCCCAAATATATTTCCTCGTTGAAACATCCCCGCTCAGTTATCCAAAGCTCGAGAGAGCCGTACGTTGGCAATCTCGTAAATCCTCCTCCGTTTCCCCAAGTGCAAGAGAGTGTGTCACGTCGAAAGCCCATATGCGGTGCCCGGCAGTGCTCCCGCGTGACGCAGACGTCAACGAGATGGTATAACGCGAGGTGTGCAAGTGTACTGCGAGAGTATTGTAGAACACAGAGAGAAACGACGAGTATGAGAAGTGAGAGTCTTAAGGATGCGACGGGGTTGAAAGGGGCCGGAGGTCTGGTGATGAGGGGAATTTCTACTTGGGCACTTTGCTCCAAAAGGGCGGGTGTAGGGAGGTTGAAGGCGAGATCTACTTATTTCACGAGCTCATACAGCGAGAATAAGACGAGAAGACGATGAAGTCGACGTTTCCGCGACGGCGAAACGACGGAAAAATGAAAATATACGCATTGCGACGAGACGAGGCAACGAGCCTCAAACGACGCTAAAAGCGCCTCGGTCTTGTGCAAATTATATTTTTATCTCTCGAAAATACGACAAACCCGTTTCCTCTCGAAACAGTTATCAGCCGTTGATAAATTAGCCGAGGTTCAGAGAAAAATGTCTGAATTCGCAGTAGTCACGACGATTCAGTGAAAGTTTCTTATCAAAGCGATCGACGAACGAGCCAATTACCGGAGCAATCTTTATCGCATGGTTTTCGAGATAAAATTACGGTTATTCTCGACCTCCCTTTACAAGGCCCAATCGTGCCCTTTTTCTCTAAGTCTCGAGTCTGTGTAGAGTAGTTCGGCCAAGTGGTCGACGATGAGCGGCGATTAATCGGATGCTCCAGTGGCATCGACGATGGTCCTCGATGCCATCGGCTCGGCTCTTTAAGGTACGCCCCGCGAGATAGCGTATCTCTTTTATATCGTCAGTGCCGGGCTATCTTCCTCGCTTCCTCTCTCCTCGCTTCCGTGGCTCCTTTGGCTTTAGCCCCGGACGGAGCACCACAAGTGCGCCACCGACACCTGAAGCTTCATGACACTGTTGTGAAAAGCCATCTCAAGGGTGTTGGCTGCACACAGCACAAGAGGCGACGAGTAGGGGGCTGTCTCTCTCCCCGTTGCGGATCGTCGAGGAGCCCAGCCTGCCACCGCCGTCTTGTTTGCCCGTTCATAACGAGCTGTGACAGCGCATCGAGGATCCCCGTTGTTCCAACGTCTCGGGCGCCAGTCTCGTATAGGCAACGCTACTCGGATTTTGCACCTGTAATAGTGCCATGGCCATAACCCACCCCCTTCGCCCGAGATAAGTGCCCATCGGAGAACAATCTTTGTAATTACGTGGGAATAAGCCACGCGTCGTTAGTCGGCTGATAACTCGTCGAGGGGAGGCTTAAGAGCATGCGGAATACCGTCGACGGGAAAGAAGACAAATTTTTGGTAACGATCGGTAATGAAAATTTATTCCGCTTGCTAAATGTTCTAATGGTTGGATTTGTTAAATTGTTCATTTGTCACAGGCACTCACAGTGATTGACCATTTTCAAACAAGACACAATTTCTGCCAATTAAATGGTTTAGCTGAGTAATCTTGTGAGGTTGTAGAATTTTGTTTTTCATGAATTTTATTACTGTCGAGTGTACGAATGCCCTTCGTTTTATTCAATTTTCGAGGGAGGAAGAGCGTGATAGAAGGGTGCGGGCGCCGACCCTCGTCGTGGTCGATCACGGGCAGTAGAAATTTAACTGGACTGCGATTTCAAACATTGTGAGAGGAACGACCGTCTGTCGACGACGAGCGATTCCCGGGGTTCTGCTCGTCCAGCACGAGCAGAAAATCACCCTCAAACTTTCATCACTGGTCCGATAGTCGTTGGGGTTGTTGGGGCACATGCCGGAAAGAACACGGGATTGCGTACATCACGTGGACGAAAAAGCGCAGGCGCTTTCAATCCCCCCCGGTCACGTGTTGATCGTCAAACACCCTAGTATTCCCACTGAAACTACTCTTATTCTCGTATTGCTTCGAGAATTATCGACGCTTCTCTTGCGTTCAATTTTATTTTATATTAATGCCATTTATACTTTTACAGTTTTTTTTATACGTCGTTCCGCGGACAATTGACACGAAAGTCTCAAACGTAACCATAGAAAATTATTATGGGCAACAGGGAATAAATATTACCTATATAGGGCTGAGTCGAGCAAAAGGCTCCAAAACATATTTCTTGACGGGTGAGTTGAAAAAAATAAAAAATAAAACTTAATTACGTACGAGGCATTAGTTGCTCTTCACTATGTACACAGAGCGTGGCACTATCAATTTTATCAATGCCTCCACCCTTCCGGTATCGATAACTTTTAGTCGGATGAATATTTAATCATTACGCGATACCCCAGATTTTTCCCGTTGCCACAAACGATCGAACGAAATCGTCGAATCAGCGCTTCGTTCCTTCCTCCTCCCGCCACTGATACCTAATTTCGCAAATTTCCGATAATGGAGCCCGGAAGCTTTCGTACGATCGCTTGCCGACTGCCCGTTCTATTATTTCCACTGTTCTACTCTGTGATTCAACGAAATCATGGACTATCATAGTAATTTTATCTTCCATCGAAATTTGTTAGATACAATAAAATAAATTATTTTTTTTGTCATTGCTAAAATTTGAAAAAATGTATTCATAGTAAATGACGAAAATTCCTAGGACTTCGAGTAACTTCTAAAAATATTCTTTGATGGTCCAAGGCGTCCTCGAGGTAAACTTTACCATAAAAAAGTATGATAAAAAAATAGACTCAAAGTTATCGTCACCCGTGTATATAAATATATTTAATCCCCAGAAATATCATACGGCAGGTCTATCGTCTCATTTGCCATGTACATATTTTCCATCTCGCTGTCTGCCGACAAAACCGATGCGGCGTGCAGACTGCATCTTCGCGCAGCTCGAACCAGTTTCCCAATCGGATACGTGCACTATTTGTTTTCTCATACGGCGTACACATAACTGGAAGGCGGGAGGGTAGGACCAGCGGGTTGGCAGAGGAAGCTTGCGTTTACGGGCCAATTCCCTCGTAATAACTCCAACGGAGCGTGAACCGAACATTGCAAGAACGAAAGTGGGTTGCCCCCGTATAAGGGGCGGTGTGAGAGAGGCGAGAGGGAAAACTGCATCGCGATAGAGAAAAAAAAGGAAGTCGAGAGGTTCGGTTAACGAGCTTTAACGCAATTGCAACTCGCGTGAGTGCGGAAAACTCGAGCCCGGTTGCAATGTCGATTTAACGATTCTCGTCGACCAATTATCAAATGCAACCTTCGTCGTTAAATCCTCGCTACCCCTTCCCCTTCCCCACTCTCTTTCGAGTCTCCTTCCCCTCTTCTCTCTTTTGTTATTGGTTTATTGCTGCTCAGCATCGTGTCAATTAGTTTATTACGAGAAGACAGGCAATTTTCGAATTGTTATTATTATTATTATTATTATTATTATTATTAAAAGAAGAAAAAGTTACTTCACAAAATTCTCTAATTGCGAGATCGCCTCTGGAATCGCAGCTCGCGTGAGTGTCGAAAGCTCGAGTCGGACGTAATGACGGTTTAATGATCCACGTCGAAGAATTATCAAATTCGATGCCCCCTCCCCTCCCCTGCCGATCGCGTGTCTTTCGAGTCTCGTCTTCCTCTTCCCCCGGCAAAACTTCCATCTTCCGTCAACGTGAATCTCGCGTGTGTATAAACATTCGCCCTTGCTCGCTGTACACGGAGGGTCGAAATCCCGCTTGAGTAACGAGGCCCGTTACGCGGAAGTTTTTTTTTGTCGTCTTTTTTTTCATCTTCCTCTTCCTTCTTCCAGTTTTCGTGCGCGCTGACGAGTCAGCATTCTTAACGGTTTTCCATTAGCCAACACAGCGGGCTTAACGGATGGATTTACCGTCCCGTTCTCTCTCTATCGGGCTTTATCTTTCTTGGTCCTCCCCCTCCCCGATAAAGGCTAAAAGAGATGCAGACTATCTTATTGTACACCCGGCCCGCGCGCCGCAAAGTGGAGGGGAAAAAACGCCTCGATTAAGGATTCGACAATGAGATAACAGAAAAAAACACAGCATCGAATTAGCCGCAATCCACTTAACTTCGGAGTTTCTCCCAGTACGGATAGTCCTTACCCTACGTCATACAACCTCTGTAATGTACTCCGAGCATGGCGAGTGATAAATGGCCTTTTCCCGGTTATATGACTTCGGAAAATCACTGCTATCGTAAATCTGCACTGTAAAGTAAGCATCATTTGTGGAGGAGCGAGGCCAGCTCTAGCCACTTGGTCGATCAATCGGTCGATCGATCGGTCGATCGATCGGTCGATCAATCGGTCGAACAATCAATTAATTAAAATTATTTCTCGTCGATCAATTAATCGATCGATCAATCGATTGACACGGAATGACTAAAAAAAAAAATGTGCATAGGATGGTTTTTTGACCTCTTAGAAGACAAGTTCTACGGGCTCTGATGTATACCAATAAGACGCGTTGAAAAGCGACCAGGTTTCTTTGATGGAGATTCGGTGTCCCGAATCCCCTTGCGGCAATTCCGGGGATTGCCGCAAGATCGCCGAAGACAAAGGGATGCGACGAGCTTGGGAGATACGACCCGACGGTGGAGTCCACGAGAGGCACGGGCGCGCAAGTATTGAAATGAGAGTCAGTCGAGACGCGAAGCCAGAGGGTAGATATACCGCAGTCGATGCATTTCAATTTGCATCTCGTATGCATTATGCAAATTGTATATTCCCTATGCCTTGGGCGCAGATATCCGTACCGTAGGGTGGAGAGCGAGTCAAAATGGAGCATCTTAAAAAATATATATTCACGGTACAAAAAAGGTTTCACCCCAAATGGTTCGGTGATCCCAAAGTTTTGCACCGGTGGTCCATTTTGCCCCGCCATCCCCTTCCCCCCCCCCCCCTATATTGTCGCGGCAATTGCATGAGCTCGCGTCTCGCCGAGACTTGATCAGTCTGAAAGATTTTTCATATTGATCTATCACAAATAATAATTTTTTTCTTATATTAATTCTTTTTATTAATAATCTTTATATTAATTCTTTTTTATTATTTTTTTTTTGCTCCCAACCGATGTAGCGAAACTTGTCTCGTTCCGTTCGGTTCTACAAAGAGATACGTCAGAGCGTGTCGCTGAGATCGACGGTGCGAAAACCCGACGCATACCCGGACGTCGATCTCTCTCGAGACAACCAAAGTGGAATAATATCATTCTAGTTCGACGTCCTGGCAAGAGTCGTGAATAAATTCCAACGCGTTACGGTTACAGACACACGCGGAGTCAAGCGATTCATGGAATCTTGGCAATTTCCTGCATGACTCTATTCGCGCTTGAAATGAGAAATGTTTGAATGTTTGGTTTTGTTTTCTTTTTTCAATTTTTGAGAAAAAAGGTTTCTCTGGGTCCTCGCGTGATCAGAGGAAATCTGCAATTCGACGAATCATGAAATTTTCACACGACTTTATATTCACACTGAAATTGCGAATAAAAAAAGGATAATTATATTTCATACCCGTCTATATTTTTTTTTCTCTAATTACAAAAGTTAGGACGTTTTGACGGTAACTATTAAAAACATTTTAAACAGCCTTTTGTTTCGAAAGCCCATAGATTTTTGTAAAAAAAAAGGTAACGTAATTTCCCACAATTTCGACCCTTCGACACGTGCCCGCGAGTGCATGTAAAATTGATACCTCGCCTTTTGTTGAATACCAAAGCGAGGTTGCTCGTGGAAGAAATTACACATTCTTCGCTCGTAAATTAGTACAAAGCGAAGGTAAATAGCGAGGGCGATTGGGGTGAAAAAATAAATAAAAGTTAGAAAAAAGGAGAAAAAAAATCTCGAGCCCGGAGGCGTTGAAGAACGACTCCGTCGTTCTCGTAAATTTTCCCTCACCGGAGGGTAAGATTTGGAGAGCGTTCGCTGGCACAGCTTCGGAAATGCTCGAGAGAAGCGTATATATTATATCTCGTGTGTACCTTGGCTATGTGCGTAAGCGCACACGTGTGAAGGATGAAGAGAGGGGGCCGCGGTCCAGGACAGGAAGAGATGGATGAAACAAGAGGGGGACGACAGCGCGTGGGGCGACGAGGAGGTCGAAGGTCGGACGAAGGGTGAAACGCCATCGAGGAAGGGTATTATACTATACGGGGAATAACGGTGGGAGGAATCGATCCACACTCCGGCGCGTGGACGTCGAATCGACGCTCGATCGGGCTCGGCAATTTCAGGGGTTCTCCAAAGGGCTAACGCATGTATAGGTAGTGGAGACTGGGGCAAAATCGGTCACCCCAGAGACTCGAGGAGTTTTATTGATTTATTTAAAGTGTATGCGCAACTTTTTTTTAATGTCTCAAAAGTGTGAACGCGATACAAAAAAAAAATGTGGGGACTAATGGACCACGAGTGTAGTTAAAAAAATGAAGACTTCCGAAAAAATCACGAATTGTTCACTGTATTATTTTTTTAAATTCTTTTCTCGGTAAAACATTTGTTTTCGAAATGTGGAACATAATTTGGGACAAAATAGATTCATTTTATCACTCTATGCCGGATACATTTTTTTTGCGAACATTTGAAAATTTTGCAGCTAATTTTACTCCGTTCTCTTCGCAATATATATCTACAATAAATGTATAAACGTGTGTATATATATATAGGGAAATATATGTAATTATTGGACCACATAACATGGCAAACCTTTCGACGGTATCTCGAGAGTAACGCTCGATGAATTCTCATATCGAATCATCTCCGTCCCAGAGCTCCTCTCGACTCTCTAATTTATATTCTTTCTGCCTCGACGCAGCGTCCAATCAAGACGAAATTTTCTCACGGGCGTCATTCGTATACCTATACAACTACGTTCCCTCCGAGAATTTACCTCGAGGTCTCGTTTCGCCGAAACTCGCGTATCTCTCGCTCCTCATCTGCCCATCTATCTGCCCCCTACCTATTTGCATCCCACCTTGATTTATTCCCACTGCGTAATCTCGTCCAAAAATTTGTCAACCCTCTCCGGTTCTCCTGCTAAAAATTCTACACAAAATATTCGACGAATTATGAAAGCAAAATTTTGTATTTAAAAAAAAACAAAGATTTAAAAAAACCTCGCTCAGCCGGTAACAAAAACTGTAAGACATTTTTTCCACGCATACCAACCACTTCCGGTCTGAAGCGAGTCGTCGCACAAAGCCGATGTCAATTAAGCGTCAAGCAACAATTTACTTTCAAATCGGAAATGGTTAGCATCCCCGGGAAAAATTGATTACAGATTTCCTTACCGACCGCGGTAATTCACATGCTCCGAAGAGGTGGTACGAGTTTACGCGCCAATGTTAATTTTTGAGAGTTGAGAACCCACGTGCACACCGCAAGGGTGTTTTTTCGCTTTTCAACTGACCTCTGTTCCCCCCCCCCCCCCCCCGCCCCAAAACCACTTTCTTTGGCCGGAGGGCTGTAGTTTGTTTAGTTTAGCCGCGAAGGTATTTGCCTATCTGTGTACAGTATATACATATAGAATGAACGGAGTTCAGCGAAGCGGAGGGTCAAGGAAGTGAGAGAGATGAAAAATTAACAGAGCGAGAGGGACGGAGATGGAGCAACGCTGAGGACGAAGGACCTCCCGAGGGGGGTTGTTGAGCGAGGGAGATTGCTGTTGCCGCTGCGCGGTGGTAGCGGTGCACAATTTGTCTGGGATTACCGCAACGCCGACTCAACCTCCTGTTCGCCTGGTTGTTCGCCAATTTCCTAGCCACCGTCGGGAACACCACCGGGCCCGCCGCGCCAAATTACCCAACAATATTTTTCATTTTTTTTTTTTTTTTTTTTTTTTTTTTGTTCCCCACTTCCGACCGGGCCGAGCCAAGGGAAAGTGGTCGGGCATACCAGCCCCGGAACTCTTAGAGCGGGAGAGAGCATGAACTTCCACTCGATAGCTCGTTCGACGACCTTTCATTTTCGGGGGACTTTTGCGGTCGACGATCGTACGGTCGTCGATCGGCTATATATATATATATATATATATATATCATCGCAGCCGGAGCGACATGGCGCGAAGCTTTTGCTAATTTCGTCTAATTTCAATATTTTTACATGTTCAAATCCGAATCATGGCGATTATTCGATTGCGGAAGGACACAAACTTTTCATTTTTTATTACTTTTTTCGGTAGAATAATTTTGTAATTAATCGATAATTTAATAATCCATTAAAAACCATCTCAGATACACCTTAAAAAAAAATCCCAAAAAATAAATCTTGAAAAAATATAACACCCTCTCTCCGTTCTCCGCGGGAAATCTTCGCGAGACAAAGTCGGTAATTTTTTGTTATTAACAAATTTTTTTCACCTCTTCCCTTCCGACTCGTCACACTCGAAACCCGTGTGGGTCTATTCTGAGCAGCGAAACAAGAGCGTGCCTCATCGATATTACAGTCACGTCGAACGTCGAACACCGTCGGGGGGAGAGGGGGGTCTTGGTATTGGTTCGTGATTGCAAGAAAGATGTAGCGAGTGGCTTCCGTCTTCTCCATCCACCGAACCCCCCTCGTCCCTTTATCCTCCTCGAGTACCGTGTTAGACCCCCGTCTCAGGACTGCTCGTCTATTCGAATTCGGAAGCTGGACGGAGGACGAACCAGCCGGTTAAGTGAGTCCACAGTGCTTAGGACGAGAAGGAACTGCTAGGACGGCGAACGACTGACGGAATAAAGGACGAAGGATAACAATTTTCCACGGAAAGCGGCGAGGGTCGTCGCGCAGCCACGACGATTGCCAATAAAAACGAATACGGTCTTCATTGGTCTCACGGTCAATTGAATCCCGATGAGAAGCGCTCGCGCTGTACATACCTATATACAGTAACCACATCCACAAATCGAATGTGTACGCCTCGGCGCTCCTATTTCATTTTCGTTCGTCTGCCGACACATTCGAAAACCATTTGGACACGGAAGACCCCTGAAAACTACACACACTCGCTATATAGAGTGTAGTTTTTTTTCTCCGTTGTAACGCATTCAACAATAATTTGAGCGAAGAAATCCCTGAAAATTTGTTTTCATAAAAATGACCGTGTTTTGCCGTCGACAATCATTTGCATATGGAAAGCGTTGAAAACTGCACACACATACAGGGTTTATCTTTTATTTTTATTTTTAAGTCCTTAACTTTATATAGACCGCACTCTCCGTCGCGCTGTAGCTGACAAAGTTTTTGTATTACCAAAGTTGTTTCTTTGGCATAAACACTGTCTCCGCTGCGGGTTCCCCCTTCTCCCTAGTTCCCCGACCGGTCCCCATGTATCTCTGACGTTTTCATAGCCTGGGAGGGTATGGGAGGGAGCGCGCGCGGGCGCGCTCGCACAATGTTCTCGTGAACAGAGGGAGCGTAAACTTTGGGCTGTATCCATATTACAAAAGCGGGCACGCGGCAAAGGAGGAACACCGCCGCCGGTCGAGGCTCTCTCGCAGGGAGAGAATCTGCATCGCGTGCGTACGGCCTCGACCCGGACTGAACGGTCCTGCACCGTGGCATTAATGCTGCAGCAAACGGTGAGTAGAAGGCCGGGGGGGGGGGGGGGGGGTTCATTTGCTCAGCGTAAATTAGTCCATGCTCAGTGTAAACCAACCTGTAACCGTGTTTGAGGACAAATACTCCGAGTGTCAACGGTAAATTTTATTCGGTTATCCCCCACCCCACACCCAAAACCCTCTCGGGGGAAGGTACGAGGAGAGGGTGGAACAAACAGTCGAAGCGATTATCGCTGGGAACGATTCAAAGGATGTTAACTTGGGAACAAGAATCTCAGCATCGCAGAAAAATCATTTTTAAATGATACATTTTTACTTTTTTCTTTTTATGATTTATAATGATAATTTGTAATTATATATTTTTGGCTATTTCTGATAATAATTTTTTTACCGAAAAAAAAGTTATGCGAGAAAAAATAAAGAGCCTCAGAAAAGTATAAAACGACAAAATAAAATTGGTCAAAAATATTGAGTCTTCTTTGTGCTATAAAAAGGCAACCTCGTAGGGCAAAGGGTGTCTATGTATAGTGAGTCTATTGTCGGTGCAAGCCCGATATTGTCGCGTGGATTATATCGGAGATAATGACACGGGGATACGAGGGACACCCACAAGTGGAATGGATCGACAAGCTCGCGAGAGATAGAGAGAGCGGAGGGTTGAGTAGTCGACGAGAGAACGCCTGTCTGACCATAGCCCGACCGTAACCCCTAACGGTATTAGCTGAGGCGCGCAGACACAGAGAGCCAAATCGAGACGACGTGAGCCGCAATGAAAACGCTGCATCACTGCCAGTCGTGTCCTATCGATAACTAATCGTAAATTCCCTATGGTGTGTTAGATACACACCATAATTTATCTACCCGACGACATTTAAATTAAAGAAATCGTTCCTCGTTCGACGCTGCTAAAGTCGTAGTCTCTATATTTACTCTCTATATTTACCTCACTGTAATTTTTGTCGGTCCATGTTTACTTAACTTTTCAATTCCGTATTTACGTAGGGTAGAGCGGGGCAAAATGGGGCAACGGGGCAAAACGGGGTTTTTGGGCAAAACGTTATTTTCCAATAATTTTTGGATGCCGGAATTCGCCCTGTCGGATACATTAGGCTTTTCTGCCCAGTTTTGCCACCTTGTCTGATCCAAAAATGATTGGAAAATTTAGTTTTGCCCAAAAACCCCGTTTTGCCCCGTTGCCCCATTTTGCCCCGCTCTCCCCTATATATATATTAGTTGCTTAAATTTGACCAAAGTCCTCGATGACTTTCTTAAGGTACTCCGACCGGTCGCTTTCTCATCGAAGTTAATGAAGTCAAGGGAGGTCTCGTGATACAAGAGTCCTGACGATTACATCGAACCGAAACGGTATGCAGCGATTATCGTGCAAATTGTACAAAGGTTTCGCGAAGCATCGACGAAACTGAAATCCCAATAAATTTTCCCCTTCCGCCCCCCCCCCCCCCCACCAGCGCGCCAATCCCGTCACGATAACTGGTATCGATGGCTCTCAGTGAAGTTTCGAAGCGCATCGCCAATTCCGTTCGTAATTTTAGCCGTCGAAATATGAGTAACGCGAATATTTTAAAAGTATAAAAAAAAATTAAATGAATTGATAGAGGAAAGAAAAAAATGCACTTTGTGAGATAACTATACGGGACGTACCATATCGTATCGACAATTTCGAATTCATGAATATATATGTATATTTTTAACTCTTTCACCTCACACATCGACTCCCTCGACTTTTCGTCACCCCACTCGAAACGCCTGTCCCGGTGTTACAGGTAAAACAAAAAAAATGAAATCGATATCGTGTATATATCATTTTTAGATAGCAGATTGACAAAACGCGTCTCCACTTCGTTTCACGATACATACACCTGTTTCGGTATATTCAGTTTGAATGAAAAAAAAAAATATATGGAATTAAATCGATCTCCACTAGTACTTCGCGGATTAAATCGGGTCGTATATATACTGACCAGGGGGATTGTAGTGGATTTTCTACGCTATATATACGTGAACACATATATATGTATGTATGTATGTATATATATAGCGGAAACCCGGATTCCTCGATCCTCTTCACCTGCTGTAGCTCAGCCGCGGTTACTCTTTGATTCTCCTCCTTTGACACACTCCGTGTGTTCTACTGGCAATTATTAATCTGCGTTTACACAGTTGTACAAAGGGTTCGAGCAAGACTAACGAAGCGACCCTCCTACCGGGGTATATACTCATCTGCGCGTGTATGCGTTCAAATACGAACATAGATACGAGAGCGAAGGGGAATATGGTGTTCTTAGGGGGTGCATAGATTTATAGAGATTTAGTACATATATGCACGCATGCGTATATACGTGTATGAACTATAATTGTGAAGGAGCACGTGATACGACGTCCGCCATCTTGCCAACCATGGAAGCCACGTTATAACGTGGACTCTCCGCGTGCATCATTAGATCTTCCATTCGCGTACACCCTTTTCCACCGAGCACCACGTGCTCGTCAATGACGACAGGCCTCTTAGGTTTATTATTGTAACACTATATATACACCTTTCCTTTTTTTTCTTCTGAGCGAATTTCTTTTCAAGATCCTTCCGGCGCCTCGAAGAAATCTAACCTAACAATGTGATGGGACGAAAATTTCAATTATCCCGTTAAATCAATTGTCTTGTAACGATTGAATTTTTTATGTAACACAAAAAAATATCTTTCAAACGCAAGTTGATTGAAGATTGAAAAGTCGCGAAAAGTCGTGAAATAATTGTGAAGGAGCACGTGTTACAGCGTCCGCCATCTTGCCCACCGTGGAAGCGACGCTGTAACGTGGACTCTCCGCGTGCATCATTAGATCTTCTATTCGCGTACACCTTTTTCCACCCAGCACCACGTGCTCGTCAATGACGACAGGCCTCCCAGGTTATTATTATAAAACTGTACACCCTTTATTTTTTCGTCCTAAAGAATTTTTCGAACAAACTTAATCTAACGATGCGATGGTACGTAAATTTTTATGGCCACGTTAAATCAATTGTTTTCCAACGATTGAATTGTTTAAATAAGAAAAAAAAATGTTCCAATCATAAGTTGGTCGAAAAGTCGTTAAATTTTGTCGAATAATCGAACCAGGACGAACCCGCGTACAAAGTATCGTCTTCCGAGACATATTTCGCGCGTCACTCGTTTTAATTATCACAAACGGCTTTCCCTACCGTTTTTGCCGCGAAAAAAATCGAGGAATGAAGTTTTTTTTATGAGAGAATACGAAATGGCAAGGATCTCTCGCCGGCTCTCGAGAAGTTTTGAAAGATCGAAAATGCACGTACTTGCTATATACAGTTATACCGGCGCACGCTGCCACCCAGTAACTTTTCTTATTTTTCAGAACCAGCACGATTCGTAGCACACCGAAGTTTGACGAGGCTGCGAAACAAAGCCGACGAACGTTTTTTCGCCGATGGGAACGTTGCTCTCCTACCCTCTCGTCTCCTCGTAATTCTTATCGACTAACCGCAAAACGCTCCGGTCGCACTTCTCCCGTGCGCCTCGTCCACTTAATCTTTTTTTCGTCCGACACATTTGTCTCGATGCGATTTATAATAATAAACTAATCTCGTCGGTTGAGAAAAAAACCTCACGAATCGATGAAAATATCGGAAGGTCGTTCGATACTTTCATAAAAAAAAAAGACAAATGACGATATTGACATTAATTTGATATAAAAGTATCAAAGAGTGGACTCACCTGTCGGCGCAGCGTCACGGTGCAGCACACGAAACGCTTCCCCGGCACAGCCTCATCCCGAATTCTATCGCACCGCACTGCACCACAGAGCACAGAGTTCTCTCACTTGCACCGATATATATATATATACATATTATATATATATATATGGGTGTGTGTGTGTGTGTGTGTGTGTGTGTGTGTGTGCGCGCGCGCGTGTGTGTGTGTGTGTGTGTGTGTGTGTGTGTGTGTGTGTGTGTGTGTGTGTACAACTACCTATACGCATATACTAACCTATATGTTTTACTTCCTCACGACCGTTTCACGAACAGAGGAAAGCATCGTATTCGCTGTTAGTTTCACGAGTTTTTGCGTGACGTCACCACGCACGCGAAGCTTCGTGTATCCGTCTCTCCTCTCGAGATACGTTTTTTGTTTTATTCGTTTTTTTCCCTTTCGTTACTCCAACACTCCTTCGTTCTTCGATCCTCCGTTTTTGTTTTGTCACGAAAGGCTCCAATGTCTCCGGCAGCTGCCCTGGCTGCTCTCAGAACCGAGGATCAGTTCTCAAAGGCTCGAGAGGTATCAACGTGCGTGTGATAAATCCTCCCCTGACTTTCCATCTACACCTAATCCTACTTCTACACCTACTGTATAACCGTCGCGAAATCCTCCTCGGTTCTCGCGATCCCGGCGAGTCACGGTGCAGCAGCGAAAGGGCAGCCACCCTGGAGAAAAAAATCCAGCATCCAGCTACGCCCGTGACAGCGACCGGGCGACTACTGGAGCATCGGCGGTTCCGGCGCTAGCTCTGATTTTGATTTTGGCCGTCGGCCGCGCCACCGGCGGATGAAACCGCCATCCGTCCTGCGTGGTCTTTCCCCTAGAAGCGAGAGGAGAGGAGAGATTCGCCGAGCCGTTGAGAATGTGTGTGTCGGGGTGAACGGGGGAACGGCGGCCGAGGACGGAGAGATTTTGTGCCCGCGAGTCAGGACGAGACGGGTTTACGGAGCTGGAGTGCGGAAGAGACGAGACACGACACAACTGCGATAGTTTGAGGGTTGCAGAATTCGCTGGCTGCTGAGCGAAGGAAGACTGTTGAGAAATCGAGCGGAAGAGAGATGAAACCCGAATGGAAAAGGACGTGCAGAAAATGGGAGAGAGACAAGCGGAGCGTCGCGCGGGGCGGGGAGGGCAGAGGAAAACGAGGGGTTTAGTCCGAGGCGGAACTTAACAAGACGGGAAAAGCATCCAACGTTGCACTCTCTCACGCGCTACCCTTTCCCCTTCCCTACCCCCCCTCGACGCCGGCAAGGCTCGTTCGCTCTTACCCCTCGTTTCTTTTTCAGAGCGAGGCAGAAGTAGGAGATAGAATCGCCGAGGAGAGAGGAAAGAGGCTGCCCCACGCCTTGCAGCCACGCGGCGGTGGCGGCACGTAGAAACGTACCACCCGTCCTCGGGCCCTCGACAGTCCCGTAGTATTATGTATGCGGACGACCAAACGAAGAACCCAGCGAGGAGAAAAGACGTGAGCGAAGCGAGGCTCGTTATGATTATTTAATCAAACCATCGATTTTTACGAAGGCTCGTGTACCGTCGGGGGGGGCGGGGGCGGGGGGGACGAGCCGTGTATATGTACGGTGATTTTTATTTGTGTTTTTAATTTCAAATTTTTCAGCAGGGACGTCGGCACGAGATCGCCATATCAAGAAAGTCTAGGCTAAGGTACGGACTTTTTTGTTAGTAGACAAGATACGGGTTCGAAAAATCGTACTCAGAGAATGTGGCGCGACGATCTACGGAGAATCGAAGTACTGAACGGTAGGGTTGCATAGCCCCCGAACGGTTATCCCCCGATGATTATCACCTGAAAAGAGTAATGCCCAAAACGCATATCCCCTGAAAAGTTAAGCCCCGAAACGTCAGTTTATTAAAATATTGCGGCCTCTTGATCACGAATATGACGATCATTTTGCTCCAAACCCAATATTTTAGATTGTAATCCCAAAAATACGATTTCACATTAGAGCAAACTGTTTTCAGTGCATAAAATCGAAGATATAAATGTCCCACTACACTTACGCACAAAAAGGCCAGCCGATTCCCTACCCTACCGAATAACATAGTGTTGCCTTATTTGTGTCGCATCATATTTTTTTTAGGAAATACCCTTGAATATGAACGCTTCACGCGTGTATCATCGTTTATGGGTGTCGCGATAGATTTCCATAGACTAGGCTAAATCGTCGATGAACAGAGGGCTTTTTTGTGGATAATAGCTTATCGACCGCGGAAACCGGTCGGACGTCGAGATGCCGGAAATGTTTGTAATTCTTTTCCCGTCACGCGACCGTCGTTATCAGCACGCTGTAAAAACGAATTTCTTATTCATCGAGTCGCGGCACACGTGTGCCGCGTCATAAATATATATTATTCTCTGGTTTACAAGCTGCCCTGGAAAAGCCGAATTCGTATGAAAAATTTACAAATTTCTTTCTCGGCAGTTAATCGTTCGTGGATCGTGTTAAATTTATTGTTTCATTGTATAAGCGCCTATTTGGTGCCTCTGCGAATGATCGGCCGCAAGATACTCAGCAGCGGACACGCCGACCCGATCGGGAAACCCTTCGAGGATCCGAACGGTATTTCCCTGGTATTAAAAAATTAATGAATTTTATCGTAAATTACGTATACGATGTACCCATAATTCATGTGTCAACCTACGACCACGTGCGATTCTGGCCAGCTTCGATAATTACGTGGGGCGTAAACAAACGATTATTTCACCCTTACCATGCGGAGGACTTGTTTCGGCGAACACTGCTCATAAAGAGCCATTATTACGAATTCGAGGAAAGACAATTGCTATACTTGTCGGATACGGAAATAATACGCGTAAAACAGGAAGGCAGTATAAAGTTACTTTACACTCGGTCAGTCTACTACGACCAGTCTTGGAAAGACAACGTTTCATCCCTCACAGCTCGTAAAATCCAATTGTACCAAAGATGTTCGTGTAAACGTGCAACTTCAAAGTTGAGTTGGGTTTAACTATCCGACGACTTTTTGTTTTTTTTTCCTTCGGTCTTCGCACTTCCGGTTATAGTTTTCGACCGAGCGAACGGCTCAGCGTCGCCGATGATGTTTGGGTATCCTAAAACGTTTAGATTCACGTCGCACCATTTTTCGAACTTTCGCTCAGGTTTTTTCTCCCGTCTGTCGACACTCGCGAATCATAGATCGACGATCGTTTTTCTCGCGTCGTTGAGATATCCGGTGGACGAGGAGGAAGCAGCGCGAAGAGGATTCGCGTGGGAGATGAAGTACAGCGAGTTTCCTCTTCGGGTCCTCGGGCTGTGCCCTATGAACGATAAATTCGCGAATGTCAAGTGTCTACTGTGCCTGGTAATCATGCTCGTTTACGGGGTACCCTCGGTCATCAGAGTATTCTTCACCGGCTCCAACGATCCCCTCGATCGTCCGCTGACTGTCTTAACAGAAAATACTCCATTACTCTACGCAATAATACAATTCTGTATATTCAAATACAAGAGTCGAAGCGTAAACATTTTGCTCACGAGGATCTACGAGGATTGGGGCCAATCGATCAATCTGTCCGAGGACGACAGGAAACCGATGTTTGTGTACGGCAGCAAAACGAGGATGATCACTGCCCTGCTCATCGGATTCTTTTTCATGTGTTGCATGGGTAAGAATTTCAATCTCATGGAATATTCTGCGCTTTCAGTATTGTTGTTCGCAAATGAAAAACTGCAATCCTTGCTACACAAAAAAAGACAAGTCCAGATTGTAGTGTCTTAACAAAATCTGGAGCTTAAGAGGACCTAAAACGGCATTCAGATTTCTTTGTGTATCCGATTGACTCGTCATTTTTTAATCTTCCATATCTTCTGAAATATCAAGGGGCAAAGGTGTTAATTTAATTTTTACATTCAGTGTCACAGCTCTCACTCTTAAATGTGTACTTACATTTTATTTCTCATTTTTATTTTTTTAGGATATTACACTGAACCGCTTTTGATGATGCTGATAAAGGGAAACATGACACTGACAAGATTACCGAACAAGGGACTTTATCCATTCGATACTAGCGTATCGCCAAACTATCAGATCATTTACGCGGTGCAGACTATCATGGGTGTATTGTGCTCAATGATGATCACCAGTATCGATGGATTCTTCATGCTCTCAGTGTTTCATGGGTGTGGTCAATTAGCCGTGCTATGCAAAATAATAGGACGTTTCGAGGGTAAAACAAGACACGAAAGAACGTCGACCGATGATCCAAGGCAAAATTTCGCGATTCACTGTACGTGTCTAAAATGCATCGTCGATCGTCACGTGTCTCTTAGCAAGTACGGAAACTCACTAAAAAACAAATGTTATAGTTCCCGGTAACAAAAATCAACTAATGTCATTTATAACGATCTTTTTCCCCCAGATACGCGGAAATCGTGGACGACGTATTCAATGACATCATAATGTTGCGATTGATAACGAGTACTCTGCATTTTTGCGGGGTTGGATATATCATCACCATGGTAGGGAAATTAATTAATTTCGTCAATTTTTTTCGAGATGGGTATAATATTTGTGCACGATGTAAAAAATTATTATTATTATTATTGTGAGACAGTCGAAGGAGACTAGCAAATTATTCGACCTCTTCATCAACATCATTTACATGGGAACGATGGTATTCAATTTTTATCTGTACTGTTGGATCGGCGACCAACTATTGCAAGAGGTTTGTGTTTTCTGTTTTTTGCGTATATTAATTTGTGACGAGAATGTATGAATTATTGTTGTTATTGCTTATTGATTTTATTGTTCTTTTTTTTATTAAGGGAGCAAATGTTGGCCGAGTCGTGTATGAGCATGATTGGCACAGAGAAGAGCCCAAGGTCGCCAAAACTCTTATACTACCGATTCTACGATCGAGGGTACCCTTGAAGGTAACCGCTGGAAGGTTCTTCGTAATGTCACTCTCGTGCTTCAAGGGGGTAACTGGAATCTCCTATATGGACTTCCTTTCGGAAAAACTTGTGCGGTTTTAACGTCTTTCACTTTCAACCGTTTCATCTGTTGCAGTGGTTCATGAATTCTATGGGATATCTCTCGGTTCTCCTGGCTATTAGGACTCACACATGAACGCGACTGTTATCCATAATGGTACGCATGATGCAAAGAGGGGGAAAAAATGCTTCTAATCGTCAAAAACATCAAAGTCCTGCAGTACATTCACCGTACATTTAATTAAAACAACGAAGAACGATCCATAGATCGATTTTCATAAACACACACGTCATACGGAATTTTTCATTGAGTCATAAATTTTCTTCAGTTCCTCCAAGTCTTCTCGTGCGATCCTCTTTCGAGCTTCGGGCGTCAGGGTCTCCAGAAGATCGACCGGAAGCGATTTGGCTATTTTTTTGGGTGATGATTTAGCCAACAAGAGTGGCAAAGTTTCGGAGTACAATCCTGAAAAAAAATCGGGATATACATAAAACGGTTATTTACGAAAAATCGGTTATTTATGAAAAATCGGTTATTTACGAAAGATCGGTTATTTACGAAAAATCGGTTATTTACGAAAAATCGGTTATTTACGAAAAATCGGTTATTTACGAAAAATCGGTTATTTACGAAAAATCGGTTATTTACGAAAAATCGGTTATTTACGAAAAATCTGTTATTTACGAAAAATCGGTTATTTACAACAAAAAAATCGGTTATTTACATACCCGGACGGTAGTTGAGGATTTCAATCAAGCCAGCCGCCGGTACTTTGTCGAGGGACACGTCGACGGAACTAGAGTTTGCCGGGATGTGTTTCTTGAGTAGAGACGACCATGAAAATGGCAAGATCGCGAATATTCCGGTCGAAATTTCTTCACCCTCCTCGTTAAGGGCCACTCCGGTGCTGATCAAAAAAGCGCCCTCCGACGGACCCTTCGCTCGACGAACTATGTAGATTTTTTTATCGACCAGATCGGCGAACGCGGGCAGCGTGAGGCACATGCACATCGCAAGGAACGCAAAAATTGAAAAATTCTTGTGAATATTCATCGCGCCGAGAACTTTGTAAGACACGAGAAGACGAGCAAATTTTTACTGGCTGTGTGGCTGTGACCTGTACGTAATTTTATTACTTGATACAAAAAAACACTTAAAACCCGTATCACGTAATCGCGCCGAAAGTGGCCGAGAAAGTATGTATACTATAAAGGATGTTTGAACAAGTGGCGATTTCATAAGATCTGCGTAAGCGAAATTGAAACTTATAGTCATAATGGCATTATTGAACGGATACGCGCATTCATCTGCACATCCGAGTTTGCCATGATCGATGTATTCATGTAAGAAACGATAAGTCATCGGCGCCTGTAATTTTTGAGAGTCTCCTTTTGTGTATAAATTATACACTGCTCATGTTGTAATTTTCACTCAAGCCACTCAGCTCACTCGATGATAAGGGCGAATTATGGCGTGTGGGTTTCGGATAAACTGAACCGGTACAAAGGTCAGCAAATTCGGTAGAACGCTGAATAAGGATATTCGTGAAAACGGCTGAGCGCCTTTCCGTCGGCCGAGGAGTTGACCGCGTTACACGTATTATTTTCCGGGTTCGATGGAAACGATTGGATAAAACTGTTTATCGGGGATAATATTTATGGATCAACAAAGCGATATTACTAAAACCGATTACTATTCGATTAATCAGTCGAGGAGTTCGACAAAACGGTGGAAAGAACGAAATCTTGGAAATTTTTTTTATTCAGGATAAGGCAATCCTTGATAATTTACATTTTTCCAGAAAGTAATTGCACGTATTTCAATGATTGTCAAGGTTGTTTCACTTTACAGAACTTTTGTACTGTTACAAGTTATAATTAATACACGGCAGGATAAAAAACCATGTAAAATTATTGCTAACGCGAACATGTGTTGTGCGTATTTAGAATATACACCGTTACCGAAATTCGGCGTTATTATTTACAATTTTTCGGCAATTTGATTGCAAGTCTTTTTTATTTTATTAACTACGAAACGTAACCTGTGAACCGCCGTTACGGCGTCATCGATAAATTAAATAAATATCAAGATTAATAATGTATATAATTTAATCATCCATCGCGAATATTTCCTTCGACTCGCAATCGATAAGCCGCAGTGTCGGATTCAATCGATTTTCTTAGCGCAACTTTTTTCGATGTTCCTCGTACGGGACGACCTTGTGAACTTGTTTGAGCGCAATCCTTTTGTCAAAGTCTCACCCGTTTCGATTGTACGATTGTCGAGACCGTGAACCTTTTTTTTATGGTAACGCAGGGAGGATTTGCACCTAAAAAGAACACACTAACAACGTTCTCGATATCTGACGGGCTCAATCAATTTTTTAACCTATAAACGGCCTATTCCACGCTACAAAAATCAATAATTACGCGTATCTCTTGTCGCAGACCCAACAACAATACGGCTGTCCAGCGACCTCGGATTCATCACCGGTTTGAGAATCTCGATTTTCTGCATAAAAGAGTACAATTTTATGTAAAACTACCAAATAAATCTAAAATAAAAGCCATCTTAGTTTGATTGACTAAATAGTGAAAATGATGATACTTTTTGTTTTTATTTTTTTCTTACCTTTTTCCAAAAAATCACTTAAACTTTTCAAGTTTCTCTTTCCGTTCCTCCTGGTTTCTTTGGCAGTTAGCGGAGCTTTTTCGATTTCACCTACCACAGAAATGTCAGAAATTAACTCCGTGGCTTCCTGCAACTCCACTTCGATGCTGCTTTGTACATCCAGCCATTTAGTTTCCTCGTCGAACCAGAACTCCAGCAGAGAGTGTTCAGTGGAAAGTTGGCTCGCCGAAGGAATTTGATGATCCGTAGTGGCTTCTTGAAAACAGCTTGTCACTATGTTCAGATCCTGTCCATCGTTCTGCTCTTCGCACAGTGTCTTCGAAGCGCAATCTTTCCATTCTAAATCTGCTTCGCAAAGAACCTTGAGGACAAGCTCTTGTTTTCTTCTTCGACAATTCTGCCCCACAGTCTTCTGTTTCGCAGGCGATTTATTGTCATTTGTCTCTGCGCTCGTTGCATCGCTCGCGACATCGTACCGACTATGTGATCGAATTTCCATCACGTTTGTCGCGACCCCCAACTTCGCATCAATTTTTTCGAATTTTCCGCAATTTTTGCGGATAATGTTCGGTATCGATCGAACTCTTTTCTCATCGAAATAATTCATCGTCGTTTCAATGGAATAAATTTTCAGCTCGTCGAAAGGCAAGCGGTACTTTCGTACGATTAATAACGTCCGATCGTGAATCCGCGACGAATGATCCCTCTCGTCGTCGACACGTCCGAAACGTGTTCTAACGGATAATCGGTTGAGAAATGCGTAAACGCAACGGCGCATCAATAATGGAGATCGCGCTCGATAAAGGTCGATCAACGAGACGCGTACGTAATTCGAGATTAAAAAAAAATAAGTATCGCGGGTAGGGTGAAAAAAAATTAGCGACGTGTTATATTTGTCAGATTTTATTTCTGATAAAAAAAATGGTCAATGGTTATTTTTGTGACGTTTTCGTTCCGTTTTTTTTAGCGAATTTTATGTACATAAGTTAATTTGTCAATTCGAATGATTGCACGAAGCCCGGTGATCTCCGATCACCCGCCGCACGTGCTGCTTTATAAACGGATCCTCGATAAAATATACCTATGTATCTTTGGCAGTGTCACCAGTCGTTGTTTTCCGAAAGATCGTCGGTTTGATTCTTTAGTGTAGAGAACAACACGTCCCGCACTTTCGGCTTCGGGTCCTCGGTAATTTTTGTCGGTAACGCCTTGGCCTGCCCCAGCATCCACTCGAGTTCTGCAACGATCAATCGTGTTAAAATTCGTACCACTAAATAATGTTTAAATAACTTAAATGGAAATTCGGCCTACTGCAATAAAAGATGAAAAGAAACAACGGCATAGACAAACCTTCTTCCGTGAGTTTCATCCCTCGCAACTCGATCGGCCCGATAATCTGTTTCTGCATCGTACCCTCGTTGTAAATAAAAATGGTCGGGAGATTTTTGTCCGGCCAGTTAGGTATGCAAGTGTTCGAGACACTCTTCAGAAATTTCGTCGCGGGATATTTTCTCGCCAGAGAGGCCAGGTGTTGATTGATCAGAGCGCAAAGTGGGATGCTATAAATTGTACGAAATACGGTTTCGGATAGTTCTTTCAATTGATTTTTTTTGTATTGCAGCTAAGGACTTTAATTGCTGCATAATTTTAAAAAATGTACGATATTTTTATCAGCCTCCAATAAATATCATTGATTCTTTTTATCATTAATATAAATATGTGAAAAATGGTTTCAGATAGGTCTTTTAATTGCAGTTAAGAACTTTAATTGGTGCATAGATGCTAAAATTTACATTATTATTTTAATAAATATCCAATAAAAATCATTATTTTTTTTCATCATTCATAAATTTTTACCCAGGTTTGTATAAATGAAGAATGACCCATATTCCTTCTCCGGCTTGATTAACTTCCTGCACATAGTCCTGAGCCGAGATCTCTCTGACGCTGCCGTACTTGGCTTTGCTCGTCAGAGCCTGTATCTCTGCTATCCTTTTGCGACGATACTCTAACAATACTTTTTCATCCTCCTCGTCTTCCAGCTCGTCGAGTTCGTCCAGCGTAGCATCCTCCAAGTTGTTTGCGGCTGAAGTAACAAAATATCTCCATTTTCATATCGACGGAATAGAAAAGAGCTTGTCCGTCGCTCATAATTTTGTTTTAATAAAATGTACGTTTATAGAGTACCACGTCCTGTCCTCTTGTCAATGGTGCTCTCCAGGAGGTTCACTATCTGATCCTCACTGACCTCTTTCTCCTTCTGCTTCTCCGGAATGATGCCTTTCTGTCTGAGTATGTCATTCCACTGGGTGTCCTCATTTGGGTCTTGCTGCAACGCGGTTAATCGGAAATTGTGTTAAGCAGGTTAAAAGTTCTACGGACGCACGACGATCGTGGGAAACGCAGGAAAATAAATGCGCGACAAAAAAATGTTAACAAAACAATCAGCAACTCACCATCATAAACGATCGGTGGATCGATGAATCACAAAAGATCGTCGTAGATCAATCTTCGCACGGAGGTTTATCGATAAAACAAGTGTTACACGGTGTAACAACTACGAGACCGAACGAACTTGACACGGGGCTTGAAAACCGTTCGACTGTAATGTCATCCGCAACACTCCCGAATTTGGTCAATGGATCAGATTACGCTACGCTCATTTTTGGAGCACTTGCGGAGAATCTCACAACAGGATTACACCACGATCCAGCTGAGAGTTGGAAATGAAAAGAAAAAACGAGCATAGGGAGAGAGACCGTAGAATATTTGTAAATTTTACCGTTCCCTTGCTGTAATATCGCCGATCGGGAAGAAAGAAATCCTTTCGCTCTTCTGCCGGACGCTGGTTTTCGGTACAATTTTGGATTAAACTCTCATCCACGAATTTTTAGATAATGTAAGATATAGTTTTTGGATGGTTACGTTGAAATTACAAGCATTTTTGTCTTCTTTTTTAATATACTGAAAACATTGTTTTTGTATGTATATTCGCGTACAGCTGTTAGAACATCGAGGCATCGTTGAGCTGCATAAGAATTTGTCCACTCCATTAATTGGCATCATAAATGTGCGGCCTGCAATGTACTGATTACAAAATGCGTGTTTGATTAAAGAAACGCTAAGGTATATGCGCCCAGATAATTTCAGGCGCTCAGTACGTTGGCCAATCTGCTTCAGGCAGCAACCGGCTTCTTCGAGATTCATTCTATTTACTCCGCACAAGAAAAAAAAAAACAACACGTCGGTCAAACTCAACGTTCGTTCGATCTCAATGCCGTGTGGATAAACAGTATTCCAATAAGGGCGCGATATGTTGCGACGTGGCGTATGGCTAGTAGCACAAAAAAATCGTTTGTCGTCACTTCGATTATCGCGTAAACACTCGTCGCCAGTGTTCCTCAGTTTGTGCAGAACTCGGAACGCGAGAGCCAACAAACGTAAGAACATTTGTTTTCATTGCTGCCCAATAGATTGAGAGTCTCCAGGAACGGTGGAAAATTTCCATTGAATTCATTCCTATCGCAGACACGTATAGTTTGGGTATTTACGAATCGTTCAATGCGTTAATAAAAGCTTTCATATTGTTGTACAGCCAGAATGTGTCACAAGATTGTCAGTCGTGTCTAAGCTTGTTGAAACTCCTGTGTTCGTCTAGCCTCAAAATGATTGTATTTATTTGCGCGATTCTATCGCTCAGAATTGTTTGTTCAGAACAACCGATTCGAACATTTTCGAACACTTCCGGCTTATCAACACCGACGAAAATAATGGACGGTGAGGGAGATCGTCAGATACTGAGCGTCGATTACGAGGGTCTCATCGAAGCCCGGAAAAGCGGTGTTCTCATTATCGATGTCAGAGAGCCCAGTGAAATAAAAGAAACCGGCAAATTGCCCGGAAGCATTCACATACCGAGTAAAAAAAAAAAATTCAGCATTTCGTCGATACGATTCCGTTGATTCGTCAACGAATGAAAAGTGTTTAACGAATTATTTTGTCCATTGAAGTGGGAAATGTTGCCAATCTACTGAATACCCTGTCGGATCAATCGTTCGAGAAGACCTTCGAAAAACGTAAACCCGTAAAAGACACCAAGATCATAGTCAGCTGCAGGTCGGGAATGAGAAGCGGCAAGGTCCAGGAAGAGTTGCAAAAATTGGGATACGAAAAGTGAGTGCCACAAAAAATGTCTTCTCCCCTCTAATTTCTTAGCCTACCCTAATACTTTAATGAATGTTTCAGCGTTTACAATTACACCGGCGGGTGGCTCGAATGGGAGAGCAAACAGAAGATATAATAAATAGCTACAAAACAAAAAAGCCACTTACAATGCACGTTAAATAAGATAGAACAGAGGTAATCCTTATGCATAATTTTTCGGTATATACACAGCGTCTGTAGATAGTAACATACTGAAACGTTAATCTAGAATAATATATAGCGTCGCTCGTAATTTCGCGATATTATTGGCTCTATTCGTGAGCGAGTTTCTGATGAAACATTTCTCTGAATTGTCTTAGGATAAGACTCTCCCTGTTCTGTCTCCTCTTTTGCTGATCAATAAAAAATTGAACTTACAATACATTTTAATTGAGATAGAACAGAGCTGATCGTTATGCACGATTTTCGGTATATACACAGAGTCTGTCGATTGTAACATACTCAAACTTTAATGCTGAATAATATATCGCGATGCTCGTAACTTCGCGATATTATTTACTCTGTTCGTGAGCGAGTTTCTGATGAACCATTTCTCTGAATTGTCCCAGAATAAGATTCTCCCTCTTCTGCCTCTCCTCTTTGCTGAACATTGCCAGAGCTCTCTTCTCGTCCGCCGAGTATATTTGATTCTCCTTACGAATACGAACGGCTTCCATGCGTCTGTGTCTGCTGCCACTCATCACGTACCCCACTGACTCGTAGGACGCTATTTCGTCGGAGGTAAGACCAATCTCTCCTCTTCGTGGTATTCTCTTGCCCTCAGCTACGAAAGCCGCCATTGCCGCACCCTCTCCTGGCAGCAAGGCTTTGCCAAAGTCCTTGGCTGACAATGTAACGTGTTGTTTCTGGACCGGACCCACCCCACCATCCTCGCCACTGTCTTCCGAGCTCGAATCTCTTCTAGATCTCTTCTGCTCCGAAACTGCACCCTTCTCCACCCACTCGACCTTTTCCTCCCTGGAATCGTCGTCGTCGTCTGAACTACTCTCTGAGTGTTTTCTCTTCCTTTTCTTCTTTCTCTTCTTCTCCTTTCTCGATTTCTTTTCCTTCTTTAATTTTTTGCTTTTCTGCAAATGTATATGCACATATTTGTGGTCAGTGAATATTAAAAAAATATATATATATAAGAAAATTGCGAGTAGAACTCTATGTACATGACAAAAATGTATGCAAAAATATTTTTTGTAGTTTTAGGATCAAGGGAGATTTTTAAAATTAAACTAAAAAATTAAGATCGAGACATACATGTTCCAATAGTTTTTAAGAATTCTCTCTTAGGCCAGAATTATTCTAAGTTCCGCAAAGAGAAGGACTTAAAATGTTGGGGGGACTTTGGGAAATATTTCTCTGAATATTTTGTATGTGATATGTGTATTAATATCAATATATTTGTAGGACACTTTCCTTTTAGAATTCTTGATAAAGATTTTTTCAGACGAAAAACGATGTTTGCCTTGAAAATAACTTACTTTCTTCTTGTCTTTCTTTTTTCTCTTTTTCACCCCGTGAAGAGGGTCGTCTTTGTGTTTGTTTGTCGTTTCATCGTCGTCGTCGGAGCTGTTGAAGGCGATAAAACAAAGAAGTTGTAGGTAGTGCGAGAATAATATTTTGCAAAATTATTTTGAGGTTAGAATCATGTAAATAAACCGCCGCGAGTGTCAACGACGTTTACGAAACATTTATTTTAATTTTTTATTGTTACTTGTTCTTTGAAGCATTGTTTGTCACACTTACTCATCGATTCTTGTGGGAGATTTTCCCCAGCATTTTTCTACACCGCGTAAACCGATTTCCTCGCGTTCACGGCTTCTAGAATCCATCCTTCCGCGCGTATCGGCCGCTCGGACGCGATTAACGGGGAAACTGTGTTTTCCTGGGCAGACAGCTGGATGCCGTTGCACTTACTGCATTTTGCAATTCGTCCGTTTAGTTTAACCAATGATGTAAAAGCTAGATAAAGTTAGCCATACAACTTTAAGTAAATTATTTTCAACTGATAATCCCAATCCGTACCAAACGACCACCAAACCGTGAAAATGACATCATGTGACGGTCAGGTGACCCGTCACTGGTGCTAGTATAAAATGACGGCAATTTTACATCACTGCGTTTAACAGCAGAGGTGCGTTCAGAAACTCACTCTGGGTAAGATTGAAAGAGAGTGCTGCGCTGATATAAATATCCGAGAGGGATGAGTAGTCACCCGGGTAGATTCCCGAACGCGGCTCGATGTTATTCAGGAAATACTTCCGGTGGAAAAAATGAGATTTTTAACTTTTCATAGGGATTGATGATGGGACAAAAAAAAGACAAACCAGTTTAACATAATTACGCCTTTTCTTTATTTGTACATCGCTACTGTTATGCTAATCGTATTTACTCACATAATCGTCATCAAGTAAACTAATATAAATAGGCGAAATAAAATCAAACAAAAAACGAATCAGTCCTCAAAAAAGAGTTGGGAAGTCTGTGGTATGATTTTTCGAGTATTTTTTTTTTTTTTTTAATCAACGAATCGATCAAAGAAATAATGAAAGCGCACGTTATATATATATATATATATATATATATATATATATATATATATATATATATCACATGAGGTATCGAGATAATATAGATAGTAGGAATGAACTTATATTCTAGAGAGCTGTTGTAACAGGTTCGAGGGTAAAACGGCTTCGAGTTTATCCATAACATAGTAGAATGGAAGCGATAGCCACGCGATCATAGCGCGCGCAACGACGCCCATAGTGTCGGGATACTGATGGGTCAATAGGGCAAGAAGTGCCGTGAATGAGCAAAGGCCCGCGGTAAATAGAATGAAGAACGGCAGTTCCTTCTTCGGATAGACGCTAACGTCGTGAAAAGCGGGCAGGAGTTCGCGATCGGCGCATTCCGTGCAGGTCGGGTAAGGATAGAAAAGATGACCTCTCTCTAGCGGATATGGCAACATTCTGAACGTGCCCTCCCACGTGCAGTGTAGCAAATTCAGCGCGCCCTCCATCTGTTTCCAATGAGCCAAGTGAAAGAACGAGTACGCTATCGCCTCGGAATCGCCGCGTTTGAGAACGTGCTCAGGCGGCAATATCAAAGGTTTCATCTCAAGCAGATACTTCGGTACGTGAGGATTGAACTCGACCGCTCTGTGGATGGCCTCGACCGCGGACATCTCGGCGGTCGTCAGGCCCCGTTTGCTAGCTATGTCCGGCGAAAATTTGTCAGCCACAAGACGCGCCTTGAGTAGCGCGGCGGTGTAACATATCGTCGCCGATTTCGGCAAGCTTATGTCGTCGTACTTCGCAAGGACTGCTTGAACGTCCGCGTACGCCTGCATCTCCAGTAGCGCCTCTATGAGATTCTCGTGGATGTTCAAAACGTTCATTATAGGCGGAACTTCCTTGGTCAGATCCCTGAACATCTTAACCGCTTCCTTCAATTTTCCAAGCTTTCTGGCGCACATGGCCAATCTCCTCCTTATGTATATAAGTACATTGGTGTCTCTCCTGTGTATGGCCTCTGCGCCGACCCCCTGATGCTGCGTGTTCTGAGATTTTCTGTAGTTGTTCTCCGCGACCTTGAGAGCCTGCTTCAGTATCTTTTCGGAGTCGAGGATGGTGGTAGCTTCTTCCTCCGCAAGAAGGATGTAAGCAGGCGCACAGTCGGGATTGCGTTCCAGAGCATTGTGGGCGGCTTTTATCCTCACCACAGGATTTCTCTCGCGCCACGCTGTCTGCATTATCTCATATTCTGCCTTGCCTGTATCTCCCTCGCACGTAAAAAATGTCTGGTGATCCTGGGCAGAGAGATTCATGTCGTAGTAGGTGAGAGGCTCTTTGTTAGTGGCCCAGTAGAAACGTTGGTACTCGGCGCCGCGAAACAGATTTATCGGGTTTCGCCATACTTTGCACTCGGGGACGTTCTGCTGATTGGACGCGTTCGCGCCGTTAAGGTTTGTGTTGTTTCCCTCCGTGGCACTGTCTCCGCCGCCGATCCACGGTGATATGTGATTCAGTGATACCTGCTCGATGAAGGACGTGCCGTATTTTCTGAAGTACCACCACTCGAATATCAGTATCAGACCGGATATGAGGGACGATGTGCCAGTCAGAGCGACGTAAAATTTTGGGGTTAGGGTACTCAGGAACATTGTAGAGTCCCACATACTTGTGAATAGCAGGGCCATTTATCGGCCTTTTTTTTTCTTTTGTTCTATTTCTGTTTTGTTTCGTCAATAATTCGTCACTCTCGGGGGTTTGCGACTGTTGAGGCTGTTTTCTTTTCACTGATGATGGATCCGAGTGTCAAACATTGACGAGCGATCGAGGTTATGTAGACGACTGTTCGGTACCAAACTTCACTTTTTTGTTCGGCTCGCGATTGTTGGACGAGCTTTGAGTTTTACTTTGCGTCGAGGAACGCTAATGTTCTTATCGTTTATGTGTTCGCTTGATCGAATGTACAATTAATTTTGTTTATACTTGTTGTCAAATGCAACGAACGACGCTACCGACACGCATCCCCGTATGGAGGGAAGCTGTTCGGAGACTGCCTTTTCAGCCCTTTACTGATAAGCGAGAAACCCTACTATCCAATTTTTTTTTTCGAGCAGTATCCGCGTGTTCCTTAATTCATCCGTTTCTGTCGCCGGCTAAATTCGAGATGAATTACGAATACATTTTTGACTTGTCACATTATCGTTCTTTTCCCCACTTTTCTGTGTTCCTTAATTTATATGTTGTTGCTGCATTCGAGATAAATTACAGACGATGTTTTTAATTTTTAATTCTGTAACGTCACTTCCGGGTTGAAAAGGTAACTTTTAAACCAGGAATAACGTCACAGAAACATTTGAGAAATTTCTTTGTGACATCACTTCCGGCTTGGAAATCTCATTGTACGACCAGAAATACGTCACTTCCTTTTTGAAAATCGAGGTTACGAAACCGGTACTTTTCCGACAGCATCCGGGTCACGAATGTTTCTGGGAAGAAATAACAAATGTTCGTTCAATATAATGATTTTATTACAAAACTTCTGCAATTATGGACTACAACATGTAATATAGTAATCGCGTTTGGTCTAGACCCTTATCGAAAAGAAAGCCAAACTGCACCACATTTTTTCTTCTTTGTTATCCATTTGTAGCAAATAACCATGCAGTTTGCGCTTCGGGGACATTAGATGATAAAAAAAAAAAAAAATGACATTTATAACGCAAAATTATTGCGTCACTTTGTGATGCTTTTCTATCATTCTATAATAGAAGCAATCTGTTGTACAAGTCAACCGGATAGTCTCTATCTCAAAATAATACATAAACTCATTAAAAAAAACACATTTCATGAAATCGAGAAAAAACTGTATACGGAGATATAAACACCGTGTTTGCGGAGTGTTTCGAAAAGAAAAATCTCTCAGAAGCGCAACCCGCATTTATGGCCCGAAAACACGTCGAGTCCAGGAAAGGAAAGACAGAGATTGTACATCGAAACTAACATACAATCAAGATACATCGTATTTAGGTGTAAAAAATAATAAAATTAGATATAGATAAATCATCATTACATAGTGTATGCGTGTCTGTGTGTGTTCGTGTGTGTGTCCTCGTAAACGTTCAGTTGGAGTAAAGGAAACTATCCCAAGCTGCTAATTCTAAGATAATGTAATATCTTTCGTTTATTTATATAATTTCTATTTATATTAGGTATGCACGTACTTGCGATAACTAAACAGATACATGTTTTTTTATTTTTCATTTTTTTCTGCGAAACACCGCTATTGGCTTGTAGGCCGTCGAAGAATATGAGACACCGGTGAGACCGGTGCGAGGATAATTGAAACAACAAAACTCCGTAGCTCTACATTTTTTTTCCTTTTATCTTTCACTTTGTTCCGCTACTTACTAGCTAAATGTTGGAGATCATTGCCATTAAATAATTAATTATAAAACAACCTCCGTCCAAAGTCGAGATTTTGTTGTTTCAAAAGCTAATGCTTTACGCCAGCCTCATACTCTTCCCGCCACGTTTAATAACTATATTTAATGATTTTTTTATTTTTATTTTTGTTTTTATAGAATAGTTTTATCAAGTAAAATCTGTAAAATACAATTTACGGCCTATTATAAATTTCTTGTCCTTAATGTTTTTTTTCTTTTTTTTCTTTCTTAATATTTCTTTATAAATAGTTATAGTAGTAGTCTTCACACCTTTTATTATTTATCAAGAAAATCAATATGCCATAACACTTTGAAATTTTTGTTGTTGCTGTTGTTGCTGTTGTTGTTTTTAGCTTTAAATATTACATTTGTGCCCTTTGCACTATTCAATTTATGGTATTTTGCGTGACTGTGTATATAATACATGTTATATATATATATATATATATATATATATATATATATATTTTTATATATATATCATCTAAAGAAGGTACGGTATTTACATATTTACATATAAAACCGGCTTAACGCCCGAACTTGTCAATATCTTTTCTTTCTCTCTTGCGCTACTACTACCGGCCGATCATCCACTTAAATTAAAAATGAAAAAGGACCATCTCTCGTCATCTCGTCGGAAACTCAAATTGTATATAACAGTGTATACTGTATTGATTCTGATTCTTGAAATTGTTATAGTTACAAGTTTCGTGTAATTATTCTTTCACGCGTTTTTTTCGTATTTAACATACATAGTCCTGTCAGATCTATATCTCTTTATTTGTTTAGTTCGCTCGTGATATTGCGATTGCCCGTGATCAATTTATTGAAGGAACAAAAAAAAAAAAAAAGAAAGAAGAACACGTCTCTTTCGGACTAAGCTAATACAGAACTTCGCCAAAGTATTAGGACGTTGACGGTATTATAGAAACCAGGTACTTGGCCAACCTTGGATTCGCATTTTGGTGGCTTTCCGTTCGTTACATCCAATTGTGTTTAAGTGTTTATTCGAATATCAATCGTTATCATTATTATCTGGAAGGTCGCGGATATCAATGATTACAGACCACAATTTTATCGTTGTCGTGGTAATATTTTTGTTTTCCTGTCTTTAAATTTTGTTGAAAAAAGATCGATTTCAATTATTCATATCCGAGCCACGTACCTTCGAAAACGCATGCGTGATCTCCTGCTCTCAATCACTCAGGAGTATTATCGTTAATGCTGCCGTTTTCTGCTTCCTTTCTTTTTGTTGTTGTTTTTTCTTATTTTTAGTTTTTCTCTCTAAAGCCCCATTCATAAAGTATTTATCGTGCGAAAGTTTCGTGCGACGCTGTAGTTGCCTGAGCTTCACGGTTGGCCAAGAACTCACTCATGCTACGAATCGAGATCGTCCTCTCTCTGGCTGCTGAAGTATGAGACGAGACCGCCGAATTCGCCGGTGCCTTCCTCGTCGTACTGCTTGTTCCCGGGACCAGAGGGTTCGTTGGGGTGAGGCTGAGGCGGTCCCGGCTGGGGTTGGGGAGGGGGCGGTGGTTGCTGTATCTGCGGCTGGCTCTCCGCGGGCGTTGAGAAATGTTCGGCGGAGTACGGGGAGCCTTGATAGGCCGCCGCGTCATCGGCGGTGGTCATCGGGGGCGGTGGTGGATAAGCGCCGTAGTGATAGTTGGGCGGTGGGGGTGGATGATAGGGAGAAAAATTGCCGGGTGGTCGATTGGGCGGAGGCGAAGGTTGCTGCATATTGTGGTTAGCTGGCGACGGAGTTGGGAACGGCGGTACCTGATGTCTCGGGCCCATTTGCGGATTGTCGGCGAATCTGGCGAGCGCTGGTCCGCCTCGAACGTAAGGCGGGGGTGGTGGTGTCGGGCCTCCCTTGGCCAAGGGGCTTCCGGCTGCCGGAGGAATCATAGCGGGGCCCGGTCCAGGCCCGAGAGGCGAGCTTCGATCCCTGCTGTTAATCGATATCGGACCGCCGCCCGACGGCGAGGGGTCCATGGGATGGTGCGGCGTGTGATACAGCTGCGGTCCCGGTCCGCGCATTCTCATTGGCGGCGCGCCGGATCGTATAGCGGCAAAGTGTGGCGGCATCGGAGAAGGTCCGGGCTGCCTGTAAGGAGATGGTATTCTGCCACGCGGCGGCATGTCGTAGTTGCTCGGTCGTGGACCGGCCATAATCTGACCGGCTGAGTTCGGACCACCGAAGTATTTGTGTCCCATCGCAGCCGCGGCTGCGGTAAAGGATTGCGGTGTACCCGAGACAGGCTGCGATTGGAGCATCCTCGTGATGACGGAAGACTGTTGACTAGGCGGCAAGGATGGATAGACCGTCTGTTGTTGGTTAGGTGATTGAGCTGGCTGGTGTCCCTGAGATGCGACGACACTGCTCGCTGGTGGTGTTGGCGGTGCCGAACCGGACGTACTGCTACCTGGAGTAGGAAGCACATTTGGGATATCGTCGTGTTTAACTTCTGGATTTGAGTCGGTTCCAGTGATCCCGATAGGGCCGGTTTCGGCGGCAGCTTTAGCAGCGGCCTCCGCGGCTCGAGCAGCCTCCAGCGCAAGAGTTTTCTTACCCTTGCCACGGCCTCTTCTCTTAGGCTTCATCGGTGATCCGTCGGGACTGAAAAGTTGCCCATCGGATCCGGCCATTAACGGTATATGAGCGTCGGGACTCCTCTCTGTTTCGATTGATGACACAACTGTTGGTAATGTGGGATTTGTCGTTACATTAGTCGCTACGTTAGTCGTTACTTCTTGGACGACGGCGGCGGGTATCATGCTACCGGGTAATAAACTCGGCACACCGTCGCGTCGCATTTGTTCAGCTAGAATTTCCGCTTTACTACGGCGGCCGCGCTTTTTCTTCTTTGGGGCCTCGCCGTCGGTGCCCTCCGGTGCGTTTGGATCCCTCTGTTGCTCGGCTGCGAGAATCTCAAGGGCTTTCAATCGGGCCTTCTCTAATTTCTTAGCCTCCCTCTCCTCTTGTTTCTTATTTCTAGCTATCTCGATTGCGGCTAACTCAAGCTGCCGCCTACCGTACTCCTCGTCCTCCATCATCATCTGCTCTATCTGCTCGTCGTCCAGGGCATTTATATCTTCGGGGGTGAGACCGGTCAGCGAACCCTCGGGCACCTCACCGATCATCGATCCCGTCGCCGACATTGTCGAGCCTATCAATGCCAAATTGCAGTCTATACCAACTGCGTATCTTAAATTCACTAACATCGTATTTTACTTATCGATAAGGAATTTTGTTATTTTTTTTACCTTCCATGTCCAGTCCCCGGGTTATCGAGTCCGTGTCTTTGGGTTTTGGGTCCGGCGCGATCGACAGCGATGACTGACGAGGCCTGTTTTTGCTACCTGGCTTTGGACCGGGCTTTTTTCTCTCCTTCGGCGTACCGTTGTCCGTCAAGCTCTTTCGACCACCCGGACTCTTGCTCGTCTTCGGTTTCTTGCTCTTCGGCGACTTGGTTTTTCCCTTAGGCAATTCTTTCTTTGGCGAATATATGTCACCTGAACGATAATCGCTTGTGTGATGACATTTGTCTTTGTTTACGGATTGGCAGTAAAATCGAGCCAACAAAGTAACCAAAATTTACCTGAATCCGAATCCTTCTCGGCGTCCTCATTGAAATCTTCACCCTCGTTAACGACAAACTCATCCTCGCTCTCCTCAGTTTTTCTCAATACCTTTTTCAGTTCCTTCGGGAATGTTCAAGAGAATGAAGTTTGATGAGTCATCGGGGTGCCATTGTTTCCGGCTATGAATAATCGAAACTGCGCTTTTTGGGATAATAATGAAAATTTACCTCCTCACTGTCCGATCCCATGATGTCTTGATAATTGATCTTACGACCTCGGGTGCGCCGCGCGAGGGTTTCCTCCTCCTGTCTGGGCCCGTCGTCGCCTAGTCCACCGTAAACGATCTGGGACAAATAAATTTTATCGTTTATTCCGACTATCACCGAGAAATATTTTTAAAAATTCATCTAGATAAAATATGTTGCGTCTACCTTTCTTCTTATTGCAGGAGTCTTTTTCTGCTTGGGTGTTGATTCCTGATGAAAAACCGCTTTACGTAAAATTTGCTGTTTTAATGAAAGAACGTTCCAATTGTTTCTCTTACCTTTTTCTTCTTTTTAGGTAGTTCCTCGTCGGCATTTGGGTTCTCGGAATTCTCTTGTTTGTCGGCCTGTTCCTCTTCGTGATTTTCGTCCGGGACAACATTTTCATTCGTCGAGACATTCTCGTTGTCCGGATCTGCTTGTGGCGGCTGAGCTTCCGTCGCTTCCGTTTCTTCCGCCTCTTCCGTCTCTTCCTTCTCATTCTTCTCGTTCTTCTCGGTCTTCTCGTTCTTCTCGTCCTGCTCGTCCTTCTCGTCCTTCTCGTCCTTCTCGTCCTTCTCGTCGACGGCTTCGTGCTGCGCCTCGATGGCGTCCTCGTTGTCGCTCATATTGTCGGGCTCGATTATGCGTCTTCTCTTCTTTTTCTTCCTCGACTTCGTTTTCGACGTTGCCCGGAGCCTCGGTGCAGGCACGGTTTTACTCCTGCAGAGAAGAACATATGCCATACAAAAATCGTAACACCAAAAATCCGAAAGCAAAATTCCCTGAAACGAAAACTTCGACTCACTTTTTCTTCCTCTGTCGCCACGAATTGTCACTGTCCTCGCTCTCGGAGCCTTCCCAAATGGATTTCGATTTCTTCCTCTTCGGACGGTCACTATCGTCACTGTCGTCGTTTACTGCGAGATCAAAAAATATATATATATATGTTTCATGAATTCCCTAAAACGTGAGTATTACATTTGTCAAGGAATACGTACTAAAATCTTCGTCGTATCGAGTTTTTCTCGCCGCTCTGGTAGATCTTCGTACGGGCCGTGACTCTCCTCTTCTGCCGCGTCTCCTACTCTGGGCAAACGAGTCGTCGGTTGAATACATCTGATCCTCGTCCTCCTCGTCGTCGCTACTCGAGCCCTTGAAATCTTCGTCGCTCTCCGGATCGTCCTCGCTACTGATGTCCAGACTATTTAATTTTCTATGTTTCTTTCGCGACAGAGTCTTCTTGACGATTATCTTCCGAGTGATGTCCTCCTCGTCCTCGTCGGCCTCTTCCTTATCGACTTTGTAATCCTCATCGCTCTCCTTGTCGGACTTCTTCGTTTCATCGTCCTCTTCGTCGTCGAGCTGCCTGTTCTTAAGCGCCTCCGCCTGGGCTTCTTCCTTCTCCGCGTTGACTATTGTCGCGATGTCTTTGCCACGTCCCTGATTACCCGCACCCTGGACCGCCTCCACCTCGTCCTGTATCGCCGCGTTTATCATATCGTCGTACTCGTTGAACTTATACGTGTTCGCGCAACGCCTCTCGCGCAATTGGTACACCGGCTCGCTGTCCTCGCTGCTCGAACTGCTCGAACTCGATTCGGAAGACGACGATGAAGAGTCTGGTGAGAAAAAAATAAATAATTAATTTCGTAGATCCCAAAGCATCAAATAAATCAATTGACAAATTGACTCACCATTGTCCGATTCCCTGCTCGAACTGCGATCGCCTCGTCCAGCCTCAGTCTTGTGTATAACATTGTCTAAGCTTATGCCAACGAAGGCTAGCCGCTTTTTTCGTAAAACTTCGTTCTCGTGCTTCTTCGAGTTCTGATCGAAGATCTTCAAGCTATCCCGCAATTTCGTCACCAACACAGTCTGTAAATTGGTAATTGCTCTTATATATATTTTCTATGGTGTCAATAGATAAATATTGTAATTTATATACAGGTGAATATATATTTTTTCCCCGGCCCAACGAAACTTACGTGTTGACAAGGTGGACAGAACCAATCGCCCTCCGGAATGAGCATGAGAGCGGGTCTGAGACAGGAGCAGTGCCAGCCTTTGTCGCAGGTGTCACATAGCAGAATCCACTCGGGATGATCGGCTTTTCCGCATTTTTGGCACGCGTACTCATCCTCGGCTTCCTCGACGTCACTCGTAGCTTTTTGCGCGGTTCTCGCTCTTCTAAGCGGTTCCGATTCGTCATCCTTCTCGAGATCGCTCTCCGGTGAAAATTCGTGATCGCTCTTGAACAACAGCGAACCCTCGCTCTCGATATCTTCTTCGTCCTCGTCCTCCGGTCCCTCCTCGTCGCTGGTGCTCGAGCCCGACGAGCTTTGCCACGGGTTCGCCTCGTTGAATTCCTTGGCCGAGAATTTCTTCTTCTTTCGATGCTTCTTCACTTTCACTTCACGCTCGATTTCCTTCACCACCACCACCGGCTCGTCATCGCTCTCGGGCTTCTGCTTCTTTCGCTTCTTCTTCTCTGTACCGTCACGATGCTTCTTCTCCTTCATATCGTCGAGGGTCTCCTCCTCGATTCTTCTCTTGTCGGCCTCCTCCTTTATCTTCAATTGGGCTATGCGTCGCGACTGTCTCACTGGCACCTCTTCCTGACCGGTCTGCGAATCCGGGACGGCGATGTCGATGCCTACTTCCAGGCCGAGCACCATTTTTCCTGTGAACATTACGACAAAACGATCGAATTATAAATAACGTAGCGTGCGCGGCAAAGAAAAAAAAGACAATATCTATATTACATACAACATTGCCGTGACGGATAGTGAATATTGCGGGTACGTTGCGACAATGCAGACTGGTAAGCGCCGACCTTGATTAAATATTGATGCGTGCAATGTCGTTTTATTTTCGATCGATATTGGGGAATCGATTTTTTTTTCTTTTTTTTTTTTTTTTCTTTCCAATACTCTAAGCACGCGATAACGTATTATTTTTTTTTCATCCACGAACATGCACCGAACGTATGGTACGGTGGCATAACCCCCGAACGGTTAGCCCCCGAAAAGAGTAACGCCCGATACCCATATCCTCTAAAAATTTAAACCCCGAAAAGTTAACCCCTAAAACGCAGTTCCCCTAAAACGTCACTTTATTCAAATAATGCGGCCCCTTGTTCACGAATATGACGTGCATTTTGCTCCAAACCTAATATTTTAGATTGTAATCCCAAAAGTAAAATAAAAAGAACTTACGTTTCTTTCGTTTCTTTTTCGACTCCACTGGCGCTGCGACGACTGCTCCTGGAGCGGGTGCGGCGCCATGCTCGGTAGGTAGAGCATTTTCTGCAGCTCCAGCGGCATCGACGGATTCAGCTGGTTCAGCCACTGTCGGCGTTTCCGTGGATTTCGCTGTTCGGGTCACCCTGACCATAGCTCTGTTGCCACGACGTCGTTTTCCCCTTGGCCTGCCTCGGGGTTTTCTGTCGTTTCTTGCCTTCTCCAATGCGCTCAGAGTCGCCCCGCTCTGCTTCAGCTCCACTACGTCGTCGTCTATCTGAGCCTTGGAGGCTTCGTCCTCCGAGCTCATGGACTCCGGACGGCTCTGCTCCACGGACTTCCGTAGTTTCATATCCGGCGATCGTTTACCTCTAAGCTTCATTCTCTTTCCGCCTGTCTCGCCGGAATCTCCGTCTTCCAGCTTGATCGTACCGTCTTCCGAATTCGATTCGTGAGCGCTGTTACGCCTCTTGCGGGACACCGTCGGCGGTACGGGGGGTTCTGGGGAGTCGAGCTTCCAGCCTTCGTAAACCAGGTCCTCGACGGGCTTCACCCGAATACCGATTTTCGGAACCGAAGAGATAACCAGTTCCGGGGGTTTCTTCATTTCCTCTTCGGTGCAAGCCAGAGGATCGACGTCTTCGACTGTCGCGTCGAACATACTCTCGTTGTCAATACCCATTGAATCGTCGGACTCTAGATCTACGCACTTTATGTCCACGCTGTGAATTTCCGATGGTTTTTCCTCTAGAGGAGCCTGGATCGACGGCTTCACGGAATTTCCGCGAATATCGTCGACCTCGTGGTTCCTGACTTTTTCAAAGATATCGACTTCTGGTTGAGCCAATGTCGAAGGGGCTACAGCGTCGCCGGAAGTGACCACGGCCGCGAACGTCAGTTGCGCAGGGACTTCCGGCCGAGCGATGATACTTTTGTCGTCGCTCAGAGACCTCTCGTCGTTCGGACGGTAATCCGTGATAGTCTCTTTGGCGAAATCAACGTTCGGTGGTTTGGATTTCGTGGGAGGAAAATCGTCGCCGTCCGACACTCCGTGCAGTCTCTTGCTCGCTTCTTTCTTCGATTCGTTTTTATGGGAAGTGGTATCGCTGATTTCACTGCGATTTACTGACTGAGGCGGGTCGTCCAGAGTGCGGATTTCCTTTGAGTTGTCGCTCGAATAATTCATTCTTGACTCCGATAAATCCAGACCGAGATTTATCGAGCTCACGTTCGATACTTTTTCGTTACTTGGTCCCGAGACGTCCACTTCCAAAAGAGCGTTGTTCGCGCCAATTCTTTCCGGTATTTGCAGTGCAACGAGATTCACGGGAACTTCCGAAGCCACGGGAATTTCAAAGCTTTTAGGAATATCGTAATGCTTTACCGGCAGTGGATTCGTTTCTTTCTCTTCGGGAGTTTTGCTTGATAACTCAGATTTTTCTTGGGCAATCTTGGAGTCTTTTGGGACATCGTGTGTTTTCACAGCTGGTTGATTCGTCAAGTCGTAAATTTTTTCCGGTATTTCCGGTTTTAGCTCAGCGTCATCGGGCAATGAATCAACGACGTCCACTTCCGGTTTCGAAGCTTCCAAAGCCACCGGTACATCGGGCTCGAAGACTTTCTCCGAATCGTCAGTTTTGGTCGTCATAATGTTTTTGTCATCCTCGCAGTTCGAAGTTGCATCAGTTTCGGGTTGGGAAGATTCAATATTTTTTTCTGCCAACGCAGCTTCCGCTGCGATCTGAGGAAAGTTCAGCTTCGAACTTTCCTCAGTGAAAGATTCCTTCCTCGCGTCATCTTCGCAGGCCGCTTGCTCGATCTTCTTCGATTCCGCGTCAATCGTGCTGGGAACTTCCCTCGTTGTTCCGCTATCATTAGTGACGATAGCTTCGTCCGGAATATCCTTTAACTTTTCTTCGTGCGTCTCGCTGGTACTCACAACATCGTCGGATAAATCGCAAGATTCCACGTTAATCTTACTTGCACCGTCCGTCGACTTTTCGATCGTTTCTCGAATCTCCGTACTCTTTCCCGTTTCTATCCTCTCGCTGGGCTCCACCTGTTTGTCGCGATCGTCGATCTTATCGTCGGGTGTCTCGAGGCTCTTATTCGAGGACGCTTCGAGATCGATGTGCAATTTTTCCTCCGAATCATCGTTGTCCTCGGTCTCGAGCTCGGCTTTGGAAAAATCCTTATTGTTTTCGCACGGCGCGGTTTTCGGTTCTTCTCCGACTGACGTATTTGTCAATTTACTCGCCCGGCTCTTCTTGTTCCCCGCCCCGTCGACTTCCGTGCTCTTCGATACAGAGACCTCCGCTAGCTCGTCACCGTCAGTAATTTTAATCTCTCCTTGCGATATCGGCTTCTCGACGGTTATGTTTCTGTCGATTTTTTCCGACTCGATGGGCGATTCGAAAACGTCGTCGCTCACGTCATCGTCGTCGCTGCACTCGTAGTGTGGAACGAGCGAGGATTTAACTATCATTGCTGATTTTTCTTGGACCTCCATAGTCGCGGATGTATCGTCGATTTTCGAACAAGCGGGAGCAATTTCCGGTTCATTTTCTTCACGAGACTCGGCGGTCGGAGGATCGATCTTCGTTTCCTCAATATTTTTAAGGCGATCAGTTTTCTTGGTATTCAAATCGACCCCCGTCGTCTGAACGACGACTTTGTTACTCGTGTCTTCAATATCGTCGCATTCTTCCACAGCTTCGGAAGCTGGCTCCTTCGTCTCGGCGGCGTCCGGTTGCGCAACGGATTCTTCAATTGGTGCCTTGATCGCCGGAACTTTGTTTTTGAAATTCGTCGCTCCGTCGGAGTCCGAAGTTCCATCGTCGATGACCATTGCCTCGTTAGAGTCCTGGTCAGCCGAGCTCGGATTCTCCGAGAAATCGTCGGTGTACGTATCCAGAGCGTGTAGGAGTCTCGCCGAGCTCGAGGCTTTTTCGCTCGCAATGGTAATCCTCTCCGGTGACTTTGATATATTAGAATCGACGATAACAGCCGGCGTTACCTCCTCGGCGGGCAGTCCTTCCTGGATTTCGTCGACGGGCGAGGGACCGGAGCTCCCGAGAAGGGACGCTGGTTCGCAGATCTCCCGATCGCTGGTTACAGAATCCTCGCCGCCGCTCGGATTGACGAGAAGACTCGCCGAACTCACGGCCACCGAGTCACCAGAGGAATCCTCGGGAAGCTCGACGCTCGTGATCGATTTTTCGTCGAGGCCGAGCTGCTCGGACCGCTGCACCTTGGGGACGTTGCCGGTCGACTCCAAAGTGTTTTCCTTAGTTTCCTCGACCAGCTCGGAACTCTTCGAAAAACCATCCTGAGCGTCCTCGTTACAGAGTTCGTTGGTCTTCTCCTTGCTGTTTTTCACCACAGACACCGAATCCTCCTCCGATTCGGTGGATTGTTTCGTCTTGTCGTCGACGTCGCTGGACAACTCGAGCTGTTTACTCTCCTCCGGTTTTTCGTCCACAGTGTCTATGGTCTGGCAACTATCGTCCGGCGTCTCCTGCAACGAGAAACTACGAGGATCGTTCGATCTCGACAGCGGCAAATGATCGTTGGAATCGCCGGTCTGACGAGTGTCTTCCTTTTCTTCTTCCGGTTCCGCAATCTCCGCCGAGGGTTCGACCGCGGGCGATATTCCGGGCTCTTCTTCGATTTTCCTCTTCTCCTCCGAGTCGACTTTGGCGCAACTCGCGTCCCGTGAAGTACTCGACGAGGTTTCGGCCTCGCAAATTCTCCTCGGCGCGTCTTCTTTTTTCACCACCGGAAGTTCTATAGCTTCGGCGACCGGAAGAGAAACTTGCGGCGCACTCGACTCCGACTTGGGTTCGAGTTCGTGAAAATCCAATTTTTCGCTCGAATCGGACTGATATGATTCACACGATTGAGATATCGGTGTAGTCTCGGTTGCCCGAAGCCGGTCGGTAGTATCGACGGACGCCGAATCGATGGAATGAACTTCGGTGATTTTTTCTTCCTTCGCATCTGCCGGAGCCTGAAGGTCCATAGGTTCGGACGTGACGACTGAGTCGGTTTCGTCTTTGGCGCTTGGACCCGTCGAGGACTGTACTCTGCACTCGGCTCGCGCAGCTTCATCGCTCTTGTCCGACGATGCACTGTCCGGCTTGTCCTTCTCCTGCTTCGCGAGCTCGACGCTCCTCAATCTCGTCTCTATGTTACTCTCGCACGAACCCTCGGAAGACTCCGAATTGTACGTGTCGGTGATCTTGACGAAATTGTTGTTATTTTTCGCAACATCAGCGTACTCCATGCTCGCCGATTCCGAGGTCGTGACGGAAGTCGTGGCTACCTGATTCGTTCCCGATTGATGGTCCTTGGACGTGTAGGACACGCAGTTCGGACCGAAAAAAAATCGCGGCGGCGAACCGCTAAGCTCGCCGGTCTCTTCGTTCTCGGATTTTCGTTGCATCGGGGACGCTTCCACGCTGCTGAATTCCTCCTTCACAGTTGACTCCACCGACTGCGTGTGATCCGCCAACGACGAGGTAGCGACGGAAGAATCGCACTGAGGAATCTTCGATTTTGCGAACGAACTGTCCGGCGTGCTGGAGGGAACCTCCTTTCGTCCCTCGGCATAGTCGTTTCCACCTACGCTCGACGAACATTCGGCAATTTTAATCTGTGAACATTTTTGATTCGATGTGCTCGTGATATCGTCGCTCTCTGTTTTACCCTCGACGACGCCGTCGTCCTCGGTCGGAGACCTGCTCGTTTCCGCATTTTGATACTCGTCAACGTTTACATTCTCGTCGGCCGGTGATATGTGCTCCTCGGCCGATACTATGCTGCTGTCGCATTCCTCGCTCTTTCCCTCAGCTCTCCGGACGTCCCATCGGGACAATTTTTTACCGGCCGAGCTGCTCGATTTTGCGATCACCTGAACGCCCAGGGTCGGTATGAATTTCGACTTGGACGATACCGAGGACACGACCGTGGACTGGCAATTATCCGCGGGGCCGCTGGCGTTCGAGCTTGACTGCGGGTAATTGGCGTTTATCTTTAAGGGCGAGGATCTCGTTGCGTCTGTGCTCGACGCATCGTTCACACTGCCGTCGGCGGGAGATATCCTGGTCGGTGTCAGCGACGTCGAAACGTCGCTGCAGCCCTCGTTTTTTGATTCGTTGCTTTCCTTATTGTCGGACGACGTGTCGTCGCCGGGATTCCCCGTCTCGCAGTCCCGCCCCGCTCCCTCGCCATAAAAAAATATAACTTGCTCCTCGATAGCTTCACCGACGACGGGATTAACGGCGTCGCAGTCACTGCCCGAACCCTCGCCGTGGACCATCATAACCGGCTCCTCGATCGCCGGGCCTACCTCGTCGCGTCTCAGACCACCGACGACCGGTGTCGGTCTCTTGTCCATCGAGCCTCGCATCATCAACGCGTCGCCTCGCATTCTCTTCAGCATCTCCTGCTGCGGGTCTTCGACCATTTCCAGCGGTCTCTTCAACGGCCCTCCGGCCATCCTCATCGAGGCTATCTTGCTCGGATCCGAAAGTATCGTGTAATTCGGAAGTCTGTGCTCGTCCTTGACTGGTATTCTCGCTGCGGCGTTGTGATAAGCCGCCGCTGGAGGAATCTCGTAGCCGGAATAGGACATTTGTTTTTTACTCAAATCCGTTACCATAGTGTGATTTCGAAGTATAACCGTTCGAGGATCGTAAGCCAACGGTGTTATATCCGGCTTCGTCATTTTTCTCGTGCTGAGATCCATTTCGCGATGCTGAAACTCCTGAGTTCTGTAACCGGCCGGATGAATGTCCGTGGGTTTTGTTAATTTTCGACTAGATAGATCGATACCCGAGTAATCCATCGGTCTGCCGTGATCGTTGGAATTGTCCCAGCCACGCTGAGACGATAAATCCATGCCGCGCTGGGTGCGAGCCGGGAGGTTCGAGATGTTCGATTTCTCGGATATACCGCGCGAGATAAAGTCCTGCTGCAGCTTGTCATCGTCACCGTTCGCCAACGAACCGTGAGCTCCGCTCGAACGCGCCAAACTTTCGGCTATCTTCTCGAGCAACTTTGCGGCACCGGGTTTCTCGAGCTTCTCCGACTGTATTCGCGATAGATTAGCCGCGAGTTTGTCGATAGGCTTCTGAGGAAATTTTCCCAGTGACAATATCGAATCCGAAGGCTGGAAGGCGAGAGACTGCTTGCTCGGGTATTTTTCCTCTCGCTGAGGCTTTCGATCGTCAACTGGATTCTGCAAGTCTTGAATGTTGACGAGTTTTATGGGTGACGTCGTTATCACCGGAGTCTCGATAGCCTTCGGCGGCACCGCCTCGATCGTGACCGGTCTGGGAGCGACAGATTTTACCACGTGCGAAAGATTCACCGTTACCGGAACGCAGGTTACTTCGGGAGTTGCTGCTTTCCAAGGCCCTCGTGGCTGCTTGTCGACGAATTGCTGCTTCACCAGAACCACTTGAGGCATGTGATTGTCTACGATTCTCGACGAAGTTACAGTCGGCGGATTATCCTCCTGATTAACCGATGCATCTTGGGAGTCCTCCTCATCGTCATCATCCTCGTCGTCTTCCTCTTCCTCGTCGTCGTCGTCCTCATCATCGTCGGAGTTTTGCTTCGAGCTCTCGTCGTTGCTCGCCTCCTCTTCGTCCCCTTCCTCGTCGTCGTCCTCGTCCTCGCTCTCTTCCTCATCGTTGGCATTATTCTCGACGTTCATCGCATCCTCGGCGGCCTTGCTCGGCAACAGTTTGCTGTTGATAATTATCGGTACCACGACGTCGTCAGTTTTCGTTTCGTTGGGAATACTGTTCTCGAGCCGGGAATCTTCCTCAGGACTCGACGATTCCTCGACTTGACCGGTATCGATTATCGGCTTCTCGGATATCTCCAAGCTGTTGCTGTCCTCATTTATCGGTATCGGACCAGCCTCACCGTCCGACAGGGTGTTTATCAAGCTGACCACACCCTCGCGATCCCTGATTGACAAATAGGCAATAATCGATTAAACAATCGCTAATGAACCGGTGAGATATAAGTTCCAATAAAATCTCGATTATCCGGGGCGATGATTTTTTTCTTTCTTTTCTCACCTGGCAACTAGTTCCCAATTTTCCTCGTCCAAATCCTCGCGATATACCCTTATGTTACACTCCTCGTCCAACTGGAACCAATAAGCCAAGCCAGTCTTGTCGCGTCCCAGTGGCTCGACGCGCAACTGCTCGGCCGCCAATTTGTTAACCTCGTTTTTGAATCTTGGATTCAGATCGAACTGAGCTTCCATGAGCACCTGCGAAAATTCAATTTATTGTTGATTCCATTTTTTTCATACAACGAGAAAAAATTCAATCATACGATCCGAGTACATACCTTCAGCAGACGCAGCTTGACCGCTATGCGAGCTTTTTTGTAGCCGAATCTCTCCAATTCCCAACCATCCTGATTGGAGTAAGTGTGACAAAATTTCACGAGCGATCTCTCCCATTTCTCCGGCGATACTGTCTTCCGCGCTTTGCGCAACAATTTTATATGCAGCTCTATCAGTGGTTGAGGTACTAAAATTCAAACAACCGTCACGTTAGTCGGGAGAAATGTTGATACACGAAAGTTTTAAATATTAACAAAATAATAAAATATTTGATTAAATAAAAACAATATATCGTATTTTTATTTTAAAAAATTCAAATAGCATACCGATGCAAAAAATAATTAAATAATCTCGAACATCATCACCCGGCATTGCAATAACGCGGATGAAATAATAGATCAAATTTATCAAAACAGTGAATAAACAAACAAACAAAAAATTGAAACGCCAAATTTTTGGCGCCACGGGTCTCGGAGCGGGACCGACCAATCACAGACACCTCCGCCCGCCGCGATAGAACTGGCATGCGCGAGAGGGAAAGGGAACGATCGCCGACAAATTGGAGTTGCGCAGCTATCGAAAAACAAAACAGGAAAGTTTTCGTGTTTTTTTTCTTCTTTTTTTTCATCTTTCGCACTAAAAACAATATAGGGATGAAGTGTCGGGGAAAGATTGACACGTGCGAATCACTCGATAGAACACTGGCAAGGTACGACCAAGAGAGCGCTCGTTTGTTACCGGGATACCGAAAGCGAGACGGAAATAATCTGTCATCAGTAGCGTGTCAATAGATGCGACAATTTGCGCGGGGTTCGTCACCTCTCGCGTCGCAGTGTTCTGCCGCTGATATCCCAAAAACATAGATTCTCCATCCGAACCGACCGATAGACTCTCGGTTCGCCGTCCCAAAGAAATGAAAACAACAAAAACAAACGAAAAAAAAAACCCGCGTAAAAGTCGAACACCCCAAGAGACTCTTGGCAAATGGTTCGGTGACGGTGTTTCGTCGAAATAAAATACGTGCGCGTGAACGCGATGGAATCATTACAAACGGGCCAAGAGGGCAGGGAGGTAGGTAAGTTGGTTCGTCCGTGTTGCTGGCGCGCGCACGACGAATCCAACGAGTCACGCTCTTACCTTCGTGAGCGTCCTCGAGCATCTCCTGCAGTCCCGCTATGTCCGGATAATTGATGCCGCAAGATTTTCCAAACCGCTCGAGAAACGAGCATATGACCGCGAAATTTGGGTCACTCACGCAGGAGGCTTCGTTATCGGACGCCATTTTTTTTCCGCCGCTCTCTGTCCGGTAAGCTCGGGCGCACCGTGTATTATAACACTACGCTAGGCGGCTTGACGACTCATGTTCACGGCGGCGGCAGCGGCGCGTTGCTTCTCAGTTTGGACGATCGGGTTGTATCGGGGGAATCAACACGCGGGACGCCAGACGCCGGGTTGCCCTGGACGCTCTCAGCACTGGCACACTCGCGGCACTGAGCGCCCGCACAAATCCACACACCGCACAAACCCTCCTCCCTCTCCTACTTCACACTAGTATTCTCTATTCTCTCTATCCACCTTGGTTCTAACACCGTCGTCGCCTCACCCACCTCCTCCTTCCTCCTTCTCGTCCTCGTCGTCGTCGTTGTCGTCGTCGTCGTCGTCGACGTCCTCCTCCTCCTCCACCTTCTCCCCCCTGCCCCTACCTCCTTCTCCACCGCAGCTTATACTGTTGCTGCTCCTCACTCTCTCCGCAATATATCTCTGTCACACTCTCCTCGTTCGCACGTTTTCTTTTCTCTTCCTTTCTTTTATTTTTCTTCTCAATCTATCGTTCGGGCTCTCACTCTTGATCCCCCACCGCCCATTTGTGTCGAACGCGAAAATCGCACTTCGGCTCTCGTGCTTTTGGCGTTAACCCGTTCCGCTCACGTTTGACGCGCTAACAACACACACACACACACACACGCACGCACATATCTCCCGAGGCGTCGAGCACCATCGGGCCTCGCGCTCAAAGGCCCTGTCGAGCTGCCGGACACTTCGGTTGTTATTTTTATTCGCGTCCAGCGTTTCCGTCCGGGGATTCTTTGAAAAGTCTCAGTGGGGCTAACGAATTTGTTACAACGACGTTGTAAGAACAGCGCAGAAAACGCTACCGCGGCCCCCCTCGCAGCGCGTACTGGACATCGTTCAGTTCGGCTCCGGGGATACGAAACATCGTGGTTCTCAACCGGCTGAGTACCACAAGCGCGGCTTACACACACAAAACTCTCGACTCTCTTCTGGGGGCTCCGGCGTTACGAATGATTTCTCTCTGTATATCCGTGTGGCTTTGCTTCGGATGCCACTATTATCTTCCCTACGAAACACCTATGCCCGTTCTCTCGCGCGCGCTCTTACTATTGCTTCGCCGTTTGCTCGCTCGGCTCAACTGACCCCTTCCCGCGCCTCGGAGAGAAACCCAACTATAGGACGCACAGCGTTTAACCCCCTTGCAGTCTCCTGCCAGCGTCAAGATACACATCACTCAACCGCCCCACCATCCACCCAGCTCTCACTCCCTCTCTCTGTCCACCTAATGCAGTTTCGTAACTTCGGGTTCCGAGTCTTATCGATCGGGCGCACCGAGGATCACAGTGATATCTCCTATCTACGCCGAAACCGACTCGGAAGATCCCTTGAGTCTGTTAAACGAAAGCGAATAAAAAAATGTTGCGCCGTACATAGGAAAACGAATTATTCTGGCAAATTTATCGATTTTTCGTCAGTTCTTTTTTTTAGAGCCTAGATTGCCCCGAGGTGTTGCTGGACATGTCGGGTTTACCGCGCGAAGGTTAAGGAGCGGAAGGACGCGCGGAGAGGGAAGGAGGGTTGAGCCATGAACGCTGGAGTACCCGCGAAAGGGTACTCTATCTTGCGATCTTGTTCCAATTTAAATATAAAAGTTTACGAGAATGGATTATCGGCTCCTCGATCAAAGTATACAGGTTTCGTTATTGATCAAATTTATTAACAATTTCCATTGATACAAAATTTTACTGTACATGCATTTACGCATTATTATTTTTTATTTTTTTACTGTACACTTCATTTCCTGACACTCTATTTCCTGAGTAGAGTACTTTCGTCCTAAATCGATCGCTTCTTCGTTAATCAATCGTCGATAATGTCGTTATTTACGCACGTGGAAGCATACGGGAGAGCTTGGAATGTGATAGTTATATCGAAAGAAAAAAAATGAAAAAAAAAAAATCCTTTCAGCGATAATTTAATAATCGGAAATAGAACTTTATTGCTTTCAGGTATTCTCGATTACACCGAAGTAAAAATAGAACGAATCGAGTACGCAACGTCGCTGTCTTGCATCCCGGAGATGGATCACGTTTCGCTACGAATCTCGGTATAAAAATGTTATATCGTTCGAGCTTTAGACCCCCTTCCCTTTAGAAGATGCTCGAAATTGGGCCGTACTCCGGGATTATCGGAATTCAATGTTTTTACCTATAAAAATAATGTTAAGTAAGCTACAATCCGCACGATTATTGCCAAGCGTACGAAAAAAACTCCATTTCCAACTGTCAACGATTCATCATAGACCGATATTTTTATCAAATTTTTTCCTCTTTTCTTTAATTCACTTCATATCGTTTCTTTTTTTTCATGTCAACAATGTATATTACATACTCTACAACAAGATCAAAAAACCGCAACTGCAGCTGTACAAAATTATTTCGTTAATGGTAAAAAAAAAAAGAAAAATCAAAGTTCGACATTAAAAAAATAAAGGGAACGGGTCTTTTTCTTTTCTATCCTGCAAGAGTCAATCGGTGTTGACTTTGTCAAAGTGTCACCGTGCAATCGGGATTGTTGAGTTTCGTATAAAAAGAACGGCGACGAGGAAGAGGGTCGATGTTCGAGAGATTAAAAACTACGAGTTTTACGAATCAATGGTCGGCGGATATGCGTGACTAATTAACGATTGGCACTTTGTACAAGATGGGTATTCGAATAGGCGTAAGCTCCGTTCGGTGTATCGTAGATAAACGGGGATCAATGTCAGGAGGAAACAATATGGATTTGATACGCGGTAGACTGTTTCACAGCCCACGGGGCCTTCGAACGTCTTAATAGTCGAGTGATGAGCGAAGTAGAAAAGCAAAATTATTAGCAACATTTCCATCGCGTATCGATGGGAATACAAAAAAAAAAAAAAAAAACAGAAAAAAGATTCCTTCTCTCGGACGCGTCGAGTTCGAATTAATTTTCACTTGGTTCGCGCAACGACTTGCCCTTCCGAAATCCGTGAGATTTTTTCGAGAGCCGAGACGGCCCCTCGGCGATTCCCCATCACGCATAAAAAAAAAAAAAAAGATTCATTAGTTATTTCACTTCAAGGCCTTTTGCCCCGTTATATTTTTCAGTTGTTGCTTGTAAATCTCAGCTTCCTCTTCTTTCTTCAGAAGCTGCTTACGATACTCGGCCGCTTGTCGTCGGGCCTCTTGCAGTTGTCGATTCAGCAATGCTATGTCCATCACCGGCTCGACATTGTCCTCGGTCGAATTAACATCTTCCGTTATCTCTTCGATTTCATCGTCGAGAGTGAGAGCCACAGGTTTTGTTACCTTCGGCGAAATATCGACAATTTTTTTCTGTTGATTAAGTAAAAACGTTTTAGTCCATGCAGATTCGAATTATTCCATATTACGAAAACAATCAAATCGATTGTGTAAATGCGACAAACCATGGGCGAAGGAACGACAGTTTTGATCGGCGCTATCGGAGAAATCGTGTTCGTATTGTTGCCGAGGGACGCGAGAAAAACTTTCCCCGCTTGTTTCTCTCCTGTGTTTCTTTTCAATATGTTAGGCCCTCGAGGTGTTAGCGTCGGTGTGCTCTGACCGAGAATCTGATCGGCTCGTATCGCTATTACTTTTCTCGATCCACCCCGTCGCGCTCCCATGTGCAGCCTCTTGACTCCCCCGATCGTCGGCGTCGATCTCGTTAGATTGAGAGCTAGTTTACCCGCCTCTGCAAGTGACGAATCAAATTGGAGATCGTTCGACTACGAAATTAATTTATTACGCGGGATTTATTACCGATCTCACCTGTAACGACGAGCGTTCGTCCGCTCTCCATAGCATTCTCGACGATACTCGCGTCATTATCGACCGGAATCATCGTGATACCGTGAGCTTCGAGCAATCTCAGTGGCTGTTCCAGACCCAAAAGATCTTTGTGTTTCTTTGGGTCGCCGTGATCGGCATTCGTCAAGTCGTCGATCAGCTCGGCGTCCCTGTCTTGTTCGTCGTCGCTCGGTGGCGCGGTCATTCGTATTTGTTGAAATATCATACGCTGCTTTTTACCCGCTTGCGCTGCGAAAAAAAAAATGAATAAAGAACAGTCAAATAATTATATTTTTAACATATAATACATATAATTTATATAATTTCGTTATTTACAATTTTTTTTTTGTCTTACCTTGCGCCAATCTGCGTTTCTGTTGCTGCTGCTGCTGCTGCTGCTGCTGCAGCTCGAACTGTTCCTGCTGTTGTCTCTCGACCTCCAGCTGCATCAAGCTATGCGTCGCCTCTTCCAGTTCGGCAGTGCTGGCTTGATTCTGATGGACGTTCAGCCCCATTATTTCTCTCTCCTGCTGAAGCACGTCAACAAGATCGAGACGATCGTGCTCCAGGGCGAGACTTATAGGAGTCTTGTCGAATTTACTCGTCGCGTTAGCGTCGGCACCGTGCTCCAGGAGAACGTTCATCACCTCCACGTGCTCTCTCTCGACTGCCCAATGCAGAGGGGTCATTTTTAACTGCAAAGGTAAATTCGTACAAGTTCTCATACAAACATATTTTTTATGATCGAACACCGATGGACGCTGATCGGCATTTACCATATCTCTGCTGTCGGCATCGGCACCATAATTGAGAAGCAGCTCGGCCATTTCGTTGTGGCCCTCGTAAGCAGCCAGATGAAGAGGCGTTCTGTCCACCTTGGTTCTCGCGTCCCGTGATATACCCGCTCGCAGCAATACCTCTGCTGTTTCAGTGTGATTATTTTGAGCTGCAAGATGCAACGCACTTGTACCGAGCTGTAAGAAAAAAAAGGAAATTGAAAAATGAGAATAAAATTTCAAATAGCATAAATTTAGAAAAAATCAAAACACTCAATGGGAAATAAAGTTTCTGTGGCTTACCCAATCTGTGGTGAAGGGAGCTCCCCGACACATGAGATCTCTGACCATGTCGGTGTCGCCATTTCTGGCGTTAAGCAGAAGCTGCTTTCCCAGTTCCACTATAGACAACGCATCCTGTGAACGCGATTGTTGTGTAACATCGCCGGAAAGGATTTCCACCTATTTGTAACACGTCCTTCGTTGGGGTTAGTAAATTACATAATAATTCCAAAATCCTTTGCACCATTCGAGGAGTAACAAATACATTTACAGATTTACTGTAAATAAATATATATATATATATGCATAAAACTCATAGATTAAATTTAATATGCAACAAGCTAAAATTAATGCTCGGAATATTAAATTAACTTTCCAAGATTATTTACTTCTCAAATGGCATCCCAGGCTCGAAGCAGCACGAATGCTCAGTCTTCCCGTTATCATCGTACGCGTCAATACAAATTGTTATCTCGAAAATTAAAGTTTAAGAAAACGCTACATTTTGGTTAAAAAAAGAAAATACACGGAATGCAGATAGCACAGTCAAATCCCTTAAGATTTTGGGTCACTCACCGGAATGAGGGTTTCAGAGTCAAGTCCCTCGATATCATTGTCGCAGATACCTTCGGCTTGCATTTTTTCCACTGTACGCTAGCGCCTTTCGTCGAGCAGGCTGGAAAGAAACAATCCGTGTGAGTAAGCTTAACCTCCAATGTAATGCCAGGAGGCGACGTTCCTCGTAGACGTTTCATTTCTCGAACGAAATTGAACCGTGTGCAGCTTTGTGCACCTCAGGCGCTAACGGAGCGGGTAAAAAAAAGTGGGTCACTATTATGTCGCGAGCGATTGAAATTTATCGTCAATAGTCACGATCGTGTACAACAGTCGCCTCGCAAATTAACTCGCTCGAGTTTTTAACGACGGGCGAGTTAGATTTTTTTGAAAATTTCATTCATACAGGATGTTTTTATTTTGCCATCTCGGACGGCGTCGATGAACTTCCTGTTCCTGTCCATTGAACGGAAGTCCCTTGCCATAGGCTCCGCGTTTTCCTTAAAAACTACACCGACAAACGACCCTCGACAATCTCTCGACTGTCGTATACTCACTTTGACTTCATTATTTAACGAGTATCCTCTGTTTTTCGTTGAATTAACGCGACACCGACGAAGGTTTACGTGAATTCTCGTTCTCCACTGCCTTCTCGATTTATCGTCTCGACGATATTTCATCAACATGGCGACCGGTTCGCGCTAATTGTTCCCACGTTACAGAAAAAAAAAAAAAATTCTACACTGAGCCACCTACAGGGAGCACCGAGAAATCAGTCCCCTCGTCCTCTCTATTTTATATACTCTATCTCATGTAGGTAGAAGAATATATATTTCTCACGATTTTCTCTCGCGGATGATGAAGTTACGTCGCACGGATTATAGCTCGAGTATCGAGACCGTGCGTGTGTCCCGTGTGGAAAATCAAGCACGCAGTGGAAATGGAATAGAGAGCGGAGAAACGATATATCTGTGCGTGTGTGTCCGCCGATCTTCGGCAGTGTAGCTTTTTGACAAGCGACATCGGTGTCACGCACGGTCCACGGTAATCGCGACAATTGTTTTCCAAGCAAATATGTAACGTGTATCGTTCAGGGGGCGTATTTTTGTCAATGTACATACACATCGAGCGTCAAAGCCCTCTGTGACAAGATTAGAGCGTGATCCGTCGTCGCCGTGCTCTCGTAACGGAAAAACCTGTACGTTCTGTCGATTGTCATCGAAGACCGTACGTCAAGTTGGATCGAAGATTCGACACTTTCGTCTGACAGTCCTGACTTTCGACAATCGAAGGCGATCTTTTGTCTCAATCATGTACACGTCGCTGGAACGAATTTGTCCGCAGAAACAGTGTACAGGCAAAGCGTACAATTGTCGTTGATCAATCGCAGCGAACGAGCAAACCGTGGATACATCGTGTTTTAGTAGAGTAGACGGAAACCATGGAGGCTGCCAATGGACAACTGCAGACCAAGTACCAGAAGATCGCAACGGAGTACTCCAAGGTATGTTGACAGTAATAAATTTCGTGTATGAAAAGCTTTCGCTGTCAATAATCTTTGTAATATTATGTGGAATTTGTTTAACAGTTTTTCTGATAAACTCACTTTTTTTTTTTTTTTTGGGAATATTCGCTTGGGATGGTTGAGAGAAAAATTGCAATTTTTACGAAACAAATATTATTATGATTATTATTACATCAGTAAAACTTTCACCACTGAATTATTTATTTATTTCAACATGGCAAAAATTAACATTTGTGTGTAATTGAGTTTCCATTAAATATTATTATTATTATTATTATCTAACTGAGTCATGTCTCTGTGGAGACTTTAATCGGATTGTTTTTGTTAATTGACTTAATTTGATAGGCGTTGAAATATTTCAGATCCGAGCACAGGCGAACGTGCTGAAGAAAGCGGTGATAGAGGAACAAGGTCGAAACGCAGAGATAAGAGAGCAGCTGAAGGAGAGAGAGGTGGAGGTTCGAAGAGCGGAGCAAGAGTTGGATAGCTTGACATTCAGAAACCAACAATTGACCAAGAGAGTAACCTTTCTCCAAGAGGAGCTAGATCGTGTGCAAAACAAGTCTAAAAAGGGTAGAAGTAAATCTTCAGAGTATAAGGATCAACCAGTTTCGCCACCCAATCACATTTATGTGGAGGAATTTCAGAAGAAGATAGTGGAGAACGCTCAGCTGCTTTCGCAGATCGCCGATAAGGAGAACGAGATCGAAGCACTGAACGATCGAATAGAACATCTTGAGTACAAGTTGGATATTTCAGAGAAGTCCAAGATTGATCTGGATAGCAAATATCAGGACAGAGTTGAAAAACTGGAAAGGGAGAAGAATGACTTGCAGAGAAAATTGGCCGAAAGACAGAAGCAGGAGGAAACAGCATCCTGGTCTAGCGTCGAGGGAAACGACTTGAAAGCGGGACTGACCAACCATCGACCGAACGACCAATCGCCGTTCTCCTCCCCGTCGGTCTCGCGCCGATCGTCGAAATCCATGGGCGACCCAAGAACGACGAAGGTCGTCGGCGGCGACGACGAGAGCCGCGACGAATTCGAATTCGTGAAACTCTGCGATTTAGAGAAGGAATTGAGTGTCCGGAAAGCCGAACATCACATCCTCAAATTGAAGTACGACGAGATTACGCAGAGGGATAACTCGATTACTAGTCAACTTGAGAAAACTACTCTGGAACCAACGGAGATTAGCGACATGGTAGCATTTTTTCATTTCGTTCGCAAATTCGTCTTTCGTTCATTTTTCGATATTGAAATTACTATATTGGATCCATATGAATTCATCCATTATAACTTGTCGTCGAAAAATGGTCCCCAAGTGCAGACACGAATTCCTACGGTGACATAAAAATTGTTCCTGCCCATTCTGCTATCTGGATATCGATAAGTTAATGTTGGTGTTTGAAGTAACAAAGTTTTTTCTCTTGCAGCTTGGACGACTGAAAGCTCCGTTTCCAATACCGGAAGAGATCGAAGCCCGTGAGGCGAAAATCAAGGACTACTTCTTGCGGGAGATAGACAGATTGATAACGGAAAAGCATATTTGCCACGTCGAAAATTTAGCCATAGCTGCCAATGTATGTCTCCTACATTAGACGATTTTTCGGTTACAATAATATTCGGTAAATAAGTTACAGTCTCGCAGCAGATATTTTTTAAAAAATTTCAGAACGAGGTTCTTAACGTTCATCTGGAAACGAGTGAATCGAAGCGAGAAAAGTGCGAGTCTTCGCTGCACGAAGCTCTGTCAAACTGGACGAGTTTGCAGGAGGACAAGGAGGTGCGAGAGGGAAATTACAAGTCCCAATTGAGCACGATGAGCGAGCATCTCGCGAACATGAACGAAAAGCTCATTCGTCAAACGGAAGAGATACAACAATTGAAATTCGAGCTTGGAAACAAGGTATGTCCTAAACGCAATTATCATTTTAAAAAAAATGAATCGTCGATGAATTAATGATCTATCAGTTCTCTCTTCAGAATGGAAAAAAAGGAAAGCAAAAGTGAACGCAGTCGTACTCCAGCGATCTAAGACATTCCAAAACGAAAGAAACGAAAAAGCTCCCCTCAACGTGCTTTATTTCGTGTACATACCGAGAACCGTGCAATCATGATAACGGTTGATCGAGCACGTTCGTGCGGTGTACCTATGTAATTGTAGATATGCGCCTCTTTACTCGATGTTACATTATTTATGAAACGAAAAAGAAAAAAAAACAATAAATTAATTTTCAAGTCTACGAATCGAACGAGTCGTCAATGGTTGGATGAGACGAATACCGATTGCAACTCTAAACACTGCATCAGCTTTAATAAACGATTAACAAAATATATACAATTCTCATCGTTGGCGACAAACGACGATACTATACGCCTACGTTCACGTAAAATCTTTGGTGCATTATTCGCGGCGATATTGATGACGATCTGCCGCAATTTGGTCGACAATTTGATAAGACCGGTTTTACGCCAGGCTCGATAGTCGCAACGTCTACGATATCCTTCTCCGAAGTCGATCAGTCGACTTTAATCGCGAAACTCGCGCCGCAACTGCAGCCCTGCTCCGCTAGTGGATTGTTCGTTATCCTGAACGCCGAACGTATAAGTTCCGCGTGGTAATCAATCGTCGCGCCTTTAACATATTCCAGCGAGGTCGAGTCGATCACGACCTTTGCCCCGTCTTTCTGAAACACCCTGGAAAAAAGGTAACAATGTACGTTGATTTTTTAATTCCCATGATCGAAGTAACGAGAGTAAAGTAACGTACAACATGCTTTTTGAATACTACAGTCTTTTTCGCGTTAATACTTCGCGGTGAGCCCGATCCGGTAATTTTATTACGAAAAGTTTCCGCGAAAGAGAATATTTTTTGCGAGCATAAAATGAAATAATTTGTTCTCGTGAATTGGCCCATTAATTAGTAGAAACATTTCTATGATTGTATGTTGGTACTAAAATTCAAATTCAAATTCTCCAAAGGTCTTTCAGTTGGCAACCCGGTGCAGTAGAGACGCCAAAGTTTTCTTCGAATATGGTATAGCCTCGATCTAAAACAACTTTTGTTTTGTCCAAAGATCGGTCAGAGGTGTCGACACCGTTAGTTGAACATTCAATGATTGCTTACTTGTCGTCATCGTGTATAGTAGCGTCGAGATCGAACTTGTACTGAAAGCCCGAGCATCCTCCACCCTCGACGGTGACCCTCAGACAGGCTCCGTTTTCCGAAATTTCTCTCAGACGTTTGGCGCAATTGTCGCTTATGATGAGAGCATCCTCGTGCGCATCCGTCGCAGTTTTCGTCGTGAAATCTCTGATCCCCGACGACGAAACATTGTTCCAGGGTGAGCTATATAGAATAACATTTATAAAATATGAAAATTAACAATTATCTTTGACGCAACAAATCATGAAAGTATTCCCGGCAAATCCGTGAACCACAACCGTCTAGCTTTACTGAACACAAGAAACTTACATTAATAATCGCGAAAAGTACCGGTTCGATGCAAAATTCGACGACAGTCCCCAAACAGCTTGCCGCAGTTTCGCCATGTTTCCGACATCAATCAGCTGATTCTCTACGCGGTTGACATAGCGTCGTTGCTTTGCACACGCACAGGCGTCCTCCCCTCTCTCGCCTGTATTCCCTCCCCCCTGCCCCGCGTAAAATCGACTAGCTCCCGATAACTTACTGCCCGAGATATTCAGTATGCGGCAAGTTCGTGCACATCGGGGTAGAAGGCTACGGCCACCAGTCGTTCGAGGTCAAACCGAGAGGGAACGCCGTTAGCTTGCGTCAGCAAGCTCGCTGTACGGAGCTAAAGAGCTTCAGGGATTGGCCGGCATATTTAGGACAGACGGAGAGACACCCATCGGCGAAGCTCTGGAGGTCGTCCGAGCGAGTTCTCCCTGCGGCGGCGTGAGCTTTTTCGCCCGAGCGACCTAGAACCCGGTTGGTCCGAGGACCTTCGACAGGCTTTCGCGACGAGAGCTTCGCGCGTGGATCGCCCTCTCGATCGTCGGCGAGAGCACACCGCCGAGTCAACCGACCAATCGAGACGAGCTTACGAGAGAAAATTGGAGGGTCGCTTATTCGGCGCTGCTTGCGCGAAGACAAAACGGGCGCGCAAGCCCGTGGGGGTTGTTTCCGCCAATCAGAAAATCCCGATAGTTCGCGGAGAGAAAAGACGAAAAAAAACGTATATATCCGAACAAACGTACGCTCGTACGTTTAATGGCTGTCATCGGTCGGGTAAACGCGACTGATCTGGCGCAAGGAGATCCGACGGGGATATACGAGGTGGAGGCGTACCGTGATAATAGTAAATCGGAGGGACGTAGTTTTGTACGTCCCGACGATAAGTCGTCGGATCTTGCAGCCTCCTGAAACGCTTCCGGGCGTCCGCGTTGCAAAAAAAAAAAAAATATATCAAAAATACAAAGAAATAATAAAAAAGAGAATTCGCCGCGGTCACCTATCGCCAGAGTCTGCAGCAGTCTCGCCTCGGTGGCCAAGGCCCCGAGATAATCGTGCGTCGTCTCTTCTTCCGCTTTTTCTTTCTCTATATTAATACTGCTATACATACACACACATACTTATATATATATATATACATATATATATATATATATATATTTAAAAAACGTAAAATAAAAGAAAAACTAAAGATATAAAAAAAAATGAAGTGCGAACTGAACGCGACGGACCGTGTGTTTGTTACGACCGCACGACGGTGGCGTTGACAAAGGGAAAAGAAGAATCGAGTAGCGAACGGTTGGACATAGGAGGAAGAGTAGCGCACAGTGGGGAAAGTGTATAGAGGAGAGAAGAGAGTGGAACGGGATATTTAGAGGATATACATCTCGGTGGCTCTCTACGGGAGCCGACTAGGCAGCCAAGATAGATCGCGACGCGGCGTCGACGGTGAGGCGAACAGAGGAAAAGAGCAAGAAAAAAATTCGTTGGCCGAGTTACAAGAGCTAACCGAGTTTTCTCACGGGATCGCGTTTCGTCGAACGGATCTTTTCGTCATACGCACTCCCCCTCCTTCCCCTGTCCACCCCCACCCCGCACACCCGTCCACACAGGGGCCACGGTGCGATTCCGCGAGGACGACGGGAATCCTCGCGTCGTCGATCGTCGCGGAATCCAGGATAACTCTAAGGATATAGGATACCACCGTTGTCGCACGGATTATTGAAAAACAAAAAATAAAAGAAACACCGCAGAACGTAAACGTGCTGCTACTGGAGCTTCGCGCGATTTTCCATCCGTTCCTCGTATCGCATCCTCGTACGCGGTCCACACTTCCTCGTGCGGGAATCTCGCACGGTTTAACGAGTCGACTAGATAACTCCGTCGTTTCTCCCGCTGTGTCTGACGTAAGTGGGGAAATTCCGCGAAAAATTAACGAGACCGATAAAAAATAATAATAATATTAATAGAAAGATTCACGCTTTTATTGCAAACGGTGCAGTTCGAGCAGTCGCATGACAGTTCGCGTGACAGGAAAATTGTTATCGCCGATCTTGACGATTTCTGTAAAAAAATATATATACATATGTATCCATTCACGTTTGTTCAAATTGCGCGACACCAGAATTGGTTGACAGTTTGCACAAATCGTGCGACTCGTCCAATTTTCACGATCTTTGGCTGTACATCCGTTGCATACAATTTCCATCGCGTGTCATGATCCTGAAGATCCTGAAGATATATCTGCATGATATCAAACTTCATCATTGGCAAGTCTCTCTGTCGATGTACTGCTTCATGAAGAAAAACAATTTAATTTCTCGCAGCAAACTTTGTGTGACGCAAAACATAACTGTCATAACTCAATGACATTTAGTCTAGTACAGACATCTTCAGGGTCATCGAGCAGCAACCCTGAAGATATCTGCACGTCATCAAATTTTATCTCTGGCAAGAAGAAACAAAATTGTTCGCTTGTAGAATTTTATTCGACAAGTGACCTTTCTCAAGCAAAGTTTGTGCAACGCAAAACACAGCCGTTATAACTCAATGAAATGTAGTCTCATGCAGATATATTTACAGTCAATGCGCATCTTACATAAACATTTGTTTTTGTTCTTTTCAGATTGCGCTTAAAAAATGTTCACCGGCACGGTAAGCGTGGAGATCTTCGAAGCGTCGGGTCTCAGGGCAACGGACAAGCAGCGCAAGTTCTGGCAGGATGCACCCCCGATCCTTGATCCGTACGTTCTCCTTCATGTTGATCAAAATCGTCTGAATCGTACCACCATCAAGCAGAGAACGTTTGATCCGGTATGGAACGAAACGTTTGTAAACGAGGTGCAGGACGCCACTATGCTAGGACTCACAGTCTTCCACAATGCCGCTATACCGCCCGACGACTTTGTTGCAAACTGCAGCATACCATTCGAGGAGCTTGTCATAAGAGAAGACGAAGCTTCTGACTTTTGGGTTTGTATTTCGAAGTTTTATCACACAAAAGAAAGCCCGCAAGAATGTTTTTGCTGAGATAGGGAATACAGGACTGCCTTGGATCGGCCTGGTAACGAACTTTGCTGTTATACTGCAAGACGAATTCTATCACTGATAAACGTATGTTTTTTTTTTTTTTAGATAAAAACTGTTTACCGAGAGAATTTACGGCCGTCGGGATCACGACGCTTTGCCGTCAGAATCTTTACGTTCACGCACGAGCGACACGCAACATCGACGCATATGTTGCACGCGATTTTTTATACCATAGAGTCAGTAAACGTTCACGAATACGCGATATTCAGGCATATGTTGCATAAATTGTCATCACAAAATCAGCTCACGTTTGTATTCAGTTATTATTTGTATTTTACATTTTCCGTATGCGTCATAAATCGCGTCAACAAAGAACAAAACAAATTAAAAGATTACGAATCCGTGATAGTCCGCCTGCAAACATTTGTAACTGATATGTCCAACTTTCCGATTCAGTGAATAGAGAACTATTATTGAATATATTGATTGTCGGAGCGCGTTCGTCGATATCAAAGATAGTTACGATAATTCCGATCTGGATTTTCAAAGGCTGGTCGATAGAAAGCACAAATCCTTGATCAGGGCACCTCTTCTGAACACGAAAGAGATGCTCGATAATTAATGTCTCGCGGTGGCAAGACGGTAGACGGTAGAATGAGAGAAAAAAACGCATTCCGAACGTTTCAGGTGAACCTCGAGCCTCACGGGAAACTCCGAATAAGGATAGATCTGCAATGGAGCAATCAAGGTGAGTTGTTGGCGTGAGAGTCATAGCTTCGTAACGATGACACACGCGACCGGCCCGTTCGAGCCGAGCGAGTCGAGTTACGAAAATGAAAAGTATCGACGATAATCGAACGTTCTCACGGTTTTTTTTTTGTTGTTGTTGTAATGTACCGAATTGCTTAGATCAACAAGCGGTCTGCAGTGGCGGCGCGGATGGAGAAGGACTCGGATCGGGAGGCGGCGGTTCGGGAACCGGGGTCGTGTCGAGCTGCAGGAAACCCCGTGAGTTCAAGGAACGCGAAGGCTTCAATCGACGGCGGGGCGCGATGCGTCGAAGGGTTCATCAAGTGAACGGTCACAAATTCATGGCGACCTTCCTCAGGCAGCCTCATTACTGCTCTCACTGCCGCGAATTCATCTGGTATGTTAAACGGCATGGAGATTCTTAGATAGTCTCCGCGAGAGGTACATTTTCGCATTTTATTTTTCTCTCGCTGAGAAACACGAGAGTGTTTGACAATGGTGGAGAGCACAAAAAACAAAAAAACAAAAAAAAACAACTCGAAGGAAACATCCGATCGAGTTTGGTCACGGAGATTAACACAATCAATTTTTTTTTATAATCGCCAAAAAAAAAAAAAAGTAAAATGTTATTTTAACCGGTCGGCTACTGTTGATGTGTGCAGTGCGAGCGTAATTAAAAGATTACATTGTGTCGATCCCTGAACGATCCATATGGGAATTGCGATATGACTTCCCGACTGGGGCATTGGGGGAATTGGGTAATCGTATAGCTTGCGAGAGGTATCGCTGAATGATATTCGGTAACCGATAAATACGCACGCTTTCAATACGGGTATACTATTTTTAAATGGTAGCTCTCACGTTCGCCTAACTCAATTGGGTATCGCTCCGGAACAATGGTTTACACCTCCGTCGCACAATATAAGTAATGATTATTTCACTTGGGTATTATTACTTATTTTCTGCAGTGCACATTAGCAGAGGCTAATAGACACGTCATTGCATGCGGGGTACTTGGTTTTTTAAATTATCTTCATCGTTTGTGTCTAAAAACACGTTGTAAACGCCGGTGATATCTCGCGCAGGTACTCGGGCTGGTTTACCTGGAAATGCATGCTTTACGTTGTAAGAGGATAAAGGAGATGAACAAGAAAAGAAAAAAAGCAAAGTACTGAAATTAATCGCGCGTCGAAGTAGCAATCGATCGAGGCCTCGAGGCTCGAAAATACACAGCGACGTTCGACGCGATCTACCACGTTAGCACGAGGGCTTAGAACATCACAGGAGGTGGGGCTCTTTCTCTCTCGATTAACCGATAATCGTAGCTCGTCGAAGCATTCTCATGATTTCCATACCCGCTTCCCGTGTGTCCCGCTCAAACGCCGAATCTCCGAGCCTCGCTGAACCCCCACGATCCATGATAGAGCTTCCCCAACCCGGACTCACGGGTGGTTCTTTCTTTTTAAATTTTTTTTATATATCACGGCAGACCGAATACGTACGTGTTTTCAAATTGGGAATTCACGGATACGATGTGACGTGTTTTTGTCTGTTGTATTTCAGGGGCTTCGGAAAGCAGGGCTATCAGTGTCAAGGTGAGAAAGACACAAGTCACGTTATTAACCGATTATATATCTATGTACTCGCTTGCAGAATTTCATCGTGTTGCGTGCGTGTGAGTGGGTGTGTATGTTTTCTTAAGTCTGTACCTTCACTATTTTTTTAATTCATTAATTTGCTGTGTTTTTATTTGTTCCCGAATGTAGACGTGTATGCAGGCAGTTAAGGCTCAGAGAAACGAAATAATGTTAATTAACCCATGAGAATTATTGTCTTTTTGTCGATACGCTATTTAGAACCGGCCTCTGCGCGGCTTTTGGTATTCACAATGCTTACATCTCACCTGTGCACTCCCAAACAAAACATTATGTATTAACGGCAATTATACCGAGCATCCTTTATACGATAGGGAAAAGCGCTTTTTTCTCGCTTCTGTAATAAAACTCTCATCCACTCGTTTGAGTCGACAAATCACATACCACTCTGACTTGGGCATTCCTCGAGTATCCAGAAAGATGTTGTCCGAAGCGACCTACTCTGTGCGGCTTCGATTGGCGAAGCTTTTTTGTTTCACATACCTTTTGTAATTGTACTGATGCGTTTTATCGTTTTTTTTCCTTCCTTTTTCGTTCTTTCCTTGATTGTCAGTAGATGATCGAGGCGCGACTAATAAACGCATGTTATGGGGCTTTTGGTCGTGCAGTTTATTCGGTAATATTATAGACATATATGGCACGAGCGACTGTGGGAAATAAAAAGAAGGAAAATTTCGAATGTTTCTGTTACAGTGTGCACGTGCGTCGTTCACAAGAGATGCCACAAATTAGTCGTTACAAGGTGCCCCGGCATGCGGGATGAGGTACGTCATGACGACGACGACCAAATGTCCAATATTTATGTTTTTATATTTTTTATACATATAAATATTTTTTTATCATTGCAATCTTTTCTTGTTTCTTCCATCGGATTCTATCGTTACGCTCTTCATTTTCGCACGATACTAACCCACTTCGGTGCAGGAATAACGCCGCAGTACGGGAACGCGGGTACGGGCTTTCTTTTGCCGTTTTTTTTTTTTTTTTTTTTTTTTTTTTTTTTTTTTTTTTTTTACAAATTACTTTCTATTTATTTTAAAGTTTTTTTTTGTTTTTTTGTTACACATTATTCTCTCTCTCGCCCCGTTCGCCTGTAAAGGAAACGGGTACTGTGTTGCAGACGAGCGAGGGTACTCCTGGACAGAGGTTTAATGTCAACGTGCCTCACGTTTTCGAGGTACACAATTACAAGCTCTTCACGTTCTGCGATCACTGTGGCTCCCTTCTCTACGGTCTGATCAAGCAGGGTCTTCAGTGCAAAGGTAACGTAAAAGATTAAGGTTAAAACCTTAGCGTTTGAAATGTTTATTGTTTACCTCAAGTTTGTAAATAAAAATTGTTATTCGTTTTTTTCATTCGCAGTTTGCAATCTGAACGTTCACAAACGATGTCAGAAGAACGTCGCGAACAATTGCGGTATAAACACGAAGGCGATGGCGCAAATTCTTAGCACGTTAAAGTTCTCGCCGGATCAGCAAACGAAGACTCCGAGAATAAATTATCGTGCGCAGGGCGAGAAGGGTGGAGGTTCCCAGCAGACGGGAACCTCAAAGGAAACGCCGGCGACGGAAACGTCCTCGCACGGCGGACAGTGGTCGAAGGATTCGAACGCTCCGGGTGCGAGCGACGAGGGCGGGAAAGATTCGAGACGGTCGAGCAACGACGATCCGAAGGAGAGAGTCGGTTTGGCGGATTTTAATTTCATCAAAGTTCTTGGCAAAGGGAGCTTCGGAAAGGTCATGCTGGCTGAGCGGAGGGGACATCCCAACGAGGTTTACGCGGTGAAGGTATTGAAGAAGGACGTTATCATTCAGGACGACGACGTTGATTGCACCATGACGGAAAAACGAATACTCGCTCTCGCGGCGAATCATCCATTTCTCACCGCGATTCACAGTTGCTTCCAGACTGAGGAGAGGCTCTTCTTCGTTATGGAGTACGTCAATGGAGGTAATTATCCCTTTTATTTTGATATATTATTCGATTTATTTAACAATCGTACGTTTTTGTTTGCATATACATTATCCAACCCGTGACCGGAAGTGACGTCATACCAGAAATACGTCACTTCCGGTTTGAAAGTATCATTTTTCGTCCAAGCCACAACAACCCGGAAGTCGACTATAAAATACACTCTGTACACTTAATTGTATAACTGACGTTTATAAAAAAAACTTTTGGGATGAAGAAAATACTATTGAATCTCATAAAATATGGAGACTGTAGAGCCGTACTAACGGAATTGTTAATAGTAAGTTTTTCGATTGTCTCAGAAAGATTTTTTTTGTACTTCAGGTGACTTGATGTTCCAAATACAGAAAGCCCGTAAATTTGACGAGGCGCGCGCACGTTTTTACGCCGCTGAGGTAACGCTGGCGCTTCAATTTCTTCACAAGCACGGCGTTATATATCGCGATTTGAAGCTCGACAATATTCTATTGGATCGCGAGGGTCACTGCAAGCTCGCCGATTTTGGTATGTGCAAAGAGGGCATAGTCGACGGAAGAACGACGACGACGTTTTGCGGAACCCCCGACTACATAGCGCCCGAGATACTTCAAGAACTCGAGTACGGTGCGAGTGTCGACTGGTGGGCGCTCGGTGTGTTGATGTACGAAATGATGGCCGGACAACCGCCCTTCGAAGCTGACAACGAGGACGATCTGTTCGAGTCGATTCTTCATGATGATGTTGTTTATCCGGTCTGGCTTGCGCCCGAGGCGGTATCCATACTGCGCGGTTTCATGACAAAAAATCCCGCTCGACGACTCGGCTGCGTCGCCGACAACGGCGGCGAGGAAGCTATAAAGTCCCATCCGTTCTTCCAGCAAATGGACTGGCGAGCTCTCGAAGCACGGAAATTAAAGCCACCGTTCAGGCCCAGAATCGTTAGTATCGAATCTATACGTGAACTAATTACAGCAATTTTTAGAATAATAAAAATAAAATTTTTCTTTAATTTACAGAATAACGAAAAAGATACGGCCAACTTCGACGCCGAATTCACGCGGGAAGAGCCGGTGTTGACACCGGTGGACCATGGCATCGTACTGTCGCTCAACCAGGACGAGTTCGAGGGTTTCTCGTTCGTCAACAATGACTTCAAACCTAACAGGCTTGCGAATCATTAATGCCCGAGTCGAGATGAGTATGTTTGCGAAAGTTTTAACGCGGCGGCTGATCGCCGGTTGTCGAGTTCGAAGTAACCGACGTTCGCGGCCCGGTCTTCGCCGTACGCGAGGAGCAATGCAAAAAACAGAACACACACAAAAAAAAAAAAAAAAAAACAAGGAAAACAGAAAACGTCGCGCAGGACTCATCGAATTTGACCGGTAATCGTGAAAACGGCAATTTGATATCCACAAATTGTTAGAAGGCCCAGTCAAGGAAATTTCGGTGAGTCTTGAAAGTCGTGCCAGAATATTTTTTCTCTCTACCACACTTACGAGGGGATTGATAGGATTAAAGGGTGCGCAGGCAAAGTCAAACTGGGACGTACCGATTTGTGTACGTCTTTTGTTTATCTCATAAAGAAAAAAAATTGTTTATTTTTTTTTTTAATTTAATTATATTAACCGCGATCTCGAACTCATCGATCTCTTCGCACCACTCGTGAGATTCGGCGTGTCGCGGCTCGACAGGGACGAGACCGACGCGGCGTGCGTAACGAAGTCGCGAAGAGATCGACGAGTTTCACTTTAAATAAAAAAATGTCGCGGTTCCCAACGAGATTAAACGACTGGCGCTGAGAAAAAAGCCAGTCGACACCGAAACGAGGTTAAAGCCAGGCGAGACTCGAGACGGTATTTTATTTTATTTTTTTACGAAAGATGTTTCGGCCAACGGCGACGAAGCCTGGGTCACGATCTTTCGCGAAGTCTAACTTGTTCCGACTAGGCTTCGTGATCGAACATCGCGACCCTCGGTTGAGTGAGATTGCAGGAGCGGCTGTGCGGGTACGGTAACAAGATTTGTAAAAATATTAAAAAGTAAAACACAGCAATGCGCCCTCGACATTTCGCCTTGCCCGGTGTCTACGAACTGCCCGGAGCCGCTCGTGGAGTCTCTCACGACGTCGTCGCAATTCGAACCTTTTTATTTTTATTTTTATCACCAATTTGGGTCGTGCTTTTGCGCGGTCGACTCCGTTTAACCCGTGACTCGAGTTAGGGTCATGTCGAGAACCGATGGTATTTGCGCACTGCAAGAAAAAAAAGAAAAAATTAAGGGTCGAGAAGTTTTAAAGGTTTAGGGAAAGTCTCGGACCGCTGGTCGCCTGACTCAGAGTATCTAAATATACACATATATATCGATGACTCAATGCCATAAAGTCGCATCTGGAGTGTATAAGCACAGCCCATACGTCCTTTTGGCATTGAACCATCAATATATATATATATATATATATATATATATATAAATCTATATATATATACATATATTAAAAATATGAAATATATATATAACTTATTTTAGCATACGCCTAACGTAGCGGCAGAGCGAAGGAGGGAAGAAGCCCGTTGGCTTGAACTATTTTTTATTTTTTTTATTTTATCAACGAGACGCGTGGTAGTCCCAAAGCTCGGGTAAACTTTCGACTTCCATCGATTGTCGCAGTGTGGCGGGACTATCGCTCCTCTCTCGCGTGTTTCCCGCGCTTATCTTGAAGAATCAGGTTTTACCGAGGAGGGTGGTGCTTAGTCGCACCGTTAAGGATTTACTCGTACGTGTTGTCTCTAGTTAGGTATCTCGATGGCTTGACTCGTGAAAAAAAGAACTTAATATTATCCGAAGAAAAAAAAACATTGATGCACCGCCAAGCGTCCGCACGATAAATCATCGCGAACGATTTTCGGACAAACCGATCGCCCCGAAGAGAATGTTCTTGTTTCGCCGGGACAATCGATTCTCCGACCATCGGTCGAACTTGCGTTTATTATGAAAATATTATTAAAGAAACAAAAATTAAAATGCGTGCGTACTCCGATGTACCATACAGAGCGGGTGAGATCCGTCGTACTTAAACGTCGTGAGTGTATCGGGTTACGTCGTAATGATTAATTAATATAAGTTGGCGGCTAAGTCTTAAGATGCGTGATAGCGAGTGAGACAAAAGATTTTCCTACTCTCGGATTATGTTCGAGGTCAAAGAGCGAGAGTGGTAGATCGAATATGAAAAAAGCATCTTTCTTCGTTCTCGAATCGTGCGAAATTCGCTGCTACAAATTTATCGTTTGTGCAACATATATTTTTATCGTTTCCGAGTGAATGTAGAAAATTGTTTCACAAACGATACGACTTTTTGTATCGACTGGAAAAACGTTGTTAAGGCGTGAGAGTATAAGTGCGAATCGATCGTTTATTCATGACCAAAAAAAATAGCCTCTACTCGCTATTAGTCATTGCGGAACCAGTCTAGGCCCTCCGCCGGAAGTGATACCAACGTGTGGACGTAGAGATACCGGTATTAGAGATAAGTTGTAACGGTTACGACGAAGCTAGGTTGTTTAGAGTCCGTAGTGTCAAGTATTTTTTAGTCACAAAACTGGGTGTCCCATCAACGCCGAGCCGTGTCATTCCGGCTACAACGAAGCCCTATTTGTAACCGGGATGAACGTGGTCGCGCGATTGTCGTCGACCGTAGTTTTGTCGCGAGAGGCGAGACCCGCCGATTGTTGTCGTGATCGTTGTCGTTTTATTCATAAATTATTAACGTTGGAGTAATAGAACTATTACGCATAGATGTAGTTATAGAATTAGCGAAGAAGCACTTCTAGCAGGTAGACAGATATTTGAAGGATGCTAGAGACTTTTTTTCATTTCCGTTCTATTGCGTATTGCGTATCGCGTGTCACGAGCCTTCGAGCTCTCGGCTCGTGACACGAATGATCCGGCGACTGGACGTCTGGTGAGTCAACGCTAATTTCCTCGATCTAAGAAAGAACAAAAACTTCTTTCGATTAGGTGTCTCTCCCTGTTAGTGTGTGTCGATACAAAGGTGCCGCACGATACGGCATTGTCGCGAGCGAAATCATTAGTTTTTTCTGTGTTTGTCGATGCGAAGTGCAATTTGTGCAAAAATGAAAAAATTCCGAAACGTCTTCCCCTCTCGCTCTCTTCCGTCGAACGTCGTCGATCCGAATGCCTCGTCGATTTTCCTCAGTGTCTCGAAGCGACCAAGAGAAAGACCTTCGTATTCGCCGTGACGCAAACTTCGACGGTGCACGTTAAACCGGGCGATATAACCTGAAACGCTTCGAGGTACGAAGGATAATAGACGAGGAACGGGTATGAACAAAAAGGAAACAAATAAAATGCAAGTGAAAAAAAAATGGAAAACATATTAGGAAACCCGCGGCGAGCGTGTGAGCTCACAATTGTCCGACGATCGTGAAATTGGGGAGAGAAACGGTTAGTCCGGCCTACGTATTAGCAAGAGTTATAACGCGTAAATTATAAGCAAAAAAAATATATATATATGGATTTAACTAACGATAAACGGTAACAAAAACAAAAACAAAAAAACAAAAAAAAAACAAAAATGAAAACTGAACATATATGATAATATTAATGATAGCGTAAGATTGCGTATTAGGTAGGAAACTTTCTCATAGGCTTACGCGTGTTTTTTCGTGGGGGATGCCGAGCGAGTGATAGACGATACAAAACAAAAAAAAGATGACGGAACGACACTAGCGAATAATCTTTCGCCGTGTTCGATTTTCGATTTTATTTATTTCTTTTTTTGGGAACAATCGTTGAGCGAGTCTTCTCGAATATAGGTTAGCTAATAGGATTCATTAAGTTTAATGTTTCGCGTGTGAATCGCGAGTGGAATTCTCACGTCGTCTCTCGGTGGCGAGACTCGAGCCCGAAATTCGTTTGCGATCTTACGAGCCTCGGTTGTGACTTCTTCCGCCATTCTTTGAGATCGCTCTCCGGGTAATGGAGAGAACTTCACCGACCGATTGCCGTCCTGCTCACATCGATTCGAAGCAACAGTCTATTAAAAAAAAACAACAACAAACAAACAAAACAAAAATTACAGATTAACAAGAGAACTGAGAACTAGGGAGTCACAATGCAATACACGACATATATATATATATATATATATATATATTCCATTCTACTGAAAAACTATAATGGTTCGTCGCACCGAGGACGCGCGCCGAAAATTCGGAGACGATGCGACAGGCCACCATGCGAATTCCCGCGCTATTGAAATTATCGTATATATACAGTACAAGACTCGAACATAGTCGCATGGTTGTTGTTTCTTTGATAGAGCGTAAAAAATATTAACAAAAAAATGTTTAAATACCCAAAGTTAATTCACGTTGAAAACGTCGGTCAAGAACGCGCAGTGCATACATTTAAACAAGAAAAAAATCTACTTTTTCCAACGCTTATTTTTTTATACTCCCAAAAATCTCATTTGTCAATTTTTTTTACGTCCGATCGAACTATTTTCGATAACAAATATTATTCTTTTGAACACTTTTACTTGAAACAGATTTTATTATTTTTCGTAACGTCGAGGTGTTCTTCTCGACACGCTCGTCAAGTATCGTGCTTGCTTTTTATATTAATAACGAAAAAAAATAACGATTATAATTATTCAGAGAGTATTCACGAGTATTTTTTTCGTCAGTGGCGTCACAAGTGTGAAATGTGTTTTGCGAGATATAATCGTGCGTTTAGTGGAGGGAAAACCAGGTAGACTCGGAAATATTGTTTTTATTTATTTTCGTTTTTAAAATGTTACGTTAAATCGCTGTAAGGTCATCTCGTCCGGTCCGTTACACCGCCGCAATACCATCCGTACTGGTTAAAATTTAAAAAAAGAAGAAAATTGGTGTAATATACCCAAGTCAAGAGATACACATGCGAAAGAGTCGTGAGGGGTGTTGAGTGTCCAAAGCGGAGCTTTTGAAGTATATACATTTTACATAGAAAGAGTCGTAGTATATATATATATATAGAAATAAATATAAATATATATAGCGAGCCCTGGTCCCTACTAAATCGCGCTGTCCTGTTCGATGTGATTTTTTATCGCTAATTTATAGTCTAACTAATAGCGGTGACGAACCGAGGCGTACGTTGAATGTTGAACAAAACAAAACACACAAAAAAAAGAAAAAAATGATAATATATAACAAACACGTCGTTAAGATATTCCTGTAAACGTCGGTATACTATAACGTGCGTTTGTGTTTAGTGAATTAGATGGAAACCAACAAACGAACGAAACAAAAAAACAGACCTTATAATCGTTGAACGCTCGCGCCCGCGTGCTTAAGAAATGAAGAAAAAAAATTACAGATTTGATGTTGAAAGTGTATAAGTAATGTATGTAAAAGCGCGAGAGCACTCTCTCGTCGGGAGCGCCCTCGCGCGTGTTGTACCTAAAAGTGTGCGTGACGTTTGCACGCACGCTCTCCGCGCTTTTATATAGTTGTTAAGAACGATACACCGAGCACCGTTGCAAAATATAGGATGATGAAAAAACCAAACAAATAAACATATACGTAATCAATACCAGCGAGGACAAAAATTAGGATCGGGAACAAATACATATTTGCGTAACCCGCGGATAAATTATTCTCGCTCGAAGAGCCACTCCGGACAACGCGATATCCTGCCGACGGAAATGTATAATTAATATATATATACATTAATTATATATATCAATAACCAAAAATTATTAGTATATATAATAATATGATATATTTATATATACGTCCGTCAGGCATTTTTCTGCTCGCCTCTTCCCGATCGAAGCTGATAAGAGCACAATAATTTTTATTTTTTTAGATTTTTCGTTTTCTCTTTTCTATTTGATATCTTCATAATTCGTACGTTATTTGTCAGAGATTACACAGTATTCTTCGCTTTTCCTCTTGAAACTCGTGAAAAAAAAAAAAAAACAACTGGCGGTGCTTAAGGCGCAAAGCGTACAAAAGCGTCGAGCGCAATTATATATTATTTCATATAAAGTTAGGTATAGATCGATAGATGTACGCATGATTATGTAGATTAAAACGCGAGGTCGGTTGACACAAGTGCAATGTCCGTAAGTTTTGTTTTTGTCTTCAAACGCGTGTTACGGAAAAAAAATGTAAAACATTATTTTCAACGAGAGATAGACATACATGTATACCTTCAGTATATTTAGAGATATAGGTCGTATCAGTTTCAGGCCGCTGAGCGGCTCTGGCGGATTGAGGGGCTCGAGCGACGTTTCACCACAAACCCGGAGAACCGTTTGACGAACACTTTCCGTTTCGTTACGTTTTAACTCTGTTAAGTTCGTGTCAACTCGGGGCTCTCGAGCCGGTGTTAGAGCCCCTCGCTTTTACCAAAGACTATGTTATAAACACATACACACACACGCACACATATTTTCTCGTTCCGTGGACCATCGCCCGTGGTGCCACGAGACATCGTTAAATTATCCTGTTTTGATTTTTCTTAAACACGTTACTATCTCTCAACTATTCAAGAAAAATATTTCAATAAAAAAAAAACAATGAAAAGAAACACGAAATGAGATAGCAGTCAAATATGCACGGGTGTGAGCGCGTCTAGTTTTATTAGTCGTTAGATAAGTGAGAAAAAGCAAGATATTTAAAAGAATAGCAAATAAATAAAGAGAAGCGAGAAGCAAACAAAGCGCAAAATATTAAGATTTAATAGTCGAAACGCAACCGTAACTACCTGACATACATGACAGATTTTCGTATTAGAATCTTCGTTGCCACAGATCTGAGCAATTCAAATGAGTCTTACGTACTATTTTTTTTATATTACTTCTACATTTTTTTCGTTATTATTGTGATACCGAGCAAGGCTAGGGCAGAGTCGATCGTTCGCACTCATCAAGGCATAAAATAAATCAATGGTCTGTGGACTAAAAAAAAAAAAAAAAAAATTGGCGGGTGCGACACTCGAAATGTACTCACGAAAATGTATGGGTACTCGCCAACGATCCGCTCTGCGAACACGCTGCCAAACGTATTAAAAAAACTGTTGTATTATACACATATACATATATAAATATATATCTATTTTTTATTTTATCTCACTAATTAATCAGGTAATCGTTAAATAACAAACGATTATCCCTTACCGCCGTGCGCCAATGAATATTTATTTGTCGTCTATTTATGTATTATTTTATACAAAAAAAAAACAAAACTAAATGTTTTAGACGCTAAAAGTATTAGGCTCGAAACCTCGTTTCGGGAAAACGAGAAGAAGAGAGGGAGAGAAGAAAAAGGAAAATACAAATTATCCGGCAATGCGTTGTACATCCGTGTGCGTGTGCCGCGGGAGTGAGGGGTGATGTTGCAATATCCGATGACGTGTACTAACGCGAAGGAAGAACAAAGAGAGTTATAGAGAGATAATTAATGAGAAAAAAAACCCTGTGTACCTTCGCTTTGTACGAAAGTAATTATTAATAATTAAATATCGTCATTATCGTTAAGTAAAAAATATTTAAAAAAGGAGTGCAATTAGAGCTGGCTCGTCCGCCTCTGGGTTGATGATGAAACAACAACAACAACAAAGAATAACAAAGAACAAAAACAACAGAAAGGAAATTAATAAAATAAAAAGTAATGCTTTCGGTGTTTCGAATAAGCAGAAATTATAAATAAATGAAAAAGAAAAAAAGAAGCGTGTCGATCCGAATGTGAAAAAATGTCTTGTATCAGAAAGGAAACAAAAAAAAAAAGTCAGATACAAATGCGGTAACTGATTGAATATTATATTTAGACGTTTAAGGAACGAACAACAAAATTGTTGAGAAACCGTATTCGTAAAAATGTGCAAAAGAGAAAACTAATCAATCAAAGTGTCTCGTACATATTGCGAATTACGAATTATGTGAAACTACTTAATTTCAAGCCTTTATTATTGTTTTAATTTTTTATTCGAATAATTGTTTTAAACGTGCCATCCGCTCAGAGCCGGTGGATGCTGTATTTATTCGGCGAGGATATTGCACAGTTACTTGTTTATCTTCAACCTCCGACGATCGAACTGTGTGCGATCGTCATTGAGATCTGTCGGATACACAGCGCAAAGAGGCTGCTTCGAAGTAACGAAACAAATTTTTTATCGGTGCCAAACACGTTAAATGACAAAAGAAAGAAAAAAAAATCGATTCGCTTTCCGGTGCAATGTCCTCGCATAACCACGTGACAGATGCTCTCAATGTGAAAGATCCGCGTGTGCCCGACGACCAGCGCCGACGTGGCAGCACGCGCAAGTTTCCTGTTGCAGGTTAATCCGCCGAGTTTCCGGCTCCTTGTACAATTTGTCTCCGTACAGTCGCGCTGGTTCGACGGCGAGATGAACGCGCGTGGCCTTACCCGTACCAACATGTTTGATGCGTCTCCATCGAAAGAATTAACGAGAAAAAGAGTGAAATACAAGACAAACCTGTGTCCTCGCGATACTTTAACGAGACGAATTCGGTGAAACAAAAAAAAAGAGAATAAGAATAACAATCGAAAGGAGCAAAGAGCGTTCAAACACGAGAACAAAAAAAATCGGAATATTCGATGAGAAGTGAACAAAATAAAAAAGAGGTAATAACGCAAACGTTAGGTAAGCGAAATTGTATGGATGGCTAGAAGATAATTCGTAATTTCGTGACAATTGGTCGAGATTATCGAATTGCTTCAGTTTTCCGTGCGCGTAGAGTACATAAGTGAATATATGCGTCTACCGTGACTGTAGCGTTTAGATAGATAATGTATCTATTACATAATATAAACGTACGCGCAATCGACGATTGTTCAGTACTGGGAAATCGCTTCCGTTTCATCCCCGCACTTGCCCCCAGAGAAATGGGAAACGAGAAAAAAAATCATATATATATATATATATATATATATATATATATATATATGTATGTATGTATTTCCGTGTATACGCGTCCTCCGTGTGCCTTTCGGGACAACCGGAAGCTGGAATTATGTCGACACGGTGTTGCATTTTTGACCCGCGAAGTTTCTTGGCACCGAACAATCGCCGACACATCGCGAACACTGTTATTTGTCTGATTATTGTGTAACGAATCATAAATAAATATATACTTATATATATGCACAATGTGTGTATGTATATATAAATATATGAAAAAAAAACAAGTGTGATTATTGCAGTAAGAGGTTCCGTGTGTTCGTTTCGTAATAATTCGTCTGTTTCCGTCGTTGGATTCAAGATGATGGTGAATTAAGCAACACAGTAAAGTAGATAAAAGAACGTTTGTGATACGTCTTGAATGTTTTTGGAATTCATCACGAATGTAGCCAGTGACAGAAATGGATAAACGGGTTAGGATTTCGGAGAACCGTTTTGGAACATAATAATAACAACTAAATGGTGAGTTTTACGATTCTCGCAATATACGACTTTATTCTGTTTATACACAGAGCTTTCGAGTATATCAATATATATATATTCATATAATACCGTAGGCGCATACATTGTGTGTCGTGTATGTGCGTTGCGTGTTCTATCAGTCGCGTCGCGTAGCTTTCTTTCTTTTTTGTTTTGTTTTCCTCAGTCGCGTGTAATATTATTTTTCGTATATATTGTGTATATGTATACATCTATATACAGAGCGTTTTTCTTGTTTTTTCATATAATTCAATAACATCGTCAACCAATAATTTATTTAGACTAAAACTACGTACGTACGAGGACGCGCGCATAACTTACAGGTTTATGCGAGCACGTGTAACCCTCCAATCACGCGCAGCGTCGCGGATTTCATAGCAATGTAAAATCGCTCGACACTTTTTTCACATTCGTTCCCTCACGCCGTAACACACACGGGCACACTTGCACACACAAGGCTTGCATTCAACATCGCTCGAAGCACAATACATACATTCGCGCAACTTTTATCACTCATCGTCAAACTTTGTCCCGAATACTCGAAGGACACCCAACCATGGATCACAGTCTGTCTCTGCACTCGTCTCGAATCGACAAAAAAATAATAATCATAATTCTTACGTCACAGTAATAATCGCGAAGAATAACGTTAACGAATTTGCGGTGTTTGGTCACTCGGTAATCCACTTGGTCCGAACGACCAACGGTAATCTTTTTTCTTTTTGTTCAATTGATTTTTTTCCATGTGGTATTTTATGCAACGCGGTATATGAATTTCGAGTAATTCTCTTCTATGTACATACACGAGGAAGTCGGGACAACCTGGTAGCTTGTATTTGGACGTGAATGTGGGTGATTATTAAACTCTGGACGTAATTTCGAGGCGCTCCTCGATCTTGCTAAGTTCCTTTCTTCTTTACTTTTTTTTTTCTCTTTTTTTTTTCTTTCGTCTCTTTTACCTATCTAAATCACGTTAAAATTGCAAACGGATCTATAAGGCCTTTCTCAATTTAGTCTAATCGGAAAGTTAATTTTCTTTTTAAATCTTTGCATTGTCGGTACGAGCGCCGCAGGATTGTCTCAAGGAGCAAATAAGAAAAAGAAATGGTAATTAACGAGTTTTTTTCTTTTTTTGGGACGAACCGACAATAGAGTCGTAAAGAAAACGCTCGACTCCCTCGTACAAGCCATATAATATTTATGCACAACGCGGTTTACGTCAACTGGAACGCGACGAATGCAAGAAAAAAACACATTGGCTTTTTCTCCCTAAAAGCTACACTCGCGAGAATACTTCTTTTTTTAAATTGTTATTATTAGTTTAATCTTGCCTACGAGAGCGATAAAGAAGCTGTACAGTAAAAGGTCTATACTCGCTCCGCGCGATAATACCATGCCACTAATTGGTTCAACAGAGTTCTCTCTTACCGTCGATAAAACGTGACACGAGTACGCGAGCAATGATACCGGTTTCGTTAAACGCCTAAGAAAAAAAAAAAAAAAAAAAAACTATTATTTCGACAAAGGTACTTTTCGATCTGGTTTACAAGTGTATATTATGCAGGTAGAATCGTCTGTAAGTCGTTCGATTATCGACTGATATGGCACACCGGTGCTTATGACGGGCAGATAAATATTTGTGCATTGTCCTTTTTGTTTTTGTCCGTTTGTTTTTTTCTTTTTTATTTTTTTGAGGACAAAAGTCTTTTCTTTATGCATATATAAAAAAAACGTCAAAAGGAACGTTTTACGTTCACGGCGTGAATTCGTCTCTTATAATCGAGTGATCGGCGAATTGTAGAAACTATTCGACAATTTATATAAGATGAATAACAATTGCAAAATGGAGAGAAGAAAACATCGGCTTTGGTTCCGCGTTACGTTATAGGTATTAACTTTTTTTTTGTTCTTTACTTGATCTTTTTTTTCGAGAATAAAAATCCTATGGCAGTTTTGTTATCGCGTCTCTTTAGTCGTCGATCTACTATGCACGTCCCGTTCGCGGTTGTCGTGCGACGAACGCGATTCCGAGATCTCTAGAAGCTATTTTTTTTTACTTTGCTTTGTTTTACTTACAATAAATACTGGAAGAAAGAAGTATCTAGGCTAAAATCGTCGCGCTACGTAATCGCCGCCCGACGCATTCGTCGTTCGCTGATAGGCCTCTGTCGGTGAGTATATCAACCTCGCCCAAAGACCCCTTTGGTTTCGCTTTCGTAAAACTTCATCGATTTTGTCGATACGTCTTCGTTTCTTTTTTAACTAGCCTGCGATTGTATCACCGGCGCTCCTCGATGGAGCATCGAGGCTGGTCGCGACTTGCGACCACCGCCACCTCCCTGCGTAGCGGATATTACATTCGCAGCTGACGGCTGGTGCTGACTTATTTGCTGGACTATCGTCGAGTCACGCTTCGGTACTTCCGGCGGCGATTGAAGCACTTCCGTGTACTCGCGGATCAAATTTGATATCTGACAAGCCTGGTTAACATACACGGAAAAAATGTTTAGCACCAATGAAAAAATCTTATTATCAATAATTGCACGGAGAATAAAAATGGTCTCGTTACTCTATGAAAATATCGATGTACGATCATTTTTTTGAGCGTGTATCAAGTGGACAAACAAGTTATAAAAAATTGATGGATCAGCAATTTTTTTTTCTCCGCGCGAGTTGAGTGCCCAAGTAAAATTATAATTATAATCTTACCTGAGACGTAGTCAGGATGACTTTGCTCTGTTTCTTGTCGGTGCCGGTGATTATCATGAGACAACTGAGCGCCGGACTGTAGCTCAGAATACTGCTGTACTCGTAAGTGCATAGTGCATTGCGCGATCGATGCTCGAGTAGGTGAAGTCCCTGCTGATCCACGGCGAGCCACAGCACTCTCGGCCAATTCGAGGTGAAAGATTGCATAACGTCGAATATAGTGGCTTTGTGAAGCGGCCACGACTGAATCAAGTTCAGGAAAGCTTTTTTAGCTTCCGGTGGCGTCATGCCACGCAACGATTGATGATGCTGGAGTACACCCTCGACGCACAGATTCGGCACGAGTCTCGCCGGCAGGCAGTGACTAGCGATTGTTCGATACTCCTGAGCCATCGGGCCCTCCTCGCAGTCACCGAGCTCCAGCTGAGCTTGCAACGCAGTTAGCATCATCTGCAAAACAAAATCGAACAAAAAATAATCCATTTTTTTTCTTTTTCTAAATTATTAATTCCAATCGACCAACCGCTTCTTTCTCGGTGATCGGGAATCGATCGGCCCGTAAATCATGGAGTACTTGATGGTACAAAAGTTCCTTCTCGACCGGGTCATCGAGATTCATGTACTGATCGAGGAATAGATGTTTCTTGAATAGGAACAAGTGGTGACCGTGCTTGCGTTGAGTCTGATGACCCTGCTGGGTCACGCTGGCAGTTCTGTAGCGTTCCCATTTCGACATAACGTCAGCTATTTTTTCCTCCGGCACGAGAGACCGTTCGGTCGAGCCGAGTACCTCGTAGATCGCGTATCCTTGAGAGAAGAAAATAAAACACGAATTATTCATCAAAACAAACGATAGTTTGAGAGAATTGTGGAATTCAGAATTTTCAGACTCACCCATCGCAGTCTCCTCGAGTCCGATCTTCGCTTTTATTATCTCCATAACGTCCCTGGCGGTCGCGGATGGATGGAACTCGACCGCGTGATATTGACCGTCCATGAAGTGAAATCTGGCGTAGATCGGTCTTCTGTTTATCGTGCACATTATCTCCTCCCTGCTCGGCGGCCACTGTCGTCTTCTCGTTCCCTGAGTTTTGTTCAGACATTTTTCCGCGAATCTCGCGTATTTACCCTCCTCGGTCACATAGTCGCTCGCGCATCGTTTTAGATGAGCTATGAGATACTTGCGAATGATCTTCTGCGGCGGTAGAATTACCGAGCATGCGAGCGAGAGAAGCGCCCAGTGTCGGAGATTGACTCGACTGTTCGGATCCGGATGATCGGTGGTTTGTTTCACGAGCTGAAGATAAAGCTCGCCGAGAAGATTCTCTTTGCGCATGCAACGTTCCATCACCGTCTGAATGAGATTGACGTGTTCGTCCTCGACCCGCCGTACCATGTCGCCGTTCTGTCCCAATCCGGCGTAGGTCAGCACGAGCTGGAAGACACTCAGGGCTATCTGCTCCTCGGCGTCGGGTAATTTCGTCAGACTCTGCGGTATAGTTTGCCTGCTGAAGGCCCAATAGGCGTGAGGAAAACCCTTGTATGTTTCGCCGTGATCGGTTGTGCTACCGTGTTCCTGACGAAGTTTCTCTATACGATGCTTCGAAAGTCTTCGCAGTGTGTTTCTCAAAAAGCCACCGCCGGTGTCCTGCGGCTTTCGCAGAGCCTCCGAGTCGACGAGTACTCGTCGGCAATTCACGAGATTGTGATAAAGCCGAACGCGATCCTCGTTCGTCATTCCTTTTATCTTCTTCGCCGGTGCCTCGTTCTCGGTTATCCAACCGGCCAGCGCCGGACAGTAACTGACAATTAGGCTACCGATCTCGTTCTTCTGCGGTGTCTCGAAGACGAAACACTTGTGCGAACTGTCCGGATTGTGTCTCAGCAACGATAGCGTTATGAATGAATCGCTAGGATCAAGCATTATGCTCTCAACGTCCTGGTAACGATACTCCGAGAGTACGAATTTGTCGTCCGGCTTTATCAGCATCAGACCGTCGGCATTTATACCAAGTATCAGCTGGTTGCCATACGACCAGTAACCACGGTACGTCACGTTGAACATCGTCGTGCCATAAAGCGGATACTGCATTACGCACGAGAGATACAGTACTTTCGCCGTGAGCTCCGAACGACCGGAACCGTATTGCTTGTGAGCCTGGGCTATTATCGGCACCCACACGTCGTCGCCGCGGGCACGACTTATTCTGTACGGTAGAAAGCTGTCGACCTCGCTATAGTAATCCAAACGGTCGTTGTCCTTTGGATCGCCCAGTGCTACTTGCGCCTGCAAGCCCGCTAGCTGCAGGGCCACTTTCTCCGAAACCGGAAAATCGTCGCACTGTGAAAGATATTAGTGAACATTAAATTTTTGTCATTAACAAGGAAAATATTTATTTTCCGCTATATATTGAATATAGAAAAAATGCCCAGCTCTTCGACTTTTATCGAACCTATTACTTTTTTCCGTACCTTGACGACGTTGTACACCGCCTGCGAGTAGAGCATGTTAACTTCGACGGGATCCTGTGAGAGTTCGCGGGTATTGCGGAAAAGTCGTCGCTTGAAGACGAAACGATTGTCACCGCTGCCCAGTGTAGCGTTGTTGCCACGCCTGAGGGTTGAGAAGCTTGACTGAGACGTATTGAGCTTGCACTGCTTACTGTGAAATGGAATCCAACGCTTCGTGAGTCGAGCGTCGAGTAACGTCGATAATGATGATAATAAAAAGAATTGTTAGTTAAAATTACAGAGGAATACTTACACTTCCCAAGCGGCGATAACGTCGTAGAGATAATCGTGGGCTCGAACGTGCTCCTCGCCGTCGGGTCTGCTCTGATAGATCGCCCATCCCTCCAACGACCTAAGTCCCAGCTTTTCGGCCAGTTTCGCAGCCGCGTCAGCGGCCGTGTCGGTCGGATGGACGTCTATCGCTTTGGTTCTACCGTCCAGAAAGAAGAATCTGCAAACGATCGTTCCGAGTCTCCGCATTGCCGCTATCTCCACCGTGGAAGGTGGAAATTGTCTGCACGAGACTTTCGTGTTTTTGCAATTATCCACGCACCACTGTACGTACTGACGTAATTTGCCCTCGAGGGCTAAATTTTTTTTCAAGAAAGACACGAAGTACTTGTAGAGAAGCTTGCTCGGCTGAAACGCCACGATCGCCAGACAGAGCAGCAGCCAAACTCTCTCGGCCCATTCCATGTTCGGATTGTTCGTCGCTTGACGCATACACTGCACGAGAATCTCGTCTCTGAGCTCCTCGCGCTCGATTCCATAGCCAATTATGCTCTGTATCGATGCGATTTCCTGCTCCAACTTCATCTCGCCTCGGAGATACTTGCAGAGATCCTGATTTAATGAAAAAAGAAGCAAAACAAAAAATGCATCTGAGAGTGATATCGAATGGCTAATAATTATTAAATTGTTCTTTTTCATATATCGATTTTTTTTAAACATTGTATCAAATTTGTTTTAAAACGTGAAAAAAAAATTATCGTTGTAGAGCTTACCCTGAATACGGAGCAAGCAACGTTAACGTTGTCTGGATCGTACATGTGAATATGAGAGTTCGGTATACTGGAGCCTTTGTAGTAAGTAACCATCTCGTATTTGGGGACGAATTCGATACTCTTCCCCCGTGATTTTCTCGTGAGCGTTGCCATGATCGTGCCCTCGGGGGATCTCTCGTGGCTGTTGAAGTAATTTTGGGCGAATTCAACGATGTCGTGATAGGTGACCTCGGGCTCGGGTAAGTCCTTCTTGTCCTCCAGTTCTTGAAGCTTTCGTTCGACCCGAAATTTTCGACGCTGCTCGCGCTCGGCAGGTTGTTGCTGGGTGGGCTGTGGGGTCTGCTGCGCCTGTGGCGGATGCGACACGACGTCGTGACCGTTGAGCTGCGGCACCGCTGCGAGATGATGATGATTCGCGTGAACGTGATGAACGTTGGAGTTGCAGGACTCGGGTCTCGACGGCGGACTACCGGCGAGTGGTTCCTTGATGATCTTGCTCGTCGGGACCGGCGGTGGCGAACCGCACGTCTCACCGTTCACCAATTGTCCGGCATTGCCGTTTATGAGGATCGGACTGCTCGGTCCGATCTCGTCTCTCGGAAGCACCGACTCGTATATCGGCTCGCCGTTGTCCGCCGAGGAGTCGCCGTTCGTCACTTGGGGAAGCGGCGGAGGCGGGGGCGGAGGAGGCGGTCCGGTCGGCTCAGGGAGACTCGGCTGTCCCAGCTTCGTCGTCGCTGCTATGCCGTTCCTCGGTGACATGCCGTCCGGCGAATTCAACTTCGAGTCCGTTCGGGCGTTCATCTCCATCTCCAGCTGTATCACACTCTCCAATTCGGCATCGAGATCCTCGACGAGCTCGTCCATTCGCTCGCCGATCTCTTCGATAATCTGATTGCTCTTTGTCGATTGTACGTCGGAGAGGAATGAGAATAGATTGTCCAGGTCTACCGACTGCAGCTCGGAGGCTGCCATCTTCGAATTTATGGTCTCGGCCATCTGGGACAAGGCGGCTATCTCTTCTTGGGCCTTCCTGTAAATTAGAAGGTAATGTTAGCGGAAAGGTAAGCTTTTTTTTTAATAATACGGACGAAGATGTTGACTTCAAGAGAAAAGAGAAATATGTATTAAAATTATAAAAAATTCGTCGATAAATTTCGTTTACAATTTTTTTTTTTTTTAATGAATCTTATATGTTACGGAGTGAATTTTTTTTTTTGCCGTGGGGTACTCTGCGCGTGGTCAATCTGTAAATGTATTAATTAGCGAGCATGCCTGTACAGCAAGCTGGTCGTGAATCATTACGGAGTACGTAAAAGCGAAATTAGTGCCATTGCTGTCGGAGTTTGTCGCTCGTCGAATATTTTGTTTATCGTACAAGTGAGTGTTTGTTCTGTGAGTGAATTACGCTTGAACACTACTCAGAATGCTCTGGATGCCGGATTTTCTAGCCACTTACCCAGCTTCCATTCCGACAATACCGTTGTACTGCACGCTACAAGACACAAACGAAATTTCCGTTTAGTCTCTCGACACAGCGGCATTTATTTTTCTCAGCCTCGTCAACAAAATAGCAATTTTTCTTTTTTTAACTCAGTGTCTTTCCCGTACCTCTGACTATCCTCCAAGGCTTTCTTGTCCTCCATGAGTCTTCGCTCCTCCTCCATTCTCTCGCGTTTACGCATTTCCTCGTCAACGCGACGCATCTCGCGAAGAGCCGCCGCGACTTCGCGGGCGAAGACACCTCGGAGATGGGATTGGATTACGATAGCGGCTCGACGCTTCCTGATGAACATTATGCGCAGCTTCCAACCACGGTAAGCATGCTGAACCTTGAGAGCGGCTTCCCTCACTCGGCGATATTCTAACGTGAAAATAATTTGTAAGTAATAATCTCTCATCGTCAACGATAATTTTGGCGCTATGAAAATATTATAAAATTACCGTAAAATTAATAATGATATTGTTTTTTTTTTAACTTTGTTTATCGTAGGTAGATCTTATATCTGAATTGTCTCTTACCCTTTCTGACTCTCCAAGCCCGCCAAATCTTTTGTATGAGGATGGCATTGCTGGTAACCATTTGATTTCTCGTATCCTCGAGAGGCTCGTGCACGTAGTTTCTCAGAAAGACCTTGCTTTTACCGATCTGCCATTCGGTCTCCGGTATTCCCTGACGAGCGATGAGACATCTAACCGCATCCCTATCATCGCTCGGCAGTTTGCTCCGACCTTTCTCGAGGCACCTGTATCGAGCGATGAAATCGTGAAAGGGCATGTGCACCGGAAATCCCTCCTTTCTTATCCTTATTATATCCAACATCCCGAGATACTTCAGCTGATCGAGCACGAGTTTCTCATCGTAGTTGTTGGATTTTTTTTCCATGTTCGGTTTTATGCATCTCGCGTACCACGGTGTGGTGGCTTGAAGAACGTCGACGAGGGCTTGCAACTGGTGTCGAAACGAGTCGCACAGGGTCGGCTTTCCTTTAGATGTCCCGCGGGACATTGTCGTGGCGTTGCCGGGGGCTCGAGCCACCGTGCAACCCAGAAGATCCTGATAAGCCGTTATCTCTTGTACAAACTCGTTGGTACTTCTCGACATGAAATCGAAGAAAACATCCTGCTGGACGTCTCGATTTTTGTCGACGAATCCCTGAACGGTGTAGGTCACACAACCGGCGTAGTGCTTCACGCCGAATTCCTTTTCCCACTTGCGACGATCGTCGCCCTTCACGTAACACGGATGACTGTCGAACTCGGCGTGAAGATTGGTTAGATAAGCGAGATCGGAACCCTTCGGCATGTGACACTGCTCGGTCAACAGTTTGAGCACGCAACGCGGTGGCTTCTCGATCAGTTCCAGGCACAGCGTGTTGTCGGTGAATGTGATGTGCGAGTACTGAATCTCCTCCTGACGATACTGCGGATAATGAAACGGAATTACATAAATTAAAAAATAAAACAAAAATTACCAAATTAGCGCGGCTACGTAGGGAAATAATTTCTTCCATTTACCAGTTCCTGCTCGAGGGCGAAAACGTAGTGGTTGAAGAACTTGTGGAGCTTCTCGTTCGTATAGTTGATGCAAAGTTGCTCGAAGCTGTTCACCGCGAAGTTTTCGAATCCGAATATATCGAGTACACCGAGAAATCTCGAGATGTCCTGTCCGGGATTGATGCAGTTGTTGATGTGGTTTATGAGCCAGGCGAAGGTGCGGGAGTAGAGGGCTTTGGCCATCGCGTGTCTGTTCTCCCGAGCTTCCTGGACCTTCAGCGGTATCTCCGTTATGTTACCCCGGACGTTTATCTGCCTGACGAGCACGACTCTCGTGAGGTCCTCGACCTGGAGACCGAGAAGCGGAGCGACGGTGGACACGATATCGACATCCTCGCTCGTCAGCTCGCATCTCTCGCCGTCGACGTCCTCGAAATTAAGATTACCAAGCCAGAGAATCGCCGACAGAACTCTGAAGATACCCTCGCACATCTCGGCCGGTACTTGAAGAACGTTGAACGCCAGACGCAGAGCATCCAATTTTCTCGAATCCGATATACCGTCGATCTTCACGCAACCCGACTGATTCAGGTACTTGTACTTTCCGGCCGGTACGAGCTTGTACTGCTCCGCGAATTCCTTGTCCCGCATACCGCCCTCGACCAGCTGATACAGCACGTGGTAATTACGCTCTCCCGGACTCTGAAACGTTATTCTACTCTGCTCCAGCAGATAGTCCTGAATTATGCAACCCTTTATCATCCACTTGCTGTCGAAGCACACCTGCATGAATTTTCCGAATCTCGAGCTGTTGTCGTTTCTGACGGTTTTTGCATTGCCTGGGGAAAAAATTGTAAAAAAATATATATATATATGTGTATGTGTGTGTGTATGGCGATCGAACTGGGCGAGAAAATTTGTTAATTTACCGAAAGCCTCGAGAATCGTGTTAGCCTCGAGAATCTGCTGTTCAACCCACGTGTCGACGTTGCTCGTTACCGAGCACAGATACTGGAGTATAAATTTCGTAGTCTCGGTTTTGCCTGCGCCGCTCTCTCCGGATATAACGCAAGATTGATTGCTCTCGGTGTCCTGAATCGAGCGATAAGCCGCCTCGGCCAGCGCGAATACGTGCGGCTCGAGGGCTCCCATTTTTTGTCCATGATACCGATTCACGTGATCCTGGAATGAAAAACGAAAATAAATAAACAAACGCAAAAAAAAACATTTAAAAAATAAATACGAAACCATTCGTAGTCTATAAATAAATGATTTAATAAATATGAAATAAAATTCAAAAATTTTGAAAAAATTAAACAAAAAAAAACCAAGCAAAAATAAAGCTATCGGCGCCACCAGACATTCCCATAGAGGACTTCTGCTCGACGGACCAAGAGTGGAAAGCGTTCTCTCCCCTCTGCGAGGAATTGAAGATCCGGGAGAGTGTTCATTGTCGTTCGTTAGTCGAGAGGAATAATCCAGGGGATGAAACGGATGGAGTGGAAACACAAAAGGGTGTGTAAAAAAAAAAGAAGAAAACGCTTGTGAACTGGTAACCCGATTAATTGCTGGGTGGTAGGTGTGTCATTCGATATCTCGCGGCTCCCTCGACCGAATTACATTCGGAGAGGGAGCGAGAAACAGAATATCTTTTCCCTCAGGGGTCGAGGAGCAAAAAACCCCACCCTGCGTTACCCAACCCAGGCATTGCACCGCGAGGTGACGTTCGGTGCGAGCCTGGCGCGTAGCGAGTAGTGCAAACTGGATGCAGTCAGACGCCCCCTTGCACCGGGCTGTGCGTGCATCGCTGCGTTCGTTTTACTCGGCAAGCGTATCGATTATAATCGCGTCGGGCACGATGACGGCGAAACCTCATATTTGCCACTCTCTTTGTCATCGATCATAGCTTCATTTTTATTTTTTATTTTTTTTACATGCATATAAACTATAATGGCGCGACCTTTGCCGAGAGTAACGATACCCCCGGGGAGACATTGGAGTAACGATCTCCTCTCTCCCTCACACGCAAACACACACACTCACACACTGTCGCTCTCTCCGGCTGAAAAGTTTCAGGTCAGATATTCTCGTCACCGACGATATTTCTTGTTTTTTTTTTATTCCGTGACTATGTTAAACTATGAAAAAAGATAAAAATAGAGGCAGCTGCTACATCAACTGGTCTGTATATATTCGGTATTTTTTTTTTTTTTTTTTTTCTAGCTGACTAGGTAAATCTACATTTCGTTGCATCGTTGATAACGATTTTCTTGGTATTAGTGGCTCGACTAATCCGTTAGAGTAAGACAAACAATCTCGGATGTTACGGGCTTCTGGCGAGCATCCGGTCGCTGTGTGCGATCCACCCTCGGTTTGTTTCTTTAAGCATCGAACAGCCGGAAGGGAGGGAGAGTGAGAGGGAAAAAAAAGAAAAAAAAAAGACTCCCGAGGAAAGGGATGGACGTCGGGATTTTTCGGTCTTCCGAAAGCCGGCAAACGGAAACCCGGTGGTGTCGATGCGAATGATGTAAAAAGCAAAGAAAAAAAAAAAAAAGACGAAAAAGAGTCTCGGAAGGAAGACGAAGAAAAATAAGTGGCAATATTCGTTGTACCCCTGCGAAGAATGCCGAGAGAGGTGAGACTAAAATAAGGATGAGGTCAGACGATAATGGAACGGCTCGTTCCAGTTCGAGCCTCCGGTGAGAGTTCTCTCCGCACCCCGTCCGTGATTAGAGAAGCGCGAGCCGGCATATGATAGCCCCATTCTCGACTTCTGCCTTCTCCACAGGGGGAGACCGGGGCAAAACGGAACACCGGGCGAAAACGGACCACGCAGATAAAAAAAAAACAAAAAAAAAAACAAACTAAAATCAACAGAAAAGTTCCTTTTCCGATGTCACCGGATTTATTTCTCACTTACGGTTTGAAAATCTTAGTTTTTGATCAGAAGTGACACATCTCCGGTACGACGTCACTTCCGACCAAAAATCCAGATTTTCAAATCGGAGGTAACGTTTTCCCGTATGACATCACTACGTCCTACATCATAATATTTTTTGTAAATTTCGTTCACGTCGTACCAATTTTTCGCAGAATAAAAAAAAGTTTCATCTCGAGTGGAGGATACTGGTCCATCTTGTCCCCCTCGCGCCCCAGTATGCATATACTCGGTACAGCACGTCGTTGCTCGAGAGGGCGTCGAGGAACGTCGCGGCGTGTCGTACACGCAGAAAACGTGAAAAGCCCGCGATACGGACAGAAGAAGAGAAGAAGGAGAAGTAAAAGGAGAAGAAGGGGCCAACGAGAGGCCTCGACAGACGAAGTGCTAGTCCACTGGAGCTTGAGACGAGCGAACATGGTGTGTGTGTGTGTATATATAGCATAACGTACGGTGCATATAGCCTTATTCCACCAGTGGTAGAATAAGGGAGCTGTGAGACGTCCCATTTCTTTAGTGGGTCAGCAGCCTCGTTATCGTTTTTATCATCGACACGACTTTGTGACTTTCTCGTCTCTCATCGGACAAAACCCCTCCGCTTTATCCGTTCCATCGGCACTGCACTCGTATTTCCTCGATGACTTTTCATTCTCGATAGGCCAATACGGGACGATAGGCTATTATCGATTCGCGGTGATTAAATATCGCGGATAATTCAACGGGCACCGTGGCAAAATAATTTTGAGCGTTATATGGAAATCTGTTCGGACACCAAAGATTGGTATGTAACGCTTTTATGTAACGATATAAAGCGGAAGAAAAAAAAGAAATGTATTTCCGGATACATAAGAGGATTAAGGAGTAATTAAATTCGGGCTGTCGATAAGCGCATTGCTCTCGTATGTCGTCGATGACTTTTCATTCTCAATGGGCCAATACGGAACAACAGGCTGTTATAGATTCGCAGTGATTAAATACAGCGGATAATTCAACGAGCACCCTGACTAAAGTATTTTTGGCGTTGCATCGAAATCTCTTCGGCTACCAAATTTAGTATGTAACGTTTTTACATAACAATGTAAAGAGGAAGCGAAAAAAGAAATCTTGTATTTTCCGGATAGACAGGTGGATTAAACGGTAATTGAATTCGGGGTGTCGATAAGCTTTCGACGGAAGATACGGAGAAATAATGAAGTTAAATGGTACAGGGCGGTGTGGATACCTCTGTCGGATAGTTTGCCCCAGGGAGCACGCGGGGGTTCCCAAAGTCGTTTTACAGGACGAACAGGGAGGGTCGGAGATGATACTCGCGAGAAACCGGCGAGACTTTACTAGGTAGAGATACGTGATGCGTCTGCTACCGCTCGTTTCACCGAGATATATATATATATATACATATATGTACATATATGTGTATGTGCGTTATATATATGCGAGAGGCGCGAGGGCTTTTCGGAAAGGTTCGGATCGGGTTAACGCACTTCCGGATGCAAAAAAAAAAGATAGTGGAAGAATTGGAAGAAAATGTGGAAAAATTGCTAGTCTCGTCAATTTTCAATGACGAGAAATTGGACCAAAAAAACGTGAAATTATCAGCAGTTACATTTTCGGAGATTCTGCTAAAAGCACCCAATTTCTTTTAACACAGCTATAGAAAAACTTATCAGAAAAAAAATCAGAGACTCAGCAAAAACCGAAAGATCAGTTTCATCAGATTCTATCTCCGTAACGGACCACGATCTTATTAAGTGGTCAAACCATCAATTTGCGCAAAAAATTCTATAAAAAAAATATCAGATTCGTCCATTCATCAGAACAATAAAGGGTGCATAAAAAATTCATCGTCTGGCAGGGAGGAGTTTCCTCGAGAGAGAGAGAGCACGGGCATTGAATACAAATTTACGTGCACCGGCGTACGAATGTAGGGGAGAGCGGGGCAAAATGGGGCAACGGAACAAAACGGGGTTTTTGGACAAAACTAAATTTTCCAATCATTTTTGGATCGGCCAAGGTGGCAAAACTGGGCAGAAAAGCCTGATGTATCCGATAGGGCGAATTCGGGCATCCAAAAATTATTGGAAAATGACGTTTTGCCCAAAAACCCCGTGTGCCCCGTTGCCCCATTTTGCCCCGCTCTACCCTACGGCAATCGTGTATACGATAATCCGTGAATAACATATACGTACACAAAATAGTGCAGGGACGAGGAGTTTCGAGGGTCGCGAGAGATTCGCGGCAGGCCACCGCGATGGCGAGAAGGAATGTCGAGAGGAACGAAGGAATTTCACATGTGGATCTCACCGGGTTCCCCGTGCCCTTACGGCTCGAGTCCTTCCCGAAGAGCGCATAGTCCTGACGACAGGACGAGCAGGGCGAACGGGGAGGGCAAGGGAGGCCGAGAAGCATGCTGTGTAGATGATGCACGTCGGGTGGTATCGGGACGACCCCACCCTCCCTTCCAGCCCCCACTATAGTTCGCCGGAGCGAATAAGGTAAGGACGAGAAGCGAATGAACGAGGAAGGCTTGCGAGACGGGGGCAGGGGAAGCTACGCGAGCAGCAGCAGCAGGAGAACACCGAGGCGAGTCTCTCCTCCGAATCCGATGTGCGCTTCGGCCCCCGCGCGATCAATACACAGGGGCGTGCACCAGCGGCACGCGGTGCGCACGGGACGTACGCCCTTTTCCTCCTTGCGATGTCCTGCAACCACCGGGACGGGCTCTTGACCTCTTGGACCGAGATAAATAATCGTCTCGGACGAGGACAAGTGGCAGCTTCAATTTTAGCTTCTTTATAGACGGCAATCAATTGTTTTTTAAATAATTTTTATTCTGAAACATACATCGAAGGAAATATTGAATTAAATTAAAAGGGTCTGTCAAATATGTAACGACATCGAAAATCGCTCGCTCCAGATGATTTATATTAATTCTGATTTAAATTATATATAATTAGGGGAAGCCGGGGCAAAACGGGGACGTGGGGCAAACTGGGGACATGTACCCCGTTTGGCCCCAGATGGTTTCTTTAAATATCCTTTCAAAATCAGTGCCAATACAATTTTGGTGTGAAAAACAATGGATCTATGCTTTCGGTATCGTTTTAGCAGGTTTTATTGCTTAGCATCCCCGTTTTGTCCCGGTCTACGGGGAAACCGAGGCAAAACGGCGACACGGGGCAAAATGGGGGGACATGTACCCCGTTTGTCCCAGACGGTTTTTTTTTAAATATCGTTTCAAAACCAGTGTCAATACAATTTTAGTGTGAAAAACAATGAATCTATGCTTTCAGTATCATTGTACCAGGTTTCATTGCTTAGCGTCCCCGTTTTGCCCCGGTTTCCCCTACATGTTTTCTGTATTATTCATCTATATTAATCGATATTATTTTGATTTTAAATATATATAATTGATCAATTTCGTTGTTCTGGAAACCTCGGATCTACGTGATAATATGTAAATTTACACATATGGTGATCCGGAGCGACTTTGTAAGTAACTAAAAAAAAATGTATAGTCCCGTGGCCTTGAACGATAGCCCCTGATACGATTTCCATTCGGCCCACCGGACTGTAACCTTATCCGAGATAAAAAAAAATGTTATGGTCCTCTTTGACATCCACAGCCCCGAAAGCCTGATCGAGTCCAATCAACGGCATTGTAACTGTTGTTTCCGCAAGAGTTGATGCGTGAATCGATTTCGTCCGATTCGACGAAAAGTGCCCTTCGCCATACACCTCGAACGTTTTTTATTTTTATTTCTTTATATTCTCGGTATTCCGTTATTGTTTCATCGAGGAACGAAGGACACAACGGGGTGGAGCCGAGAGGATTGGGCGGCGGGTTTCGTGGAACCCTCCCTCGGTTCGACGCTCCGACAGAGTGCCCCGCGTGCTTTGTATAACTGCGAAGGTAATAACCAACTGTCGTATCGCACAATAACGTACAGTCCATGAATAGGTTGAGTTCCGCCACCCCGCCCCGGTGTTTACGTCGCGTCTCCGCGAGGCTCGCGCACGCGGTTCACCGTTTTTCGTTCTCTCACCGAAAAATAGTAACTGACGCTGTGTGTCTACCGGTCTCTTGCAAGTGCCTATCGTGACTCCCAGGCTGTCGCGCGACCCTCGACCCTGATGCAGGCGTGCACGCCTGATGCATGTCGTGCATGCTCATGATCTATCTCACTCTCCGTCGACCATGCGACTTCTTTCGCCGTTACTTTCGTGCTGTACACTTCCTCGATGAGGTTGCACGTGGCGAGACTCGGAATAGAAATTAAAGGGCCACGGAGCTAAAATAGAGGTCTGGCGAAGGGGAGCCGTTATTGTCGTACTAGCGGTTTTTTTTTCTCGCAGTAAATTTATGTGTAAGCGTAACGATCTTTTTCCGATCTATACGTTGTCGTTCATTTCGCGATCGGAAATTGCACGGCACGCCATTATCTGTCTATACAATATCAATCAAAAAGTTCTGATATATAGTATAGTCAAAAATCCTGTACAAAGATTCTTTCGCCGTCACTTTCGTGCTGTAAACTTCCTCAATGCAGTCGCACGTGGCGAAACTCGAAATAGAAATTGAAGCGCCACCGAGGTAAAATAGAGGCCCGGCGAAGTATTTGTCGTACCAGAAAGTGTTTATGTGTAAGTGTAAATGCAAATGCATGTGTAAGCGTAACGATCTTTTTGCTATCTGTAGCAATATCATCCACAAAGTACTGATACTATATAGTCAAAAACTCTACAAAGATTTTTAGAAAATGTGCTCGAGTCACCGTTCATTTCCCGATCGGAAATTGCACGGGATGCCATTACGACTATTGTTATTATGTATACAGATTATATACACATATTACATATACCATTATCGCCATTATTATTATGTATAAAAATTATATATACATGTATATACGTATATATATTCTCGTTTCCGGAAGCGCCGTCCCGCGAAACGGAAGACCCGACGATAAGAGATCCCTGAGATTTTCCGAAAGCCCATCGAGCTTCTTTTTATTTCCCGTCCCACCGGGTGTTATTGATGTACCTGCGAATGCTCGATCTGGGCGACGCTGTCTATACATACCGCCTTATGTACCCGATTTATACCTAGACGATTCATAAATATATACCGCCACTACCCGGTTACTTCTTCGACCCAGAAAGTTGTACCTACGCCGCGCGGAGAGCGATCGCCTAGTTGCACCTATGTATCATATACTTTGTACTATATTATCGCGCGGCCCGGTCTCTGCCAACGGGAGAACCCATCGCGTCTTCGGTTTCCTGTTTTTCATGCCCGCGGAAAGCCGCGGAACCGATATACAGAGAGACGAGAGTCCCGATGAGAGTGGATGAGAGCGCGGTGAATGTTCGCCGCGTTTCGTCGGGTGTAGGGGGAGGGGTGGGGGGTGGGGGGGGGGGGGCTGCAGTGAAGAGTCTCGTCAGCGGTATAAAAGCGCGTCCTGCTTGCTTCCCTGTCCGGCTCTCAACCCGTGGTCGTTCAACGACGGAAACTCCCGGATTCCCGACGACGAGCCTCTCTATCAATCTGATTGCCGCGAGTTCCGAGAATTAAAAGCGCACACAAGTCTCCTCTCGAGCGTGCCCTCCCCGTTTGACCTCGTGTCGGGCCAGCGCCGCGACGCCTCTGTCGCCATTGTTGTTGTGTGTGCGCGCGCATCCTCGCACGGCATCCGAAGGCGCAAAACCGCTTTAAACTCCCGATGCGGACGCGTGCCGCACGCGTCGCTTATTGCGAAGCTCGTGTGTTACACAATTAAAATCCGTACCTAGTCACGCGCTCAATATTCGACGCGTGCACTTCCGGCATACCCTCGCGACAACCGGAAGTGCGTAAGAAACCGCCGCACGGCGAAGCCGCCCGGGCGTTCCGCGAATACATCGATCAGAGTTCCGCTAACACGGCAGGTGCGAGAGATAAATGATCGAAGGTACCGAGTTACTAATACAGGGATGCAATTAGCATTGAATAAGGCTTCGTTAATGTTATCGTTGTTATTATTATTTCGTTCGAAAGATCGAATATTGTAAAATTAAACGTGACTCACCATCGTGTAGACGTCGACCTCCTTGTAAGGATTCACGGCGACGAGAATGGAACCGGTGTAAGTCTGTGGAATCATCGATATCTTCGGGTCAAGGATAATCGTAACATGTAACATTGTAGATTAGAGAAAGACGAATAAAACTTGTCGATAGTTTTATTTCCCAAGCTTTTCGTATATTTGTGGGAGACTCGTCGAGGTCTTATCTCGATCGGTGAAACAGTTTTATGCTATTAGTCATTGTGCCGAGTAATCCACCGGTCACCTCGAATAAGACAAATCTATCTGTAAGTCACAAAGTAGCTTTTTCGTGAGGCGTCGTCGATCCTCCCAGCGCGGCACAGTAAAGAGAATAAATAAAAAAATTAAAAAATTAAAAAAAAACCTAAGAAAAAAAAGTGAGTGAAAGAAAGTGACATTTCATTCGGGAGGGACGACGAGCTTGCATAATAACGCGGGAGCGTAGCGGATACTGTAGCGAACCCTCGGTATAGCGGATCGCCGGAGTCGTAAGCGAGGACATCGGGACGGCGAGTGACGTCACGCTCCGGCCAACCCCAGTCAGGACGATGAGTCACGGCCATATCGCCGCTCATACCGCAAGGGGGTAATACACCCATAACCGTTCCTGCAACAGCCTAGGCTCTCTCTATACGCGACGAGGGGTTGATGCACGAGCGAGTAGAGCCCGCGGACAGCCACCCTCTATCCATCCGAGGGCCATTCTCCGCCCAGGATCTCGCAGTGAAATATAAAGTTATCCGCACCGGGAGCCTGCGCAGCCTATCTCAGATATTAAAAATCGTAATGATCTTTTTTTCAACACGCTGTATAAATTTCCACAAGCGTTCGAGCCCCGGCGTGTGAGAGCGATGGACATTTTCGTTCGATTCCCAGGGGAATAATATTTTCAGCTCACTTCCGTCAATCCCTAGAAATTTCATTCACGAATTTCTAGCACACGAGTACTTGGTACGAGGATTTAAAGAAAGATCTGCGTTATAATCACTCCGACCAACTCGTTCCGCTCATTAGTAAAACATCTTGAAAAGAGCTCCACTGAATTCGTATAACACAGTCTATACAGCGGGCACGTTCTCACGCCTTATGTTATCCATGTTAAAAAAACTTCTGTACATTCGTTTTTTTCCACTCATTCAGACATCCGTATCTTCGCGATGACTAATACAGCACTATCCCATATGAAAGCCGCCAACGATCTAGCCACACTATCTATCATGCTAAATTGCTATCCGTCCAGTAAATAGTGTTAAAAATCGGTCGATATGATAGTGCAAAATTTTGTTGTGCTCGACTATAACGTACCTTCCCATTTTTAATTTCCCCTCAAAAACTCTTACCCACTCCGACCTCTACAGACCCTCCTCGTCTCCCGTCGGCTTGCCCCAGGCCCGGCTCGCGTCCTAATTTCCGCGCATCGACGCCGGTTCTGTAAACACCGGTATATGGGCCCTCGAGCTCGTTGGCCCGGTCGGACATGGAGAGTTGTGCCACCAGCCCGCAGCGCGATAGAGATATATATACGCTTCTCCCATCGCCCAACCAGCCTCGGCCCCGCGCTCTCGCTCGCTGAACTCGCTAAAAGGTGGGTGAGCTGGCTCGTCCTCGACGAAAGCAATTGAAACCGGCTAAGAGGGCTTCGCTACCGAGAGGTTAATGAGAGGGTATGAAAGATAGAAAGGGAGATGGTATAAAGAGTTGTGCGAAACACATCGCACACCCCCGCGCTCCACCGCCGGTAACTTTATACACCTAACATATAGATTATACACTAGTGTGATATATGCTCAATGCATGTATTAGAGTCTCCGTTCTCCGTACAACGTAACTCTGCCGGTAAACCTTCGAGCTGAAGGGTGAACCCATCACAGGCTCACCTTCGGTTCATTGCCCATCCATTGCTCCACTTTGCTCTGCTTGCAAGCACGTAAAGCACACACAGGTGTAAACTTTTATACATGATAAGTCAATACGTACAACTTGTATACCTGCCGCTTTCCTATGTTCCTTAATTCACAACTTTCTGTTATTGGCTGCATTAGAGATTCACGCCAGAGAAATATAAAACATTTTATCTGTAAGGTCACTTCCGGTTTGAAAATCTTATTATTCGACCGGAAGTGATGTATTTCCGGTATGACGTCACTTCGGGTCGAAGATTTTTTTTCGACTTTAAAAATTAAAAAAACGAAGTTTTTAAAATTTCGAATGCCCCTAGCGACAAAAAGGGATGAATTAAGGAACACAGACTTAATGTCTCGAGACTCCAGATGAGAAATCGACGCCAGAAATGACGACGGCGAGAAGGGAAACGAGCGGAGGGAGGTTGTACCCGAGAGAAATATCGTCTGGATAACTGTTATGTACACAAGTAGATATAGCGTGTACACAACATCGTATGTGCAGGGTGTATGTGTTATGCAGGCTTTTCGCAACGAGACGCGGGTAATCGAGTCTCGAGGAAATTAAGCCACAGGCAATTTCATCGGATCCGAGGGAAATTTGATTTTACTCTCCCGACGCCCTCCTTCGTTGGTATACCTTCGATGCTGGGTATAACCCGATAATATCGATATACGTAAACAAATTTTTGGTGGATAGATTTTGATTGGTATGTGGCGAGAAAAATGTTTATATAATAAGATAAAAAAAAGAATCATTAGGAAGGATACAAAATAAGGCAAAAATAAAAAGTAAAGTAATGATAATAAAGACAATTATTTTTATACATTCGAGTGTGTTCTCAGGCGGACAGGACTTCCGCTCGCGTCATCTCGCACACTTGAATGTTGTGAAAAAAAGGGACGAGTTACGCAGCGTAAAGTGAGAAAGACCGAGGCGTCGAAGCACGTGTATAAACGCGTGCTAGCGCTTCTCATTCGTCGCTTTGCTCTCGGTCTCTCGCTCTCGTGTGGTGTCTGCCTGAATTATTCGTTCGTCACAGCTCGCATAGTAGCCCGGGCGACGGCTTGTGCCTCTGTGTACTTCGTTCTGTGCTCGAGACGCGAGTATCTCGGCCCACACGACCGTCGCTCGTTTAACGTTCTCTCGGAAGCTCATCAGGCCGCGTGCTTCGCATTTGTAACAGAGCGTTAGTGTAACGAGTTACGGGACACGGATGTGCGTGACCGCAAAGACGTTTCGATCGCACGAAGACTAATTTTATTGAATTGTAATTTCTTTAGGTAAAAAATTTTTAAAAAGTATCCGGATCGAGCAACTCGAAGATCGATACTGACCGTCAAAACAATCAAAGTTCACAAGGAGGACCACGCGAGGACAAAGGTATAAGATAATCTCGATGTCAAACTCTTTTGGAGGATTGATCTTAGGTAATGACTGAAACAAGCCAATAAAGATTTTCCAATTCCAGGATAAGTTTTTCGTGCGAGAAAATTTTGTTGAAGATTTCCCGGTTGCTCGAACGCATCCTGTTATCGTTGATTTATTGAATCGTAATTTCTTTCAGTAAAAAAAAAGAAAAAAAGAACCGGGTATCAATATTGATCGTCAAACGAATCAAATTTCACAAGGAGGACCACCCGAGGAGAAAGGTATAGAGTATCTCGACGTTGATCCCCTTTGGAGGATTGGTCTTAGGTAACGACTGTAACAAGCCAATAAGGATTTTCCAATGCCCAGAGAAGTAGTTCGTTGCGAGAAAATTTAGTTGAAGATTTTCCGGTTGCCCGAACGTATCCTGTTATCGTCGATCTTAATAGCGTGTGGAGTAATTCGTCAGCGCGGTAGCCCGTTATAATGGGATAATCGTGACTCGGTTCGTAATCGTGAAACAGTGGGCTTACTATTAAAGTTGGTTGCGTTGGAGAGGACTCGCCGCTAGGCAATCGGCCATGGACGACGCCGAAGTCTCAAGAATATTTTTGTCTCTTTCACAAAGCATCCGGAGGAAGGGGGTTGGAGGAGACAAAACGTCTTTTCGACCAGAAGATAGAAGAATAGACTTGGTGAACGAGGTAACTTTGGAGAATTCAATTACATAGAAGGGAGGCCTCGTTATTCCGGTGGAAATTGCATCTGGAGGATGAGAAAGACGCCGAAGATGAGAAGTAGGAGGTGGAGAGCCAGGAACGAAGCAAACTCGTCAAAGGCCACGAGACGGGTACTCGGGCAAGAGGACGACAGCCCCGACCGCCATCGCCATCTCGACATCGCTTTCGGGATGGGTAAATCGGTCGGTCGCAAAAACTGTAGCCTAGAAATTAACAGATCTGGAGATGAAGCTATTGATTCACCAGATCGTTTGATCTGACGGTTACTTTGAACTAAGCCGGACCGCTAATATTTCCCTCGAAATGATCTCTCATAATTTAATGCACGAGAATTCACGAAAGCAGTTCGAATGACTGCGCAACTAATAGACAAAATCGTGTAAAAGCGGAGAGGGACAGATCTGTTGAACTTAATTGATTGGTTCGCCCCTCGATCGTCCGATTCGAGAATTCCTTGCAACAGAGTTCAACCGTTAATCTTTCTCTTGGAATATTTCTTTAGATTCTCATTTAAAGAATAATTTTCGTAATACGAGAAGTGTGTAAAACTGATGATATTACAGAAACACTTTGCTCTCTTCTCTCTATTTATTGTCATTGCAGAAGGCGAGCGGGGGTGGTGGGTTGCGTGAAAGCCATCATAAGAGTTTCGGGTCTCGGTCGGTCTGTCGGTCGCGCTCAGTCGGTCGACAAACCCGCGGCCGCGTTGCGGAGAGATGAATGGGTCTCTCCTCTCCCGGGGGTAGAGTTCGCACAACCAGCTGACTGGGGCTTGTCGCCATGGAAACGAACCGACCCCGGGAGCTGTGCCTCACACCCCTGCAAAATTCATATACCGATGACTCTGTCCTTCTCACCTCACTCCACTCGCTCTCTCTCTCTCTCTCTCTCTCTCTCTCTCTCTCTCTCTCTCTCTCTCTCTCTCTCTCTCACTCTTTCTACGAAGGGGTAGAGAATTTTTTGCTCTCTATTCCGCTCGCTTCCTTCTCTCGCTTTTTCAACGATACAACTTTTCCCGCTGCACTAGGCAGGCCTTTCGGTCGCTGCATGCACTTCTCGGTACTCTTAACTTCCCAGCTCAGCTCGTTCCCCGGCCTTGTTCACTTCGCAGTTTACTTTTCTACTTCGTTTCTGCTTCACTACGTCTTTCTCTACATTTCTTCGAGAAGATTGGGCCGGTCGATTTTGTGCAACAAACGGGGGTTTTTGTATATAGGTAAACAAATAAATAAAATGAGTTTTATTGTCAGGTTTCAAACTCTTTTGGCCTGACTGGTAATATTTTTAAGACAAAGTGTAACTTTCAGCCTCTGACCAATGACAGCGTCAAGTCAACGAAATTCGTCGTTAGCTGGAATTAGGAACGTCGAATGGAGTAATCGTTAATTATCGTTGGAAAGGATACGTATATCTGGTCCCTGCCGTATCGGACTTGGAGGTTCCGGTTTATCCCCTTCTCGTCGATGTCGCTGATTATCGTCATATCCGGCACCCCGACCTCCGGGCTCGAGCCTGAAACAGAACGAAAACGGATTTTACACGCTGATGCCACACTCTACGGAAATTATTGAATGAGCTGTCGTTGCACAGAGAGGATTACGGAGAATTCAATGATGCACAATCGAGATACACGTCGAGGAATTTATTGGAAATTCCTTATAACCAACGACAGGTGACGAAACCGTTCTACTTTGTAGTCACGTCACATTATTGCTTTATCGCTCGAACTTCGCCTATCGGGAATTACGCAAGTCGGCAACAACTTTGGCAAATAAAAAAAATAGCCTCTCTCGTTCACGCAGGTGCGAGACAACTTTTCGCATGCACCTGCAGCGGCAGCTGCCGTGCGCGCCAACGAGCAGATTCGTCTTCAAGGACGATAGCCTGAAAGCCGAGGGAGCCCGTGACTTCCTACCCGATGAAGCACCGATTTCTTCTCCCTGAAAATAAGGATTTTTCGTTTGAGATATTATCGTCGTCCCTATATCCGACGATCTTTTCGCTTCGCAACGAACGCAGTTATTCACCAATACATTTCGAATGAGCTAACACCTTCGCAAATATATATAGGTATATGTCTTTATTTCCTTATTTACCATCAATGAAATATTACTTACATTAATAATGTTATATACTGTGAAAGATACTGTATCCTGTTTGTATGTACAATAAACTCATAAATGTCTATCGTTTGTTAAAGGCTAATCCAATTAGCAAATTTGTAAAAGACCTTTACCTAAAACACATAAATAATCTATCTACTGTAAAAGATATTCATGATTCTTCTAAATGCCATTATAATGTTTGCCCGACATGTATATATCGTCCTGTAAAAGGTTTCGATGCATTAAATAAATAAATAAATGTAGCTGATAAATCATAAGTATTTTTTATCGCTCCTTAGCAAATTCCCACTGACGGTGAACCGCGAATGTCTAACATAGAGCGTGGCACACATCCTGCCCAGCTTGCGACGTAAGCTTCAAGGACGATAGCCTGAAAGAGAAGGGAGACCGTGACTTCTTACCGGTGAAGCACCGATTTATTCTCCCCGATAATAAGGATTTTTCGTTCGAGGATCGTCGTCTCCAACCGAAAATATTTTCGTTCCCCAACGAACAAAGTATTCACGAATACATTTCGAATAACAAATACATAAAAAAAAGTTTTTTTTATCTCCTTCGCCCCCCTCGCACAGATGTTGAATCGCGAAGGTCTAGCATAGAGCAGTGGCACACGTTTTGTCCAGCTCGCGAAGTAACGCCGCGCCTGTGACGCGGCGTTTCTTTATCTCGTTCAGCGTGAAACTCTCGGCCTCGAACCGTTTGTTTATCGCTCAAAGTCTCTCGGTGGCTTCTCTCTCTCCATCCGTTTCCTGACCGCCGACCGCTCGGATACGCCGCTTGTTGTTATTATTGCTATAACAACACTGTGCGAAAGTACCGAACGACGAATAAACGGTTCGCGAACGCAAAAAGCCTTTTCATTTCGCCGAATGAATGAATCGCCTGTACAGCGCGTTTATCGATACGGATTACAAATTGATATTGATGCCGAAAAACAGATATATCGAGGAATCATAAAGAATACCGCGTAGTCCGGCGTATCGTGATTCCGGAGGCGCGACTCTGTGGGCTGTCTATACGTATACAGTAGTACACACCCCGGCACTCATCGTCGGCGGCCACTGGCTTTATTCTTCTCTCCTATCGCCGTTTCTCTTCACCTTCGTTAGCATTTATACACACGGTACCATGCCCAGAGAGTGGATATTCAAAGACCAAACTAACCGGTGAAAACCGCACGCGGTCCGGGCTGTTACGAGACTCAATTATTTATCTTTCATTTACTTCTTTTTTTCATTCTTACCATTTATTTATCGTTATTATTAATATTATTGTTATTAATCGCCCTTGTTTTATTTCATCATGGCTGGTAGTTTACAGTGTAGTGTCCTTTGTCTTTGCACCAGTGATCGCGTCAATGTGTTTTCGTTAACACTTTAGGATTGGTATTTAATATTATTTTTGTAATTTGTTTAACCTTCTCTTGAGAGGCGTCTCTTTATAAACAAGCTGCGTTTATACACACGATACCATGTCCAGAGAGTGGATAATCAAAGAGCACACTAACCGGTGAAAACCGCACGAGGTGCGGTCTGTTACGAGATTCAATTAATTTTCGCGATTTCACCGCCCTCGGATTTCCATTTAATTTTTCATTGCTACCAGTTGTTTATTATTATTATTCATTGCCCTTATTTTATTTCATCACGTATAGTAATTTAAAGTGTAGTTTATTGATTTTTTGAGTCAGTGATCGGGTTAACGTGTTTCCATCAACCGTTTACGAATGGAATTTAATATTCTTCTTGTAATTTATTTTTATTCTTTTTTTAATCCCCTCTTGAGAGGCGTCTCGGTATAAACAAGCTGCTGCTGCTGCTGCTGCGGCCGTCGGGCGAGTACAATGTAAAGGAAACGTGGTACATTATACGTCGAATCGGTATTCCAAGAGTAGCCCGAGCGTATGGTGATTCGGGTGAAATTTCTGCCTAGCACAGGTGTCCCTCCACGCACGAGAGGAGCGAGAACGTGCGCTGACGCTGGTCGAGCCTACGGCCGGCCAGCAGGTAGAATACTCGTCAGGGTCCTATCCTCAGCTTGCCGAGTTACCTGACGAGTATCGAACAACAAAATAAGGTTCGAAAAAAAAATCCCATATTCTCCATCCAGCTCGACATTGCAAAGAAAAACAAAACGCTAAGAACCTTATTATTATTATGGTTGTGTTGTTACATACGAAAATTAATACATTTTCTTCGCTCAACTTAATAATAATAATAATAACAATAAACCAAAATTGTCTTTAACCTTCCCTTAAATTCTTCGAGTCGGACGGATTTTTCGCACTCACAGTTGCTGCGCGCAATCCGTTTGTTAATCCGACCCTCAGACGTCGAGCTCAGCGTCGCTTGGCTCTAATTCGAATGTCCCGGTATTCCGCGATTGCTCTGCATGGTATGTATATATCGCGTCTCCGGATTATTTGGAGCGAAAGCATTCGTCAACGAAAGGGGGTTCGAGGGTGCGAAGCGTGCGATACAACAGTAACAGGACAGTTGCTACCACCGTATGGCAAACCCTCCGCTTCACAACCCCTTGTTCTTTTACGCTTGTGTGTGTGAGCGAGTGTGTGTGCATGATGCAGAACCCTTCCAGGCCGCAAAACGCTCGCCGGCCTGTGAGACGTTCACAACCTCGTACGAACTTTTGGCCCTTCTGCAAAAACGGGAAGGGCTCCCATCTCTCTCTCGCACTCGTAATTGGACCCGTGACGATTGCCTCGTGTTCCCATTTCGAAAAATGAGACTTTCAAACACGCTGTTACGTATTTCCGGTGTGACGTCGCTTTCGGTAGAAAAGTGCGATTTTCAAGCCGGAAGTGACGTATTTCCAATTTGTCGTTACTTCCGGTCTCAAAATGAGATTTTCCAACAGGAAGTGAAGTTGCCCCGAGACGACGTCACTTCCGGTCTCAAAATGTGATTTTCAAACCGGAAGTGACGTATTTCCAATATGATGACAATTCTCGTCAAGATATGAGTTGTTACCCACGCGGATCTCGATCGGGTAATCGCCGGTATGCGTAAACGCATATCTCAATGAGTCACTGTGGACATCGATGAAATTCCAGGGAAGCCCGCGCGAGGTTCGTGGCTGCTGGATGCTGGCTGTATGTGAGTCACCCCGCATCATCACCTGTGCCGAGTTCGATCAACCACTGGTGGTGGGAGGCGGTAAGATCCACCGGTGAAAAGAGTCCCGCGGTTCTCGAGAGGTACTAACGAGGTCAGCGTTCCCGCAGCATTGAATTTCCATAGGCCGGAAGAAAGTATAATTCCGAGAATCGGTAACACAAGCTTGTCATCCACGCGACGTTCGGACGTAAGAATAATTTCGCTACACGCGATGTGTACATACAAGCCGAGCCCGATGAGTATTAATGTTATTCTCGAGCGAGGCCGAACGAGAGGTATAATTCGAAACGTCGAGTTCGTTTTCGTTGTCAGTCCCGCGTCGCGCATAGAGCACCGTGTGACTTAGTCGTTGCACGAGCGACTGCGACGAAACGGAAGTGCACACAGGTCGTGCGTTGTGTATAAGGAACGTGGAATTTTCGCCTTAATAACTTCCCGTCGAAGTCACCGGCCGAGTCTCTTTGTGCAGCCCTAAGAAACTCGGTTTATAATAAGTGCTGTACGTACGGAATATTCATTAATTTATTATCATCACTGTAGTGAACAGAGCTGAAGTCCTCACCGGCGCTTGGCGCGTTCGTCTTTTTTGTCATCACACACTGCGTTCCTTAATTCGTTCGGGGATTATTGCCAGACATCGGATGTACCAAATAAGTCCGAAAGATCTTTCATCCGATTCGATCGAGTGAAAGGTTTGCTGGATGCGGTTTTTAAAAGATTGTTTCTTGAAGATATTTTTGGGAAGGAGCTGCTTTTTAACGAGTATATCTTACATGCACCGTGGGCGGTTAAAAAAATTTATCTATAATGCCGTCCGAGTTAATGTATTTTTGTGTTCTGGAAATACATGACTTCCGATTTTAAAGACTCACTTTTCGAGCGGAAGTGACTTCATCTACGAAGTACGTCACTTTAACCGGAAGTGACGTACTTCCGGTCGAAAAAATGCAACTTTCAAACAGGAACTGACGTACCTATATCCGGTAAATCACCGGAACTTAAAATTAATTTTTTTCCAAATTCCATAGTTCGTAGCGAGGGCGCAACGCCACTACAACCCACAAGTATGTTATATTGCGGCTAGAGCATACAGCCGTAAAAATATAAGTGTGATTATACTGTCATGCTCGAACATCGTGGAATGGGCGAGTTATCGTAGCCACTGCCGGCGGTGTTCGCCCGCAGATAAACCTCACAACGGTTCGCCATTGACAAACCCGTGTGTAAAGCCACGATGCAACGAACCACGCTCGCTCGCGTCAAAGCCTTTGCATGGTAAACGCGAACACTAATAAACTATTCGAGACCTTTGATGTACTGTTTCGAGTGGCCCCAAGATTCCCAAGCGGGATTTTCTCGGCTCTCCGTTAGCGCGCCCGGGAATTCCGAACTGGGTCGTCGTCCTGGCTCTCGTCGACGGGAGCCCCCGCCGTAAGCTCCGCCGAGTAGTTAGGACGCCGGGCCGGGGGCTTTGTGCTCGGAGTGCATCGGGCGTATGCAGGAACGAACGCCCGCCGGCCGCACCGGTCGGTCGAGTCGTACACACAGCGATGGACGATTATCCGCGAAGAGCGAACGGATTTTCGAGGCGTAGCTCTCTCACCGAGGTTTGTTCACTCTTATCTGCTGCAGAGAGGCAGCGGCGGCGATAATACGGAATCCTCGGAAGTTGAGAGCTCATCCGAGGGACTTATCGCAAAGCGCGTGTCGAAACTTTTTTTTTTATTACCGCGTAGAGACTTCCCCTGGCTTCCGTTTACTGCAACGGCAGGTAGGAGTCATGTGACGAGAAAAAAAAAAAACATAAAGATGTCGAAGTATTTTCGTCAAGTCGACGAAGAGGGGCTAGAGATATTTGTTACTATAAAAAAAGAATAGCATTAGCACCGGGGGAGATGCAAAGTGTGCTGGACAGTTATCGTATCTGCTGTTGAGTTTAGCGATTCGTAAGCGTGTCACGTTGACGTGACCGCTCGGTCGTCCGCTCTTAATTATTACGTCGGGGATTGCGTAGTGCAGAGTTTGCGAGATGAACGAGCGTGTCGTACGCTCGTTGTACCGGAGAAGGTAATTTGCAGCACGGTAAATCGACGCTAGGTATTGTTACCGGTGCCGACCGGTTATTACCCTACGGTAGATTATCGAACCACCGGGAATAAAAAGTCTGTGTGAAACTGATGCAAAACGAGGACAAGCAAACGAGGGTATACATATTCGTCGAACATAACTACGATGCGGAGATATCTTGGGGAATCAAAGATACGACTTTAGTAATCAATGTTTCACTGCAGTGCGTAAGAAAAAGGAAAATTTATTTCTTGTTTTTTGTTTTTAGAAATAAACAATAAAGTTTTTATCACGATGGACTTATCTTTAAATTCATACCTCGTCAATAATGGTAAAATGTCCCGAGTCGTCATACCATTGTGTTAAATTTTAAATAAGCCCTAATCCTCATCCATTTCCAAATTTTTCCGAAAAAACGTCTATACGCTCCATGCATCGAACGGATTCCCAACCGGTGCGAACAATAGTTTCTTCGCCACGAGAGAAAGTCTCATCCGTGATATGTAATTTCACAGACCCACAAAAAAATGCCTTTTCCCAACATTTTTACGGCGCTCCTTATTTGGCCGTCATTCGAAAAAAACGTACGTGGGTCGAAGGGCCTCACTTCCATTATTGTCTGTCGTGCGTCCCGACTCGTTTCTATTAATTCACTCGACCGTCCCCTCGTTATGATACTTTCTCGAAGTACCGGTGCCCGTACGAGAACCGAGGTCGCCGCATCACGGTTAGGCATGAACTTCGCCGGAGTGTCCACACACCGCCCGTTAAGAGCACGAGAGAATGAGAAAAAAAAGTGAAGAGAGTGCCCTCTCCTAAGACGTAGCCTGTGGGTTTCGCAAAAAGCCCGTTCTCTCCTCGCGAACTATACACGAGACCGGCTTGCACAAGTTCCGCAGTTTCTCATGTGCCCTCATCTATATATACAGTATACATATATATATATATATATATATATATATATATATATATATATATAACGCTCGTCCGTTTTATCCCCGTGAATTTCGTTTGGCCGCCGGCGCATCAAACCCCACCCCGACCGGGTGAAGAAAAGTTGACGAGAAAAAAAGAAAGATTTCAATGTCGACAAACTCGCAAATACTGAACGAACGCCAGTCGGTAGTTCCATCGGTGGAATCAAGGCCTCCCCGCATGGCGCCGGATGGGGCAAGGTCCTTAAAACTTCGAGTTTGCCGAAAAGTCGCGATGGCAAACCGAAAACCGTTGAAACGACCTCTCGAGCTGTCTGGAACCGCCGTTCCACGCGAGACTCAACGATTATATTGTTTATTTTGTGTCTGTGTTTATATAAAAACCTCCGCTTACTATGTACGGGACATATTGTGTTACGAATAATGCGCGAAACATAAACAAACGTTTCGCTGCGTCGTATCGCCAACGTACAAGGCCCTTTCGGTACGGCCAAACTTGGGCGATAAGTGCAACAGCGTGAGAGGCGAAGTCGGCAGTTCGAGGGTAGCCAAAGAATTCGACGAAAGGGGGGATGAAGTACGGTACGATTATTGAGACTGAGCTTACCCTGAGTGAAGTGCTTGGCAACCATGGTGGGGCGCGTGACCGGACAGTTCGACACTCGTGTATGATCAACCCCCGAAAAAGCGTCGAGGATGAACTTGCGGAAAAATCCTCTTCTCCCTTCTCTCTTCTCTCTCCTCGAACACTATTTTCTTATCCGTGCGGTAAAAAAAAACTCCGTGAGATCTCCAACGTGAACAATGATATTCCATTTATTCACGATCCATCGAACCCGGCTACACTGACGCGCTGTATTATTCTCTCTCGGGGAGTCACATGTTCACACGATCGAGGGGGGAGGGAATTTTTTTTTTTTAACGCGAGGCGAGAACGCCACGGCGACGCGCGATCTCTAGGGTGTACTGTGGCACGATGCGCGCTCGTAGATGCGAAACCCGGCGACCCACATGCCTGACGGTTGCCACCCGACTGACGTTCGGCGAACGGCGCGTCCACTAGCTCGGCTTTAGTCGGCGCGATGCTGCTTCCCCCACCCGGCATCCACGGGCCTGGGTTTGTGTATACAGAGAGAAGAGTGTCGGTATCCACAGATTTCCAGAGAGCACTGGAAATCTGTGTTACCTACAGCTGTTAAAGTGGGATACCGACATTCCTACTATCGACTGTGTTAATAACTGTACGAATGTTGAATTAAATTGTAGCGGATATTATCGACCCATCGCAGCGTTTCTGACTTTACACAGTTCTTTCGGGTAACAAAAACAATAGGTTGATCGGCAAAAAATAAAAATAAAACAAAAATCATGGTCGACACGAGACTTCGAGTAAAAATATCGAAAGACGATGAATTAGTTTTCGAGACTGTGACGGAAAAGTCCGAAGACAAGGACCTCAAAGAGCTGATGAGGACTTTGAAGGAGACTCAGCGGAAAGTCAACGAATTCCTGACAACGTTGGTCGATGGGGAAGAAAATGATCTCACGAAAGGTGAACGAACTCGTGCTCCCGGATTTCACCGAATAAATGAATGACAACAAATCTATTTTAGTTTTTTTTACCGTTGACCGGCCCTCGTCAGACAACATTTTTGATTGGATTACAGATGAGTCCGACGATTTAGAGAGCGGTTCGGACGAGGACAGCGCGGAAGATCTCAACGGAGTTAACCCAAAAAAATGTAAACTGTCAGACTGAACGATCGTATTGTAACGACCCAATAAACTTGTCTACCTTTCGTTAAAATAAAAGAAAAAAAACTCGTCAGCGTCGTGCTTCGTCTCGTGCCCTACGCTTATTTGTTGCAACAGTGCATTTTTTTTTTTCTAATTCGTCCCCGACCATTCTCGTCCCGGCTGTTGCAAATCCGTGCCGGAACAATCGCACGAAGGATTGTAAATAAAAGAGAACGCTCAAATCTTTCGAACTCCCGTTCCGGTCTGCCGATTTCTCACCGCTCCATCAACTCATCGAGTGCAACTGGTAATGTTTCCACGATCAATCGATCTCGCAAATTTTATCCTCGGACAGCATCGTGATCCCAGTCTTTTTGCACGAGAACGAGAAATAACAAATAAAATTCTAACCTCCCTTCATCCCGTGTAACACGAGCAGGACGTAATTTTTTTTACTTCCAGTAATGAACGTTCTTTTCGATAGAGCGAAAACAACTCAATACTGAATCAAATTTTGATTTATTTATTTTTGCAGATGAAACATGTCGACACTCTCAAATCAGGACCAACTTCGCTATGTCGTAGAGTGGTTTCAAGAGTGGTCCGAGATGCAGAGAGCCGATTTTCTGGAGATACTGGCTGAGAGGTGCGGCTCGCCGAGCACCGTCAATGGTCTGTCTTCCTTGGTCGATGGCCTGTCCTGCAAAGAGGAATCCAATAGGCCGCCGAGTCTCTTTCAATGTCGGGTGAAGCTCTTTCACGAATGGAGCCAGAACTGGTCGCAGCAGGAGAAGGACGGCCTCGTAGTATCCATCAAGAACATGGATCCCAAGTTTGCCGAGAAGTACGACCAGAGAGAGGTACTCCCTGTCGAGAATGATCTGAGTCTAGAGTGCAAGTAATTTTTGCACAAAAATGTTGTCGACCTCTCAAGGGTTGCCCTGATTTTTGGACTGCTTTGTTGAAAGACGCGACCTGTTCACTGTAGAAATAATTAAGTTGTGTACTATCACATCGGTAAGTGGCAAGATATCACAACCATTTTTTTTTCTTCGATGGACTGAAAAAGATTTGTACTGTTCATAATTTTGATAAATATTTTGTAAACATTCGACAAGCAGAAAACAAAGGGGAGTCTTCCTGACGCATAATTTTGTTCCGACTGTGAGCAGCTATGGATTTCGAAAAGTTTAGTATCTTTATAAATTTTGATTATATTTTTTCGAAAAAATGCCGATCTTGCGGTTAGCGAAATATTTTTGTGTACAATGTTTGCACAAAAATTTCGTCGACCTTTAAGTGCTGCCCGATTTTTTGACCGTTTCGTCGAAAGACGCGACTAGTTTGCTGTAGAAATAACTCCCTAGTCTACCGTCACACCGGTAAGCGGCGAGATATCAATTCAATTATTTTTTCTTCAATGGACTGAAAAAAAATGTGTACAGTTTGCGTTTCTGAAAAATATTTTTTACACTTTACAACTAGAAAGCAAATGGGGAATCTCATTGACTCATGATTTTGATCCGACTGCGAGCAGCTATGAATTTTGATAAGTTTAGTATATTTTTAAATAAAAATGTTCATCTTTTTATCGGAAAAATCCCGATCTAGCGCTTACCGGGGTCAAGCTTCGTTACATTCCGTCAAAAGCATTCCTACGCGTAGATGTATAATCGATAGTTAGTTGCCGCCCGTACGGGTGGTCCATTTATCATTTCAACTTATCGTCATTGACATAAGGGCTTCGGGAAGTATGTCAGCGTTTTTTTTTCTACGAGAACACTGAGATTAAACGGTATTATTAAAAAATAGTGAACTTTATTGTACGCATATAATAAATTTTAGTTTTTTTAAAGTAAGGAATCGCAAATAAGCGATTTCAGATTCATTGGTATCGGCGAAACGATTTAATTATCTTTCATTAAAAATACGTTACTATTACTTTCAAAATATTACTTATACGAATAGAGTACGTGTATGCTGCAGTTATCAGTTGTAAGGCAACAAAACGTTATCACGATAGAGCGTTAATCATTATTAGAACCAATCGTCGAGACGGGTAGGTTTGCGTATTCGCATAATCACAGATTCTCACGATCCCTGAGTCTGTTGAAGCCACTTTGTGCATATCGACTTGATCGCCAGCTGCCCGAGTCTGTCGGCTTCTTTCAAGATTTTTCTTATGTCTTGGGCCCTCGAGTGTTTAACGGCGAGTAGATAAGCGGCTTTCAATTGCCTACTTTCTATGTACGATTCAATCTGGAAAAAATAAACAATATTATGTTAATTTCATTTCGCTGTAACGATTGATGAAAGAAAAGAAGAATTGCTTACCTTCAGTTCGACATCGGTGATGATCCTTATGAGCATGTCGATCTGATCTTTCGGACTGGGATTGGAATCGACGCGCGAACGATCCAGCAAGAGTTTCACGCAGTGGGCCAAAACGCGGTCGGATATCGCGTTGGAATTGGGAGCTCCCGAGCTTCGGCAGCATTTTATCAGTTGCTCGATCGAGTTTACTTTTCTGTCCAGGGCCAGCATGTGACCTACCAGGGAATATATTTTTTGTGGTCGCAAGTTGTAGTCTGTAATGTATAAAAAAAATCAAAGGATTAATTATTAATGATAATAATCGATCGGTCCATCGATTAACAGAATTATCGACGTTTACCTTGCATTATACGAAACGCAATACCAAATCCTTCTTCGACATCGCGTCCGCAGAGAATAGCTAGAACAGCCAAGTGCGTTTTTTCCTGTTGATTACCAAAGAGCGTCGGTACCGTGTGGCTCGACGAGGCTTCGCTCTCCATGTACGACAGTTTGCTCATAAATTCGCTGACCGATTTGCCCTCCTGTTCCCGATTGCCGAGAAACTTGGCGATCTCCATCTGTCTCGATATCGTGTTCATGTGTCTATCGATCTCGGCCGGATCCATCTCCAGTGTGAGACTGTTCTGCCCGCTGAGCGACGAGCTCACGCTCTTTCGTCTCTTCTTGCCGAAACTCTCCAATTGGAGTTCCGATTCCAAATGCTTCTGGGCCTCGACCAAAAGATGAGTGCGCGAGCACAGGTCTTCGTACGTGGTCGCGTCGGTAACGTAGAAACGTATGCAGGTCATAGCCGCCCTCACGTAATCCTTCATGAACAATTGAAGCTGATGAAGAGTGTGGAGAAGCTGTTTTCTCTCTAGGCTATGGCACGTGTACATGAGATATTTCTTGAACGCGAGAAGGCTCGGGTCTTTGGCTCTCATGGCTTCGGACAAATTCGTCATGGAACCGTTTCGCAAACAGCGCAGAAAAACGCTGTTCATGAAGAGCTCAGGGTCAACGTCGTTCTCAAGGATGTACGATAAGCACTTATCGTACTCTCCGTGCCTGACAAAAAATTCCAATATCGAATTGAAACTACCGTACATGAGAAGGTAGTACAGACTCTCCTGGTACCGAAAATTTTTCGTGACGTTACTCGACTGCGCTATCGAGTACTGTCCCTGACTGATGGCCTTGAGGCTGCTCAGGGCGATCAGTATCTCCTGCGGACCGCTGGATTTCGATTTTGAATTCGAATGCGTGTAGGAATCGTTCGAATTCGTTCTCTCTAGTATTTGCAGTATCTCCGTTAACAGGGGTGGATCCTTACTGGGTCGATTTTTCAAGCCCTCCTGAGACTTCGAGCTCGATGCCTTTTTGTTTCGATTGTTATCCGACGAGCCGGCGAACGGTTCCGACAGTCTCTTGTTCTTGTCGACACTCGACTCGCCGGGATACGAGAGCATCACCCAGTCGTCGGAATCGTCGCGCAGAACTTTGTCGAGACAGTGGACGAATTTTTCTCTGGCTCGCTCATAGTAACCGACTTTGAGGCAGGCCGTGCCCCAGGCCGCCCACACGCCCTGCGTATCCAGTCCCGTCTTCGTGCTCACGTCCAGCGCGAGGGTCCATTGCTCTTTTTCCGTTAGCAGGTCGCGTACTCTTCGGAACGTGTGATCGTCAAGATCATCGTCCTTGTCGATTCTCGGTATCAGTGACGAGCAGTCGGAATTCACCAGAGTAGTTATGAGATCGACTTGGGACAGGAAACGATCGCAGTGCGTCAAACCGGTATTCAAACCCAGCTCGGCGCACTTCACCTTCGCTGCAACCAACAGCGATCTTATCATTTTTATTATCAGGCCGTGATCGACCTCGGGATTTACTCGGCCTTGGCTGTCCGGACGCAGCAGACGTTTCATCTCGTCGCATCGGTCCAGTAGGAAGCTGCAATGTTAAGAAAAATTAATTCATTCATTCATTCGGGAATTGGCGATTTTTCCTCGGACTCGCTCGGATTCGCTCACTTGGAGTATGCCTCGTGATCGGAGTGCAAATTCAGTATAGCCAGACAGAGCGATATGTTCGGCGCGTTCTCGAACGAAAATTCCTCCCTGAGTGTTCTGTTGTGAGTTTCGTCGACGGTGAGCCGCCAGCAGTCGAAGGTCTCGCTGCTGGGCGCGGACGGAGCTGCGTGCAACTGCAGCATGGTCTGACGCTTGCAGTCATTGCAAACGCGCACCGGAACCGAATTCGGGTAACTCGGAAGACGCATACGCTGAGGGGAACATGCCGCGCAGACCACGCGGCCACAACGTCGGCAGTGGTGTCTTCGGTTGAACATCGAGAATATCACGACGCGACAGCAGCTGCATTCCCGTGCCTATTGAAAAAAAAATATTTCAGTTAACATATTTTCCTTGAATTTACATCGACATGGTTTTTTTGTTGTAGCATTTTTTTTTTTTACGAATAAATCTAAATCCGAACCTTATCGTTGGGCACCCATTCGTCCTTGGTGGGAATATTGAGCGGCATGACGAAATCTCCGCTCTGACTCTTGGAGCTCGACACCGACGAGTCCTTGACCTTCTCGCTCCCATCGCCCTGCACTGCGACCCTAAAATCCAGAGACTTGCTGGCGTAGAATCTCACGATCTTGTCGAAGTCCTCGGTATATCCGTCGATAACCGGATGTTTCTCTCGTATGGCGCCGAGAATCCTCTGCAGGCTGTCGAGCCGGCAGTTCATCAACAATTGTTCGAGCATGATCAGCGGCCGTTCGATCAGATGAGCGTAAGATCGTCGTTCCTTCGAGTCCAGTTGCTCGAGAACGTCGACGCCCAGCAGGCATCTACGGTACTTCTCGTTTTCCGTCGAGCCCGCGTTCTCCAACAGATATTCAACGACGAATCGCAGCGCCCCGATGGACTCAAGTTTGCCAATAACTCCCTTGCACAGATTAACGGATTTTTTTACGGGAAGTGCTCGAAGAAGTTTGAGCGCATGCTTGAAACCCTCGTCCTCGTTGGCGAGCAAACCGATCAGCAGATCCTGAGTTATGAGGCAATGAATCTCCGAGGACACGGCCTGATACTCGAGCCACTCGAGACAGAGTTCGTACTGTTTGGCGTCGATCAGGGATCTGACGATTCGCACGGGATTCGTCTTCTCCGTACGATGGACCATGTTATGCCAGCTCTTGTCGTCGTCGTTGCCGCTTCTAGCGCAGTATGGAAGCATCTTGTGGAACACGGTTACTCTGCATAATATCTCGTTCATTCGCGATTTGCAGTGTAACGGCAATTTTTCTTTATCAGTGTGACTGAGGGCGTGCATGAGCGCCTCCTGGCAAACTTTAACCGGAAAATCGTTCGCGTTCGTGAGTATCAATTGCGCGAGTATCTGCTCGTCCCTTATCCGATAAACGTACTGCAGTATCTCGGCGACGCTCAGGTCGGGCGAGACCGTCGCTAGATGAGCGAGAATCTTGTCCTTGAAGCGTTGGAGCTCGACGTTGCCGGTCAGCAGGGAATCCGGCAGGGCGTTTATGACCTCGAGACACTTGTTCGTCTCACCGCCGGCCAGCAGAGTCTCCATGTAGCTCCAGAGATCGTTTGTCATCGTAATCTTTCGCAGACCAGCGACGATCTGATTGTCCTCGTTGAGCGACTTCAAGTTATTCGCCCACGGTGATTTCAGAAGATTCTCCAAAGCGGCTGTTCGACCGAGATTGTCGCAGTTGCTGTCTAGTATCGTCGGACTCTCCTCGTGGATTCTCTGCACCAGATAGGAGAGGAGCCAGCAATGACCTTCGAGATACTGAAGCACGCTCGGCTTGACGATTCTTCGCTGCCACGAAAATTCCGGACTCTCGTTTCCAGCGGCTCTGTAGAGCTCGAGGTCTCTCGATTTTTCTGCGACGTAGGCGAACTTAACGTCGTAAGAGTAACGCAGCGGTGCGTAGGAGATTTTTCGACTGCTCTTCGAAATGTTCAGACGTTCGTCGACGGAAATTACTTCCGAAGGACCGTTGCAGGTGTTCGGCCTCTTGGATATCAAATCGTTGTAGCGCTGCACTAGCTCCGGCAGCCACAGAACGTTTCCGTTTTCTTCTTTGTCGTCCAACCGGGATTTGTCGTAGTGATCGAGATAGTCGGTCGTAGCCGCGTTCAATTCTTCGTTCAGAGTCTTCAATCCGTAAACGCGAATAATCGGAGTGCCGTGGTACTCGTTTATCAGCGCGAAGATGACTCTCGGGTCGTAAGGAACGTCGAGGTCCTGCCAGGCGGGCTCGTTAAGTTCCTCCGTGTGCGAAAAGTACTGGGGACCCCAGGGTGTCTGCCCGAGGAGCTTCGATCTCAGAGCCGCCAGGCTCACGCTCCCGAGATCGCCGACAACGTAGCGCACCGTCTTCAGGGATATCTCGTGTCTCAGATCGTCGGTCGGTGGCTCTCTCGACCAAATCTCTATTATCGTGTGGAGCATCAAGAGATTCCAGAGATTCACGAAAAACGCTAGAGTGTGATTGCCAAAGGACAAATTGCTCAGATCGAGCGTGGCGAGACGTTGAGTCTTCGAGAGTATCCTCCTGACCTCGTCGGTACTCGAAAGGTGTCTCGCGTCTTCGTGCCTCAGCGTGGAACTCGGCGACGCCTCGCGAAGAGCCTCGAGAAGTTCAGACAATATTTCCGTCACGCACTGATTGGGCTCGTGAGGATTGTGATCTGGGGAGTCGTCCTCGCTGGATATTTTGTTCAGCACCGTCGAGCCCCATTTAACGCTTACGTCGTGCCGAAGATCGTTGGTACACGGTAATTTCGGACAGCAATTTACGAGGATACTGTGAACGAGGTTGACGCGAAGCCTGGCTGCCACGGATTCGACCTCGTCGAGCTCGAGATTCAAACGAAATATCTGATCGCCTATGTACGAATCCAACGATGTCTCGAGGAGACGAAAGTCCGCCCTTAAGGATTCTGGATCCTCGGGAACTATCGTACGCAGTAATTTCAAATGCGCGTGGACTCGGGGAAGGTACAGCTCGCCGTTGTCGCATATCGATATGATATCCTGAAAATTCTGTTCGCTCGGATGAATCGAGCTATCGTTTGTGGATTCGTCAAAGTCTTCTCGATGGTCGTACTGAGTCTGCCTGAAAATGTCAAGCTTCTCCGACAAACGGGACCAGTAGTCTTGCCTCTCTTTGGCTTCCGTCACCGAAAGCGGTATCCTCGCGTCGCAGAGTATCTGCTTCACCGACAATTCGGGCCTGTTCTCGTAGAGGAGCTTGTAAACAGTTTCGAAGAAATCGTAATAACGCGTGCTCGAGAGCTTTTTGCACGATTTGAGATACTTCATTGTTACGTCGCTCAAATTCACGGAGTCTTGATGGGTGTGGGACATCGTCAACGACAGATCCAGAGCTGCCATAGTCAAAACTTCCTTGGCACTTGTTCCCTCGGAATTTAAAAGGCGCACGGAAGATTCTTGTGCAGCCAGAAACGTCTCAACTTGACTCGTCGTGCGCGAGGTCTGGAATCCACCATGCACAGCTCTTCTTATATTCTGCGAATGATTTTTTTTATATTAGGGACTTTTATTTTAGTACTTCGTATATAAAAAAATTAATAAAAAAAATCTTACTTCCAGCGTCGAGGGCTTCGACACGACATCCGGCGAGTCCACAGTATCCAATTTGGCCCACTGTGCCCTCATGTCCTTTTTGAACGAGCGCATCGCCCGGGAGAACTGAATCTCACCGTCCAATCGACTATTCTTCAAATCGAACATCTGAAAATCGTCGAGCATAATTAATTTTGTGTCAGTGACGAGTATTTATTGACAATCGTAAGATCCGAATTGGAAGAGTTTGGAATGCTTTACTGTACGCTCCTCATAGCTCTGGGATTGCCTAAGCTCGGATATACGTTCTGGCCGGCTGCGTACAGAGTTGAGTTATCTCACAAAAATACCAAACATGGTTCAGTGCATAAAATTCAACAGCACGGTAAGGAACGAAAATTACGATTTTATTTAGGTAGAACTGAGCGATCGAAAGACGTTCGTGATCACGGCCGGAGAAGATAGCGACGAGGAGGATGAGGAGAGCGAAAACGAGATGATTCAACCGGAAGATCTCGCGGACTTTGGGTCACTCGTCGATGACGAGGAAAGATACAGGCCCTTGCATTCTCACGTGGAGCATTACAATCGACGCGCCGCTGAGTCAGCGGCCCAATTATCCGAGACTGCTACACACTTCCAACCAAACTTGGAAGAGAGAAGCTCGGTGGACGAGGAAGAGCCTTTCATCGCTGGATTTAAGCACGAACTCGACGAGGTTCCTCAATTTTTAAAAATTATTTTTGAATCATATTATAATGCGCTTTTTCTCTTTTGTGCAGTATGATTTTGATCAACCAGCTGAAGTCGAGGTCGTTTCTCCTAGAAGGAAGAGGCACGATTCTGGTGTAAAATCGCCCAATGTCTTAATGAATCGGTTGAAGAGAGACGACGAGGACATTCTGGGTTCCGCGGAAGTATCCGGAGATCTGGTGGAAACAATAAGTTCGAGAAATCATTCCCTGCCTCAAGGAGAATACACCGGACACGCGACTCCCCACCCGAGGGATCCAAGCGATACGACGGTGGAGTCGGAAACTCGCCGCTCGGAGGACTATGCCGAGGAACACACGAGTATATCGTACGACCATCCAACAGCGGGTGAGCTCGATGAGAGCGGAAGAACAGAATTGGCTGATCGAGGATTCTTCGAGTCGGAAGCGGATACGACCGAAGTGAGCCTCGAAGAAGCCGAGGAGGAGGCATACGACTACGAGAATTTTCGTGCCGAGTACGATCAGCAGATAGAGGATGCGAAGAGCAGCAACATGACCTTCAATTACACCGACAACGGTGAACCGGAGGAGACGCCTAAAGACGCGATAAAAAAAATCGTTGAATTCGATATGCCAAAAAATTGCACGAAAGAGGAATTGACCCAGTTCGGCGTCAGGGCTCTCGAGTGTCTGGCCTTCGACTATCAGAACGCGAAAAATCAGTCCGATGTCCGTAGGATTCTCGCGAGAACTTGGACGGTCGTTAGAATTTGGATTTGCATCTACGTCTGCATCGCCGTGCCGTGCTGGTGTCAGAAGGGTACTGAAAATATTCAAGGGAACTTGTTAATCGATATCTCTGTTATTGAAAAGAGTGGTGGTCGCTTTAATTAATTACCATTTTATAAGTCGTATTTACGAAATTGCAGGTTGGTGCTGCTGCTGCTTTCGCTGCAGCATGTGTTTTCCGGAGGACAGAATATTCCAAGCGAAGCATTACTACGCTCAAAATTCTCCTGGTCTCTTGGTCGATCAGCCTCGAAAAAAGGGCGAGGGATCCGAGCCAATAAAGTACAAACCAACGCTCTTCGAGCTCGACGCTTACGAGAATTTTGAAAGTGCTATTCGAAACTTATGATAATAGAAGTACAAACAAAAAAAAAACGAAGCGAATGTTTAATTTACCTCTATGACCTGCAACGCTCTGTCGTAATCGCTCTTCCATAAGCACTGCAAAACCAAACTTTCCTTCGATGCTAGCATGCAGTTCAACGTACGTTCGCGTTTCTTCGAATCTCTCGTTATCGTCGACGTCTCGACGGCGATGGAATGAATTCTCGAACGTTTTCGTCGTTTCCCACCGTTGCCCGCGGCGTTTCCCTGAGAACCCGCCTCCGAGCTACCGTCCAAATCGGATTTCATCAGTTCGCTCTCGTCCGAGGAGCTTTCGTTGGGCTTATAGAAAATAGTTTTGTTCTTCGAGCTCGACGAATAATTGAGCCGGTCGTCGACGAACATTGCCGTGTCGCCGGACACCGTTGCCTCTCGAGAGTCCGAGTCGGGCGTACCATGTCTTTCGACGAAATTCGAAGAGGTCAAAAGTTCCAAACGCCAATTTGCGTCCGCGAGAGCCTTCGAAACGAAGGCGATACTTTTCTCCACGTTTTCGGTTACCTCGACTTGCTGTGATTTTTTTTGCTCGGCACACTCGATTTCCGCTGCCCTGACGCTGCGCTTCAGTCGATGAAGTGTTTCTCGCGTCGCGTACTTGTCGCACAGAAATCCCGTCTCCGAGAAGCCGACGCCTTTGCACTTTTCCGTGTACTCTTCCTCACCGCCGTCGGAACTGCTGTCCGTCTCGACGAAATCCTCGTAGCGGAGAAAAAGCATCGAGAAAATATTCTCGATCACTTCCAATCTTAGATCGAGAGGAAACAGGGAACCCAATAATTTCTCCATATCGTTGAAACTTTCGGCTACCTCTCGATACTTTGAATTGTAAAGATCGCAGATCATAATTGCTTTCAGTGCACTGAGCATCGCCCGATAAGCTTGAAATGTGTTCCTCATGTCGTGACTGTCTCTGAGCAGTGCGCCGATATCTTCGTAATTTTTTTCATGGATATTCGTAGTCATCTTCAGTACGGCCAGTATGCTGTGATTTTGGAGCAGATTGAAGGCTTGCTTTATTGTGAAGTTCGGGTAAGTCACGTTTGATGTTGCGGCATTGGAGAGCACGGGATACTGTTTGCTCTTCAAGATCCAGTCCAATACATCCAAATGGTTTTCCAACGTTTGCCTCAACCTCTGGAGTGTCGGATCTTTCGACGTTGTTTCGCATTTCTTCAGTACGAATCGCAGGGCAGTACATACGGACGTGTTCTTCGGGTATGACTCAGCGATCGGAAAGACTTGCACGTTCGGACAATCTTTCAACAGTTTGAAAAGCAACGGTAGCCAGAAGTCCTTGAGAACTGGACTGTTGAAAATTTTCTCGACCTCGTTGTATCGTTCGTTAATCAGCAGCATGTAGCAGATGTCCTGAAATATGCAAATTAATACTTGTTTTTTCTGACACAAATGATCAATTTTCATTCGACCTCCACCCACCCCTTAAACTTACGAATATATCCGTCAACCAATGCGACTGCCTTCTCAAGGTCCTCTCGAATATTTCGTTGGCATTGATAACCGTCTCAGATTTTTCATGGAAATCGAACAGGATCCTACAAACTTTGTCGGCATTGTCCAAACTGTCGGCCGGATGGCATCTCGCGTAAGTTTCATCGAGAAATTCGTGCCAAGCTTTGAAGAATTTCGAATTTTTTCTCGAATAAAGCGCAAGCTCCACGTCGTCGGAATTGCACGATTTCAGCAAGGCAGGAAACAGCCAGGCTAGCAGTTCTTCCTCTTTCGTGTCGGTTAGATCGAGTTTTGACAAAATCGACAACAGCACACCCAAACGTTCTTTGTCGAGTAGACAAGAATTCTTTTGGTAACTCGAGGATATCCGATTTTCATCGGTTTCTGTGATTTCGTTGCACGATGGCGATTCGAGCAATTTCCTTATACTACTGAAGTAAACGTCTTGCAATGCCGAATCCGTTTGAGCAAAACGAGTCGGCAGCCAGATACACAGCAATCCGTCTATTATCCAGTGAACCAGAATTGGGTTATCCAGCAGATTCGATTTCAAGCATTGCAAACTTTCCTCAGACAGCCGGTAAATAGGAACATCGTTGTTTTGTTGAGCACCTCTAACAGCCTCGAACAGCCTCTGCAATTCCTGTCAAGAATAAATAATTAAAAGTTTTAAGATAAATAACCAAAAATGATAACTTCATATTTCTTTAAGAATAGACATCTTCTACATAAAAATATCATTACTGGACCTTTGAAGCAAAAAAAAAAGAGTGCAAAAAATTAAACATCCTCAAAAAGTCTTATGGTTGTATTAAGAATAATTGAGCTTATACGGAGAAGTATTTATTTTTGTTTTTTACCTCCTTAACATTATTTGGTATACGAGTATTCAGGAGCTTCAGCGTAGTGTTGAATTCTTCGTGTACAAGATTCCTTTTGGCCTCCTCATTGTATTCTACCTGCGACAGGAACTTGTACGCAATCCAGCGATGTTCATGTAAACCCTGTTCGGCACTGAAAATGTCCAAACATAGTTTCGTTCAACTCGAATTCACGGTCGAACATTCGCATGTAGAAAATTGCGGTTTAGCAAGTAAATTATTTTCTAACGTTGACGAAAGTATTGAAAAATTAATTGAGAACGATCTCGGGAAATACGATGAGAATATAGTGATTCACGACACATATCATTCGAATGTTTTGTTGTCTCCGCTTACCACGATCCGATTAAATTTTTCAAATATTTCGCGTCCCGATGACTCCTGCATTGTTCTGTCTCAGTTTGATAAACAATCATCGACGTGTACCATAATCTCGAAACAATACAATTTTCGAGTTCCAACATATACGTTTGTTTTGACATTTTCGTCTAGCACTGTAATCGCACATGACCCTCTCGCGAATATCGGTCTCAGGGCCGTGTTCAGAAATCGTACTCGGGTAACAAGCTTCTCTCTCTGACACTAGCACGAGCGCAGTTCTCTCTCATTCTATGTTATCCAAAGTAAGTTTCTGAACGGGCCTCGAGTCAGCTGAAGTCCAAAGTGTGGCAGCCCCGGCAGCCCTGAGCCTATGACTCCTCTGCCGGCCGCAGGGGCGCGACGGGTGTGGAGTCGGCATACGAGCAACGCAATCTTGCCGACACCTGGCACTGGAAACATAATCGAGGTTGACCGCGTCGCTACGGGCTAGGCGTGGCGCTGCATCCTTGCCTTTGCGCGTAGTTCCCTGAATTCAAGATTTGAAATCAAGGGACGCGGTAGCGTCTCGACGCCAAGTACTTAAAAAAAAAAATTTTAAGCGAGCGAAGGACGCTACCAAGTAGTTATACTCCAAAATACCGGAAGTATTTCTTTGCTCTACGTTATCTCACAAATAAATCTTCGGATCGAAATGATAATAAGATTTTTACTATAGAATGTCTATCCAAGCTTTCCAGTTCGCTTAATACCGAAAACATTCGTTCGGTGGATTCTCGTGTACGATGATCGCGATCAGCAATCGATCCAAAAATTTTCGATTGTGCGTGAGTTAACGTGATAATTTTCGGACGGCTCGATCTCGGCAACAAAGCATCGGATCGAATTTTCAAGGACACTTTTATGATATAATTCGGACCCAAGCTTTCCAATGGGCCTAATTACGATCATAATCGTCCAGCGGTTCCCTAGATATGATGAGGTGAACCTGAAACACGGGTGTGAGGTAATACGTGCTATACGCAAAAATTCTTCGGATTCTTCGGAAATCTTCACGATGGACCTGGGGAGTATTTTTATATCAAATATAAACTGATTGACACTAAGTTTAGTCAATATTGTTATTGCAGCAATGGAATCATTTTTTGGTAAAAAAAATGTTTACCGAATATTGTTTAAACGATGTTTAAAGAATGCATTATAAAATATGAACCGATTGACACCATACTAGGTCACTATTAATATTTAGGTAAAGGAACAATCAAGTACTTTGAAAAAAAATATTTTTTTAAGCGAAACTCTATCACATTTACAGGGTTTCAAAAATAGGTGAAATCAAACACAAAGTGGTAGGCCAAGTCCTTAAAATGGGTTTTCTCGTTCAGAAAATATATTTATCAAAACAATCTCTTTAAAAAAAATAATAAAAAAAGTAAATGATATTCTAAAAATAAAAAAACCTGCCAAAACAGACGTTTATTAAAACGTTAAACATTAACGTTAAAACATTCGTTCGTTTAACGTTAAAACATTAACGTTAAAACAGTAACGTTAAAACATTCTCTTAACAAAAAAATTCTTCCAAAAAGACGTTCACCAAAGTAATAAAAAAAAAAAAATATCGAAAAGAAATTAAATGAAATCAGCCAAGTAGTAGTAGAACATATAAAAAAATTCTTCAAAGAATATGTTTATCAAAACAATCTAAAAAAGAAAAATACAAGATGCAAAAAATCTTGACAAAAAAAAACTTGGCGTGCCAGTTTTTTTTACAATTACAGTTACTGCAATTATTGCAGTTACTTCGCCTCTCCCTTGATTATTTGAATGAACCATGTACGACAGCTTTTGGAAAAAAAACTGGCACGCCAAGTTTTTTTTGTCAAGATTTTTTGCATCTTGTATTTTTCTTTTTTAGATTGTTTTGATAAACATATTCTTTGAAGAATTTTTTTATATGTACTACTACTTGGCTGATTTCATTTAATTTCTTTTCGATATTTTTTTTTTTATTACTTTGATGAACGTCTTTTTGGAAGAATTTTTTTGTTAAGAGAATGTTTTAATAAACGTCTGTTTTGGCAGTTAATGATACACGAGACCTACAATAAAACATACTCAATTATTTCCCGACGCCTCGGATTTCGCGTACAAAATGAAATTTGTATGAGTTATCATTAAAACTCTTTTTGTTAAACCTTTATTAAACCTCGTGAGTTTTAATAAATCCTCACACGACAGCAGCGCAACGAGCGCCCCCTAGGAATGATAGCTAGAAACTTCCCGCGTCTCTTGATACCCTACCATAAAAACGTTAATTGACCGTGTACACCGAGTCCTCCGTCGGTCGGATCTTAGCACCCAAGAATAAACATTCGAGCATCGTCTGCGGTGGCGTTTGTCACGTCAGCCGAATCTCATGAAGGTTGTGCTTCGATAACTGAGCCTTCTCGTCAGCTTGAGAATCCTGCGCAACGGTCTCTCGCGGGTGGTGCCACTCGGAGGAAAACACGAGGACTCGCCGAAGGGATCCTCGAGAAAGCTCCGCAGATCCTTGAGATCTGGTCGTCGAATTCCTCGATAATTGAGTCGCGCTTCGGCTCCGTCACTCGGATCAACGATTTTCTTTATTCTATATATAATTTTTATACTAAAAATTTACCTATCTTTAAATCTGCATCCGTATGCGCGCGCTTCCGTTTTTGTCGCACAGTCCTGCGTGGCTCGGGAAAATCCATCACCTGAAATGAATCGTACGGCTGGCCACGATGTCTTGTCAGATGACTTAACATGTCAACGGACTACCACTGCCGCGCTCACGTCCTTTGGATAACGTTGCAGGTATCGTTGCAGGTTTCGTTATGCCGAAATTAAATACCGCGGTTTTGGTAATAAAAACTGTAATGATTTCTTTTTTTCAAGCGTCTTGTCTCCGTATGACCATAAGGAAATTCATGCACGATATTGAATTTTTATGCTCATTCGAACAGGATTTGTTTTCGACGAAATGGATTCAGTGCCCCTAAAAAAAATTGTATTTTTCGATACCGACCGAGTCCGGGTCGAGCGGGGAAGAGGATGTTCCTTCACTTCGCCCTAAGACCATATGAAACACCCCCTCTTCATCCATCCTGGCCTCAGTCAGTATCAAAAACTGTAATCAACTTTTCTCACAGGTTCTCGCCTGTACGGTCGAAGCAAAAGTCTCAACGAAAGCGCATATCATCGCGGTTTTGGATGTGACTTTTCTTTTGATCGTGAATCCCAGAATCCGTGAGAAAAGTTGATAACAGTTTTCATTACCGACCGTGGTATTGCACATGCTCTTGAAATCTTCTATCGATTGATAACCAGGAACACCTTCAATTCTGACAATTTCGAGCAGTTGCTGGTGTTCGCGAATCCCGATCCTCGTGCCGCAATGGCATTCGCGCATTTCACTCCTTACGTGTCCGAGTTCGAGTACTCGTCGCATTTTCATCCCTCGAAAAATCCCCACTGCCCGACTTCCGGTTGGGCCGATAATTCAGAGCGTGATTTCGGCTCTCGAAGGTATCGACGATCACCCGAGGAGGGCTCACCGGTCGGTCAAGAACCTTCCATCGAAGTTCGAGCGGTTCTCGTTCGCTGCCCGAAAACCTCGGAAGAAACGTAAGTCGAGCAGATTCTAATTCCCCTAATAATTAATAATCTCTTCATATGCAATTCTTAGTGAAATTTCCCCCATTTAATTCGAAACTAAACAAAATTATCTCATTTACGAAATTAGTGACGATTTACCGATCAATCGGAGCGTCTACAACATAACGGCCGGAAGGAGTCAGGATATCCTCGATTTTCATGGTTTCGACAGGGACGAGCCGGCCCATCACTCAGAAGTCCGCGACTGTCGGCGGAAGCTCATCGTCACCATGAAATTTAATAACATCGGCAGGGTATCGAAGAATTTAATATATTCCCCGGTACATTAAAGTTCCTTGACATTATGTGAAAACTATCACGTCGGTGATTCCGGTGAGATTTTTCATTCAAAAGCTGATTACAGTTTTTGTTACACAACGCGATATTTCACATGCTGTTAAGGGTTATCGACGACAGGTAACAACAGCTCGAAAGAACTATATGCAATTTGAATATACCAGACCAAGACTCAGGAAGAATTCGTCGTCATTGACCACGTGCTGGATCCGATAACGATGCACAAGGCTCGTCTTCTGAATCCGTTCGTAGTAAAAGTTCGACAGGAACCTGTTTTACAACTCTATGGTCTCAAATTTCGAGGGGTGAGTGAACAAGGGACAATTCGGCGAAGCTTTGCCGGAAAATTGTTGCAGTCGGTCGTCGGGAAGCGAGCTTGAGTCGGTCGAAAAGTCCCTCCGGTAGGACAGTAAAAAAAAATTCGTCCGCAAAGCCAAAGCTAACTTACTGACGGTCGGACCGGAAAATGTTATCTGCTATCGATAAGTTCTCGGTCTCCCAATTTGTCTATTCCATTGAATTCGAAATATTCAAACAAAACACTCTTATCTGAAGATCCCACGAAGCTTTTATCCTTTAGCGATAAGGTCGGAAATGAAGAACTCGTGTTGTCACGTTTTCCAAAACAGGTGGTCAATGCAGAGGCCAGGGAAGAAGTGATAAACAAGAAACTGTCGAATTACACGGGATGCGACGATGCATCGGATAATCCTACCTGCGGTCAAATGATATTTGAAGGAAAACCGATACCATACAGTCAAGTGAGTTATATTGTTAACTATTATTAACAATAGTTATTAATACTGAAAAATTCTTTAAAGCGTGCATTGCCGATATTCACCTAATTTGCCCCATCTTCAGCCTCGTGGGTCAATAGCTGTACAATATTTTTTTCTTCTAATCACCTCGAAGGTTTAAATTCAACTTGTGTACTTAGGGTTTTTGTTGTTCCTGCGATCCGGATTTGAACGTCCAGCGACAAGCATCGCTTCTGAACGAATCCGTAGTTCCCTCGTTTCCAAGCTTTTTCTCGAAAAGTCGGGAAAGACCTATAAGACCGTTCAAGAGTCCTCGCAGTGTGAGCACGGATATTAGCGATACTTTTGCCGATTCCAACGAAACCGGAGATATCGCGTATTTTAACGAACCGGAGAAGGAATATGTGCCTCGGTTTGGCCGCGAATCCCTCGCGAACTCGAAGAGCGCGAAGATCGGTGAAAATGTTGTGCTGATCGGATACGATAATTCGACGATCGATGGTTCGCACAACGACGAGCAAGATTTGATAAAGCTGAAGCACACGAACAAGATTAAGAAGGAAAATCGGTACCGTCCGATCTGGAAGACTATTTTCGGAGAAGGGGACGATAAAAAAACGATCCCGCCGCAGGTCGTCTTCTCGCCTCCGGGGTCTTCAAGACAGAGATCAGATTCCTCTGGTAACGACGAAAAAAATCTTGAGTTTTCACCGAGCCAGAGAAAAAAAAGCTTCGTCGGAGATCGGAACGTTGAGCTATCATCCGAATCTCGATCCTCCGGCAGAGAAGTCTTCTCGAATTACCGGCCAACGACGGAACCTTACCGGTCGCCGTATCAAAACCAAAGAAGCGTTAATCTCGCGGCCGAGTTGACGAAGCTGGAGGAAGATTATAAAAATTTACGGTTGTCGAGTATGATGAGAGCCGTGGAACGAAATAACGAGGTGAGAGACAAGATCCCTGTGTACAAATCGGTAGGAAATAATTCCGCTCAAAGATCGTTCGATCTTTACGATGACGGGAGAAAATTGATTGGACAGCCTGCGAGGGCGTCCAATCAATACGGGTCGAGGATCGGTAACGATTATCGGCAGGGACATAGTTCGACCTTGGGAAGAGAAATGCATTCGCTCGAGGATGGCTTTCACGGGCGTGGAGCCACCCTGAGCATCGACGTCCAGTTCGCCATCAGACCCAAGGAAAAATCAACCATTCCATCATCGAATTCTACCGCCCCCTTCTCCGATACCTGCTCCAAGAGAACCTCTCATCTGGTAACGACGACGTTTCCGTCCTCAGCGGAAACTCAGACTCCGGCAGTTTTGAGGCAAAAACTAGTCAGCGACCGAGTGTATCCTTCCGGCGTAAGAGCGAATGTTTCCCCAGAGGATTCTTACCTGACGGAAGCCACCGCAAGACTGAGCCAACAATTGGATGGCTACGTGGCCGATCTACTAGCCGATGCCGTGATGTTGAACAACGACGAAAACCCATCCAGCAACGACACCGAGACAACCCTCGAAGAAATTTACAGAGAAACGAGCTTCGTAAATTCAATTACCGAAAGTAGCGTTCCCTTCGAAGGGACTGCGAAATATTTACACGGCACGGAGTACCCTGGAACTAATATTGATAACCCTTCCGACCGAGCGGAAAGTCCCACCGACTCGTCCCCGAGTTTTTCGAGCGGAAATATTTCCAGGGAGGACGCAATCCTGCTGAGTGGCTCATTGAAAAATCAGTTAGCGAATTGGCTGCCGCACGAGGAACGGAATACCTCAGCGCTGAAAAGTGCTACGAGTAAGTTGAAGGAGCAGCACAACGTCGATCTTACGACCGCGCCAGAGGAAACTGACAATCCTGCTGAGGGATACGTCCGATATGAAGATCGATCGACGACCGCCGTCGCTGATCGAAGACCGGTCCAAGTTTACTTGGGCACCGACGAGGAGTACGATTCATCCGCGGTCAGTGATGATGAAAAAGCAGCCGAAAACCCGAGACAACGGAAGGAAAAAGCTCTGCCCAACATATTCCTCGATTACCCGGGGCCCGAGGCGATGATCGATCTCGCGCCGAAGGAAATATCGAGACATCGGAACGCTCCGAGATCGTACCGATCGATCGCCGACGACGACGCCCTCTTCGTCAAAGACAACGATCGGCAGCGAAGCATCGATAAGCGGATCGACGACGAGTTCGAAGAGATATCGGACGCTCTTAAGGAAGCTGCCGATGGTCCGAAGATCGTGCGCGAGAAGCCCAAAAGCGAATCGACTTTCGAGCAAGACGATTCGGTGGTGCGAAAGTTCGCTACGATGTTCGGTAAGAACATCGATGCTCAAACAGAACTGTTGAAACACACCGAACCATTTCTCGAGCCGGTATCCGACGTCATGTTGACCACGGGACATCGAATAGTCGTCGATCGGTTCAAGATCGTCAACGATTTTCAAGAGATACCGGCTGCTCGTACAAAACTACCGCGAGAAACTGCATGGACCGATTCGGTGAAAAATCTGCCCTCGAGAATGCGCGACCGGAAGCAAGGGTTTCCAGCGACCTCGCCTCCGGAATCGGCGTCGATGATCGGAAATGAAACTATCACTCGATCGGTATCCGAAATACTTGAAACTACGAACTACCGAATAATGGTGGATCGACTCGAGCTTGTCGAAGACTTCAACGCGGTAGTGGGTAGAAGACCGGCTCAAAAGAGAACACCGCAACTGAGCTCAACGGAAGTCTCCTCGACCTCGATCTCGACAGCAAAATCCGACGTCGTTGCGGCAGTCAGTACAGACATTTCCCATCGAAATGCTCTGTCGCCAGTTTTGACGATCGAAAAATTGAAGAAGGAATTGCGGAAGGAAGTGGAGCGTTATTCCTCGATATCGCCAGCTGGAAGCACCCTCAGAAAACTTCGAAAGCACCCGCTACCGTACAACGAAGTTCGCGAAGTCAATACGGAATTGACACCGGCGGAGAAAGTCGAGGATTCGATAACGGATGAGGAAACCCTTCCGCCGGAAGAGGAAACTAAACATACCACCGACGCTCTATCGAAAACTACACATTTTCCAAATACCGTTCGAAGTCCCATGATCACGTCTATAGAGCGGAGTACAATTGACGAGGACCCTTTTACTCGACTCGGAATCGAAAGATTCGACGCGAGATTCGTCAACACCGGTCACGCCTTGCCGCTGAAGAGAGCCGACGAATTATTGGTACTTCTGGAAGAAGCCTCGCAATCTTCTTCCCAGCGAACTTGCCGTCGGGGCGATAAGAGGTTCCACAAGAAGAGGCGTCATCGGCATCGCGATCGACGGTACAATCGTCACAAAAAGGTGTCGATCAAATCGAAGCGGAACATCGGAGAACCGACGACGGTTCGATACATCGTGAGAGGAGGAAGCGAGAACGAGGATGACGAGCATCCTTGGTACGAGGCGACCACCAAGTCTGAAGTAACGAGATCGAAGGATCGCAGCGACGACGCAACGATGACGCCGGTTGCAAGAACGACCCAACAAAATCGTAAACGGAGATCCGAACTCGAAACGCCGGCAGAATCGCGAGACCCTGGCAAGAACGATCGGCGAGCGACCGAATCCCCGAACGACCCGAAACTAAGATTCACCGCTGGGAAGTTTTACGTATCGATCACGAGAATCCCTGAAAATGAGAACCGCGCAAGCGCTGCGGGTTTGAGGATCGAGGAGATCCCAAAGATCACCATGGAAGAATCCAATTTGGGCTCGGATTCCGACGAAGCGATGCTCTCGTCGATAAAGTGGCCGGACAACTCGAGCGAGGTCGACGAGATGCCGATTTTTCGCGATACCAAGCATCTCAGTCTGGATAATGGATCGGACGGCACAGAAGCTGGGGAGAAAGTAGGAGAGACGATCGGAAGATCCAAGAGAAATTTGCAAACCTATTCGGCAAGGAATTTGCTCAAGAACGAGCGCCCCGTCGGCAGCCGTACGGGCGGTGAGGTCGTCGGTAGAAACAATAAAAGAAACTATCCGATGGATTCTTTTGAGACCGAGCCGGAAGCTCAAATTTTTTACGACTACGAAGATAGCGAAGCTGAAAGTGCCGCCGATAGGGGAAACGACGAAAACAGCCGGAGTCCCGGCAGTGTCGTTCGCAACGAGGTCAATCCGGTGAGCGATAAAAAATATCTTCGTGGCGTCGACGAGAACAGTGACGAGTCGAGTGTAAAATCATCGGAGATAATGCGGAGGGGTCCAGATCGTCGGTTGATCGTCGAACGGAGAGGTTCGCAGTCGCTAAATCATCGTCTCGATGGCCGATCGGAACGAGAAAGAGAAGAAGAAAGAGTATCGAATAATGCGGAACTCTTTCCCGAAGACATTGTGACGGAATCTTCCGCTTCGTTAGACGCCGAGGAACGCGGACCGGGCCATTGCTCGGGTAATCAATTTGGTATAGAACCGTCGGACGGTTGGAAAGAAAAGATGGAACTGTTGAAGCTGAAGAAACACGCGGACGTTCTGAAGGAATACTTGAATTGGCGCCAGGACGTCGCACCGCCGGAGTCACACGGGATGCCCGGATACACGACGATGATAAGCCCGACAAACCCGAAAGAAGAACAGACGAGCGATTTCTTCACGACCGATACTGTTCAGGCGTTGGATGACGTAAGTGCGGTGTCTAGCACGCTATCGACAGATTCCACTGTGGCCGACGCGTTCACAAGCACGCTGGAACAGCGTACAGACGTTACCGATTTTACGACCGCGTATGACGATCGTTATGCTGCGAATGGAACGACGATCTCTGGCTCCGTCGAAACATCGTTAGTTCCTGGAGCTGATAATCGCTCGTCAAGCTATTTGGGTGATTCATCGACTACGACGATTAAGGCACAAACGTCCACGGGTTGTCCGGTCAACAAGACCGCGGAGAACTTTCGGCACGACGATGAAACTTCTACCGGAAGGATCTTGCCTCCATGTGGGTACCAAAATGGCGGTACCGCTACCTGCCTCACGAAACATGAAAATGCAACTCGATCATCGACTTTGAACACTCCGCCCGACGTGACCCGAGGTCATCAGGCACACTTGTCCGATATCGACCGAGATCTGATAATTATCTCGGTCATTGAGAAAAATCGACTGAAAAACAAAACCCGATTTCATTCACCGAAACAAGATGGAAGGTCCAAGGTTCACAAAACTACTGACAATGTGGGATCCGCTCCGATTTTTCAGCAGCATCGCCGTCGCCATAAATCTAAGAACAGCAAGATACCAGTTCATAAAATCAAAAAGATTCGATCCAATCGTCGAGCAGGGAGACAACTGATGGCTCTCGAAGATCCCGATGAGAGGAACAACTCCGAAGAGTATGATCCGATGCTCGAAGACGAAGATGGAAATCGGCACTCAGATCCGTCCAGCGAGAAGCATATTTCGAACGGTGACGAAGGCGGCAGCGAAGAGTGGAGCCAAAAATGGAATGAGATAATCGAAAAGATAATCCACGAGAATTCGTCGAATCCCTGGAAGTCAGCAAACTCGAGCGGGTTGTCCGTGAAGGAAGTGCCAGGCGAGAGCCGATCGGCGTTGCAACAACTGCACGTAAAAAACGCCGACAAATACATCAGGCAAATAGCGAAAAATATCGTTCACAACACAAACATACACGAACGGAAGCACAAGAAAGATCGCACCGCGACGCGTCGCGAGGCATCGCGAAGAAAACTACAAAGTTATCCGATAGCCCGAAGAAAAATCGTCAGAAAGGCGGATAACGTCGAAGACTTCGGGAACTACGAAGACAAGCGTTCCGCTCCGAGGGGCGGATCGATGATCGATGATTCATGCATCGCTCGGGGGGATTCCCCGAATCGGCACGCGCATCCTGCACCTCGTAGCGCTATTGTGAGTTCCTCCAAGGAAACATCCGAACAGGAAAAATCTGGCAGGGACTTTGCAATTTCACTGAGCGGTAAGATTCACGTCGAAGGTGGAACGAACGGTCAGCCAATGTCGATTAGCTTCGACACCGCTCCGGAGATCCCGACCGGGAACGAGAGTGCGCATGCGTATCAAAATGGAACTTCGGCGATCGAGAATGGCACGAAGACCGATGGCGAAACTGCACCGAGCACCAACTTCCTGTCGAGTCTATTCAATATCGCTTCGGTCCCCAAGGACTCACCTCATCCTCCGCAGGAGGAGAACACAAACTCCAGCGCTGACGCGCCGATTCGTCAATCAGTGCGGTACTCGCGGGAGAACAGTCGTCAAAAGTTTCCAAGCTTATCGAGAAAATATCCGAAGGTCAGGAAGTCCAGAGCCGTGGACGAAGAGGCTCTCGAAAGATTGGCCAGGCATCGAGACGACAGATCATACGATCTCGATCACTCCCGAGAGTTGGAGGACATTGACAAGGGGGACGAACTAGAAGATTATCCGGAATCCTCAAACGATGATAATTATTCTGATCTCGCTGATTACGATGGCAAGCCGTTTGTATCTGCCGAAAGAAGATCCCTGAACTCTCGAGACGCTTGTCCTGAGATGAACGGGTCTCCAGCTCCGGAGCATCGCAGCCTTAACCGGCCGGAGGTCAAAGTGATAAAGATAATTCCTCTGAACGCGCCGACGTCTCATTCCTCGTTATCGTCAATGTTTTCGAAGCACGAAGACGCAAAAGGGAGTAGAATGACTGCTTCTCAGTTGCCGAAGACGGAAGACGATACCGTGCCTGGAACTACAGTGAAACCGAGCAAAATTAAACCAGCCGAGCTGCCGGGGCGTGGAACCGAGGACGAGGACGCGTCGAATCTTATGCTAGACACCATGGAGGAAAACGATTTTCCTTCAAAGTCTTCGGGATCTTGTTCCTCCGATAGAAATGGAGATGAGCCGGTCGCCCGGAACGAATCACCTATCGACGGTCGAATTCCTACCAGCACTCCGGTCAGCCTGAGGGTCATCGGTCTCATCGGCATGAGGCAGCCGTCGAGTGACTCGACCGGCAATGCGACCGTCAACGCTGACCCCAACTACGCGATCATACCACTGGTCCACGTGAAGATCGAGCAACAATCCAAGAACGGAGAAGACTCTGCATCCGGACCCATGGAGGACGGTGGTCCAGGCATCGAAACTGCGAATCCATCGGAGGATCTCCATGGCGAGCAGTCACCGTGCTCGAAATCCCATATGCAGGGTGAAGACGATACCCGCGGACCGGAAGTCGCTACGATGAGCATGGATAATGACGAAGAATTGAGGGAACCCATTGGATCGTGTCCGGAATCCAATCGGAAGGACATTGAAACTCTCAAGGATTACTCGAACGACAGTAAACTTGATCGGACCCAGCAACCGGAAGCGGTAAGCCCGTTCGTGGGAAATCGAGAAACGACGCCGAAGACGAGACTGGAAAACGCGCCGGGTGGATTGGATTTAAGGAAGAAAATCCGGCTGAAGAACATGCTGGCGATAATGCGATTCATGAAGAAGATAAAAGAGATAATGAACGGAGAAGAGGCCTCGGAGCTTTCGGGTCGCGACGACAAGGATATCGTGATAAAACTGGACAGAGTAATCGTCCTGCCGAACAATCGGTCCTATGAAAGGCGAACAAAAATCGAGGAACCGGAAGAGTCTACCGATCGCGTAGTGATGATGGGCGAGGGTGTCAGACACAAACCCTCGGCGAATGGAATATATTTCGAGAAAAACTTTAATCTTTCGGAAAGCAAAGGATCCAACGAGGCTGCGAGTCCTCAAGAAATCAGCGCTGGTTTTAACGAAACCGAGTCGGGAAATGGGTCTTCCGGTGCCAATTGGAAAACATCCGAGAGAGATCGGGACAAGAGCTTTCTGTTCTACGGCGGAAGTGACAAACTCGAGGGTCTCAATCAGTCCGTTGTGAAAGATTCGAAAGATCGGGAATTCTCGCCGATCGATCGAGTAAACGAAAATCCAGACCGTCCGAACGAAGAAGAGGGGTCCGAGGAAACTCACAGGCACAAGATTCGACTCATCGAGATGCTAAAAAATTCTCGGAAGGTCGTTGATTCGAATAAAAACGAAGACAATTTTTCGCCGGGGTCGGATGCCGATTCGTCGCATCCTTCGGCTGATCCCAACGACTCCGAGTCCAAAGACGGAGCTGCCATGCGAAATTTCGAGAGAAAATTTGACGATCGTCTACGAAGTCTGAAAAATCGGGAACTCGAAGTAAACGGTCGAGGGGACGGAGTCAACAATTTTTCTTTGATTCCAAAAACTAAACGTCACCGATCACCGATGCGTTTACGGTCCAATCGGATGAGATACGATCTTCGCAAGGAGCGAGACGCGAAGAGTCAAATTTATCGAAGAAGGTCGCTGCCAACTGGTCGAGAAGTGTCCCGTTTCGGTGGTAGAAAGTTCGGTAGATATGCAGCGGCTAAGGGCGGTCTGAAGGAAAAACGAGCGAAGAAGAAGAAAAAGAAGAAGAGGAGACGGAAGAAAAAGAAGAAGAAGAGGAAGAAGGGAAAGAGTCACAGACAGGCGGCGGTCAAAGGGAAAGCTTGGTGGCCGTTCGGACGACAATTAATGAGCGCATCGGAGGAAAGACAAATTATTTCAGACTCGAACTTCGATCGGAGCCAACTCGAACGAATCAAGACTAAAAGACACCGGAACCGTCGGGTTTCCTTGCCGTTCGCGGCTCGAGGAGGGCGCAGAGTACATCGTGCCAAGTATTCGCACGAGAAAAATAAGAAAAAACGACGGAAGCATAAAAAGGGAAAGAGAAGGAAGAAGAAAAAAAAGACGAAAGGAAGAAAGAACGAGAAGAAATCTGGTTCGAGAAGCAAAAGGCAGATCAGACCCGGCGGAACTCAGGTGCGAGGCGGACAGGACTGCATGGATCGTCGCCATCCTCCCGATGTCAATCCTGCCAAGTATCTCGAGTCTGCTCATTGCCTGCGATTCAGCGACATGTGGCAAGATATCAGACATTTTTTCATTCTTTTCAATCTGTTAACTCTGTCGAACGAAATTTTTCACGAATCGCAGGTACTCGGTGTACGAATTGGAAAGCCCGATAACGGAGCACACGGTGTATCTCCAACTTTTCGAGAAGCATAGTCTCGAGGACGGTACGACCCATTGGGACGATCTCACCCAGGGTACGATGGTGAGAATGGGTACTTTCACGAGGCATCAGAGGGACAGCAAGCCGACGATAGTATTCACGTACAGCGGTGCGAAAACAGAGAGTCAGAAGAGGGCTCTGAATTTGGATCCTGCGAAGCAAAGGCTTTTGGTACCTTCGCCAGTACCGCCAAAAACATCTTCCCAGCATCGCGAAGTCAAGAGTACGATACTTTTCGCCTTTTGAAAAAAAATATATATATATAAAAACTCTCGCTCAGTGATTTAAAAAATCAATGGTGAGCGTTACTTTAACGAAAATAAAAAACCGTGCCAATAGGTGGCTTGGGAGAGTATCTGGTAGTGCAAGCTAACACGATAAGCAAAGACGGCAACGATTGCGACAAGGCTGGCGTAGGGTTTGCGGCATTCTCGAAGCAAGAGGATCGTTGCGGCAGAGCCAAGGGTAGCTGTTTGAGAAACCAGCCTCTCGCTTACTGGAGACACGATACGGTAAACTTCGTTAGCCGTAAATGTCGGATGGAGCTATCGATATACATAGTAAATGGGCGGGCAGAGTAACGCTCCGTCAGAGGCACGCGCTATAAATGTATATTGAATAGAGAATATCGACTCCGCCGATAGGAAGCACGAGAGTCTGGAAGACGGGGCTGCTACTTCTTGAGCAACTTTGCCAGCGTTCCGACGAATCCCATCAAGTACAACGTGAGCGGAAGCGGAAGTCGTGAGTATCTGGGCCTCGAGTACCACTCGGCTCACGTGTCAGCGATCGATATCGAAGTTCGAACCGACTACAATGCTATCGTCAGAGTTGGGTGAGTTGTTGCGCTGCACATGACTGGACGCACATAGCATATATTGACGGGGATATGCGGGGTAATGCCGGTCATGTTTAATACGGTAGACGTGAAACTGCATTATCCCTCCATGTGGCAAAAAATTTAAGCGACAAAGTTTTCTTCGAAAAATCGGAAGAAAAAAAAATGATCATACATAAACAATTGCCCGAACATTGAAAAAGATGGTCGAACTACGCGATAAAAAAGATTTGTACATTGAATAAATATTTCTTGTCCACAAATGTCCACAATATTTTTTCTTGACAATGTTGCAATTTTTTTTCTATCAACGAACCATAAAATTGAATAGAAACTGAGTAAAATTAACAATTAAAAAAATAGTACAATTAATAACTTTTAAAAATGGTTAAATTAATGCTTTAAAAAATGTACGTCTGTGGACGAGAAACGTTTGTTCAATGTAGAAAGTCTTTTTTACCATGCAGCGGCGAAAGAATTGACGAAAGGTTATTTTTGATACTGGAAGATGAGCTCTTCGTACGATGATCCGCATTTCCCAATTTTCCTCGAATTTACAGCGCATACAGAGTACGGTATTGTAGCTTGGTATATACTGCGGAGCTTGCTTGTCTCCCGAGAACCCAGGGATAAACTCGACAAAGTATTCCATTCTGTCTTCTCCAATCCCGTCAACTCCTTCAGTTCTCATACCCCGTGCTCTGTGTAGAGCTAGCTCGCCAAGTTTTCCCTAGAAGCGAGCGGAATATAGTTCGCTCTAGCACACACTCGATTTCGCAGATCTTCCGGTCGAGTGACCGAGGTATACGTAGACAGTACCGCGCTCGAGCACACTGTGGTTACTGTGGTGATAAGCAACATGGGTCTTACTTCGTCGCCGTACCAGCCGAGAATCACCGATTGTCCAACGGGACTTCCGGTTTCCTGGACCAGGGCCAAAGGAATCATGCAAGTTATACCCCCCCAACACGATCAACGAGTGACGCTCGATCTTTACGGACAACTATCGATTAATGGTTTTCACTGTTCCGGTAACATTTCAATCGATAAGACATTTACTTATTTTTATAACAAAATTTCTGTTTATGATATATTTTGTAAATAATTTTGCATGTTAAAAAAGAAATTGTGTAATAGTTTTATCTGTGAAAAGAGCCAATAAGCATGAAAATTTATCGGCCAGTAGATTTTCGAGTGCGATATATGCCCGATGTCTTATGTGTCCAGTCGAGGTGGTCAATCATCGCGGTGAGTTAGTGGCGATGAGAAGGATAAGAGTTCAGAAGATGGATCGATGCTTCTGCGTCTGGCACTGTCTGTGCGCCTGCATCGGTAGCGTAAGCGGAATGGGATGTCAACCGATGTCACCGGAACACTATCACGCAGCAGGCTTTCAGGGACCGGTTCCAGTCGTAACCACCGAGACGTCGATTCTCATGAATGCCGTCAAAGACGTTCTCATGCTCAGTGCACTTCTCGTACTGCTTCTATTGCTTTTAGGTAACGTTCCGTAGTATATATGCTCTATACACACTGAAAAAAAGACAGTACATTTACCAAATACATGAGTGTTTATAAGTAAAAAAAATGCTATCGTATTGGCCGTGGATCGATTTATCGGGAGAACTTTATAATTATCTATGTTTCAAATTTACTCAAATGAAGATATTTTTTATGTTTCAGGAATTCTTAAATGGTTCGTGGGTATGTTCGTCCCGGCGGTGGGCAGATGGGGACTCGACAGCCTCCTCGAGGGTAGTAGGATAGAGAAATATCTCGAACCGGAACTCAAGTGCCGATGCGTGGTGACCGACGATGATGGGGCGCCCGTGCATCCGGACACGGGTCAACGAACTGTTAGAATTTGCAGCAGGTAAACGAAAGAAAAAACGTAAATCGTTTATCTTCGGTAAAAAAAAAATTAAATCAACGTATCCATATAAATTAAAGTATTCATTTTCGAATGACTCTACGAAATCCGCAAACCATCGAATAACTTTACATCATTAATTTTATTTATGCGCCTTACAGAAAGCTCGAGTTCGTCCTGAACTTTATATTCTTCCTGACCTATCCGATAGCGGTATGTTGTAGCTACTTCAGAAGATCATTGAACGCATCGAGACAACGTAACTGTTGTCCGGACGAATCGAAGGTACGTCATTTACAATTAAAATCCGATATGTTGGTAAATATGAAAATTCTCAAAAGGTCTAAAAATATTTTTTGCAGATGTGTCTGATAAACGAGAAAGGAAGCTGTCCGAAGATGATATGCGTGAGTACGTACGGCGACAGTAGAAACTCCAAGCTCGAGGCCGAAGACACGAGATATGTTATGAACGAGCTTAAGAAATCGCAGGAGTCATTGGAGAATCCAAAGAGAACGAAGGTAGGACTGCGTGTACGCAAACGTGAATCGTGATGGGCGGCTCAAAAAAAATCGTCACCCCGGATGGCTGTGCGAAGACGGCAATGCGCATGCGCGCGTGCGCGCGCCACTCACAAAATTGGGATATTTTGTCTGTGTGCGCGTATGTCACGCGGTCAATGAACGGAAGTGACCGCTAGGTGGTTATCGAGTAGATAATTAAGCAGACAACAACAAAAAATTAAAACAAAAAATGAATAAACAATCTCGTTATAATAAAATTACCATTAGGTGTGTGCAGCGACGATTGAAGTAAAAGCACATTTGTTTCGTATAAATAAATGTGTATGCAGACAGAATATGCCTTTTTCTTCTTCGGCTCCTAAGTTTTAGGCAAGAACAAGAAATATATAGAGAATGCCTATCATATTCTCTTCCAGAAGAAAGACGGTCATAGGAACGGTTCGGGTAAAAATTTATCGAAAAAATCGTCGCACAAAAGTAAGTAAAGGGCATTTGGGAGTTAAAGCAGGGTGCACAGTGGTAAATCGTTACTCGTGCAACGATATTTTTCGCGACAGACAGGAGCGCCTCGGACGTTAGCGCAAAGAGATTCGTTGATGATCTGCTGAAGAGGAGAACAGTCTTTCGAAATCTGACGGAACCAGTCGGTGGCCTTTTGGTACCGGCCGGTACCGCTTACTGTCTTCGCGGTTACTTCCTGAACGCCGAGGACGGTGGTTACAGATTCATAACTCCATGTCCCTTCAAGCAGGTCAGTCAGCCGTACAACGCATTCGTAGTCGATCCATGAAATGCTATAGGGGAAGCCGGGGCAAAACGGGGACATGGGGCAAAATGGGGACATGTACCCCGTTTTGCCCCGGATGGTTTTTTTTAAATATTCTTTCAAAACCAGTGCCGATACAATTTTGGTGTGAAAAACAATGGATCTATGCTTTCGGTATCGTTTTAGCAGGTTTTATTGCTTAGCGTCCCCGTTTTGCCTCGGTCTCCCCTATTGTTATAAAAATGATTTGTGCATTTAACAAACAAATTTCCTCTGCAAGCGTTCACCTTTTTCTTCTTATTGACTTTACCATTTTTTAAAATAAAAATATGTTTCGTTGGTAAAAAAATGTTATTAACAAACAAAATAATGCTTTATCTTTGTAGAAAAAAAATGTTTGGTAAATGTACGAATCTTTTTTGACACTGCAATATGTCTTATTGGGCGAGACAAGATTTAACCAAGAGCATTAAATCTTTTGACCGCAGCACTGGTTGATCGTGAACAATCAGAAGAAAGCCTCGAAGCCACCGGAAATTTATCCGAGCAACCACTTCATGCGGTCGTTCGGCACAGCTCGCGATGTCTACGAGAGCAACGAATTGTCACTGACCCCGCAGGGTATATGCGTAAACGTACAGTACCTGGAGGACAGATAGTATTTTTTTTCGCCGTCGAGTTATCTCCCCTGGGGCCTAAGTTCGAGGTTTCACGGAAGGACTTCCGGGCTGGTCATGCGCAGGCGCGCGATAAACTTGAACGCGAGGAAAAAAAAAGAAACAACTTCCAGCACTTTGCACATTTCATCTCCGGTGCCATATAGTGCCAACCTACACGATAATATACATATCGCGTATCGACGGAAGTCAGTGACCTCGTAATTCCGAGAATAGAATATATATATATATATATATATATTTTTTTTTTCATATATCTGTAGCCGCATAAAAGAGGCTCGACTTTAATAGACTATTTATATTTTAAACCTCATAAATATATACATGGCCGTGAGGGAGATACATCAAATGACTTTCGATTTATCGGATATGCTCGAGATATTGTAGCTCGCTTCGTCGGGCAAACATTATTCTCTCATATTCAACGCGCCGCGAAGAACAGAACTAGAATAGTATAATAGGGAAATAGTTATCGGGGTCTGGCAGGGGGCCCCTGGGGGGGGGGGGGGGGAGAATAATCAGCCCTCCAGGGGGTGGGACAAACATGCAAACAAATTCACAACTTTCTAAAATATATAATAGAAGATATATAGTCCCATATATATAAATTTATATATGAGACACATATATGTATGCAAACATAGATATTGTGTACCATCCACTATACGCGTTGTATAGCGACGATATGACCCGAGTTGTGTATACACCTGCCGGCAGATACGTACGTGAATGAGTTACGCGAGCGTCGTTACCAGTTGGATTGTACAGCGGCAATGTGGTTATCGTACCGCGAGGCACAGAGGAGAAAGGTCCTTTCACCGGCACGCTTTATAGGTCTGGTGTCGCTGCTTGTCGATTGTGAGAGGTGTTTGTGCACGGCACGCTGACCTCGCTGCCGCTACGGAGAACCCGGCGAAACATTAATAATTCCGAGCCGAAAAAAGTCGCGGAAAATTGTTTTGTTACTGTAAAAAAATATATTATATATTGCGTATATAGAGAAACGAGGGAATTTTCGAGAAGTTTACGATGACAAAATGTTTTTTTAATGAAGAATCGGGCGCCCCAAGTGGAGCGGTCGAGTTTTCTTGCCTACGGATTACCGGGTTAAGCAGTTGTCAAAGTTCACCAAAAGTTTCGAGCTCAATCTACCAAATATTTAGGCGCTCGCGTGCCGAGATAACGAGGGCATGGCTCGCGTGCCGAGATAACGAGGGCATGGCTCGCGTCAAGGGCTCCGTTCTAATACCGTAGCGATGGAAGAAAAGCCAACGCCCTTAGACGAAAGAACGACTGTAGTCGAAGGCCTGGCTGAAGAAACAAACCGGCAGAGCACGCGTTTGCTTGGGGCACCGATCGGGCCCCTCCGGACCCTAACGGATGTTGTTGCTTCAAGAAAGAGGCTCCCTTTTCGGCTAAAGCGGTACGGGAGGGAAAAGGGAGACCCTTATAAGAAGTTAAAATAAGAAGCCTGTTGTTACCGAGGCGCTACGGTGGCATAGGCCCGAACGGTTATCCTCCGAAAAGAGTAACGCCCGAGTTAGAGGGGGCGGAAAAGTGGTGACATCGCCTCAGGTCCCAATAAAGCTCCGTCCATGCTCGTACTATTATGCAGAAGCCGACGCAAAATCCGTAGAACTTTTTTTTGTTAAACCGCAGGGGCATCCGGGACGGTAAGATATCCAAGAAGTTGTGATCCCGAGGGAGCTTCTCATTTCCGCAACCAATAACCGACTCGCCGAGGCTCTACCCTCTCCCCCCCCCCCCAGAAAGGCCCCGACGGGGGTCTAAGTCACGTTCGAATGATAAATACCGTCGAGATACAAGGAGGTGGTGTGGACCTATCGCGCACGTACCAAAGTGCACCCAGGAACATCCGTATAAACTACGCAGCCACGGACCAGCAAGCAAGCCGCGGGATATCCTATACGGTTGTGCAGCCGTATCGCGGGCGTCCCGGCTCGGCAGAAACTCCTCGCGAATGAGCGGCCACCACGAGTTCCCGAGGAACTCCGGTAGTTTAACTGGACGGCGAAACGTTGGACCGCGCGCACGTACCAGTGATACCTGCACATCCACCTACATACAACAGGAGGATCGGATGAGCCCGAGTATCCGCGAATGGAACGGCGCTATCGCGAAACCTTCGCCGTCGCGGCGAGAGAAGCACATCTGGTGTCGAACGATGGGTGGGGTACGGGTATGGGTATGGGTATGGCATGTGCGGTCTCCTCCTCCTCCTCATCCTCTTCCTCTCCCGGCGTTCGGCTTCGCATCGCTCGGGCACAATGGTGATTAAGGGAACAAAAGCTGCGTACCGTGAATATCCGCGCCGCAGCGACTGCCTACCCAACTCTCGCAACCTCCATTGTATATTGCCCTCGCTTAAACGCGGGGTTCGTTCGGCGAACGAGAATACCCCGGGTATCGTCGCGACAATGAGACTCTCGCGAGCCTCCACCGTAATGCCGCGGGCTCCACCAGGACGCAAATACTTTCACAGCCGTCGCCGCGCCGCGGATGGAAAAACACCGGGAGATCGAGGGTACACCGGCTCGTTGCGGTGTCACCGCCGCAGTCGCGTAATTTCACGGTAAAGGGTTGAGAAATTTTACCGCGGGAGTTTATCGTTGCGGGTAACTTATTTAGGAATTCGTGACGCTGGATGGATGCGTGCGAGATGCGGAGGTGAAATATCCGTTGCCACCAGCGGCATGAGGGATGATTTAATTTCGGTCGGAATTTACGATTAGCTGGAGCCGGTGTCGGCGGGTTTATGCTATTTCATTAAACGGGAGACTCGTGCAGTATTATCGCGAGCGCGGTTGACACTCGTTACGCCATGTCCGGACGGATGGCTGCGGGTTAATCGCAGATTATCATTATCCGATAACGTTTATTTTCTCACTTTTATTTATCGTTCATTCTTTTTACGGGGTTCATGAGGGCTGTTCGTTTTTTAAATTTTTCATAAATAAATAGAATTTATTTTTGTACTGTTAGGGAAATTGCAGTTTTGGGTGACTTCACGATAATAAAAAATACAGCATTTTGTCGGTAAATGAACAGCTGCAAGTTTACGGCAGAAGTGTGGATTGAGGTGATAAAAAAAAATCTTGTCTATTTATCCTACATTCCGGTTCTTTATCAGCCCGATTATCGAAGTCGGCTCGCTATCGTTCTCGCGGTCGGAGTTATGCGCCGTAACTATCTCGTGTTCTTAATTGCACCACAGTATATATGGTTTATCTATCCCGTAAGACGATAACCCGAGTACCTAATTCCGGTGGATCACTTCCTGCCCTCCATACACCGCTTGATTACCGTTATACCAAAGGGGTCGCCCGATAAAGATTCTTTTTCCTACTTTTTCCTCTCCCTCTCCTTCTCCTCTTCTTCTGTGTCTCCTCGCTCAGCGCGTCTTCCTGGTTCGGCGATATACGCTGCTTTCGGTAAAGCTTCGCTTTCACGGTAGAGTATGACGCTCGGTCGTTTCATTTTCTCATCTACCGGCGTCGCATGCGACACTATCACGCCGGAGCTTCCTTCTGCTTCTGCTACACCGTTGCTGCAGGCCAAGAGAGATCGAGTTCTTGATTAACCCCTCAAAGACCCGCCCCCCTCCCCTCGACCGTTCCTCTCTCTATCCGAGAGCTCTTCGGGCAAGCTATCTCGGAATCGTGTCGTTCGTCAGTAAGTGGATAAACTCCTTCGTTCTCGCGCCTCGAATCATTATTATTTGGTCCTCGATAATACAATGTGGGGGGGGGGGGGGGGGCGAGAGCGGGGCAAATCGGAACACTGTGGTAAACCGGACCATTTTTACCAATTTTTTGAGAAAACTTGCAAAGGCTATAACAATAACGTTATAATAATGTATAGTCTGATAAAAAAAGGTTGTTCCAAATTTTAAAAAAATCTCTTCCATTCAAAACTTTGACTGTCGGAGTACGATTTTTTTCTTGTAAACCTCCACTTCAATAAATAAAAAGAAAATTGATAAAATTGATAAATTCAAAAAAAAAAATTGATAAATTGATAAATTGATAAATTCAATTTTTTTAAATCATTCTCCATGAGATTCCTATCGCAGCTATAGCGGCTCGCAATTTCCATAAGAAATAACACCGAGTCCGGAGCCGGAGCGCGCTCAGTCGCATCGAACGATTTGAAATTACCTGGAGGCGTGGTGGACGTGGAGGAAGCCCGGATCGCGGTTCTGTCCTGAGAGGCCTCTATCGAGGGGGGAAAAAAATGTCGAGTGGGAAAACTGGTTACGGAACAGCGAGCCATTCACTCCGTCCGAGACGCATCTTTGTATTTATTGTATCCGTTCGATAAATTCATCGAGTATCGTGTAAACGAACGGGACCGTGACGCCTGTAACATTATCATCGGAATCGTCTGGTTTGAATCACACTAAAGCCATCCGAGAAAATTACCGGTAGGGCGCGGAACGACCAGAACAAAATTAATATTTGCCCGACTATTTTAAGAAAAGTTTCCGTCTGGTCTCTCTAATTCAAAGTTTGCACATAATTTACCAGACGCCGAGACGAAATTAAAGCTAAAATAAACGTCCCCGATGCGACGAAGTCGGAGTCCCTTGGATTCCTTTGAAAGACTCTTTCACCGTCTCTCGGTCTCGCGTCTGCCGTTCCCGCATTTTTTTTCTATTTATTTCGCTACTATGTGACTGTGCATCGCCGGGATGCACGCCGTCGCGCAGCTCCCGCAATTTCCGAGCTCTGAATCCGCCGTACCCCCGCACACAGTATACCTCGTTCGGTCTCGTAGTACCTTTGCGTTTTACACGATAAAAAATAAACTAAAATAAAGAAGAAAAAAAAATTATAATGAAGATAAAAAGAAGGAAGGATACGCGGCGTACGTGTGTGGAGGGGGATAAAAGCAGTCGTGCGTAGGCTGAAAAGCCGTTGGCTCCGGTCTTTTCATCCGTACAGAAATCGGGAGCTGGCACACGTGCGAGGATGATGGGGTTGTGCGGATCGTCTAAACGAGGCTTCGTATTATCGGGTCTCAAAAATCCTTTTTTTTATTTGCGAAATTGTAGAGTAAATTTGACGATAACCTGAAACAGTTTGTACTTCACAATCCATCGACCTGAGTCCTTCAGCCCTTTTATTTTTATGTTTACTAAAAAAAAATTTGTATTAAAAATATAGTACCGAAATGCAGCAACTGCATAACCGGAAGTCCCATATTCTTGGTACAAAGTCCACGCCTTCCTTAATTATCCACTGATCCGCATTAACCCTGTTCATCCAGCGCGATCAACGGGAAGCAGTATCGGGCGTTTTGCAGTTTCTGGCTGCTCGCAAAACACCCGTCCAGCCCCACCCCGAGCGAACTCCTCTTATTTCTATGGGGAGCACGGGTGACTAATACGAGCGTTGACGAGAAACAAAAAAGAACGAGAGAGGACGTAAAGAAAAAGGGACTCGAACGAGACCACACGAACTTGTACAGCTCTTGAGTCACACGCGTTGAATAGTTGCACCCGCTATCCTTATATATATTATATATATATATATATACATACACGCAGATGCATATATATACATTTTTTTACAGAAATATGCGCACGTATAAAACGCACACGTGTTACCATACACCGTGTACGTATTCCAAACCGAATCGTGCTGTTGCATGGAAGAAGCCCCAACGACTATGCTGCGGTAAGCGCCTCGACGAGACGAGTGTATGTACTCATGGATCAGTCGTACTTCTGCGCGTTAACGAGCAAGATATATACGGTGGATCGGGAACGAAGCGATTCGACGGGGGAGCTTCCGAGGAAAGACGAAAAAAAACACCGCATAACGCAGTTTGCTGTATCTGTGGCCGACCGCGGTAACGCACAGTAAGAAATAGAAATCAGTATTAAAGAATAATAAAAAAGCAAAAAGAAAAAAAAATGGATCCGTATAGAAAGGATATTATGAGATGAAATATTTATATGTATGCGGTATGCTGACTGGTGGCGAGTGCGAAATTGATATTTGTTACGGTAGTGCTACACATAATATATATATCTGCTCGTCGGGAACTCCCCGATGTTTATGAATTCCTGTATCGTACTTGTGTGTAAAACGAAGCTCTCATTTGCACTACCACGAGATCAGAAGTTGCATCGTGATTCACGGACGAGAGATCGCGGTTGCGGTGTATACATTACCCATACGCGGATACTCAATTACAAGGGTATTCACGGACACGCGGTGTGTTGCGAGGCCAATTACACGGATTCACGAACAACGCTCGGACTTGCGGGGTGCGCTTGCATACGACGCTGATATTTATTTTCATCCGAACGGAATTTTCGCAAAAATATAGTTTTACGTGTAAAAAAAGTTTGTTATTTTCCATTCGTACTAACGCGTCCGGCCTCCGGATCGTCAAATCATCTCGTTCCCCTGTCTACACTGCGAACCTGTTACCAGAGCGCGTAAGAAAACTGTCGATTTAACAACACGACGGGGTAGATTATTTCCAGCATCAACACCGGGTCAGCTGGAAAATACTCGTGAGTGTAATAAATACACAGTCGAAGAGCAGAGTCGCGTGGCGAAGACACGGATTCACGGACACAAGGGAACGTGCGCGCGCAATTGTGTTGACCACGTGGGGTCCGAGCATTCGGCTGTAGTCGGCATCTCTGGGCCTCAGTGCGAGCGCGAGAACGTCTGCGCGCAGTCTCCGTTCGGCGTCTCCCCGCCGCTCTTCAGTTTCGCGGTGGACCCCGACGCGCTCGGACCGTCTCGCGCGCAGTCTCCGTTTGGCATCTCCCCGCCGAACGACAGTTTCTCGGAGGGCCTTAACGCGCTCGGACAGTCTCGCGCGCTGAACCCAACGAATCTCTTATACTCGCAGTCGAGAGAAGCCGGGAACGACTCGTGTATAGTAAACACAACGCCGCGCTACAGTGTAGTCCCGCGTGTATTATTACACTGTGAAGAGAGGTGAGGTCCGACTCGACTGACGGCATTCTATCTCGTTCTCTTCGACTCGGAACATCGGTCTCACTCGATCGTGTTTCTCCCGTTGTCGCTCCTCCAATCAAGATTACTCTTCGGTCCCGATACGCCAATCCGATCAAAGCCCAAACCTCGTCCTTTTTTCATCTTCATATTCTTCCACTCCAATGGCCTCCGATCGTTTTTTTCCCGCGTAACCGTCGTAAGACGCGTGCACCGGGATCGCCTACGGTCTCGCAATTCGCAATTTCTCGGGAGGCTTGTCGAATATATATATATATATATATATATATATAAAATATATACTGCACCGACTAACCGTTCCCTACATCCAGGAACGCAACAGCCGAGGCAGTCGATGCTACTCGCGCTGCTCCCTTTACCGTGGCATTGATACATGCTCCATTCGGATTCACTACTAGCACTATATATGTACTGCTACAACGCTTCGCTTCACTCGTCGGCAACGCGCCGATCTACGCCGGAGCCGATCGAGATTCGACGGAACTAGACGAAGCCGAAGCCGAAGCTCGCTTTTACAGGAGCTTTTATTTCTCGGCGTAACGGTTTTTTTTCGTTTGGATTGCAGTGTCTTACTTGTGATTGAATAAGTGCGCGTTAGATTTTGCTTCGACGCTTTTGTCGGCGGTTCTTTTCTTTTATTTCGTTTTTCGCAGTTTGTTTTAACGTTTCAAAACATATCACGGATATCGTTGTTCTATCGTTATTTTGCTTTAAATCGTGTTGTAACGTTTGAACGGTAGTGGTGCACGAAATTGGCGGTTAATGACCATATCTCGGGTGCGGTACGGACGCTTGAGCCGGGCCAACGAGACAACGCTCTAGAGCCGCGAGGGGGTATCTTTATCATATACCAGCAACGTACGGGATAGTAGCTCGAGCGAACGCCTCGAGTCGGAGATAGTTCGAGCGTTCGGCATCGGACAGTCGTAGGCGCCATTCGAATTGGCAGTTGGGACGTTCTCGCGGCGCTTGTCTTAACGTGCGCGGATATGAGTTATTATTTTTACCGTGCCGTGTTTTAAATCGTTAAGTGCGCTAAGTGTTTTTTTTTTCACATCGTGGACAGAAGTATAAGAAATCTGAGGGTAGCGTGGAAATTGCCATGGGATTAATAATTTCGTTGGACCGAACTCAACATCGCGGAGCGGCATATTAAAATAAAGGTAGATTATGATCCTATCATTTTTCTGCTCCGTTGAAATATTATGGCTGCATTATCGTCAAATTTTTCTGATACCGGATGATTAGTATTTGTTATTATTTTTCACGGGCTCGGCGTCGAATCGGACTTGCGATTAACAAAGAGTTACGGAAAAAGCGTTGACTCAATTTTTTAATAGCGATAAATTTTAAATTATCGCAATTGTCTTTATAAGTTATTAATGGCGATGATAATTTTTCACATATTGGTATAAATCGGCTAAGTGGTGACATAATTCGAATTTTTTTTGCTGCGTACAACATTCACACGGTTTTGCCAGCAGTGCGTGGACCGAAGTATTATTTCTCGAACAATAAAGAATTGACTCACGCAACAACCTGCTGTATTTACTTCGTGGCAGGTGAGGCGATGAAACATGCAAGTGCTGCGATTCGATTCGTGCCGATGACGCGACACGCCTTCCGAGACAAGTTGAGACGTTTTTTTATTTTTTACTTCCACTCTCATACGATACCCGAGAGGCGAGCAGGAGAAACGAGATATCCGCGGCTAAGGATAGAGAGCGACGGAAACATTAGGGTTCTCCCACGATTTTTTTTAGGAATTTCTCTTTCGTAAGACGCCGACAATCTCCGCACTCTCTCACTCTCCCTTATCAGCGTAGATTGTGGACGCATATAGTCAGCCCATTCATATGCGCCGGGATGATTTGATGCATCATGGCAGTTTCCTGTGTTCCACCTCTGTGATAATTCTGGACAAAACCTCGCAGAAACAACGCTTGTACGGACGGATGTATTTTTTTTTGTGTCGTCTATATTCAACTGACAATGAAAAAAAATATCCTCATCTATAAACTCAGACGTAACGTCCGGGCATTATTTCTAAACGTATCGGGTTATTACAAATTCTTTGAAGAAAATATACACATGGATTTCACGATCGTAAGTTCGAGATCTCTGTTGTTTTATGAAAGCTGATGACCAACGATGGTTCGCGAGATAATCGCACACCGGTACTATAAATATATCGCGCGAGGCGTTCAGGAATGTAAAAATGTTTTTTGATGCAGTCGGCATCCAATACGCTCATGCAATTGAAATTGGTCATGCGTCGGAGACACGAACATAGTAGTGGTGGTCACGGCTAGGCAGTTACGTCTCGAATGGCAATCGTTTCCGTATAGTTCTTTTTTTTTCGTCATCGACGATGCTCCTCGAGCCGTCGGGCAATTGTGCTCTGAACGGACAAATTATTATAGCACCGCGTTCATTCTTCCCGACACTCCTTGTCTCCGCGTGCCGATGACGCTCGAAGTTCGTGATCCCGATTACTCCAGGCGAAAGAGAACGGCGCATCGAAGCGAGAATAAGGAACGTAAAAAAAAGAATTGCGCAGCTGTGTGATGAGGGGTGGGGGGGGGGGGGGGGGGTTCTGGACCAGCATCTATAGCTGGATTTTGTGCATACGAATGGACACGCGATCGTGGTCGGCATATAGGCAGCCCATTTTATTTTTTTTAATATATGTAACGAATTTTTTTACATCCAAGAATGAAATGAATTGTAGTATTGGTGAGGCTACTTGATGCGCTTTGCCATGCAAATGAGGATAGACCGAACATCGAAAAAAAGGTCAACATTTTTATTTTCTACTTTTCTTTGTTTTCATTATTTTCTGAATTTTTTGTCGGGACGAACGAAATTCCGAAGAGTACGAATGTGTATACAGTATAGCCGGAGAGCGAAACGGATACGTGACATAGATGCCGAGGTCCGTAACGAGCATATCGGATTTCGCCCGCCGGAGCCACAGGGGGATCAAAGTAAAATGCTCGGAAAAGGGGATAAGGGTTTTTTTCACAGAGAGTCATTGAGCGTATCGAAGTAGCTCTTCCGATGCCGGATCACGTAATCCACGTGATCCGGCCAGTTTTGTTTACAAACCGGCAAACGCGTCGTGGCTCGACGATTTTCCGATCCAAAAATCCGAGTCGACCACTCATCGGCCAGAATTCGACAGCCAGATTTCAACCATTTTATTCCCGGTTTTATCACGCTAAACGGACGATGGTTTGATTACATCGATGAAAAATAAAATTATTTTTTAATTTTGATAAAAGGTGATAGTAATTAAGGCATCGGGTGCCTGGGAGCAGTCTCTTCATTGACGTCGAGCGACAATAAGAAAGGTAGTCGAACGGCTATTAATAATTCACCAAGTTCGGGTAATTAATTTCTCGTTTATAAGCACTCTGCGGGTCGGGTGGGACTCAGCACAGCGCTTCGAGGAAAGTGGCGGATAATGAGCTAAACCCCTCCCCCCACTCCTTCAACCGTTTTGATGAACGAGCTCGATATACAAATGGGATGAGAGAAAGTTTTTTTCGTATATTTTCGATTATTATTTTTAACTTCTCGCACTAATAGGATTGTCTAGACCCAGATTCGTTCACTACGCATATATACATATGTGTATTTATATCTTTCGTGAAACCTCATTTTTTGAAAACAATTCGCCGAAGTATTTATATGCTACTCCGGTGCATTATTTTTTTTCTGTTTTGTTTTAATTATTTTTGTTTTTATCTTCGATCGTTTCTGCGTCGCCTCGATTATCTCCCGCAAAAATTTCAAGGCCGTGCGTGACAGCCATCACTCTCGCGTGTAGGGGGTTTCGAACGATGCAATGCAGGTGCGTGAATGCCGAGTGAAAATTAATGAAGGTACCGGCGCGACAGTCGCAGTCGCGGGGCACCCGGATCGCATTACCGACACTTCGAGGGCTACGTCGCTGCCGATCGATGAAGGGTCAAACCGCAGTGGGAAATCCTGTACCAACAGCTCATATTTCATCGGTTATTTTGACATACGAACGAAAACCACCGGAAAGCTAGTAATTACACTTTTCGCTTGAACTGTGAAATTATATGGTTTTTTTTTTAATTCGACCTGTAGATTTTTTTTATTTTTGCAAAATGAGGCCTTTAAAGAGTAAAGTGTATAGATAACGTAGAAACGAGTGAGGCAAGATGGACAACTATAAAAATAAAAAATAACACATTGTACGCGAGACAACTTTTCAGACTTAGTAAAAGAATTAATGTTCAAAGATGAAGAATTAATTCTTCGTAAGTAGAAAAGTTCTGTTTTGAGAAAAGTCGAGTATTTAATTTTTTAACCCAACGAGACATTTTTAAACGAAGCGAGAGACATTGGTTGTTTGCAGAAAAAACATTGTATTTGCTGCGACTCGACGGGAGGTCAAACGTTATTTTTCATTTACAGCGAAAACTTAAGAACCTCTTTGCGTCTCTTTGTTCGTACACTTGGTATTCTTATTTTTCGTCATTCGCTATTTTTGCCTCTCGGCTCCGACTTCCCTTTCGTGCCTTCTTTCCGCTCGCGACTCCTGTAGCAGCGGGGGCACGAGTGCAAGTCTAGCAGGGTTGAAGCAAGAAAAAGAGGTGAAAGAAAGGGAATGAAGAGGACGGAGAGAGCCACACGGTCGCCAGAGGGGCCACATGTGGGACGGGGCCCCTGAACCCTCGGCCTCACGCGGAGTTTCCGACCAAAAAGCAAAAAGGACTTCCCGCTTTGCCAACGCCGAGAATAAAGTCAAAGAATAAGAGTGCAGTGATCTCGCGGCTGCTGGTCATGTCGAGGCTCCCGTGGGACTCGAACGGACACACGGTTCTTCGCAAAAGCATCAACTTTCGTTTTTTTATGCCATTATTTTTTTTTCAATACCGACTTTTCCTCACTACCCCGCTCTTCATTTTTGGTTTACGGCTAATGCCTTCTTCGCTTATCGGAATATTCTCGAGTCATGATGACCATACAGAAGTGAATAACGGAATCGTCGAACCGGAAAAGAGTTTCGAATTAAAAAAATTAATTTCATGTTAACATATTAATTATAAATTAACACTTATTTAAGATTTTATAAAATTGTGTTAACTCCGACTTTGATAGCATTTACATAAATCTGGGACATTAAAAAAAATCATCACCGACAAAGGTTCGGAGATTTAAAAAAAAGAACTAAAATGGTCCGTTCTATCTGTGGTGTTCAAGAGCGCGACGAGAGAAGTTTTAAAAAACTTCTCTCGCCGAATCGTGGTTAACCCAAGAACGTCTGGTATCCTTCAAACAATGTGGACAAGTCACTGGGCCACAGATACCGAAGTAAAGCAGAAAGAAGAGCTGCTAAGTCGGGAAAGAAGAGGATTTCACGAAACTATGCTGTCTTTTGTAGGGCTTTGTATTTCTATACTGCGTCGCATATATTGGGGGGTACTGAGGGATCGAGAGCGAACGAGAAATACGCGAAAATAAAAACAAAACAAAAAACATTTGAGAAAAAAACGAAAAATCCATTTTGAGTGTTTCACGAGACTCGCAAGACTTTTATCAGAGGGAAAGTTATACCAGAGTTCTCGGTCGTTTATACCTTCCCTTGTAAGACGTCTTTCGGGAAGTCTCTTGTTCCCAACACGGCCCTGGTCGACTCTCTCCCTCGCTCTATCTTTTCTTCTCAGCCCCTCTTGCATTCCTGGAAGCAGATCCCTTCTCGGAAGCCGCAGAGACCTCGCTATACCCAGTGTTTCTTTCCTCTCACAGCGCTCTTCTTTTTCTACCTATACGATGATCGGACATTTATACGTATATCTATATATGACTTTTGTCGATTTATATTGCATCGAAAATAAAAATTTACTTTCGACAGGGCGACAAATATGTATTCATTTTTGTAAGGGTATTTAATATAAGTAAGGGGGAAAAGCTCTCGCCCCCCCCCCCCCAATGGCACCGAATATGTAAATAGGTAGGCAGAAAGAAAACCCCCGAAAAAATCCCCCGAAAAAACCCCCCGAAAAAAACCCCCGAAAAAAACCCCTCGAAAAACATCCGGAAAACGCTTTCCGGGGTTTTTTCCAGGGGTTTTTTTTTCGGCGGTTTTTTTCCAGGGATTCATGTAAATAATATCGGTTTAAACCAACTATAGAGACATATCAATGAAGCTTTTTCTAAAAAAAACCTTAAGATTTAATTTTTTAGGTACCTTCTTCCTATGAATCATTGTAGGGTTGACAACGAAAAAATACGTTCGAAAGTATCTTCCTCTTATTTTGTTGATCATTTATTTATAAAAATAAAAAATATAGATATATTCCTAGCTTCCGTCTACACTTGACGAGATTATAAAGAAATCAAGAGGAAACGAGTCTACAATCGGATTATATATAGTAGAGAACAGGGAGGACGGAGAACCGGGTCGTCCGATCAATTGACGAGTTAAGAGGCTCAAGTAGCGAACCCGTCACCCACACGTCGAATCTCGTACGATCTTGTACATTAAGTATTATTATATCGACGGCTACGACGACACACCGAGCTCTCGTTCCGATTATTTCACCCGTCCATATTGGACTTCCTTTTTTTTGCTACTACACGCTTGCTCCATAGATCAATGGATCCGTGCCATGGTCGCCGGTTCGCCCACGCTTTATAATGCAGACTATAACACACCTATTTGTGTTACACAGTATTTTCGATCACCGTCGAGACGGTCGAATTTCAGGTTTTTCGAGTTTTTCGGTCTCGGCGAGTTTACCGACCAACGCACTTTTCGCACCTGCAAACCGATAATATTTATTAACTCCCCATTAAAATAAAAATATATATTCCTTAAAATATGCTCCATATTAATTTCAAGTAATATCCACTGGAATTACTCTAACGCAGTTTTGGTAAATATTATATCGCAAACATGATATTGCTCGTTACATTAATCGATGGCAAAAATTGTAAGTTTACCCATCAATATTTGTCGTTTAAAATTCACGTCCAGTGAAACGTAATTCAGAAGCATGGAGGATGTGAACCAAGTCATCCTCTAAGTGATGCGATATTGTTAAAATCTCTAATTTTCCTGGATTATAGTTGACTAAAAAAATTAAATAAAAAAACCGTAAAAAATGAAAAATACATTCCCGCAGGTGTGCAGGAAGATATTATGCGTTGGCATTTCCGGCCTATTCTCATATCGCTGCACTCGCAAAGATCTCGGAGCGTTGTACGCTGCTGCTGCTGCTGCTGCCGCGTACAAAGCCGGGTGGGGATATAAGAGATACCCGCGGGGAGGTTTTGAAAATAAGACGAAACAAAAACTGTACGAGTAAAGTGGTATCGCGCGACCAGCATATACGGGCAATTTATATTATCGCGCCTGGAGGAGTCGCCGGTGGCCCGGAAGCGGGTAGTGTGTGCAGCACACCCTCGTCTCGTATATAAAATTTCACAGTGGCGTGAGGCTGGGGGCTGCACAGGAGCGTCAATTATAATGCATCCAGGAGAAATATATTCCGTCGCTTAAGTTTCTCGATTAAATGCAACCTCGTCAACTATAATATTCTGGGACTAAAGTCGGAACGGCCTATTTTCCATTATGCCTCTACGTCGCAAATCATCCCTACCGATTTCAATAGGCGAAAATACAAACAAAATTTTACGGTAAAAATTAAGTGGGTAAATATTCACTTGGTTAGATTTTTTTTTTATTCGAAGGCAATAATTCCCAAATTTATGGTAATCACTGCAGCAATCTGACTAAATCAGATTTGATTAAAAAATTTCATTTCTTTCGGCTGTTTTTTTTTATCAGAGCAATTTAACGTATTCGTTGCAGCCTCGGTCGCTTACATCGGTAAATGAAAACACTCCATCTCGGGTTTCCCTCGGCGCTATAAATATATGCAGATGTAATTCATTCGGGGAGCAATATGATGTTTTCATTCAGCGGCGTATAATAAAGCCGAGTGTTCTGCCTCGCGCAATGTGAGAATGATGCGAAAGAACGCACGTTTGTAAATGCGTGAGAGAGTGCGGTCACTCGCGCGGGGGTTTGGGAGAGGGGGAAAGGAGAATCTATCGTTCCGAGATGCAAATCGTTTCTCTCTCGGCCCACGCGCGAATTTCATTGTGTACCCACTTGTTTGCTCACTCGTCAGCGAGTATAGTGCGTTTAACGCGGTCGTGAGCCGTTTATGGACGGACGTGCACAATCGTTTTCTTCACTATACAATATCGAATCAATAGCGAAGCTATATATAAGCTGTACATAAGCTATATATAAGCTTAATATGGCTGCAAGCGTGTCTCTTGAAGTTTTCCTTTTATCTAAATTGATACATCCGCGATTATTTTTTTTAATTTTATGTAAAATTGACAAAAACAAAATTTGTGTAAAAAGCGCAAACCTCTTCCTTTGTAAAATTGACAAGAAAATAATCGTAGACGTTTGTGAACAAGAAACTTTGGCGCCAATTTCACCGTGCATCTATGTCGATTTCTAAAATTCCCGGCCACGATTTGAGTCTTTATAGTGCGCAGGTTCCCATTCATTAATTTCGCTTAGTTGTGCGATCCGCGCGATAAGAGAACGAGTCGGGTATGTATATATAGGTATACGCGAGAATACACTTTGTACGGCCGCGAGATTGACAATCTCATTTGCCACAGTCGCCGAGTCGACGACACCTCGGGCGTATTTGAATATATTTGAAGTCTCGTATTTGAATATTATCGACAATCGTCCGCGTTACCTGGAAGATTCGCGTGCGCGAACTATCGCAGTAGCAGTGTTGCCAAGGCACGCGTCAGAATTTCTCTCCGGTGTCGGGAGATTCTAAAAGTGGAATTCGAGGCGGGAGATCGCGGTGGCGAGGGAGGAGAAAATAAGCCAGGAGCGAACGAGCGAGCGAATGATCGAAGCCGCGGAGAACCCGCGTGGGAATCGTTCGTGGGTCAGCCGAGGTCTCACAGCCTCCTCCTCCTCAGCGTCGCGGTCTTAATTCAATTTCGTTCAATTCACACACACATACACACGAGTTATTATTTCTCGCGAGTCGAGCGTACGCGGACGCTCGTGTTCATCCCGTTCCTATGATCGAGACGTCATTGAGAGGTCAGCGATACACAGAGCTCTCGGTCATGGTTGTTAAAGTTTGGAACACTTCATCCGGCAATCTTTAACGCATGGATTAATTGCGCGCTTGCTGATTTAATGAACGCTTGGGTCGATAAAGATTTCACCTACGTATCCAGAAAGTACATTTTTGAATATTATATTGCATAATTTTTTTTCAATATGAATGTTGTAATATAATGTTTAATAGTATACGGGTTAACATGAGAAATAAGCTGTTTCATGTTCCCATTGCACTTTAACCTTTTCCAGCAAAGTAGTATATCTGTAAAACGTTAAAGTTTTGCTTCTTTTATAAATTCGCTGTGATAGATCTGAGAAAAAAAAACATTCAATGAAACATAAATAATAAACCTTAACACTATCATTAACATTACCATCGCAGTACTCGATACTTCCTGTTCACGTAAGGCTCCTAGCAGGATCGTATTGCGCCGTGGCGCCCAAACGAACTTGTAAATTCTCGCGTCGTTAAAATAGCTTTCCGAAAAAAAAGTGCACGACCGGTAATAGAGGCAAGCTATCGAATTCCGAACAGGCCGCATTGTTTCACCATTCGGCTCACGAACGCGTTGCAGCTATTGGCCCGTGTGCGTATAGCGGCGGTACAAAAAAAAAAAGAAAAAAAAACAAACTCGAATAAATTCACGACGAGCGTCTGGTTTCGGCTGCGGACCGGAAGTCATTCGCCGGATGGGCCGGAAAACGCGGAGACGACGTGTCCACGTTCGTCCCCACCAAAAAAGTCCTGGTTGCAATATCAAGCTGTTCCCTGGAACAGTTTATTGAATTCCCTTCGTCGAAGAGCGTCCTCCGGCAAATAATCCAAAAACGAAACTCTTACTGTTCCAGATAGGCAACTTCCTCGCAGCGCGTGGGTCAACGGTCGATCAAACGCAAAATGTGAACAGGTAGAAACCGAGAACCCATCACGATGAGTGAAGAAGTAATCTTGAAGGATTTATCCTCGCCCGGTAACGTAGGAATCCCCTATGCCGACGAGGATGGCACATGCGCAGTGGTGAACACACCGCCCCGCCTGGGCCGTTCGAGAATTTTCGCCAAGGAAGAATTGATGTACGCAACCAATCACAATCCCCAGCAGATCAATCACCAGCCGCAGCATCAATTTGCAGCCAATGCGAGTCCCAGATATCGCGCTCCGTTATCGAAAGTTTCCGGAGCCCGAAATCCGAACCCCACGTCCAGATCGTCGATGCAAGATCGTCAGGACAATCCCCAGCGAAGATCGAAGATACAGTCTCGAAGAGCCCCGAGCAGAGATGCGGTCGTCGCGGAGGACGAGAATCCCCTTCAGCGTTACGAGAACGCTTTGCTGCGGTATCGAAAGCCAAACGCAGGTGGTCTCGGTGGTCCGCGAACGGATCGCCGGGAAGTCCAGAATTTCACTAACAACGGTTACTCCAGCAGTGACAGCGAGTGCGCGGTACCCCGTTACAAGTCAAAGAGCACGAGTTCCCTGGACACTCAGTCGGTGAATAACATTCTGGACGAGTACGAGGATCTCGATTACGGAAGGTCCTCGGACCTCAGTGACTCCGGCAGCATAAGCGTGACCAACTTCGAGGCTGTTATGGATCAACGAAAGCGACAGCAGCAGCAGCAGCAGCAGCTCCAGCAGCAGCAACAGCAGCAATCCCACCAGGTGGAAAGATCGAATCGCACCGGTACGGACGAGGAGGTCAGCAAGGACCGCGAAGGACAGCAGAAACATCAGGAGAAACATCACGATCAACGTGCGAGGATCCCGGCCGAGAGAGCCGAGCCGGTATTCAAGGTCAACCAGCAGACCCAGGTCCGCCAGAGATCGCGAGACCGGCAAGCATCCGCCAGAGAAACGTCGAGCACTAAGTTGAACTCGAGCGGTGAGGAGCCATCGAGATCGAGGAACGACACGAGTTCGGCAACGACCAGCGACAATCGATCGCCGATCAAGCAGCCGCCCGAAGTACTTTTGCGCAAAGGCGAGGTGCAGAAGAGAGTGGACGAGTGGCTGAATCAAACGCAGAGCCAAAACTTCGCCGCACCCAACGGCAAACGCGAGTCCGTAAGGATCGTGTCGCTGGTGAGATCGAGCAGCAGCGCCGAGCCCAAGAATTCCCGAAGGTGCCGGAACGACGCGCGCTCCAGATCCACCGACGAGAACAGCTGCGACAGGCTGAACGGCACGGCCAGCTACGACGATATCAATCGGACCGAGACGACGAGGATCGAGCGAAAGATCGACAGAACAAAGAACGTAACTGGGAACGCTGGTAGAGGAACGTACAGGGATTATCTCGCTGTGAGAAACAGATCGCGGCATCCAACGGATTACGGATTCGTCCACGGCGGCGGAAGATCCACGGAAACGGCGTCGGTGGGTTCGAGGATTCCTCAGAGAGGTCACTTGATCTCAAATTCGAGAAGACGTCAGGTTGCCGATGGCAACGTCGAGGATCGCACCGTCGCCTCCAGCGCCTCGGGCATTCCGTCGAGCGCGTCATCGCCTGCCAAGCAGGATAAGAACGTATCGCGCGGCGGAAGAATGCTCGCCGTTGAGACGAGGATCGCCGGGGCTTTTGCCAAGACAAGACCGGATCAGTCGTCGTCGAGCAACGGTCCGACAGCCTCAACGGCTTCGACGCCGATCTACGCGAACGGTCGAGCGGCTTCGTTCAAGCGCGCTCGAAGCCACGAGCGGAATGCAGGTTTCGCTGCTGGCCGCGGTACCGGTGTACCGGTTAAGGAAGATCAGCAGTCTGGCACCGCGAGAACGAGAGGTGGCCACCAGCAGCAGTTCGTATCGAAGGGCCAGCCAGCCAGCAGCTCGGACCCGGCACAGCAACAGGCCACAGCGACCTCGCCAAATAAGGTCGGAGAAAGTAGGCGCCCGCTCGTTGCCGGTCGACAGTCACGGGTACGCGAAGATTCGATCGAGGGAGCCTGTAGTAAATCGTCCGAGGTATCGCTGACGCAGCAGCGCGTCGAGACGAATGAGATGGAGGAGGATACTGTCGGACGGCATAACGAGGAATTTAATAAATTTATTGTTCATCGTAATCCGAGCTGCGGTGCGAGCAAGAAACAAGAAGAGGAAGAGGAAAAAGTACAGGAGGAAGGAGCGAGCAGGATTATCGAGAACATCAAGGAAACCTCCGGTAATCCAGCTGGCCAAGTCTCGCCCCGCAGTCCCGAAGAATCGAGAAAGCCGCGCCCGCGGCCGGTCCGGGACAATTCGGACGGTGTCGAGGACCAGCCCAGAAGGCCTCCGGCTCCTCCGCGAAGGGATCAGAGCCGTCGGACGGAGCAGACCTCCGGGAACGATCAACGATCACCGGATCTTCCGTGCTCGAGTTTCAGGCCAACGAAGAGAATGTACTCGGCTCTGCGTCAGCTGAACGAGCAAAACTCCTTCGCCGGTCCATCCGCCGACAGTCAGATCCACGCTGGCGACCCGTCGGCCAAGTCCCACTACGCAGCGCCGAAGAAGATGGAAAAGATCTACGATAGATCGCTGCCGCAGTCGCGTGTAATTCACTCCAACGACTTGGAGTCGATACTGAAACCCGTGGTTCGAGCTTCGGCGTACGGCGAGGCTCCGGAAAACGAAACCACGAGGTACCTTAACGATTCATCGACGATACCCGATACTAACGATGCGGAGACTACTGTAGAGGTCGCTCGCGACAGAACCGAGATTGTCAATGAAACCCGAACTATCGAGAGTCCGAGAAACCCGAGGTATCCGGAAATCGGTTTGGACCAGTGCATAAAGATGCAACGACGACATCCGAGCGCGAAAGTCGCGAGCAAGGAGCACCATCCGGACACGAGAGAACTGCCCAGCGTTCACACGAAGAGTTCGTGGGATCGCGACGATGGTATCGTCAACGAACCGGTCAAGACTTTCGGTACTTTCCAACCCGGCAACACGATAAACCGTTACAGCCCCGAGAGGACCGACAAGACAATATCGTGCAGGGACGACGAGGACGTCGATGAGGCTGTGGTGGTTGACGTCAACGACGAACCTACATATCAGGAGCTGGACCTCCCACCGACCGTCAATGTTTCGATAGCCAACAGCTACGAGGCTCGAAGCACTCTGAGGTTGGACAGGAATCTCGGTGTCGGCGCCAGAGATTCCGACAATCACATTATCGAAAAGATATCTTTCGATGGTGCCCGCGGTGAGAAATCGCCGATTTTCAATATCAACGCCGATGTCGCTACTGGCGAGCATTCCGGCCAATTGAGTTTCTCGGGAAACAGCGCGGACGGTAAATTGTCTGTCGGTGACGAAAAGAAATCATTTTCCCGGGAGAAGAGTGCGGAGGAGCGCGGTGCAGTGGTGAACGAGATACTCGTGAAGAATCTCCGATTTCAGCAGGATGTGTCGAGGCAGGATTCGCCCCATCGACTCGCTGGTCCGATGATCGGCTCAAAACCTTTCAACTTCAACAGCGTACTCAGCGACGACTACGAGAAGATTCAGGCCGGCGATTGCGGGACCGGCGAGGAGACGAAAATTTACGTGACCAAAGAGGAAATGGAGAGGCAGAAGATGATGGACCTGTTGCGGCGAGGCGACTACGAGGCAGTACAATCGGTGAGTCCGATAAATATTTTTATATATGTTCAACGTTGTAAATAATCTAAAAAATATGTAATTTTAACCCTTCGAGGCATCGAGCAAACATGAAACACCTTTTCGGACTAAACATTTATTTTGGAAATAAGGAAGGAGAAAAATTTGAGAAAATTCCTAAACAGTCTTATCAGTCTACGATTAATGTTTCACAAATTTGGCAATATTTCATCGAATCATTAAAAAAATATACTCTGACTACCTATGATGGGTTAATGACTAGAGATATTTTATTGTGCCTCGAAGGGCTATGCCCGATCTATCGAGACTGCAATATAGTCAAAAAAATAACGTGTGAGTAACAGCTTCAAGCGCTCCTTGGAGCGAGGTAAAATAGCTTGAGAGACAAGAATTTTTACGCTACCCGCGTCTTTTCTGCCACATTGGCTCGCACCACCGTGCGACTATTTGAATAATGGCTGAGCGTCTCGGTGTCCTTGGAGGGTCGAGAATATCGTCGGCCTTAGACGCCGTTTGCCGGCGTGTGTGTCCTCGAGGTGTACACGAGCTTGCGAACCCGAGATACAGTTACTCGAGCGGTGGGAAAAGGGAGTGTTTGAGGAAAAAAAAGGAGATCGGTATACGCGAGCTCAGAACCGTCCAGGGAGGGTTGGAGGTTGGAGGAGGGGGGAGGGTGCGAGTTAAAGTAGAGACGAAAGAGAAAAAGTATATAGCGTTCGTTGTCGGGCGTGCCAGCGTTGTGTATAGCGACGATTTATGATTCGGTCGGGCTGGGAACTGGGCATTAGGTATGCTGTTCGTACTGCGCTATAACGCGCAAGAAAGACGCAATAAATCGTAGCACGCGCCTCTAAGTACCTGCGTCTTGAGGGCCCGGTTCCTTCGAGTCGCAACGAAAACTCCCAACATCCTTAGCCGTGTCTCGATTCACCGGTAATCTTTCTTTGACTTTAACATCCTTCTATTTATACAGATACCTCGGCGTGTATCTTGTCCGGGGATGCGGAGTTACCGACGTGCGGTAATGCAGTTTGAATAAAAATGCATAAATCGCATGTTTATTCAAACCCCGATCCTTTACAGCACTCTATCTCATGTACCGATGCGCATTGGCTCCTGTTCAAGTGCGAGTAGCTTATTTGATCATAAAAAAATAAAATAAAAAATCAAACGATATCCGTTCCACCCCCTGATAAAATCATCCCGAAATCTCACGCTCGCGAAAGATCAATCGAATCTTCAAAATCGGAAGGAGAAAAAAATGAACGACACGCGATACAGTAGAACCGTGCCAAAACATTTACGAGCCTGTGTGCCCATCTCCGTTCGGAACCGCTCGTAAAGAATGCGAACGGTGATCGTTCGTGCGCGTGCCGAAGACCCTTGTAGGTTCTCACTCTGATTCTCTAGCTTTTCGTTTCGATGTTTTATTTTTTTGTGTTCCCTCCCGGTCGAGCATCAGATTTTTACGATCTGTTTTTCCGGGCATCCCGGCCGCGACCCAAAGCGCGCGTGGCAGGGTCGAGTGGCTTTCGACCTAGTTGGATCGATCGATCTCCGTGAATCGTAGGAATTCCGGTCGTCTCGCGAGCTCGGTGTCGTCGCAATACCGGTCCCATTCGCGTCTGTTCGAGCGGCGGTCTACGGTCGATTCCTACGGCCGTGCGACGAGGGGGAAGTGCGGCGCGATGCAGCGTCGACTCTCTCGTCCTTGTCGGCTCTGGTCCAGGGCTCATAAATTTCTATGATCGAGAGGAGAGAGGCTGGAGGACACGCGTCGTTTGACTCCCCCGAGCATGCTGGACGACGCGTTTGACCCGACACCGGCATCGAACCAGCACGCCGACAGCAGGTACCCTCCCGGCTACAATTTGGTACCCTGTAAGGCCTTCGACCTCACCGCCCCATCGGACCCTCCTGTGTGCATACCTACTATCCGACTATCCTATACAAACCTAATTGCATATATACGTACACGCGGCTTTTCACGTGGCTGCCTGCGACGTTTGCCCATGCACTTAATTCACCGCGGTGCACTGTGTATATTATATATATATATATACACTATATGTATAGCTATACGCCCGCGCGTACCGTCCATCTGGAACACTCGCGTGATTCACAATCCACAGTTGAACATTTCTATCATCTCCAGACCCTCTTCGTCACAGATTGCGATAGTTTTCTTTTTTTTTCTGTAATCGATGGATTTTCGGTAGTGGACATTTTAGAGATACAGATAATAAATTAATGGACCAGTTTCATTTCAATGAGTTTTGTTTTCAATGCAACGTTTCTCCGATCGCGTACAAAATTGTTAAATCCAAAGTCAACCTATTTTTTTGTAAATTTTTTAAAAACGAATGAAGTTAAATACTAGTGTTTTTTTCTTACCATAATTTCACCGCAATCGCGTCGCGTTGTTATAGATTAATCCAGAGGCCCTTTCTCAGTTTTTATTTACATCCGTGAGTGGTGTTCCTGTATCGCGTAGTTTACACGACATGCCGGTCGGGGGGGGGGGGGGGAACTCGGTGCTCCGGGGCATTATTATATACGTACGAGGGATTCCGTGAATTAATGCCGCCGCGTTAATCGTGACTCGCACTCGCGGTCCCGGTACGTAATATTCCCACTGCCGCCGTTGCCGCATCGCCCTTCTGCCCGAATCTCCGCGAGCGCTCGCCCGAAAGCCCGCGACGCTCGGCGAAGCTTGGAAAATCAGAAATTATTAACGCCCATGCTAACAGCGGCACCAGCGTGTTTCCCCCCGCTATTTCGTAATAAATTTTCGTACTTTTAAAGCCGAATCGTAAGGGATGCGGAGCACGAGCTTTGCACGCAATGCGGTGTGCAGATACGACGTGCCTGAAGCACCCTGTGCGAGCTTCGTGTTCTCGACTGCGGCTTAAATTCGCTGGCTGAAATTTGTCACGGTCGACCGGCTTTGTACCGGAGATCCTGTCCCCACGGTTGCCCGTATGTATGTGCGAATCCGAGGCTGCCGCTGGTTTTGCCGACTAGGGCAACCGGGAGACGAGCTTATTGTCACGAGGGTCGAGCAGACGTCAGGTAACGCGCCACGGCCCTGCGAGCTTGCACAAAGAGGTCCATCCAGTACACGCCCGTACGTTGGTATAAACGGGGCAACAACAAACCCTCTTGAAGCGCATCGACTCTCACTAGTGCAATACATGTTCCCTCCGTTCCCTGTGTCGAGGTCTAAGCCCTTCTCGTTTAGGCACAAAGCGAAGATGGAAGAGAAGCTCTGTTAGTGCTTCAAAAGTTCGATGGACGGTAATAGGGTTGTAGGTTCAAAGTGAATGTGGGCCACTAAAATTTTGGCCCTGCGCACAGTAAAAATAAGTGCTAACGTTTCTTGTCCACGAATCTTCACAATGCGGCCTTGGAATTTTTTATGAAATATTTTTTTCGATTTTAAATGTTTTTTCCGTTTATAAAATGAACTGTGACGTATTCCGACGTATTTCTGTGCGCTCTTGCGTCAAATGGATTTTACTTGGAGTGTATTGAGCTTGAGGGAAATAAAAGTGGTGTTATCGATGCTCGGTCGCGTGTGTTTGAGATTTCTAAAAGAAAAAAAAAAGTTAAGTGGACGATTATTGCGGAAACAAGGCCGCAGCTAGTCGTGATAGTTCCCTCAATCAACCCGCCCCCCAGGTGCGAAAGCACGCAAGGCTTTGATGCGAGGGCTCCTTTGATGATCTCAAAAGGGCTGGCAGTTCGGACCCAAGGGTCGAAGTCGAGGGGCTCGTTATAACCCGGACGTAGGCTCGAGGCGGTAAAAGGGCAAGTTTATTGTCCTTCAAATTTACGGACATTCATGAGAGACTTTGATTGAAGAGCCCGGGATATGCGGTGCACAATTTTATATCGATCAAGCCTAAAATAGTTTGGGAAGACGCTAGGGATAGCATAGTGAATATGGGACAAGTTAGAGATCCGGGAAAATGTTGTCAGAAAAATACTCGAATAGGTTCGAATAGGTTCGAAAGAGTTATAATATTTTAACATACATGCAGGCAAAAAGTTATCAGCGACATGTTTAGAGTAGCATTCTTTATCGAAGATTTTATTGCCTGGTTGATTCACATTCCTTATGCTTGAATATTTATTATAACGTGTCAGGTTCTTTCCGGGTCTGATTGGCATTGGGCAGTTTATTTATTTATTTTTTTTCCGATAACTGTAGTATATATGTTGTTGCCCAGCCTTATTGCGACGGGGGGGCACGTTGATTGAAACTATCGCGCGAACGTATAGGAGGGAGGGTATTGCTAGGATACGACCCACGCGGTATCGCGATTGAAATTGAATTCCTCAGGGTCTCCCGCCGCGAGCGATCTCGTCCCGGTGAATCGTTTCGTTCTAGGATTAAATGCCTATCTATCCGGGGTCTGAACCGTTCGTCCATCAACGGTTCAGTTCTCAGATCGGCTAAATACTGGTGAATACCGATCGCAAGATTAACATTAGCAAGGTTACCGGTACGTCGTAAAAGAAAAATAATGTAACACACAAAAGGTCGAAAAGAGAATTTCTGAAAATTGCCGGAACTTCGGTCCTTCGACTAATCTCATTTCCACACAATCCTGAACAGCTGCAAGTGGAGCGGCAAGCTTCCGTTATCCAAACTCCCCTAACGAACCACACTTAAGTGCTTCGCAAGGAGCGAAGAAATAAATGGATAATAAAAGAAGAGAGCAAAAAAAGAACAATAATGAAATCCACGTCGCAACGTCCGGATTCAACGATAAGAAACTAATTAAAAATTCCCCCGGTCAGAGGGTCATTAAGAGTAACTTTTGAATGTACAAAAAAATAACCCCTGTGAAAAGCTTCTCTTATCGCGACAACGTGCCACTTATTTCGTGTTTGTCCGTTCACATTTTTGGTGTCCAGTCATCCGCGCCGTCGAGACACCATTCGACTGTCTTCGACCCAAAGCTGCTCGCGACCCTGACCTACCCCAGCGAGAAGCAACGAAATTTTCTCGCCTTCAACTTCTGTCGTGAGGAAGAATTCTGCTCGCTCTCGATCTGATACGGAAAATAAAATAGAACGGAAAGTTACGTGGTAATAAGTTTTTTTTTGTATTCTCTTATTCACATTTATCGTTAGTTATTTTTTGCCGCAACGATAACAGCCCCGAGACAAAGCTTCGACCGGTCGATCGCAGCGTCTCGGCAGCTCGAAACATTTTTTTGTTTGTTTTTAACCGGAAACTTAGAACGTATGTGTAGGCGCACATCGGGCTCTCTTTCCGTTTGCGCAAGCTTGAACGACGAGAGGTCGGACGGGTGCCGGAAGTTCGTGGCCCGCGCGAGGGAGGATATTACGTTGCCTCGGGGATGTTTCACTGCTGATTCTACTGCTTTGCTATTGTGGCGGTCGGGGCCAGGAGCCGTTAAGGATGGAGCAAAGGAGAGATAGAGAAAACTAACGGATACCGTGCGGCGTTATAGACTATGCAGTGCTGCTAGGATATTACCTTCTAGTTGGCCAGGCAGCGCTCTACTTCCGCCTGGGATGTTTACGCATTCAGTCTATACATAAGCATTAGCCCTTTGACGCTCAATGGAAAAAAGAAGAAAATATCATTATTTCAAGACCTCTTTGCCATTCTTCCTTTTTGTTTTACTTTTTTTATCGGCTTCCAACGATACGAAAAAGGGTTTTATCACTTTATAGACTGCCTCGTTCATTTTATTTCACCGTGAAAAAAATATAGACGAACAGGTGTTTTTGGGGATTTAAATCGGAAAAAAGAACATAAAGTTCCCTAAAAATGGGTATTGGAATAACCTCTCGTCGATCGGCGTTTCGAGCCGTGTTTTTTCGGCATGTGCCCGTGGATATTTGTGTTCAAAGCGTATTAGTTGGTACAGACAGAATATCAGCAACGAACGACAACGGCACAACCATTGTATCCGGACAGATAGATAGTGGACAGATAGAATCGGGATTAGAGTAAGTAAGAGATTCAAGGAGATTATCGGATCGTTACGAGTAATTCAGTGGGAATGATGGACCGGTGGAGGAAACCGCATCGCTCTTCCCAGATCAACGTTCGTGAAATTCGTAAGCTGTATAAATTCGATTATCCGCACCGTGTGGATTACGAATTATGATTATTGGGAATGACGATGAAATCCGCGGTAAGAGGATCCTCGCGGAAATTAGATACAACGCGGACGATGAATTTAACTGATAAATCGAAGTCGTCGGAATTTGATGTCGAACAATCGATTTCGAAAAAAATAATCCTGTGTTGGATTCTTATTATCAGTAACGACACGAACGAAAATCTTTTGACATCGGCGATCTGATCGCGAGGTAGCGTTGAAAAGAATGGCAGCTTCGGGAGAGTGCATAAGATGTTCGGTCGCACAGGTTTAATGTGATAGACGCACGTTATATATATATATATGTGTGTGTGTGTGTGTGTATCAGCGATTCACGAAGAGCAGCAAGGTTGCTCGGCGCTTTTCACTCCGTCGATCAAGGGGCTCATTCTGGCGCGAAGCAGCTCCTCCAGACGACAAGGGACGCCCCCGGATGGGTTCAATGTTTCCTCCCTTTCGCTCAAGCCTCCGACCTTCAGGCTTGCCGACTAAAGAACTTCGCTTTTTTATCATTATCGAACGTCAAACGTTAGGCGCTTTGGAAATTTGCGTCGGAAGTCATTTTTCGTTATTCCATCACATTTATTCCGGTTCTGAATTTATTAATAATTTTTCTATATTTCTTCGATCTTTTCTATATTTCCATATTTCTTTTTTTAATGGGTTTTTTATTTATTGGTTATTGCAAAGAGTAAATGAATTATGGTCGATCGAATTTTTTGGTAGGGAAAGACCGTCTGGGTCCTTCCACCAGTTTCCCTTCGACAAAAAGGACAGATATTCTTTTTGCCGTGTATTCCCGTCCCATTTTCCTTTCGCCCGGTATTTTATCGACTCGGGATCACGACAAAGCCATGTCGGATACACGCCTTGAAGAGTGTGCACCGTGAAAGGGCCGTACGAGGCAAACCGGATAAACCGAGAAAGGATTTGGGAATGAGATTTTCGCCGGAAGGAAAGAGAGCACTGCGGCTGTGCCGGAAGCGAAAAAGCGCGGCAAGGCGTGTATATGAAAAGCTTGCCCACGGTCTATTGTCGTCTCACAACCTTTGAGGCGACCGCACCGGGTTTGCCTACATTCGCTTCATGAAATGGTGACGTCACTCGAAATTTTTTTTAAAAATCACTTATAGGCAAGAAAAAAAAAAAATTGAAACTTTTCGAGAGAAAACCAACATTTTATAGTGACACATCTAAAAACGAAAAGACAAAAATTATCACGTGTAATGAAAAAAAATTTGAAAATATCTGTTGTCTTTCTAAATTCTTATGAAGGTTTTTTTCAATAAAATGCTGACATTAAAATCTATGCATTCTTGGAGTGTCATCGAGTACTCAATTCAATTTCGTGACACTGCACGAGTGAAATTTTTTTTTCCGGTAATTTAGACGCGAGAGCAACCGACAAAAAGTGCACAGCACACAAAGGGAACCGTCGAATGGGTCCCAAGCACGCTCAGCAGTGCGAGTATCCGCGTTTGTTCGCTTTTCCGCAAGCCCTTTGTGGTTTTCATTTGAAAAAGGTACTTCTACAGTCGCCGAGAGGATTCAGAGTGGTGAATTGTCACGGTAGCGCGAATATGTTCGGGGGGAGGGGAGGGGGGGTTGGTAAGCTCAGCCAGTACAGCTAGCCTGTTGATGGAATTACGTTGTAAAAAAAAAGCAAGGTATATACATGCGCTGCGTGTACACATTTTGTGTACACGCTGCACGCAAAACTGTAGAGTGTACAGTCAACACGAAACTTTTTTGTTTCCATTTCTGCGCATACCTGACCTTTCTTCATGTCTCTGTTTTGTAACCAGTTCGACGAGCGCTCTGTTCGCGTTTTTTCCACTGTGTCCTAATTCCAGTAAACCAGCCCGAAAAATAGCCCGTTGGCCGGGCGGTTGGACCGGAGAAGAGTGGGTTAGGTAAATCTTGTAATTGACTCTCGAACAGCACTGAACAGCTGGATATCAATTTTATAGTCGGGTGAAGATCTTTAAAAAAAATCATCCGCTAAAAAGTTCTTATCTTTATTATTCATCTTGCGTATAAAAAAAAGGTTCGTCTCTTCGGATGCGGAATTGACTGTCGCGCATAAGCAGCAAGGGGGAAATTCCGTGAAACTAACGTGAGAGAGAGAGAGAGAGGTTTATCGGACAAGTTTTCCGAGGGGAACGGGCCGCGCCCCAAAGTGGGATGGCGCGGCATAACACACCGAGTCTTCATCACTGTACGATATGCGAGAGGGAAAGAGAGACGCGCGCTCGCCATATCCAGCTCGCGGCTCGAGAACCGCCGGCGGCTCGTCGACGTTTTCTTTCTCTCGTTTTATCGCGCGACCACGATGAAACCGCGCGAAAAAAAAAAAAAACAAGTTGAAGTTGAGAGCGTGAGGCTAAAGTGCGGGGGGAAAAAATAAAATAAGCGATGCAAGCCGGATACACGCTACCTCGTAAAGAAACCGAGCCGGTCATGGAAAATTGGAAAAGTTCGTGCGGCAGCGAGACGAGGACGGAATGCATTTTCGGCCGGAAGTCCGCACTGCCTCCGCTGCGGTATCGCTCGTTTTTTATCTCCCGTTTCGCCACTGTGCATCGAGACGCTTATTTGTTTTCTTTTCTTTTTTTTCGTATTTTACATCTCGCCCGAGGAGTATCTTCAAATTAGCGCCCTGGTGGGAACCGGGCCAGTATTGGCGCGGTGTCGGTCGGTGTTCGCCCAACGTCCGCCAGCACTGGTACCTTTGCGGCCGACCATCTCGCGTCCTGCGAAGCTTTTCGCAAACGATAGCCACAAATTCGTCACGGAAGTTGGACCACGGAAATTTGTCAAAAGAAAACCTGTCCCAAACTTTGTCTCCCTCATACATGAAACGAGAGACCACGGTCTCGGGACTTGGCCGTGAGTGAGGCGCGCCAGTTTCTCTCCGCGAAGTGGCCTTTACTCTTTCCGCTATTCGCTATGTCACCGCACCGGGGCTCCCGTCCATCGCGTTGTCATCCCCGTACAGCGGCTTTGAAACAGCTCTAGCCGGACAACGGTGTGGATGTCCATTAATCTTCATTCTTCGTCATAAACCGTAGAAATAAAAGGTTCTGCCCACCTCTTTCCCCCTCCCTTCCCCCTCAAATCCTTTACCATCGTGAGTGAGGAAAAGCCGCGCCGGACAATCCATGTTTCACAGTTTGCGGACATTAACACGAGCCACAATTCCACCGCGGTATGTGAAACTTGGACGTTAAAAAAAAAAAAAAAAACTTAATTGCCGGTCTAATTACCGCAATTACAAGTCGTTGAATGAGCTCGGGGATCCACCGATGGCCGCGCTGTTGAGGGGGCGGGGGTCTCGCACAGTTCGGCGGACAACGGGTACCCAGTGTCCCAGTCGGTACTTTAGTTTTACCGTACCTACCGGTCCGCCGTTACACTGTATATCCGTAGCAGCAGGAGACACTGTACCGCAGCATCTCGTGATATAATAATCGGACAAATTTAATGAAACATTACGAAATACAGTGGCCTCTCCGAACCAGAGATTTCGCCGGATGACGTAATCGTGGGAGAAGAAAAAAATGAAATACAGTGAAACAAAATAAAAATAAAAAAGGGCCAACATCTAGGTGCACTTTTAGAAATTGAAACGGGATTGGCGGTGAGGCGACGAGGGACTTGCTGCAGTCGGAAGACAGACGAGAATTTATGCTCGAGCATCTGGCGTCGGCTTAATAAAGCGAAAAAGATAGGAATAAAAAAAATAGAGGAAGACAAAAAAAACGACGAAAGAGTAACAGAGTGTAAAATAGTGGAGGAGTCACAGTATACGCGGCCTGGCAGCGACTTGAGACGTGAAACTTAATTAGGGAGTGACTCTCGGGCGGCACGTTGGAGCTTCAAGCTCTCGTCGACGCCGCCGGTTCGCCCGGCTACCGGCCACGCGGCTCGCCGAGCGGTAACTCACCCCCTGGTACAAAGTCGGCTCGCACCGCCGGAAATCTTTCACCACCGGAGGCGAAGCCCTCTCCGGCGCTCTCGGTTTAACGGAGCTGACGCGTTGACGCCACACGTCGAACAAGAAAAAAAAGGAATTTAATAGCCGGAACGCACCGCGGCGTCACCGATGGCGGAGTTCTGAAAGGTGGAAAAGCTCGAGGACTCTCTAACGCCGCCGCGAATCCGCTTGGGGAAAAATATGTGGGGCGAAAGTGAACGAACGCCCGGCTCGTTCTTGCTCTTCCAACGCTAAACTTGATCATCCATTTTGGCATGGTTTTGATCAATGTTACTTGCAATTCAACTACTTTATCACCCCTTTAATCCTTGCCCGATGGTACTTTTCGACTACTTTGTTAAAAAAAACATCGCTCGCTTTTTAAAAGTCCGTACCTCGACTGTTTTATCGACCGATCGCAGAAAACAATTAGTCGATTTGTACTCAAAGTGGATCGCAGTAAAGCTTGATTTTCGGGCAAGATATACGGCGAAAAATAAAGGTACGAAGTCGTGTCTATAGATATATATGTGATCGTGAGCTAACGCGAGCTGGCAATTCGAGCGAAGCGTGGTGGAAACTCCGGGTGGTAAAATAGACAAGTAGATATAGCTTTGCGGGGGAGAAGATGAGGGTGGTTGCGATGGTACAGGTCGAACTCTGGCTCGTTGCTCCGTTTACGAGGTCTAGAATGCACGTGCACGAGAAGTCGTTCGGCGCAGTTATACCGACTCTCACCAGCTATCTTTCGCACTGTAGTGCCCTGTAACAGTGCGGACCAGTGTTTGTAGCAAAAGCATCGCATCCTCGAACATTTATCCCGCTGTATCGTTGGGAATTCTCTCGAACCGAGAAAATCTTTGGTTGCACGTGTGAAACTTACGTCTTCGGAGATCCAGCTATGCGTCAAGCATTCCTGATCGCGCTTCGTTCAAAGCTCTCGATAAGACTTATTTAAAAAACGCAATGACATATATTACTTATAATAACTATTATACGACTAATTATAATAATACATGACTTATTATTATTTTTTTTCAATCAACATTTCCACTAGTTTCCTGCCAAGAGTTATTTTTACATCGGAAATTTCTAACGTCCAATAAAAACTTGAAAAACAAAAGGCGAAATCGACCAAAAACCCTAGAATTTAAGCTCGACAGACTGAACTGCAATCCGAGTACACTGTGAACCAGTTATCCACGTGACTTTAGTAAACTGTGTCTCACCGAGCGGTCCACCGTCTGACAAAGTAACCGGTGAGCCGGAGTGTCAGGAATATCCAGTGTCAGCAGTGTTGGGCCAAGAGTGAAACGTCGTACGTGGTGAACTCGGTTTCTCAACTGTACCTACAATCTCCCTCTTGCACCGTACAGCGGCAATTATTGTCGTTTCTCGTTCCAACCGTCGGCCGAGAGGAACGTCATCTCCGGTGGAACGTTGAGAGACGTCGACGGGACCATTGTCATTCGGGTGATACCGTGCCGAGAAGCAGATCTGGCTGGTTGCTCATTGTCCATGCGTCATTGCGCTACTGGCCGGTTAGCACTTCGTCCCCAAACCAGGAACGCGCGAATGGATGCCGCATACGTCGCCGACACCCTGAAAGTGGTTCACGCGCGCTGAGTTACACATTGAACGTGACACACGCACGTTTGGCGTGCTCGAGGGTACCATTATTCACGGGGATGGTATTTCACGGTGCAAATGTTGGTGAGCCGTAACACGAGCGCAGAAACGCATTCCGGCGCATCTCATTCACGTATCCCGCAAGCCACCGGCGGAGCTTTCGAGGATTCATCATCTATGCGAGGGGCTGCACAAACGGGACACTTTAAGGTGTTGCAATTTTGGGGCATCAAAACGCAAACTATGGTATTAGCGGAGCAACATTGTGACTGAAATTACACGGTCTTGTTGACTGTGTACAAACCCTCGAGATACGCGCTTGTGGTTCCGGTAACAGAATTGTCTACCAGGAACAGAAATTGTAACTTGGTAGAGAACGAAGTACCGTCAGGGATACACGGTGAAGTGATTCGGCGGTAAATGTACATGAATCGTGCAGAGTAAACTGGTTCGCACTTAACAAACGTTTCATTTGTTGAGGCCCACAATTTTCCTTTCTTGTTGATTCATTTATTTGATTGTCAGCGATTAACTTTTCGTCAACATTGGTAGTTTTAATAAACCGAATGCTTGTTTAACTCATAAAATAAGAATCTAAAATGAACGAGAAACATTGGTAGTTTTAATAAACCGAATGCTTGTTTAACTCATAAAATAAGAATCTAAAATGAACGAGAAAAGAAATGGGGCCTTTCGTGGACAAGACATGTTTGTTGACCGTCCGACAGAGTTGAGCCCTCGACGCGCTGCCGACGTACGAAGAATGACATGGAGCTTTGGAAGATTCATGAATAGTCGACGCGTGCTGCTCGTTGCAGGGAGAAGGGGATGGGGAATGTAGGTGTAGTACAGGCGAGAACAGTGCTCTCGTTAGGACTGGGTCACGTGTGAAGCCGACACGGTGTCAAAAGTACGGAGGAGGCGATGTTAAGGGTAATGAGAAAAATAAAAGAGACGAGAAGAGCAAACAAACAGAGAGACGGAGGCCACTCTTGTATTGTCTTCTGCGTATCACGCAACTGTGTCGCGAATTTGCAATTCGCATAAGCGAAGGGTAGAATTTGTGCAATAAGAAAAAAAATTTATATTCAGCCAACTTTTGAGTAAAATGTTAATTGACAAATCGTGGCTAAATGGAAAAACAAATTTGTCTGAACGAAAATAATAACGGCGAATAGCTAATCGAAGACAATTATAATAAGATTTCAATTAAAACGTTCAACTGTGAAACGTCAAATAAATGTACTCATTATTTTTGTTTTCTTTTTCCAGGTAAGTAGAAAGGATTCTTCAATCTAGTCCAGTCAGCCTGACCGAACGAGTCCGGTATGTACAAACGTCTGGCAAATAATCTAATCAATTAGAAAAGTTTTTTTTATAAAAATTATTTTGTTTTTAAATATTTATTCCACCCGTTCAACACAATCACTTGACGGAAAGCTTTCGACACTTTAAGATTCTTGATTCTCGTGAGTAGGGGTTAAAGTTACGATTTTTTCCTCTCCCCCTATATTTGTTCGTGCCATGTAGAGATTCATGGATTTCGTCTGGTCGTAGTATATTCGTGGGATTTATTTTATCCCCGGGTGAAATGAGAAAGCTCAAGGGAGCTTCGAAGCGCGGACGCATTGCTACTATGGAGTAAAAAAAGGGCTCGTAGAAGCGCGACCGGCGTCTTCTTGGGAGTAGTATAACAATGGATATCGTGAAGGGCTTCTTCTCCACTCGCTGCTACTGCCGGTGCTACTATGCCATGACAGGTAAGTGGGCACCGGCGCCTCGTAGTTTCCATTTATACGGTACTTCAAGTCTGAAAGCTCTCGTCTTCTCTCATCTCACTCACGTCTTGAGCCATCTTTTTCGTCCACTTTTTCCTCTCTTTTTTTCCAACTTCCTTTTTGCGCCAAAAGTCTACACTTTGGAGCTCGTTCGACAGACGCGAGTGCGTTCCTCTATTCTTACTCCCGCCCATCGCATACCGTTCGGTGGGTTGCCTGTTATTCCTTGATGTACGCTGTCGCGTACCGCATTAATGGAGGTTTTTTTTTGTCCGGCGGATAGATTGGAAATCAAAGTGCTGTGAAAAGAGCGCAGTAACGAGACGTTGTTGGAACGAGTAACATTATTTTTTCTATTTTTTTTTAACAGCAATTTAGATTAGATTGCTTTGCAAGAGATAAATAGTTTTAAGAAAAATCTAAAAAGTATTTTGCATGTTTTGTTTTTGTCATCTGCTCGGAAAACTAATTTGCTGATCATTTTATGGATCTTCTCTGTTTTATCATCGACAAAATCGATTTAAAAAAATATATATATCTTGAGTCCAATCCAGCGGTTTGAAATAGTGATCGTGGGCGTCGCGTTATGTAAAATCTTCAATTTCAGGGTTGGTAAAAATTTTTCTCGATAAAAACAAGAGGTGGTTGAACCGTAATAAAGTTTCACTGCATCTCCCACATTCTTTTTTTCGCTCTCGCCGGCCCGATCTCTCCCTGTTCCATTTCTCTTATTTTTCCGTCTTTCGCTTGTCTCCGCCTACGTCAGTCGCCACGTTTTATCCATTTATCGTAGACTATCGTCCCGGGAGAGGCCTTTTTCCCTCTGCGCTCCGAGTCTCCTCGCCGAACCGGCGGAGTAAAAGAGGGGTAAAAAAAACGAAAAAAGACGAAGAAAAGACTGTTCGAGAGAAAAAGTGTCTCGACTCGCTCGTTCTCTCACGACATTAGAATTTGATTTGCATTCTTTCCAGCGCATCCGATAAGGCACGTTTCGCAAGCTCTGATTGGTCGTGCGCTCTCAGCTGCGGCGCCTCGTCGAAGGCTTTGAGCTGCTCAAAATCGATGATCGATAGGCATTGGTGCGACGCTCATCGATGTGTCGGAGTAGACGTCGTTACGGTTAAATTAAACCCTTGCATATATAATTATAAAAAATTGCACCAATTTCAGACCGTCATTAGACAAAGCCCGTTATCTCAACACTTTAATCTCCGGTTGTGAAAATTTACTCGCGGTTCAGAGTACCGACTGACATCATTATTTCCGGATTGCGAAATCAGATCGGGGTCGTGAAATAATCTATTGACGGAGAGACCGTTTGCGATAGGCTGCGGAATTTCTGACTATTGTACGGTAGAAGCAAATCAGCAACAAATATGTAATATGGGAATCAATAGCAATTGGATGCTGAAATGAAATTTCGCAACCCGAATTTATAGAGCAATTCAGATAAAATGACATATCTAAAAAATATTTCTAGCCTTCACGGTAAAATTTTTTTGTCGCACTTTGTGTTGTCATTACAGTTGTCATTGGACAAGTAATATTGTATAGTAGCTGCTTAAAAAAGCATCCGGGAAATTAGTTAATAACGCCTACGAACGAGGTTGAAACGGGAGCATCAAATAATTAAATAGACACGAGGAGAGTTGACTCTCGGAGAGCAGAAAAAAAAGCGAAGGACGTGAAACAAGGTATTATCGTCGAAAATTCCATCTCCCTGTCTCGCCACCGAGGATTCCCGAGTTTTTCCCCGCTGTTAGCCGAACGAGGTGCAGGAAACGTTATAATACGCTTCGCAGGATACATTTAATTAGAGTAAATTGTAATGGAACCAAAAAAAAAAAAAACGGCTAACAAAGAACGAGTCGGAGATGAGCCGGTTTGGTTAGTCGAGGAGAGGGATAGAAAATAACGACAAGAAAAAAACAAGAAAGGAAAAAAAAGATCTAGGACAGCGGAGAGAGCTCTTTAACGAAAAAGAGTGTCCCTGGTACATTTTCATTCTTCTATCTCGTCGCACTTTTTTATTTCAATTTTTTTTCTTTTTTTATTATTTTGCCCTCTCACCCTCCAGATCTGACAATAAGGTCGAAGCACGTACCCGCTCCACTTCCACGGTCTCTGCTTCGGGCTCTCTACTTTTTTAGCTTTTACCGTTTCGACAAGGTGGCGGGCACGGGACTCGAGGACATCGAGTGCCTGCTTCGAATAATCGAAACACCCCACCTGAGCTACGACTCTTTCTTTGCCCCTGCCGCCTCCCCCGTCGAGTGACGTGACGTTCTTTCTTTATTTCGCACCCTAGCATCGCCCTGGAATAAGTATCTTCGTTTGACTGGATAAGGAATTCCTCGATTGCCTCCACCCCCCGTCGTTCAGCTTCCATCCGGCTAGCAGATTCTTTGATTCTGGCAGGATTTCACGTACTGACCATTACATCCAACGATTTTTTGTCTCCATTAAATATGCAAAAAAAAAAAAAAATGAAAATTTCGAATAAACAGTAGAGTAAAAACGAAAACCATTTATAAAAAATGAATTATAGAGCAAAAATGGACGACCCACGCGCGATGACTCTGCGGAAGTAAATATTGAAGAGATCCGGACATAGATCATATCGCGAATAGATTTTTCACGGGGAAGCGCGATAAACGTTGGGGGGGGGGGGGGGGGGGGGCGTGGGGGGATGATGACCGACGACAGACTACAATGACCCGAGGAAATCTGGACCATGTACATCGGTTCCGCGTGTACGTGTGTATTTGCGCGTTTGTGTTTGCGCATGGCGAGGCACGTGCACAAGTGGCAAATCGAACGGGTACTCTCGAGAACGGGGGAATCAATTGAATCGTCGTCTAGTCGTACTTGGATAATGCATCAAGACCTGCCAACATCCAGCTTCGCAGGCTTCCGAACCGCAGGCGATTCGAGCTGGCTGGCATGAGCGAAGCCGGCAGGGCGGGCGGGTTTCGAAGCCCATAGCTCAAATCGAGTGGCTTCTAACGCCACGACCGTGTCCACCGGAGTTGGCCGAGCTCTCTGCTCTCTGCGTGTCTCCCTCCCTCTTCGTCCCCCATACCGCTAAATTATAATAGTTATATATAAATATATATAATATGTATCTATACATATACATGTACATATATATACGTAACACGCGGATTATGCATATGGATGACAAGCCATACTGCATTATCTATTATCTGTCGTCTGGGGAACGCCCTCTATCTGTGTATACGGGGATGAACATCGGTAGATACTGTTGTGACATGTCATCATGCAAATTCGAGATTTGTCATCGTGTTCTCTAATCGTGGATGAACGAGATTGTATCTGTAGACACTGTATACTCAGGCTTGGTACCGCAGGTAGCGGAGGGTTGGGTAAAACCGATTAGTCCGGGCGAAGCTGTCCTCCGTCCGAGAGGAGACATATTGAATGCGAAAAAATGAAGAAAAAAAATGCATTACCTTTCGATAATGTTGTACAAATTTGGCGATGTTTCATAGAGCGGATTAAAAGATAACAGCATCGAAGCGTTAAATCTCGTAATCGCTTAATTCGCCGCTAACTGTGAATGCAGCTGAGAATCCGATCAGTTTCGGCAAAGCTGTCCTCCACTCGAGAGGAGATATTCTGAATGTGAAAAAATGAAGGAAAAAAAATTCTCAGCGGCTAATTAGCTTCCGGTAATGTTGTACAAATTTGTCGATGTTTCATAGAGCCGCTTAAAGGATAACAGCGTGAAAGCGTTAAATCTCGTAATCGCCCAATTCGCCGCTACCTGTGAATGCAGCTGAGCCGTATCAAGCTGCTTAATTCGGCGTTCGGTTTCACAGTCAAATGATAAATACCGTACAGTTTTATTAAAAACGATAAAGCCGATCCCCAATGTTAAAAAAATTATTTTAAATCAATATAAAAAGTACCGCCAAAAAATTAAGTGCTTTCATGTAGAAATCAAGGCGAGATGATCCTTGGTGTGCGCAGTCCCGACTTACTCCCGACCTAAATTCCGCACGGATAACACAGTATAAAATGAAAAAAGACTCAAAATCCCCGAAGGATTTATTATTCCCACGTGAGCGCGGATCGACGTAGCGGTGTATCCAGTGGACCGAAAGAGGTCTGGTGCAAGATCGAGGTGGATGCTGTGCGACTAATTCAGTTACAATGGGGAGGAAGGCGGAGGCTGTGGGGAGCCGGTCCGGCAGGTCGAAGCTGCTAGTACCAGCGGCTAGTGAGCCAGTCTCTCAGACGTTTAAGCCAGAGCGGTGGAACGGGTTAATGTGGATGCTGCATATATCCAGGGGGGCGGTTGCTGATGTCGTCTCCTCGACGACACCTACACACATATACAGCACACGGTACACTGTTCCAACGCGCCCGACTTAACTTCCTCACCGATAACAAAGTATAAAAAAAATACTTCAAAATCCCCGAAGGATTTATTATTCCCACGTGAGCGTGGATCGACGGAGCCGTGTGCCCAGTGGACCGAAAGAGCTCTGGTGGAAGATCGAGCTGGATGCTGTGCGACTAATTCAGTTACAATAGGGAGGAAGGCGAAGGCTGTGGGGAGCCGGTCCGGCAAGACGAAGCTTTCAGTACCAGTGGCTAGTGAGCCAGTCTCTCAGACGTTTAAGCCGGAGCGGAGAAATGGTTTAACGTGAATGCTGCATATATCCAGAGGTAAGGTTGCAGATGTCGTCTCCTCAACGACGCCCATGCACCAATCAATATAAAAAATACCGGCAAAAATCAGAATCAAATGCAGAAATCAAGTCGCGATGATCTCTGGTGTGTGCAGTCCTCCCCGACTTAGTCCCGACTTAATTTCCTTGCGGATAACACAATATGAAGTAAAAAAAAAACGGCGCAAAAACGCTGAAGGATTTATTATTCCCGCGTGAGCGTGGATGGACGGAGCGGTGTATCCAATGGACCGAAAGAGGTCTGGTGGAAGATCGTGCTGGATCCTGTGCGACTAATTCAGTTACAATGGGGAGGAAGGCGGAGGCTGTGGGGAGCCGGTCTGGCAGGACGAAGCTTCTACTAGCGGCGACTAGTGAGCCAGTCTCTCAGACGTTTAAGCCAGAGCGTAGGAATGGTTTAACGTGGATGCTGCATATATCCAGAGGGACGGTTGCTGATGTCGTCTCCTCGACGACACCTATACACGTATACTAAACACGGTAGTGTCCCGACGCGCCCGCACACAGGTGAGCTCCGGCATGATGTCCCGGTCCGGTAAGCCAGCTGAACTTACACACGACCAGTTCGCCCGACAGGATAGTCCGCTTGCTCGGGAGGCTTCTCTCCTGTTGTCGGTAGCGAGGTACGGTGCAGAGGACGGGAGACCCATACAGGACCACAGCCTCCCGGCGATAGACGGCCAGCCCGGTGGTGAATGGCGATATGGTGCGCTCCGGCCGGTGTGCGTTTCCAGCGTGCGCGGACTCGGCGCCGCTCCTCGCCGGCTCCGGGACGCTTGCGTCGCCTTCGCAAGCCACCCCCGTTGCTCCGGGCAACCGATGGGGATGAATCTCGCGACGCCCGGCGTCGGTTCTCCAGTCGCGGGTGGGGCTGTCGGTCCCTCAGTGCGCTACTCGACGCCGAACTGACCACGTACAACACAAAACGACCTCACATCGCACCGGCTACCGTCCGAGCTCCTGGCGACAATATCGAAGCAACTAAACGCGCCGCTCATCAAAAAGGGAACGAAAAAAAGGAAAAAATAAATCAAAGACCCTCAACCCTCCGACATCCGAAGGCCGTCTGGCGAACGCCACGCGACAACCGGCGACCGACGACTCCGGTAACTCTGCCGGTGCGCTGTCTGCGCTCTTTTGTTTCTTTGCTTTCATTCAGTTTCGCGGAAAACTGGAAGGAAAAATAAATTTAAAAACTGCTCGAGGTTTTGTTTTGTTATTTTATTTTCTTCGACTGCCCGATGGAACGGTATGAGTTGTGTGTTTTTTGAAATTTCGCGATAAATCTGCGAGTTCGCCGGTTAGAGGGAAAACGACGCGCGCGGAGATTCTGGATGGGTTCGGATAAGGGAGATGGAGAAAAGTTAATAACGATAATTGTAGAGCAAAGATAGACGAGCCGGTGAAAGTTGCACGAAGTTTTTAGCCAAAGAGGCTCGCCGACTGCCGAGTGCCGGTGCCGAGAAAGCCTTTGTCATCATTGTCTTTGTCGTCGAGACGCGTCTGGAAAGGACCTGCCGGTCGACGAACTCTCATCTCGCGGGCAGACCCTCCGCCGCACAACAAATACACAACCCGCAAGACAGAGGAGGTTGGACGGCGTTCGCTCAATTTTTCTTTATTTCTTCTCTCGCACGCGCGTTATCGCCCGTTTGTACGCGAGTTGTGTTTAATAATAAATAAAAATACATTTTTAAAAAATTTTTAATGAACTCCAAGTGCCGAGAGGTTGATTAAATCGGAAAATTAATTCATTCGCACGGTGCGCGCGAGAAAACTCGGTGTGCGTCTGCACGGCCAGACTGACGGCGTTATTGCCAACGGGCAAGGAAAATTAATTGGAGTTGCGTTTTATTCATTAAAATACTGAATGGTATTATGTGGTGAACGGTGCTGCGAGTGTGCTTCGAGAAACTGAAGGGGTAAACAGAAAAGAAAAATCTACGGCAACATTATTATTTTATTTCATTTCTACCGTGGTGCGACGGCGTTTGCAAGCTTAATGTAGACACCCTCGAATCTCCGTTGTGTACAGAAAAAAAACAATTCGTAAGTAGGTAAAAAAAAAGTTTGTATTGAGTCGAGAATAATTGTTGCAGGATGTTCGAAGGCGATAATTAGTCCTGTATCTGAATTTAGGCGGGATTCAAGTTTTTTTTTACAGTTTTTGTTATTCGATATAGAGGACGATGATACTTGGACGTTACGAGATTTAAATCCCTGCGATCTACGCCAACTCGGTCAACCCCGTTCTCGAAGGGGCTTTTTTTCTCTCGTCCAAAGTGTCTTTCGCTTTCCGCGCGCCCCCTCACCCTCTAGTTCGTGCCAACTGTTAATTCAACTTCCGGGTAGTTATCAACTTATCACCCGTGAAACTCTCTCGCCTTCGTCCCGCCGCCTCTCGCCCTATCCGTAGTTAGGACGCCGGAAACTTCAATAATATCCACGTGGCACGTCAACCAGGGTCGCACGCACCTTCGATTATCTTATCAACGAATCGTTGTTACTTTCGCAAAACCACCATTTCCGGAATTCTGAAAAAAAAGACAATAGTAGTTAGTGTACAAAAAAAGCTGATTATTATGCGAATCAGCTAAAGGCTTAAGCGCCCAATAAACATGGTTGCGGCAACTCAAATATTTTTCCTCGTACATCAGAGTTATTGAATTGTTTCATTTAATTTTTTTATTTGCCGTTTCATTCTAACTTTTCGACCCGACGTCTAGACTTCGCTGAAGCGGTACAATCTAGTTTACGAAGTCTCGGTACGAAGTCTGCTCGGGCGCTGAGCAAAGTAATTTATGCGAGAGTTCCGCCGACCCCTCACTCGCGAAGAAGCCCCTTGTGCTGGAAGAAAATTTTCGAGACCGGAGACACGTCGCATCCAGGAGCGTACACGAAGTGTAACACGCCGGAGGACTGTTTTAAAAGTATGCGGGCGTGGCTTTTCCGGGTGTCACAGGACACAAAGAAGTGTCGGAACATGCCAGTGCACACACACGGGACAGTGTGTTTCGTTCGTGGACATTCGCCGAAGCGGTGAGCCCGTACCCCTGTCTAGTAGAAAAGTTTCTTCGTGACCTGACGGCTCGAGAGAAGAGGGACATTGCTGCAACTCCGGGCACTGCACGGCCGTAAAACGGCCGGGGTGGAGGAAACGAAAGCATCAGAAATACGTGCGAAACTCGAGCCACTTATTTTCTCGCGACGTCGTGGGTTATAAGCGATTCCCATTCTCGTTGTGCCACGCTCTCCACCCTCGTTCTCGTACTCTTTTCTTCTCTTTTTCTCATTTCATCGTTCCATTGCTGTACGACACCAACTTGATTGTTCTTTGAACTCTTCCATAGTTCTAATTTTATCATTCACACGCCGGGCCTTTTTTTGCTGGTTTGTTTCTTTAGTCTGTGACGCAAATGAAACATCTTTGGGTCATTTACTTTCTTGTTACGTCGAAAGTATTCTAAAATTCTAAAATTTTGAAATTATAATTATATACGATTTTTTTGTTTCTTCGCGCGTATTCCAATACGACCATCGGGGATGCGAGCTCGATTTAAATTGGAGCGAATAATCGGCTCCGAACGGGTATAAAAATTATCTGTTTATCGGTTCTCGATTGACATTCTTTCTGTGAATTAAGCCCGCGTTTGCGTCAAGTACAGACGCCTATATGGCGGCATATTTAATTTCTTTGCTCCGTCGATGGGTAAACCGTGCGAAACGCATGAGCGTCAATTATCGAATAATTAGTACCTACCAAAGTAATTACTAATTAGGCGACGAGATGCGAGCGAGGTATATTGGATATTCGATCGTAAATACTGTATAATCCGGGACGCATAGAGAACCACAGAAACTGATGAACGTTCCCATCTCGATAATTGAACCGCGCATCGGCTTGCAATGTTTACTAATAAATAGTAAACATCGAAGCCATCGGGACGAGAAACTCTCTCTTCGCTCGAATGAGAAAATTTAAATCCATTCATATCGACAAAACCGCGATATTATTTAACTCCGGTAATATCAACGATTAGTCGACTATATGTTTATAAGAGCATTCAGCGCAATTTATTATCCCAAGTATTGCCAAGCTTTGAGAGGTGAATGTTTCTTCAGTTAACGTATCGTTCTATCGTTCTTTCAACCGTAAGTTTTTACAACCGATTAAAACGATGAAATTGCAATCAATATATTTTTTGTTTAATAATTCTCATTTTTTACATAATCTAATAAATAGTAAACATCGAAGCCATCAGGATGAGAAATTCTCTGCTCGTTCGAGTCAGAAAATTTAAATCCAATTCATATCGACAAAAAGCCATATTATTTAATTCCGGTAATATCAACGATAAGTCGGTTATCGATTTTCGTTTGTGAGATAATCATTTATCTATCCGTTTATAAAAGTATAATAAGTGCGATTTATAGGTTTGCTCGGTCTTTTATTCCAAGTACTGCCAAACTTTGAGAGGTGAATCGTTCTCTAATTAACATATCGTTTCATCGCTTCTTCCACCGTAAATTTTTCCACACCACTTAACACAATAAAAGTAAAATCGTTTTTTTTTTATTTCTGTTTTCGTTTGCTGCACAAAAGAAAATAAGTCAGAACCACTTTCGGGACCGTCAATTCTTCCAAATCAGCCTGAACGGTATTCCGCCGACTCTCCCCAAAACGCTTCGGCGAGATGAGAATTGCGAAACGAAAATTTATCGCGGAGGCAGTGCAGGGCGACGAAGTGAAATTCTGTGAAAATTAAAGGGTGACCGTGGAGAGTTGCGTGCGAGGGTAGATATAGCCTGAGTGGCGCTGACGCGGATGGCTGATGCTGGTCGCGTGTCCGATGGGGTGCGGATCGAAGACAAAGCTCCGGCGGACAGGCGGTAGCTCTCTATGGTTTCTCTCGGTAAATATTGACCGTGGTTCTCTACCGTCGAGAGACTATTGAATTAACAATTCCATTAAGGTCTCTCGTGAAAATTCGCCGTACGATCTCTGGGCCCCGTGGGCTTCCTCCGTCAGCCGGACGATCCGACGATCAACACCGGACCGTAGTTCTGTGCCATTGGTTTCGTTATACACTGTTATTTCTGCCATTAGCCAATACCCCATCCGTTCCGATTAAAGTTTTCTAACTAACCGTCCGGTTAAACTTTCCGCTCCGTTATTTATTTGCGACTGGAATCCGTCGACCAATCTTTCAAAAAAATTTAGCTCGAAAAGTACACTTTATGTTATTTTTTCGCTTTTCGTTCTCCACTTTAATCGTCGCTCAACGATCGTAAATCGCGTAACTAAATCCGTACCCTTTTTCATCGCGCATTGGTTCGGAACATACGAGACTTATTATCATCCGATTATGTTCGGGCAAAGTATATTTCTATATATACATTGTACAAGCAAACAAGAAAAAGATTTCCACGCAGCTCTGGAAACCAAGCAACGGTAAAAAAAAGAACAATAAGAATTAAGCCGATACACTGATGGATCGAGAATTTTGTGGGGAGCCGCACGGAGGCACTCCTTTCAATTACCGAATTCCTTCGTTCCTCACTGGTGATTAATATCGCTGACCCGCTGGGGTTTCGCGAAATCGAATTGGTTACGGCTTTTAGACACGTTCCCCCGGGCCGCGATCCTTGCGAGTCACGTATATCTACTATATACCTACACACTGTGCACACACATAACCGTTCGAACGGTTACGTGGGACGGTGAAAGAAAGAAAAAAAAAAGAAAGCGAGCCTACTGGAAAAACGAAATTACAGAAAAAAAAGTAATCGCATGAATAGCCCTCGTCGACAGAATTCGTCGGGAGATGGATGAAGTTTCAGAAACGCCTTGCGTGTCGTATAACGTCAGGCGGCGTCGACGATTCATGCTTTACCGTGTGAAAGGGTTATCTCGGCACTCGGCACGTGCTCGAGCAGCACGATCCAATAGCAGTACAGCCAGGGAGCCAAATCGTGCGAGTGTTAAACGCTCAAAGTTTCCCGGACGGCGCATGCGGGGAGGTGAACAGGTGCAACGGCCCTCGACGCGCACCAATTTTCGTGCGTAAAACGACGCGCGACTCATTGCGAAACGTGTGTCGATGCGAGAGAGGAAAACGGATGCTACGAAAACGCCCCTCTGCGAATTCTGTGTTCGCGCGAGCAGCGGCAATACTCGCACGGATAGAATCGATGTCGGGTCGCAGACTCCGTCGTGCGACGGATATTAGTAATTTAGCGCGATCGAGTAGATACGCAGCCACGGGGCGTTCCATGCCACGTCGACGCTGTTCGAGTCCGTTTCCGACACCCGGACCGAAACACAAAAATTGCGGGTCGCTTTTTTTAAATCGAATTACCGGTTGTTAATTCTTTGACCCTTCTCTGTCAGAGAAACGAATTTCGCCCGTACGTATTTTCCCCCGCATGCGTCACTGTCAGCGAAAGGGGTTAACCGGGCGATTCCTCTAATGAAGCCGAAGCTTCGTCCAGTGAAACCGTCAATTTGGCGGAAAAATTTAATTAACGTGTTTCATTCGGACTAGGGTCGTTCAACCATACGCTCCAAATTGGCTCGAGAACTACATTGTCGATTATTGCTGTTAACTATAATTGTTTCTAATCAATGCATCTTTGCACAATTTCTCGGTGTTAATTGTTAATATCTATTTAGAAACAAAGAAAATAAAAAATTATCGGTATAGATATTTGACGTGGGACGCCCCATACAAGTTGCAAACATTACTTCCGTATCAGGATATAATCAGAATATAAACACAGGTGCATGTGTAAGCCGATGGTAGGTCCAATAAACGTGGGGATTATGGGTTAGCACACGGATTCGCCCCTTCGTTCCGATACACAGCCCGGAGGCCCATTACGACCGTTTTCCAGGTCGGAAATCGTGCGCGTCTGGCGAATCAACCCGTGGCCCGCCATCTCGACGCCGCAAAGTACATTCGTTATGTCCCATTCGAGGGCTCATAGACGATTCGAGGATCGTGGTTAAACCTACCAAAGGGTATCGTAGGTTCTACCGAAACTGCCTTGAAATTAATTTACCCCGTAAACCTACCCTGTTACTTCCGTGCCAAAGGGTTCCGATAATGTGCTCTTTCGATTTACTCCGATGAACCTTGCAACATCAACATCCTCTTTAATACGGAGCTTCGCATTATCCCCGTCAATACTTCATCGTAGAATGTCACGCCCGTTACCATCAACCAACCAACATATTCCATACCGGATATTCATGTCTTAAAAAAATAATAATAATAAATAAAAAAATAGGAAGATCGCTTATTACCGTTGGAAAAAAATATTGGGTAGAATTATTATTTCTGGAGGTCCCGTAGACGATTCGAGAAAAAGCCTTGGAATTAATTTACCCCGTAAACCTACCCTGATACTTCCGTATCAAAGGGTTTCGATAACGTGCTCTTTCGATTTACTCCCACGAGCCTTGCAACATCAACATCCTCTTTAATACAGAGCTTTCGTATTATCCCCATCAATATTTTATCCTTGAATTTTACTCCCGTCACCAGCAACGAACGAGCATCAGTATTCGTGACTTAAAAAAAAAAAAACATCGGAACGATTCCATTACCGTCAGAAAAATATTGGATACAATTATAATTTCTCATCGTCCATCGAAGCCTTCGTAGATAACTCTGTCGACGGGGTTCCGTCGCTCCAAACTTCACGACTGTCGTGTGACCTTTGATTTTCGGTTTAGAGTAAAAATGATATCCGAACCTCGTCAAAGTTAGTTCGGCGCGACTTGGTAATTTAGATATCGACGACAACGGCAACGACGGAGCCGGAACTGTCGTGCAGGACCGCGCGGAATGGCAGCCAGTTATGCATTAGCATCGCGAAACACCGGATGGCGTGTCCCTCCATGCCGCTTCTGGTTTTGACAGGAAATTAAAAGTTTTCCGGGCAACGGGCTCTCGACTTTGCACAGTTTATAGGTACACACGGGGCAGGTAGTATACAGTCCACGTCGTCGGGATCGCGCGATCGCCCGGTGAAATAAAAGGCCTATTTAGATCGGGGCTCCGATAGTCGCCGGATATCGACGGCCCGATACCATCTCCCGCCCCGTGAGTTTATGAACGTGAATAGTAGACAAACTTTTCCCGCCTCCACGAACCTACCGTCGAGGTATTCGCGGCGAGGAGAATTCATTCGCCCGACGACGCTGTCCTTGTTTTTACGAAGAACTTTAAGCCCGGGCATAGACGTCTATCGAATAGTTGGATTGAAACGAGTTTCCTTTGCTTTTCGTTTTTTATTTATTTATTGAAACGTCACAGGAGTCTATCTGCGTGCCTTAAATCGATTCCATTTACATAGATAGGAAAAGGTCTTCGCTGGAAATTTTTGAGCGTTAAATCGGGACCTGATAAGGTTCGAAGAAAACCTTATCAGGGCCTACTCTCGAAAAATGCTACCAGGGGTGAAAAGTTCTTTGGCCTCTGTAGTGGATTTTTTTCCTTCGACTGGACTCGGGGAGAAGGGACGGTTGCTAATCGCAAAAAAAAGATACGAAACTTTTATTTTTATTTATAATGTATCTTGGACACGGAACTTGTCAGTTGAATTTTTTCAGATTTTTCTTAGTCAAACCTGTTGCGAGGAATTAGTTTCCATTCGCACGTATCGATGTCCAGATTACGTGCGAGTACAGAAATTTACGTCGGGAGGGAGTTTAAATACCATTGGCTAACTTTTTGAAAAGTTTTTTAGATCGTATCAGTCGTATTTATCACGGCGAGTGCTCCCACTTGCGGCGAATAGCCGCAGTATTTCTTTCCGTAAATGGCTCGATCGTGCGTCCGCGAGAAACGACAAACTTTCCACTGACGTTCCTCTGCTTCTTTTGTGCGCGGAGGAAAGTAAACTGTCGACAGTGTAATATAGTTTTTTTTTGCCGCCCTCGTTCCCTTTCTTTTCGAAGAATCGACGAAATATCGATGGTCGCAGCGTTGCGGCTTTTGTCAAGTAAAGAAAAAAATAAAATAAAAAATAAAATCAGTTCGCGTTGGCATGGAAAGTCTGGAAAGCAAACTCCTGATGTACGTCGTCTAATGGTTAGATCGTGCTCCGCCCCGTGAATCGACAAACTTTTCGACCCATCTGTCGCCCCGTGTCTTCGCTCTTCCATCCATCGGGTTCGCGTCGATAAGAAAGTGAAGCAGTATCCGTCCGCCCTGGAGGAATCGCGTTTGAGCAAAAAGTAAAGCCGATACGGTATCGACTCATTCCCCGCGCGTACCAACTAAATATCGAATGGATGGATCGTGCTACGAAGCTTGTGATGCAAACTTTTTAACTCTTCGCGTTCTATATACCTCGCGATTACCTACAGTCCTCTCAGTTGCGAAGTTGGAATTGAAAAAAAAGTCCCGATAATTTACGATACACTTACGGTATATATTTTAGGATAACAGAGTAGCGCCGAGGAGTTCGAAAGTATCCGAAAACACCGTTCGCAAAGGTCAGGCAATAAAACATTTTTAGATTTTTTGTTTCTTTCAAATCCGTCGCGGGGTGGTCCATCTTACCACTCTCACCCCCAGACGATAAATTCACCCCAAGGTTGAACTGACTCGAGTTTAACTCGTGAAACTGACCCCGAGACCCGAACCAACGTCGCGAGATCGTGAGGTTTCGTCAATTGCGCGAAAAGGGCACTCTATCAATCGCGTTAAGAGCACACTTCTTTTTTTAGTGCCCTCGAGGTATCGCGATAGGTGCGGCAAAGGGCGAAGAGGAATGCGGGTGAGTTGAAAGCCAGCGGGGTTAAAAGAGAGGAGAGTAAAGAAAAAGAGAAGTTTTCCCGGGAGTGATATAGCTGCTAAAAGGAACGAAGAGAATATGTACTTCCCCCTTCGCCGCGGTCTCTTTCGCATACGTATCTCAGTATTATCTCACTTTATCGTCCGTATGCAAGGAGCTTTCCGTATGCACCGCGGATGCCCTCTTGGCCGCCGCCGATTCCTCTTACCTTTTCTCTTCTTTCCATTCTTCTTCCTCGCTCCTTCGCTGTTCCACCGCTCCGCGCTCGACGACGTTCGAATAAAACTGGCTAACGCAGACCCCGCGCCCCGAAGCTGTTTCAAAGTAACGCCGGTTCAGGTGCCATTCGATTCCGTGGATGGAATCGCAGCTCACGAACACCCAAGCCGACTCGTTACCCCTTCGAAAACTTGCGTCACGATCCTACCGAGGATATTTACATTTTGGAGAAGCAATTTCTTTTATGTACAATCTATCCATGTGTGATATAAATATATTTTAGGCATATTTGTCAATTTTGTCGATCGAGAAATTTATTTCATCTCAAGATAATTTTATTTACGGATCGATTTTTTACGAGCTCTCCAGGTGGATGGACAAGGGGACTGGGAGAAAAAATGAGTCAAGATAAAAAGCCTCGTCGCCCGAAGTGCTTCGCTTCGCTATTAATAGAATGTTAATGCCTCAATTTCCATCGAGCTGCATTGGAACCCGCCTTGAGGATTTTTGCAAAATTATTCAAAAAGGAAGAAGTTTAATTATAAGAAACGAAAAAAGTTTCCCCTTATAACACGGCACTTTGCCCGCGGCCGCTCCCCCTCTGTTTCTTTCGCTAAATAGGAAACCCTCGAAGAAATCCATAAGTATTGAGTATCTTCGGATCGTTCCTTCTCTCAACCTCCGACTCTGTCTTTATTACACTCCTTTTGCCTCTTTATCTCATTGCTCGCCGGGCCTGCTCCTCTCCACTTTCCTCAAGAAATTCAATTAGAACGAAGATTAGCCGAGGCGCAAAACTTTCTTCCGGATCTTACCCCGAACGATTTTACCAAGCAATAGCGCATTCGCCTTAGCTGTTAAACTCTTTTCTGACTTCGCCACCGCCATTTTCCCTCGTTTGCCATCAAATCATCGCAAAGTGTCTCTTCCGTTCTCTCAGCCTCTTGATAAACTCCAGCGAGACCCCTCCTCCCTCTTATTGCCGGTATATCTGGAGCGGCCCAGTACGGAGACCGTCGATAATAATCTACGACGATTAACGAGGCTACGAAGCCACGAGACTGAATTATATCCCCATCGCGGAGCGATAAAAAGAGAGGATGATGATGGAAAAGGATTCGCATTAAATCCTATGCAGCACTGTATATCCACTGAAACTTATTCGACTCTCGGGTGTTGAATAACCCGAGAGTTTCCTCGTAGGCAAGTTGCCGAGTGCATATATCCATACTTCAGCGCCGAGTACCGCCACTTCTCTTTTTGTTTTTTTCGTTATATTTTTCTTTTTTTGTTTTTCTAGTAGAAAAACTTATTTCCAGAGATTTTGCTGCGAATATTTAAATTATAGGAAATGAACCATAAATCTTCCGATCGACGCTCTTTTTGTGTCTATCTGCTGCATTCTTAACTGTAAATGCCCACTTGGGTTACAATGACCTACTTTATCATCAGAACCGAAGTTCTATTCTTCATTTTATTTAAATATTTTGTTAGTCACCCAAGAGGTGTTTTTTAGTACGAAAAATGTCGGTTCCGAGATTTTGGTCCCGGTATTTAAAACGATAGGAAATGAACTATGGATCGTCCGATTGACTATCGATTCATGTCTATTTGCTGCATTCTTAACTGTAAAGCTCCACTTGGGCTACAGAGACCTGCTTTATCGTCAGAACCGAAGTTCCATTCATCATTGTTTTTTAATCCTTTTTTAGTCACCCAAGAGGTGTTTTTTATTACTCGTGTGGACTCTGTTGGACGACACACGGGGTGCATCCTTTATGTACGATATAACGAAAAAGGAGGGTCGTTTCCATGCTGCCTCTCGTCGGTGAGGTAAAAGTGGCGAGACTCGGAGTCTGATATGTGACCGAGGCATGCCCGGAGACTTTCCGCAGGGTCTCTCTGTAGTACGGTCGCAAGCGGGTTATACCTCACAGGAAACTCGCCGACGGAAAAGCTTCCATTCGTCTCGGGGGTGTGCTACGACCGAAGTGGACACACTTTATTCGAAATATTGTCCATTATTCTCTGCCATCCGAGACCGCACGTACACAACTGTATACATACGGATATCGTCTCGTATACTCTTATTTATTGCGTTTTATACGATAAAATACTAAGCAGCTTAACGCTTTCAAACTGTTCGTACACAATCATAACTTCACAAATTATTTTTTGTTTTTACTAAAAATATGTTGCAGCGGAAATTGAGGTGAAAATTAAGATAAAACTAGAATCAACGTTAAGACTAAACTCGGGATTGGCCTGAATGAAAATTCGGAAAAAGTGTGACCTCGTCGTCGTATCGAGATCTCCTTTGAAACAGCGATGACGTCCATTGTCAGGTTCGTGCCAATGTGGGACGAAACTCGTCGAGGCTTTCAACGATAATCAAATTCGAGATGGGAATTGATTCTCTCGTCACGGTCTCGTGACACTGGCTTTTATATACGCTCTGGTACAAAATTTGATTTTTTTTTTCATCTACCTTTTGCCACAGTGCTCCCGTCTGGAAATCCTTGAAACCCTCCTTGCTCTTTTTACATTCATTCGACATGCAATTTCAGTTCATGGAAGCCATCAACTGTATACATTCAAAGACGCGATCAATATATCAATGCATCCGTTACTGCGATGAACTCGAAAAATTTGTTTTACCGCCGCAACCGCCTTTTTTCACATAATATTTGAGGATTGCATTTTTTACTCCCATTCCGACAAAGTTCCGCTGTTTGACGATAATTAAAAAAAACTTTATTTTTACAAATACCTATCGTGAAGGATACAAAACCGAAACTTACCGACTCAAATAATTCGACGATCATCAAAGCATCGTTCTCTCACATTTTACTTCTTCCATAAGCAAAAAATTTCAATTCTCGTGCTTCAATTTTTTCACGCCCCGTTATTTTCTCCTCTATTCATCGCACCTTCGCTTCGCGCGATTCCCACTGTCTACAGTCATATACGTTTGATATACATATATACATATATATACCCCAGTAGATATAACGGAGCTTTCGGATAGGATGATTGGGTTCGTGCGCCGAATTCCATCTGTGTAAACCGGGTGACACATATATTGCCCGACGTTTGTCGTTTCCGACGCGAGACTCGATGCCTGTATGTACAAAGCCAGACATCGATGTTATGCGTATGCCAGATGAAAATCGATTTTTCTCTCAGTTTTCTTTCCCGCCGGATGCCGAAGCCTGCCCTCCTCCCCGGGCAATGTTGGAAAAGTATTGTTGCCACTCGCCCGATAGTTGTTGAAGAACGTTTCACTACGCGCCCAGGAATACACGGGAAACTAGCGTTAGCCGATAGACGGGGGGGATGCCTGGTTGGTTGGATGGACCGGAACGCGAAAGGGGTGAGCCGGAGAGACGCAGCAGCAGAGCAACAGCGGCATAGGCACCGCTGGTGGCTTGCAAGCGTGCATGCATAATACCAGATATCCTAGAGAGAGAACCCGGTGTACGTGTACACAAAACGATGAAAAATTCCGCAGCATATTTTTCAACCCTCTTGTGAAAATAGATATGGTAGTCGGTACATATACAAATATATACATATATGTATGTATATATTTCTTGGGAAGAATGCCGCTGGAGAAAATGTCGAAAGGGTGGAGGGTGGAGATAAAGAAGGAGACGGGTGGGAGGGGGGAGTTGCGAGAATACCGTAGTGCAAACTTGACGTGATGGCGGAAATTCATTGTAATTGTATCGTTCGTCAATATCGATCGAACGGTTCCAATTTCTGGGTCGTTAGCTGTATGATAAAAGTGGTGAATTTTGTTCTATTGCAAATTATAATCCCATGTGCTGGACCGAGTACTGCGATTAAAATTCATTCCTCGATAGGAAGATTATTCCGTATGTGTCGAAGGGTCGGCCCGACATCGAAATAACTCGTCAAGCCTTCCCGATAGTGAACCGCATTCAAATCGCTAACGATTTTAATCAATTATCTCGTCGGACGCCGATCTGTTAATGGGCTCGAAATCAGCTTTGTTCGGTAATTTTTCGATGCGTTTAAGCTTCCAACGCTATTTCTGTGAAGCCGTTTGGAGCGAATGGAAAGGAGATTATTTCATATCGGTCGTTGATAATTAAATTTCAAATACGAAAGCTTATTCGATTCTCAAAAAAAAAAGGTAAAAAGGGGGACTGGTCGGTTCTTGATAAATTTTTAATATGAATATCGAAATGTAGCCAGAGCGGCAGCCGTACTGGCGTTTCTACCGTCATAGGCTTCGTCAGAATTCCAATTCTTTTTTATTAAATTTTTTTTATTAATATATACTCGAGTTTATATCGTCAGTTCTACTATGCGAAGGTTATATATAGCGAGGGGGAAAAATAGACTGCCGGAAATTACGAAGGGCGCGAGACAGCTCTCGTCACATTTTCCCTTTTTCTTTTTTCATTCCTCCGCTGATATTTCCCTAACCGCACTCCCTTCGACACCCTCTTCAAAATCCGGGACCGCGAAGCTTGTGAACACGGCTGGACGGCAGCAGTGCTGTCACTATGCGATAGCAGCGGGAGGATAGGAAAGGAAAAAAAAACGCACACACACAGACGCCAGTGCCGAGAATGGAGGAGAACCGGGAGGGGGCAGTTTATTTTTTCATCCCTCGAAGCGTGAAAAGGGCTTGAGATCGGAGAGTGACGAGCGCAGGGGGCGAGAGCGAGTACGGCGAGTCGTTTCTCACCGGATGAATCGGACATATTTTTTCATGCCGGAGAATTTCTTTCCGTCGGGGACAAATATCGTTATACGTCCCGGAGTTCGTGAGTTACGAAAATGGATCGATCTTGAAAGCCCTTCGTTCACTCGAAATGATACCTCGACCGGCCCTGTCGCCGTTCAATCGTAATTGAGGCAGGAGGACTGAAAGCTCGAAAGTCCTTACCGAGAAATCCTAGGAGCTTGTTAGTTGCCACTTGAACTTTTTGCGGGCGGGGCAAGACACGAAGTGGACGATTTGCGGTAGCGTTCGTTGGGCGGATACTGCGTTGAAACTTTAAGTAGGAGAATCTCCCTATCGACCGGCGCTTGTTTATGGGAAAACCGGGATTCTCAATCCATGGAAAGTTAATGAATACTTGTGGATAGTTGTTATTTATCGCTTTCTCGGACAATCCATCAATTAGCGTCAGCAAAATCTTACGCGCGGCACGGTAAACTTGCGGGGCGGTCTTGTGCACCAACTGGCCGAGAAATTTCACGGGAAGCGACGATGAAGAAAAGACGCGGAAGTGAAAAAAACTTGCTCGATTCACACTCGCCTCTCGTAGCCGTCTTGTACTTTTTTATTTATTTTTTTACACCTTTTTCCGGCATTTCTCGCGATCAGTTAAGTATATACATGTATATATAACGTATATACATGAAAACTTGTCCGGTGAAACTTTACTCGGGTTCATGCGCGATCTCGTGTGCCGCACGTCGAGCGTTCCTAGTCAAGAAGGACTCACAAAACTTTGCCAAAGCTATCGATTCTTTCCCAGCACTCCGTGCGATTCCATATTCCAAAACTCTCCGTGATTTTAAGCTCGAAGTTTGGGAAAACGGTGAAAAAATGGACCAGTGAAATTTCATTTAAAAAGTGAAGTTATTCGATAGGGAAATTCTTCAATTTTTTTTTGTTAGAATGTCGTGCAGAATTGACTATTTGATGGTGCATTGCAAGTTCGCGATAGGGAAGATTCCGCGATTACCGACCAGGCTAATTTTGCACGATTGAACAGTCAATATTGATTTTATCTTAGCCTTCCTAGTAGACATTTTAGAGGGTTAAAATTAGGAACTGATGAGGTTCCGAAAAGGTCTTGGGACTTTATCAGAGCGAAATCGGTTGATCCGTAGGACTTCCATCCTCATGTATGGACGACATTCGCCGTTTCGCTTCGCTCCGGATTTGATTCCCGCAAATCCATCCGGCGCTCGGAACTCTCGGCGGAATAGACGATTCCTTCAAAGTTTCGGGAACTTACGGTACGCGTGGCATTAGCGGGTACACACGGGAGGTACGCGAATAGAAGAGAAAGCCCGTATATAGAGTAACTCGGAGCGAATGAGAGTTCCTCGAGTACGGGGGTGGTGGGGAATGTTAAAAGCGAACGAGAAACCCGTACTCGTTGCTGGTTTCGTTGAGTCTTTGGTTGCGCGAAGGCTAAAGTTCCCCGTGGCATAGAAATTCCTTCGACAGAGAGGAAACTTAAACTTGGATTTAAATACTGTAAGGTGTGCAACACACACATCCTTGTAGGAGAAGTCGGGGCAAAATGAGACACGCTTTACACTGCAGTCGCCGGCCAAAGTGGGTTACCCGAACATTTTAAGAAGGTACCCCATTTTGCCCCAAAATGCAATTTTTCACGGACGCCCGAAATAATTAGTACGAATTTCTTACTTGTGTCAGCAGTCTGTCTATAGCGCCTAACTCATCTGAACGGCCTTTATTTCTTACCGTCCTCTACCTTGCATTCCATAAGTTTCAGTCCCAACGGCCCCAGGTATAACCGAAAAATTGCCAACACAAAAAAGGGGGTTGCTCAACGAACAAACGTGGCTCTTGTGCATAAAATTGGCCATACACATCCACGCCAGAATTAGCCGAAAAGGAGGGCCGAAGGGTGCGTGCTAACGACTTTGTTTTTTCTCGCCAACCTGCTAATTAGGGTCGCAGCCACACGAATATTTTTTTTTCATTTCCCGCTGTAGGTTTTGCTCGAAAAAGTTCTGCTCGCACGGTGCGGTCGGAGAATCTTTGCATCACAGCGGCAGGAGCAAGAGGTAGCACGAAGACTTCGGAGCGATGGCCATTAGCGCCAGAAGAAGCTACGGAGAAGAAGCTTCGACCCGCTTCGAAATCCCATCGGAAAGTTCGACGGTCTTCTTTCGTTTCCCCCTAACTAGCTCGATTCTTTTTCCTATCCCATCGGCGAATGTGCAGTCCCGTCGCCCGAGCTTGCTCTGCCGAACACCGCGCATCCTTTCGTTCCTCTTACGAAGAAAAGGAAAAGGCGCTGGCGGAGCTCCGGCAAGCCAAAAGTTTGCGAAACCAGCCCCTCCCCTCTCGACCCCGCACAGGTCAGCCGTACCACGTGGATTACAGACGGAGGTAACGTCGTTACCGAACTTTCTTCCATCCAGCACGCTCTCCGACCCACCCGAGATCCTGTTACAGAACAAACAGGAGAGCTAATCTAGGAACAACCATTTACGGCCAACTTCTTCCAACCGCTTACACGCAATGTTTTACTTTCTCGGTATAATACTAAAAGCGTGGATAACTTAGTGTCTGCGATTTTTACAAAGTGAAAAAAAAATGGCAAGAAAGATGTATAATCGAAACATTCATTCGAGTTGTTTACAAACGTTCGACACTCCTTGTCCGATATGCTTCGATCCAAAGCCGTCCGTATGGCAGAGCTTTTTTTCACTTTCCCCACCGCCCTCGCACCAGTCATCGTATTTCCCGGCGTTTTTTTTAATCCACTATAGATGCGACCATCGTTCCGATACAGACCTCACATCCTTCAGTCCCGACGTGAAACTCAACGCTGCTCCGAAACCCTTTTTCATCCCTTCGGCTCGCGGGTTCCGTCGACAGCTCGCAAATTAAATTCCTGTCCGGCGACACGTTTTCGGGACTTTGTTAGGGTATGCGGACTTTATTGCGGAGCCGTGATGTGCACGAGTGGCGAACGGACAACGCGGTCCAACTGCAGTCGTTAATTTTACACGGAGTTCGATGTCGAATGAAAAAATCGAATTTTTATGGGATCATAATTGCGGAAAATTTCTAAACGTTTCCGAAGTCAATTTTTTTTTTTCGAACGAGTTGTTATTCGCATCAGGCCCGAGCGTGTCGCCGACAACGGCAACCGCGATAATTAATAACCATCCTATTGGGCCGTTGGGCGGGAGGCGTCCGTCAATCGGGTTTTAATGAAGCCGACATGCTTCGAGATGAATTGCCATCGGGATCGATCACCGTCCTGTACAGCGGCGCCCCAACACGCAGAGATAGCCGCTCGAAATGGCAATCACCGGTCGAACAAGAGTGAGACAGATTCGAGTGGGACTTTGAATGGAACGATGCGCGGATACTATACGGTACACGGCGAGCCCGTAATCCCGAAGAGGAACGAGAGACGGGCTTTACGCACGGTAAATGTGTCGAACGAAATCTGTTTTGCGGCTGGTGAAAGGGAAATGAGACCGGTAATCCGTCGAATCGAGGGTTTCGATGCTGCATCGTAAAATTGGTGAATACCACTCAAAGGTTTGGTCCTGTATCTCCTATTCCCGGAAGTAATCCCACTTTCACGTTTAGATTTTTTTGATTCGCATTTGTGTCAACACGCCCTGGTTCTACCTCGTCGGCTCGTATTTATCACTTTTGTCCTACACGTAGATGGTTAAAGAAATTACGGCGATAGCCGCTTCAAATGGCAATCGCACATATGGAGGACATCCCACTTTGATGTTCAGGTTTTTTTTATTGGTATTTGTGTCATCGCGCTCTGGTCCATCTTACCGCACATATTCACCCCTTCGGCCCTACACGAAGAGCGCGATGTTTCGCGGCTTCGTTGGAATGCAAGTTTCTTCATCTCGCGTTTAAGATCATTGTCTCCGCCTATCAAGGTGTTCCCTTTATTTTCTTTCTGTGCTACGAATTCCGTATCCAGAAGCTCATCGCCACGAAGTCAACGACGCGTGAAACTGAACGACGTACCAGTGGAAACGTTTCGAGGGTGAGTTTGTACGTACTCCTGGAGGCGGAACGAGATTCCCGGCAAGTGGCACGCAGTATCCACTGATTCTCATTCTCTCGCGAATGGTCAATGGACATAACAGATATAACCATACCCTAGGCTCCGCTCGGTCGGTTCCCGTCGATTCCCAGCCCCCGAGGGACACCCCACGATCCCCCGACTCGTGCCACTGCTAACGCTCTTCCGCCTCCACCGACCGTACCCTTCTTCCCCATTCTTATCGCGCTCGGGACAAGGGATGATTCCTCCACGGAGACATGCCGGAAACTAGCTATCTCGGCGCATGTCTTCGATTCCGACCAGCGAGTTTCACCTACCTTGTTTTCTTCGCCAGTGGACACGGTTTCCCTTATGGACAACCGAAACTTATTTTCTCTCGTCCTTCGGGATTGCGTTCGCGCAATTTTTTTTTAGATTTTTATTTTCGATCCTGTCGCAGCGAAATTTGGCTCTTTAATGATTAGCGGTGAGAAGGAAAGTTCTCTGAAAGCAAAAAATTTAAATTGCTAAATTACCTTTTTTCCTACCTACCTACCTTCTTCACGAGTAAGAAGTCAAGCGCCCCGTCGGTTCTTCGCACCACAAAGTAGCGTTCTGGTCGTGGTTACTTATTTCCCGTATTTCGCAAATCCTACTCTTGAATCCGCGCGGCAATCTGGTCCCGACGCCGGACGCGGAGTAATCGAGGTCTCCCGCGATTGCCGGAGGCGCATCGGAGGGAAGATGAAAACCAGTTTTTAGTCCCCCGAGCGGAGCGCGACCGACGCGGGACGACCGAAGTGTACCGACAACTGCGATGAGGCCGTGATCGCGGACCGCAAGTGTGTATATACATGTACATGTAGTCACGGATCATTACTACACTACACTACGTACTGTCGGTACTAATACTATCATTACAGTTACTACTACCAGCGCCTGCCACTGTAGTACGGTAGGACGGCGATGATCATTAGCGCGAAGGGACCACAGCAGAGCTAAGGCGAGTAGTTGACGCCGTGGCCGTTCGACGTCGTTAGGCCTCGATCGTTCCCTCGTTATCTTTCCCCCAAGTAATCCCGGTGGCGGTTGTGTCGATGCTGAAAGCGCTGCCGGGGCCTTGATGCGACGATGCTTCAGAAGCTGCGGCAGCAGCTGCGCGCTGTGAAAGTTATAATAAAAAAAAAAACATTAAGAAAAAATGAAAAATGAACGAAGGCGCTAGAGCAAGGCGTACACGGAATCTCGAGTTTCAGGTTCAACGGCGGAGAAGAAGCGACGGCATTAGCTCCGCCGGTAGTACAGTGATAAGCTTCGCGAGTAACAGCAACAGCGGCGACCGTCAGCTGTTCGGATACCATCCGCGGGATGTGTGTGTGTGCGCGCGCCGTAGTTCGCGAAACTATTGCAGTAAAGAGGATAAAAAGAGGGGCATTGGGAAAAGTTTATTTTAGATCCACCGTGCGGTGTACGATCCCATGGGAAGGCCGAAACGTACGTTGGAATTCCGAATATTTTTCTTGCCGTGGTAGACCAACCCCGTTTACAGCTGCACTAAAACCCGGTACACGGTATGCACCCGTAGCGCGTTAACACTTAACAGCAAAAACAGCTTGCGGCATATTGCGCAAACTGGATGGGCAAAGTTTAATTAATTTTATATTTTAGAAAAGCGAAAGGCTGTACTTGGTTGCATTAGAAGCAAAATGAATAAAAAGTAATGAAACTATCTCTAATCACTAATACATGGTGTCATCGTAAGCAGCGTGATCGATAAGGACGGGAAGGCTTACAAGGAACGTCGCGACAGCCATTTGTGTAATAAAAAAAAGTTATATTATGCGCGAAGATTTTAAAGGGAGTTAAGAAGTTGGCGAGGGCGCTCGTCAAATGACCGAGGAAATTATCCGCGGTTGAAACTGAACTAAGAAAAACGACTGGATCATCCTGCGAATACTGCAAAGGAATCTACTTTACCGATATCTACATATGCGCAGAAGCTTTCTCGTCTCTTTCTCTCGAGCCGCGGCCGCTTCGCCCGAGTACGCAAATCACCGGATGCAATGCCCCGGCTCGAGTCGCAATTTTCGTTACGTTTAATCCTCCGGGCATTGGGACGGGGTAACGAGTCGCGATACAGTGACTGGAAGGATTAGTTTTGAGATCGGCAGTGCGAGAGAAAGAGAGGAGCGAGGAGACGAGCGGTGGAGGAGGATTGAACGACCGGCGGGCCGATCCGGTACGCGGATGTATCCTCATCGACTCGGCTCTTCTTCATTGATAAATCGTTCTTGATTTCGCATCCCATTACGGCTAAAGAGGTTTCTCCTGTCTCGAGTATATACATAGCTCCGCTAGCCTCCTACTTTTACGGAGGCAGCCGATGAACTTTTCAGATACTTGTATTCAATCAATCGTTTCAAGGATTTATCCACGTATAAATTTCTAACTAAAAGTGAGATCCGGTGAGAATTTTCTTCAACGTAGACATTAATTATTCTTAATGGATGATTTTTTAAACAAATTTATAACTTATTCAGGTTATTTTTTTTACTTGGAACTTAAAAACTTACAGCTGTCGGCGACCTAACGAAAATCTAACAAATATATTACTTCTTCTGAATAGATTAATTTTTTTAATAAATTAATAACCTCTCTTTTATAACTCTTTCATTTTTATTTATTTTTTACATAGAATTTGATAAACCTAAACCCAAGTTTATGATCTTCTGTCTCTCGGTCGTGAATCCCGATAGTGGTGGGCGAGCTAACGAAAATTCGCATATGAGCCGAAAGGCGATCCGCAAATAAACTTCCAAGGATCATTAGTGGGTCGTGCTGATGCCGCGGAGGAGCGAGGAGAGAAGCTTTAGAAGTCGGAGAGCCCGCATGAGAGAACGGGAACGTGGCGAAGGTGTACCCATGATCTACTTAGGGTCGCAGTAGCGAGTACTAGGGCAGACACGTAGTTATGCGGTGTACGCGACGAGTATGCAAGCGGGGAGAAAGAGAGAGCTCTACCTTACCGGCAGCGCCTAGTTAACCGAGCCTGATCGTTAAAACTTTAATTGGCTTCCGGTAAATTAGCAATCCTTAGACGTTAATGGCCTAGTTCGTAGTACAAATTACAGGGATAACTCTATCGTATTATCGCACGATGTGCAAGGGCTTCGAGCCGGAAAAAAGAACTTTCCTGATTCTCACTTCGAAACTTGAGATTTTCTTTTCTTCTTTTTCTTCCTTTTACCGCGTCTCACCGGCAATTTATTTTCATGCATTTGGCTCGACGCTATTTCAGCGACTTTAACAAAAAATCTTCCACCTGCGAATAAATTGATTTTCCGATTCGATTCCAATCCCGCAATTCGAAATCCTCCGGAGCGTATCCCCCGAGCCGAGGATAATAAAATCGGCGCAAAACACAGAGGGGGGAAAAAAGCTACGAGAGAGAACGGAGTTACGGATGAGGGAGAAGGGATACATAAAATTCACGATTATTGCCGTAAACGTTCATAAATTATTTATATCTCGTTGTATACTTGGCGTTCGAGGACGCGTAGCTCTGCTATACCGGGATCTCTGTTTTCATATGGAAAATCAGGCCGTCTGGGATGGTTATGGAATCGGCGAGGCGAAGCATCTCCTAAAACCAACAGTGATCCCTCTACAGGCTGTACCAAAAATACAAAATTTAACAAGAGGACCTCGAAAAAAAAAGAAAATTAATCCAAATATTTATAGCATCAAGAATGGAAACCATCAAGCGAACCACTAATTTTCATTTTGAATTCTGCGAGAATTATAGAAAAAAAAAAAAAATGTATAAAACCTCCCTCTTCGAAGTTCGAAGTCCGTTCGTTGTGTGACACTCTGTATATCCCATAAAAATTTCATTCTCCGCAGTCCGCGACAATTTTTTGCCGGCTGACCGGTCGACGATTGCACCACGGAACAATAATTTCTACGTTTTCCGTTTCCCTTATCCCCGTAGGTTCTGCCGCCGGCACGAACGAACATATTTGGAAACGGAGCGGAAATCCTAACGGAGATACCGGACAGTGCGCTATACTGCCAAAGCTTTTCTCTTCCCTTGGCCCGGTGCTCACGCGGGCTCACGTGGGCTCATGCGGGGATCACGCCCTTCGCGTCTGCATCATACCGGCGCAGTTCGCTGGACCATATACCCGCGTATAAAAGTCTGCGGGCGTTATACGTACCGGCGCAGCGCTCTCTCCGGCCCTGCCGGTTCTGCTCGCCCGCCGCGGCTCACTCCAATCCTCGTCTTTATCGTTGGATTACGCGAAATGCAGATGGCCCGCCGCAGGCACCCGGTGAATTCAGCCTCGACTCGGATTTTCCGATTATTTATCACCTAACCGGGCTCCGTTCTGCACGAACGCGCAATCCCATTCTCACCGATGGTCCACCGTTCGACCTGTCGCCCAGTCGCCTTTCTATTCGCTCCTCCGTACACTGGGTCTATACATTCTATCGTTATATTCTTCCATTTTCATCGCATCTGCATGGCCTTATCCGATCGGACGGCTGTATGAAGAGTTGTAGGTTTACTTTCCAGAATTCATTCGCACACGCGATGCGGCAGAGCGATCTTTGGTAAATCGACTATCCAGTTAATGTCCCTTTCGTGGAAAAGATTACTTTTTCCACTTTCTCGTCACTTACGGAGTATTTACGGAGAGAAAATATCGCTATTAAAAGAAAAAATAATCGTAAGTATTAATATTAATGTTATAATAATAATTGTAATTAGAGTAAAAGTGGTGAATATGGCCCAATCCGATTAACACGTAAATCAATGATATATGGACTGGTCCATATTCCCCCTTTTTACCATACTAGCGATAAAGTGAGTATCCAGAAAATATATTCCATTTCGTGGGCGAAATTTTGAAAAAATTTTATCCGACTTGCAGAACTTTTTTTTCTTCTTTTTGTGTGAAAATTCATTAAATATCCTGTGCAGTCGATCGGCGACTGAGCTCACCCGGGTATCTTCTCACGCCAATGCATTTTCCTTTTATCCGCAAAGTGGAAAAATCGCCGTCGTCGTTGGTCTCACACACACACACACACACACACACACACACACACACACACACACACACACACACACACACACACACACACACACACACACACACACACACACACACACACACACACACACACACACACACACACACACACACACACACACACACACACACACACACACACACACACACACACACACACACACACACACACACACACACACACACACACACACACACACACACACACACACACACACACACACACACACACACACACACACACACACACACACACACACACACACACACACACACACACACACACACACACACACACACACACACACACACACACACACACAGCAACGTCGCGGGGGATGCAAAAGTCGATCGACGCGGTCGTTGTCGGAGCCCAATCGCCATTCACCCGATTCCAGCATCGTGCAGCACAGCGAGCCGCACTGTATCTGGTGCGGGGCACACGCGTGTACCTCGGTAAAACGAAGGCCCCCGGTGCTTGTAATATACTGTACGTACAGCGCCTGATTTATCGGGCGCTGGTCTCTCGTACGTTTATACATATAAATTTTCGTTGGCTATCTATCTCGCATTTCGTTCCATCCACTGGTTGACTTTCTCACTCACACTTGCTCTCCCTTTATTGATTCAATTTATTATACCGGGGGACACGCGGTTCATCGCGGCCCACCATCCCCCCCCCCCCCCCCCCGACACCGCCTCCCAGACGTACACAGACACTCACTTTTCCGTTCGATTTTGGGATTCACCGATTATTTACATCAGCCACAATTTATTCGGCGTCGACGTCGAGACAGAATCGATGACGTATATTCGCGCCGCCTCCTGCAACTAAAATCAGGCCCGCGGGAAATTTTGTATAAAAAAAATATATATATGAATAAAGATTATGCATTCACGATGACAATTTTAATAACAACAATTTCACCGATGCATCGGACTTGCGGTCGACCGAAACGAAAATGCGTTCGAAGATCTAACGATGAATTTAATTCCTCGTTATTATTCCGTCGAATTATCATTCGACACCGGTACGAAAAATCCATTTGCATAATAATACGGGTGGAATCAGATTTAGCAAATTGAAATCATACACTCGACATCGAATAATAACGCTCCCACGATAAAACAAAACTAACGGAGGCTCACGATTTAAATGAAAAATCACGATCGCGTTTGTGAATTCGGGCCCAGATAATTTTTTTTCGGCTTGCTCACAAGTAACCAGCGCCGGTGACTGTCGAAGCCGCGCATGCGCGGGAAAGCTGATTCCGCGAACCGCAGCTTTTCACCGTTTTGGTGTGGCTGAACCTTGTCTTTGGTTTTACAATTTCCATTCCAAGTTCCATTAATGACGAGCAGTTCCCATCAACGGTTAGCTCCAAATTGTTACCTCCAGCAAATATCCCTCGAGCGAATATCCCTCGGGATATCTCGGGGATATGATGCATCCCGCGATTTTGTCCAATTACACGAGTATTGTGCCATCCGATATTTCGATCCGATCGAACTTCAAGCAGTGAGTCGGGACGCTGGATAAAAAATCATATACTCTCTGTTTGGGAACTTTTTTTTGTTTTCAAAAAAAAAATCCCGAATAGGACATTTTTTTGGTTTTCTTTTACGCCACAGCGTGAACCACTCGCGTTTTTCTACGTACTTTATTTCAAGCCGTCGTACGGGCGAGCGGACAGCTGTGTTACGATTTTATCGGCATCGTGTAACGAGATAAAATCGTGAAAACTCTAGGGAATTTTGTCAACATCCGCGCACGAGTCCCGCAGGTTTTTCTCGTTTTCCGGAAACAAGCTGAAGTTACAATATGTGCCTGAGTTACCGTGCAACCCAGCAGTTTGCAACCTCCCTCGCGTCACGCTCAGAGTACGTACGGTATAGGAATAAAAAATAAAAAAAATAACAAAAATCGGTTCTCGACAGCGATTTCTCGAGCGTGGGCGATACGTGCTGTAACGCTCATGGGTAACGTAGATTCCAGTTAGTACGGTATCCGTTTTAAGCGCGGATAGGGACGACGAAGGGCAAAACGGGAACCAGAAAGGATCGTGCTTTACGAGTACTTTCGAGGCTTGGCTCAGCGCGGAAAAGCGCCTCAGCCTCCGAGAGCACTTTGCCTCTCCTCTGAAACTGGTAACGCGAAAACCATACCATTCGATTTTGTCCCTGGGAGCTTGTGTCACGAGGCAAATCGTAAAACCGTTACACACTTGCATCCCCGCCTCGTCGTACACGATACTCCAGTGTCCGCGACTTGCTCGTGATTTCTCAATCTATTCTGGCGTCGTTCCTCGAACGACAGTCATTATTTTATTAAAGACTTTTTTTATATAATGAGCAACGAAATTGAAATGGGTCAAAACAATTTGTCGAAATGCTTTTAAAAATATAATATTTATAGACTCGCCTACGATGAAATTCCAATAAATCTTTGAACTCTTCGACCACTTTAAAAAAATAACCATATCGCTCCGAATTACCCCCTACTCGTGCAGCACCAACGCACACACAAATTTCGACGTACGGCCGCTAGACCGGAACTCCGGAGTGAAATGCCCATACATATGTATGCGTACATACCCATCACACTGTGTCCCAGTTCTGTAGCCATTGTCGCGACGATACATGCAATTAAAGCGATTTAAAAGTGATTCGATCGGGTTCCACTGGGCTCTGGACCGGAGGGGAGCGGGTTGATGGTGCGGGAAATAGCGCGTAGCGATCCGGTATATAGGACTACGTTGAAAGAGGGACGAGACCATCCCGACGGGTTGAAAATCGTCCCCACACGCGCGCGCGCACACACGGGACAAATTGAAACGAGCGTCCACGGATGCACAGTTTAACTGCCAGGTGTAAATTGAAGAGCGCTCCCTGGTCCTCGAACGCTCGTCCGGAACACGGGTGGGAGAGCTTTCATTGAGAACCGGAGGGGCGGTGTTGACTGAAGAGCACGGCAAAGTCGAGGCTGCATGACCGATCCAACGTACCAAATGATTTCACCATGACAAATCGCGAGAGTGGACCCAAATTGAGCAATCCGTCGAAACGAATCAGTTTTTCGGACGATTTTCGGCCCTTCGACGGTGCGCAAACGATTTGAGCTTGAACGATAAAAAAAGCAAAAAAAAAAAAAAAATGGTCATGAAACTGATCGAAATGCACGCGAGAGGACGGTCGATCGACTCGTTCAAATAAACTTCAAATTTCCAGGAACACTGGTATCTGCATTGTTTCGCGTTTGCGCCCGGAATCAGTGACACGGATACTCGTCCGCGAAGCTTTGCGTATAAATTTCAATCGCCGTCAGGGGTATTACCGTTTTCGAGGGACCCGCTCGTCCGACTGGAACGGTTTTGTTTCGGCTAACTATCTGGTGATGGGAATAAATCGTATAAAAGTAAATATCCGAAGGAAAAGAATTTTTTTAATAAAATTTTTACATGATAAATACGAATATGAAATCGACACGCCGCTAACGGACAAAATGAATATGGAAATGTTGGGATTCCTCCTATATTTAGTCGATTGAATAGATTTACTTATTTATTTATTTAACAAATGATATTATTGTAGTTTCGTTTTAATATTTATTTGTTTGCTTTGATCGTATGAACACCGAAACAATTTCGTTATTGAAACGTCCGGAAATGAGTAATGAGTTTTGCATATCGTAACCCGTTATCGCGTTTCCTGTTTTCACACTTCGCGTGAGAGAAGTATGTTATATTTTAGTAACACGGCTACCGGCTGGTGGGGGAGGGGGGGGGGGGTTGATGAAAGCCCTGTGTAAAATAAAAATTCGATGACAAAAATGGCTACGCATTGTTCGCGAGGCTATGTGGGTCATCCGCACATCCTATATCGCATCCGACATAAATTTCGACGTTTAATTACCGTGCTCCGGATAGGTCCTGCGACTGTTCTCATAGTTTACGAGTCAGCTAGTAGGACACGTAGACAAGCAAAAAAACATAACAAAACAAAAAAAAACAAACGAACGTATCCATAAATATTTTTTTTACTTTGCGCATCAAACATAATCCCTATGCCACTCATTCCATATATTTTTTAAAAATATTCCCGTGATCAAGATGCATAAAGACGTGCGTTATTGTTCCGTTCATTATTAATTCCATCCGCTATATTGCGCATACAAAAACACACCGAGCGCTCAATAAAAAAAAAATTCGGTGCATTCAACAAACTGTTCTGTTCCTCAAACAAAGACTATTTTTTTCGCGTTAATTTTACAATACTTTTTATTTTGTTTTTCTACCAACGAAGCGTATTTTTAACCCCAGGGCAAAATATTATTTTCAATTATTATTTTTCATTTATTTATTAAATACACGTTTGACGTTCAACTTTTTTTTATTGCCCCGGAAAAAGTTGGTAAAAACGGTCCGTTTTGCACCCCCCCCCCGCCCCCTCCGCTTCTCCCTTAACTCAAAGTCCGAGGTAGCTGAAACGGTGTGTCGACGTCGTGTGTTCGTGTATGCACGACGTGGCATAGCCTCATCTCTTTATATCCTTCCATATTCTTGCGCAATGCCTCCTCGTCTCAGCACCAAAAATGCAGAAGCTCGTTCAACCGGTACCGCCGCAGCGAGCTTCCCTCCTCGACGCGATATATTCATGGACGCGCATTAAATGGAAATCATGGTTTTACGCCCCCGCTCGAGTGGTACCCGACGACGGGGGTGTAGCGTGTTCTCCGTCGGGTGCCCCTGGCTTCTTTTGAGCCGGGAGCAGAGGTGAGAGAGTGCAGAAACGCGCGGAAGCGAAACTCCCGAACGATCCAACCGCACGCTCGCGCTTCACTTGTAAACCGCGAACGTTTTATAAATATTTAACAGGCGTTGGTTTATCGCACGTAACCCGACCCGGGTAATATTCGAGTGCGGGTAAGGAGCACGAGGGAATGTGATACACGTTGTATAATAATCCGATACGAGCTCGAGCGAAATTCAGGCGTTTCCAGACAAACACCTTTTGGAGTCCTCCATTTTATTTTTGGTTACTACTGTTATATCGTATGAAGCCCGGAAATGAATAATCAACCATTTTTTAAAGAGTTTTGTGACTTTGTGTATTGGAAAAAAGAATTAAAGTAATCAATACTTAATGGAAAAAAAAAATTAAATGTAAACAAAAGTACGAAGAGTCGATCGCGAAAAAACGGTATCTATATTAGCGGTATCGCAGTAACTTGTTTAATCGCCGAGGCAAATATTTTTGTTTAATAACGTATTATCGAATGAGGTCCGGAGACGGATAAGCAAACCATTTTTTTTAACGCTGTATGACTTCGGGTATCGAAACGTGCGATACGATAAAATTACATTATCGTATGTAAAATATTCGTGTCCCATATTCGCTGATTTCGCCAGTGCTTCGGTAACTTTTGATTCGCACATATATCAGCATTAATTTACGTCAAAAAAGGGGGGTAAACGTAATGGACGTCCGAAAGAGCGGACAGTCGGTGAAAGCACGTTCGCTGTATACTGTCCCGGGTTACCAGGCCGTAATAGCCGCAGCGGCGTGGACGCGTTGCAAAAATTCCGAAATGACGGGATAGCCAAGCGGCATACCGGTTGGCCGGGTTGTAAAATTCGGGACGAGACGGGACATTTTGGAAACTCTCCGTAGCGCGCGTAGGTAAAAAAAAAGTACATACATTTATACGGTCGGGATATTCGAGGGCTCAAACTCGCGCCGGGGTGCGCCCAGTGAGGAAGGATAGATCGATTCCGCCACCGCTCCAGTCAGCTCCCCAGTTCTATCGGTTCACGCTGCAAACTGCATTTCATTCGCGTTACTCTTCATTAACGTCAAGCGTTTTTTTTTTTGTCATTCACAAAGCGTGTACGTGCCACATGAATGCAATAGCTAGAAGATAGACCGGTACGGCCGAGCCAACGCAGTAGATGGAGCCTCGAACTAGAAGAGCTTGCAATTTCCGCTACGAGAAACGCGCAAAATTCGTTAGCCGTATTTTTGTTTACCGGCAATTCGGAAACCGTTCGAGCGGCTGGGCTGTCGGCCGGTGAAAGGTTCAAAATGAAGATTCCACCGTGGAGCCCGACTAATACGTTCGTTTCGAAGGATTTATTGAAGCATTCTGTCGGAACAGCGGACAAAAACATCGACTCGATATTGGTGCTCGCCGCGCGGACGTACCTCGAATTTAGAGCCCATCGTCCACAGGCGAAAAATGTTTGTACGTCCAACAAACGTCTCTTGTCCGCAAAGACCCACTATTTCCTGCAATTTTCTTTGTCAACGGACCGTACCTTTAACTAAAAAAAATTGACATTGTTACAAGAAAACAGTCACAGCATTACCAAGAAAAAATGCACCGAGCAACACTGCGCGTAGTCAATGAATAATAGAAAGTTTCTTTATCGCGCAAAGCAAAGTTCGCCAATCCTGCAACAATTTCTCGCAACAAACAAACTTGCACCGATTCTCCGTGTCTCCTGTGCCTAATCATATTTCAAATCTGACAGATGTGACACGCGCGCGTTAGCCGCGACGACGAGAACGATGAAACAGCTTCGTCACTTTTGTCCGATCGAAAAAGGAAGAAACTAAAATTCGTCAAGAAACTGCACCGTCACCGTCAGCGCAGTCGTCAGCAAGGTCGCGGGTTCAAGTGCGCCGAGTGTGCTGTGGGTTGAGTGGCCAAAGTTAAGTGGCCCTTGGCGTCGCGCAAACGGTGAAAAGAATATTTTTTCACCGGGTGAAATTTTTATTTTTTATTTTTTAAATCAAAGGTACTCGAATCGAGTACGTGAAATCGGAGAGGGGCGCCGAAAAAAGGGTGTGGGGCGTCAGGGGTGGGATGACGGGTCGACCGGGTGACGACCTTCCAGCAGGATTTCTTCTGATCTAATAATAATAATATTTTGAAATAATAATAAAACGACAAAATAGTACGAATCGAGGCGAGGTGCTCGGAGAGGGGAGGGTTGGGGGTAGGCGCGAGGTGTCGCGACCCCCGAGCGAGCAGCGGGTTCGGAGGTCGCGGTAAGCGAGCCTCAAAGCCTCACGATAGGTTGCCTGCAAAGTGCCGGTTCCAGGGGGTTGGCGGAGGGGTCCGGGGGCTCGGGCAGCACTAGCATGTGCTGCGTCCTCCAGGGTGCGGACAGAGTGTGTCCCTCCACGACGGGAGGGAAGCACAGCAGCAGCGGGGCCGGGAACGGGTCGAGGGGCGCCTCGACGCCGATTACCGCCGCCCAGGATCTACCCCTTGAGTCACTCTGGGCTGCCGGTCTCGACGACGGTATGGGCTTTCCTCAGAGATGCTCGTACGCCAATCATCGCACTCTGCCGAACAATGCCAGCGCTAATCAGACACACAATGCCAATCCCGAGGAACTCTGGCGGGATAGGAATCTCAGCTTCAGGTAGAGTTTTTCATCGCCAGGGGAATAACGAGGCGAGACGTATAGGGTGGGACACACTGTAGTTTTTTTTTTTTTTTTTAATGATTCATTAAACATTTTTTAAATATAATATTAAGAATATGTACGCGCATACATTAGCCGCAGATAACACGGGGTTCTGATTAAAACACGAAAACAGCCACGCACGGTGCAGGCCAGTTAGAATAGCTGAAATAGAATGAACCGGATTTTAAAAAAATGTTGCATACCCAATTGGCCCGGTTTTGTAATTTTAAGACTCAGCTTGAGCGGATCGTAATCGTTCATTAATTTTGAGAAAACGTAATTTTATTTTCATAAATTCGAAGTCTTCTCCTCGTGAATTACTATTCAAAACTCGCGCGCATGCGCGTCCTCACTCTATGCTCGTTGTTGAAAACAGAACGCCAACGACGTCGACCGGTATCGGCTCGTCGATAACCGACGAGATATGGACGTCGGCGAACGATCGAAAATTCTTTCGAACTTCGACTACATCGACGGGAATCGGTTCGTCGATAAATCTTCAGGACAACAATCGTTCGCTGGAGTCCCGGGACGAAGATTTGTATCCCACCGATGCCGAGGAGTCGAAGGACGGCTACAGAAAGTATTATCCAACGACACCGACGACTTCAGGCCTCGGCTCTTCGTCGGAGCGTCAATCGGTCGAGACTCAGAGATCGGGCGATCTTCCCGATCATCTTTGGGCCGCCGCCATGGAGGACGGATTCTCCAGATTCAACGCCATGAAGTCACTGCAAACCATAACGCGTCAGCCCCGGCCCAATCACGATTGGGTGAAAACCGAGAGGATCTCGAGGTTCACGAAACACCGCACCATCAGCCAATCACCGCAGAGGGAACAGGAGATTTGGACCTCGAGATTGAACGAGATAAACGTCTCGGGTTACGCGACCCAGAGGATACCGCATCGATGTCATCACCAGACCAGAAGAAGCTTCTCGACTTCGATAGTCGCCGATCTCGCTGGCACACCGAACACCGGCTCGCAGCAGAGTCTCGGCAGCGGTGAATTTCTGGTGAGTCATAGTTGAAAGCAAAATAAAAATAATCAATGTTCGTAGAAGAAAAGATAACGAATTTTTTTTCGAAACCGATATAATAATGAATGTACGAAGAGCAACGAAGACAAAATTTGATCAGATGCACTGCTATATATTTCCCTTTCGCAGAGGTCTGCAATTTTTTTCTCTTTACTTTCACAATTTTTGTTCTAGTAAAAAAAATGGCAAAATTAAAAAAGGCAGTGGACCTTTGAGGACAGAAAATGTGTATCGAGTTCGCTAGTCTTTTTTCTCCGTACCATTACGTTGTACATGACCACGGTAGCGACCCGAATTTTACCGAAAATTTTGGCGATAAAGTGTCTATGAAAAAAGAACCAATTTGAACTGTGAACGCTGCCGCGTTGGGAACTGTGGGATTTGGTATGCCGTGAAAAAAAAAAGTTAAAATGGAGGTGAAAATTGTCGAACATGTTCTTGACTACGCGTACCTCGGTTCGGTTCAGCGCGTGTACACTGCGTACACACGCGCAAGCTTCCGATCGGTGGGATCACGTGCTAAATTTGCCATCGTCGAAAACGCGAGCAATTTCATCGGGGAATGTCGAGTTCCGGGGGAACAGCGGTACCTTTCACGCGTAGCAAATTCGGGTGGCTTTCCTCTCGCGCTTTTCCAACTATAGACTATTACATCGTACGTAGAGCGCAGCATGCAGATATTCGGTCCACGAAGCCCTTATTCGCCCGGGCCAAACGAGAGGATTTCCCCTGGCGATTATGTAGTTTCGCGTACACGGGGGCCCGGCCCCGGTTTCTGGCAAGCGCGGACTTTGAGTTCCCTTCTTCGTATTCTCCTTGTTCGCATCTCCGTACTCTCCGCGAACCGAGAGTGATAAAGGCATAGTTTCCCCCCGCAGTTTCCATCCAGACGGTGGTAAATTCATCGTTGACGTTGCCATGATATTCCCGGGAACAGTCTTCATATAATAATAGAGCGATTTGCATAGTCGGAATTGACTTGGTAATTCAGTAATAATAATTATATATGAACTCCGAGTCACGGGAGAACCGAACTTCAGGGCGAAATAAAAATTTTCGTCGGGTGCGAGCGTGCCGGGAGAAATTAGTTTGGTTTTCAAAAAAAAGCACGAAAATTAATTAAATCGTAACAAAAATTTATAATAACGACGTCCGGGGCAAAACGGATCCGTGTCCTACATTTGTTATGCGAGTTTTTTTGTGTTCACTAAAAATAACAAAAATTGTGTTTCGCCCCACTCTATTCTATTTCCAGCCTTTTTGTGTTACGAAAACGAAGAACAATTAACTGATTGGATAACCACTCCGACGTTAAACTCCAAACTAAGTTTCGTACGCTCTGTGCTCTGTACACTTTATACCGGTCCGCGGTCCTGGGATTTCATGAAATTCAATACGTCTTTGCGCTCTGGAAACTCTCAATAGGAACAACAGTGCGACGAGTCGGTCCGCGTTTCAAATTCGAGGAACGCTGATATTATGGGGCAGAATTTCACTTTGATTTGTGTCAAATACACAGAATTGGAACTGCCTGTAGAAACTATAACCGGAATGTTGGGCATTGAGAAAAAAGACTGAGAGGAAGGGATTTTGTTGCAGACTTTCGTGACAGATACAAGTCCCGAGATGCATTGATTATTATAGCCCCTCCTCTTACATCATACGCATGACATGAATGAGCTGGTAAAATGTCATGCGATACAATGTGGGACACAATGGACTTTCCTCCCATTTTAATGAAAATATTATGAATCAGAATTCCTAGGTAAAATATGAAAATAAATATCAGACTTCAGGCCTCAAAATTGCTACCGAGGTTGTAATATCGCGTCCGCATCCGCGGCCTCGTTAGTGGGTGGTCCATATTCACCTCTCTTACCCCCTACCTTACCGCCCTGATGTCGAAGAACTCGGATACCAATGATTCTTCCATCGCCATCGTCCCATTTCCGCATAGATCACGCACCTGCGCACATGACATCGTGTAATAAGCCCGTCCACTTCCGCGGCCTCGTTAGCAGGGTCGAAATTTCGTGATGGGCCTTCGGGCATCAATTATCCTAATTACTATATCACGCTCGACGGAGCGGAGGAGAGCCCCCGGAATGACCGTGAGGATTTTCGGAAGCGCGAGATATGACGCGTTAGCATTTGTACAGAACTACTGAGCTCTGGTCGAAACGCGGGGCAAAGATTAGGCAATATCGAACTATCAATCCCCATCGGGCCAGCCAGTTTCGAATCGGCGGTTCGTCCGATCGAGCGCCGATCAGCGTTTTCATCCCGACTGTCAGCTGTCGAACGAAGCTAGATTCGTCATGGATCGTCGATAACGCGTGCCGTCGATGCCTCTCGTGCCATGGTTGGGACACACGGAATTTTCAAAGGCACCCGGTGCCGGCCAACCAACACAAACTCCGAACACTCCTCTCGCGTCCATCCTCGCCGCAAAACCGGAAATCAATGCTGACTGCGGAACGCTCGCGTGTGGTCACCCACCCGCTGCGATCAGGTCTATAACTGACGGACTAAATGCATGAATCCCGTTGACGACCCAACGGGACGTCCATGAAACACGCGAAGCGCAGTCCAATTTTCAAATAATTACCGGTACGCTATGTTTGTACACGCTATTTAGGTGAGTTCCGCGTAGGACATACACTATGCGCAACATCATTTGAAACTTCAAACAAAATTTTGTTCAATCAATGTCGCGTTATGATTGAATTTCAATCGCTGTGTCGTATTGATTTCACGAACTGCATCGAATGAGAACGGGGCAAAACGAATGATTTTTAGCGATTTTTCTTTTTTTGAGATTCGAAGATAAAATCGTTGGAGTTTCAATCGGATTTAGGTAATTCGGACGGAACGCGTAAACGTGCGACGAATAATATTCGTTTGAATTCTTGCATATAAAAAAGGCCAATCAGAAACGGAGATGTTTTCTGAAAAGATTTGCAATACCGAAGCGGCATCCGGAGGAAGCTTTGATGGCACGAGACACAACGGGGAGTCTCTCTATCTGCGCGTTTTCGTGGTCCCCCGGGAATCAACGACATCGGTGCGTTGAATTCCCGAGCTCCCGCAAGGTTTCGTGTTTCTATGCCGACCAAACACCAGATTGCGCCGAGAGCTGCTGCACGGAAGTCACGAGATTGTCTTTGTTCTTGCGGCGGCATCGCACAGCGTCGTCCAAAGGATGGTACGTTTCCCGAGGACCCAAAGTTCCTCGATTAGTTGGATCCGTGTCTGGCCCGCACTCGGCTCTGCGCGCTGCCCCCTCTGATTTTCGCAATTGAAGAAATCCGTGGTGAGGCTCTCGAGGGTGATTACCACTCAGGACAAACAAACATCTTCCGCTGAGACGGAGTCGTATCTTGGTAGACGTGCGTAACTCGGTTGGGCAGGAAAGAACTGAACCGTGCCGGCCAGTTTTTAGTACCGGTCGGTTTTTTGGTAAAGTTTAAAATGTTGGTAAATATAATTTTTGTGGGTAAATCAAAACCGAAAGGTGGAGGACTTCAAGAATTGAAGTTGTGTTGCTCAACATGATCTTTTACTATTTTTCGGGACCTCTCCGATTAAGACTCAAATAAATTATGGATGGACCGGGCAATATGCGTCACCTTTGCCCTGAAATGTAATTTTAGGGTAAACACCCATAGGGACATCTAAAAAAATGTATCCGGACCAAAGTTCGAGGCAATGACACGGAATCGGAGCGAATAATATCAAGAATCGCGAGGACGCCAGCCGGAAACTCAATTGGAACGAGAGTCACGTACATAATCGACGTTCAAAGCCCACTTCGTTTGGTGCCATGAGAGAGTGCATGAGGGTGAGGGCCGTGATATTTTCCGATCACACGAGAACACCGAACCGATCGAGCGCGATCATCCGCTCTCCCGTGTGTACCCGAGCGCGGGTGAGAAAAATAAAATGAGACCAACCAGGGGAGGGGATTGCAGAGTGAAAGTCACTCACTCGTCGAATTTCCCGTGAGGACATTACCTACCCCGTTTCATTGACGCCCGTGGGGACGACGACGATCTCACCGCGCCAGTATTCTCGAATATCCTTTTCTCGATCTCCACTCCCTCCCCTTCGTCCTCCTCCAGTCTCTATATGGTCTACGTTCGTTCGACCAAATCTCTGGCCAATCCGACCAATCCTATCTGACCAATTCGACACGATACTATAGCATGAGAAAATTGGAAAAAAACAAAGAAAAACGTTGAAATTGTTCGGGTTCTTTTCTCGTGCCGGAAATGAACGGGACGGACTGATAGATCGCAGTTTTTCTGATTCTCTCGAAAAGCTGACTGCGGAAAGAATTTTAAAAAATCTCCAGTCGTTTGATTGGCTGCAAGCGAATTCCCGTCGCACGATGGATGGTTTTATTAATTTTTTTTCGAGAAATTTGAGTCTCTCAGCGGACCCCCGGTCCGTTAGCCGCAGGCGCGGTTAACCCACGTAGTATCTACACTCTCATGAATACAGCGAGTTTCGAGCTTTGCACACGCGTATGCAAACAAAATTTGTCAGTATTTTATTTTTTTTTTTTTTTTTTTTTCATTTGTCGTCGCTTTTCCCGAGGGTAATAAAAAATAACATCTCTCGCGACCACGTTTAATATAAATTGCGGTGGTCGGTTTCGCTGTGAGCTCTTCAATCACCCGCGGTCAGAGCACTCCGAGCTCCGGCTCGGACTATAGCCCCTGAGAGCGCAAAAGCCAGCAAAATGAGTTCCCCAGTGGCAGAGGCAAAGGCCAAACAGAAGCCAGGGATCCGGCGAGCGTCCGGCAGAACAATTATTTCGCACTTCGTTACCGCCGCTTCCAAAGCCACGGCAAAGAAAACGACCCGAAACGCAAGCGAAGAAAAGGCTGGGGAAGTTAAAAATTATATTTAAAACAAAATACAGAAAAGAAAAGCATGAAACGAGCAATGAAATATAGAACAACAAAAAAGGGGAGAATAGTTGGGGAAAAAGCAAACAAACAAAAAGAACGAAATGGAGAGGAGAATGCGCAACGCGGTACGGAGCTGGAAAGAGAAGTGCACAACACTTATACAGCTGGCAGCGACCGCCTTGGCCATTCGCCTCTTCTCATTACACGAAATGCTGGAAGTACCGGAAAAGCTCCCGCGGCGGGCATTCGGCTGTGTGCAGTGATAAATGGATTTTAATCAAACGCGTTCCACCTGCCACGGATGCCGGGAGCTGGGAATCGCTGACCGTGCTCCTCGGCCATTGCGCTTTGCGAACCCAAACATGCATCAACGATCCAGTCAATTAGGATGAGTTGAACCTTCCAGCCGGATTTTAACCTGGCCGCACGCTGCGGCTAATTCCGACGGATCTTTTGAAATTACGAGCTCAAGGTCCGACTTTGAAGGATGCGGTGCTATTCACCGTTCGAGTACGGTATTCGTGTATTATAAATTATGAATAACGGTGAAACATTTAATTTTACTATTTTCAACGGTAAAACAACAGCAGCGGTCATCGCGATTGATGCGCCGATGATGTTTGATCGACGTTCATCGTTGTATCGAAATGGCTATCAGCGAACGAGCGAATATTGACGAGTACGAGCGACAATAAAGTTTGCGCAATCCGAATCGAGTGGATGCGTATAGCGTACAAAGTAAACCGAGCATTTTACCGACGAACCATCAACGAAATAATTATACCCGTGACGAATTATCCTCGGCAGTACGTAACACGATACGAAGATTGTTTTTTTCGAGGTTTTCATATGATGATTTTCATCGGATTTTAACAGATTTTAGATAGCCCTACAGAAAGCTTTTTCAATGCTGCCAAAATATTTTTTATTTATTTTTATTGCTCTTTTATTATTTCGATGACTTTTGGGTTTCCTTTTATTTTTATTTTGCATCCTTTCGTTTGTTTCAGGTAAGGGGAAAACTTTTTCATTCATTCGACTGTCGTCAGATAATTTCGTCATCGGATCTTCGACAAGGCACCTCATCGGTCGCACGTAGATATATCGTACCAATTTATTTATTAATTCATATAATTATATAAAAAATTTCGTTTCATCTTCGGAGCGCAAAGGAGAGTTACTTTCAGCTCTTTCACCCTGTATCGTTGACTGCCGCCGTCCCCTTCGAGGTATTTATTTCCCTAGCGAAACGTCAAAGATCCCGCGATACGTGACCGTGCAAACCACCGGAACAAATCCTAGCGAAGCCGAGAAAAAAAAATGAAAAAGAGTGAATGAGAGGCGGTGGCATTTTCAAGATTTCCGGGGAAAAAGACGCGTGACACGTGTCGACCACCTGGAGCACAAAATCCCTTATAGTATACGCCAACAAGATCGGTGACTCCGGGAGCCCGCGACATCGGGGAAAAAGCCCCCCTTGTACGATTCGAATATCGGGAAAACGATCTACCCGTCCCGACCCTTCCAGCACTCACTGAAAAGCAAATAAAAGGGACAAAAAAAGAGAACGCACCCACACAGACACTTACGCACACCGAGGAGGCTCGGAACGTGTGCGATACACGTAGCGAAGAGCCGAAGGGAAAACAAACTTTTCTCGCCTCGCGAGCCATAGGATTCGGCAAAGCGAAAATAACCAGCGCTCACCTCGCTACCGCTACAATGTTCCCGGATAAAATTGCAGTGGTAGGAAAGAGCTTCGCGCTCGTTACACGAACAACAAAATCTCCAACGGAAATGAATTTTATTTTTCGTGCGAATCGTGCGAAGTATCTATAGTCCCGTATATTATATTTATATAATCTACGGTGGACCTTTGGAATGGTGAACTCGAAAATAACGAGCAAAAAAATAGAAACAAGAATAACAACTCGGTCCTCGTGTTGACCCTTTTCACTGTCAGCACGGCCGGGTTAATTTTCTATTCGGTATGCAATTTTTTAAGGAAAAGTTATCCGAGTAAATAAAATATAAAATTTACAAAATGACAAATGCTCTTAATCGGACCCGCAGACGGATGTGGGATTGGTTATAGAATCGCTATTTCAATCGACTTAATGGGTTCCTATTTTTAAATCGTCTCGGACCAGTAGAAAAAAAATACGTTCGAATCGACCTCGCGCAGCCTGCCGATAGCAATTAAGCACAGCGCAGTTAAAAATGTTTCGTAGTAGTATCGCGACCGGAAGCCGCGACGTGAATGGACCCCACCCCCTCTCGTCTGTCTAATGTAGGTTAAAATGTCTGGGCTGCGCGCACCACTCGCAGAATTAATTTGCATGCGATGTGACCTCCAGCTCAGTCTTTCTCGTTACGGCCAAGGACGAAAGGAAATACGGAAGGCATTAGCGTAATTACACTTGGGACGAGAGTTGCGCACAGACCGAACAAGAAGAACCCAATAAGTTGTATACGTACCCGGGCGCGCCTACATGCAGTCACTGAGAACTTTGTCTACAAACATTTCGTCGAATTCTCTTTCGATTTAATTGCATATCTGTTGAATATTTATTCAACAGAAAAAAAACTTTTTGTTTTAATTTCCATTTTACAATTTATGAGCAAAAAAAAGTTACAAACTTGTCAGAAAGTGTTAAATCTTATTCGTCTTAAAAAAGAGAAGAAGAAAAAAGTTATCAGGCCGCGTGAGTGTTTGCGAAACTGATGTTGCACCGGGGGAAGCTCGTGTTCGTGGGGTGACGTATATCCAGGTGTAAGCCGCAGTTTCGCGCACCGCCTCGGTGCATCCTACGTAATCGTATCTCGCGATTACCTTGGGGACCCAATTTCGCCGTTAGAGCTCCGTGAAACTTTACGACCTTAAGAGATGGACGCGAACCCGCGATGCGCGCCGCTCGTGGGGCTGTTCGGGTGCAGCAGGAACCCCTGTCTTCGGTGCCCCTCGCCGTGCCATTCGCAACGACGGTGGCACGCTACCAAATGAAGAATATTTTTCCGCGAATGTGACGTCGGGCGGGGAAATTGGTACGAAGTCGTATACGTCGTTGTCGGGGCATACAACTCTTCATCGGCCCGAAAAATAAGACCGAGGAAAATGACTGGAGCCCAAAGGGTGGCGTTGATGCTCCTGTACTATTTTCATTTTTACCTTCGCAGTTCCTTCCGCTTCCGCTCGTTTATTTTTTTATTTTTGTCACAAACGTGAGAAGTCGTGGCATTTTTATCGCAACCACCGACCCCTACACGAGAGACTGTAAAAAAAAGATTCGGTTTTCTCCAATGCTGTTGTATCCCCGGGGAGTAATATTGTTCGCTCGAGGAAACTTTATTTCCAACCATCCGCGTTCGCGATAAAAAAAAAAAAAAACCATTCTTATGTTCGTCGTACAAAGTACTAAGTCTATGAAGATCGTCCGATGGGCGCAGTAAAATAACGGTAAGGGTGAAGAAAACGGGTCGAGCGATTTGTGGTTTTACACGTTTACTGTAGTTCTTTCGGTTGCAATTTTTATTTAAAAAAAAAAAAAATTCGAATACGAAACATTACTTTTCGCGCGATTGCCCGGCAGGGAAAAATTGCAGGTACCTAGATCGGTCGGCCGTGAAAATTTGACGAAACCGCCCGTAAAAAGATGAAGAAACCGCCTGTGAAAATTTCATGGCCGTCGTTGACGAAATGTCATACCGAAAAGTTTTAGGGCTTTTGATCGACGAGATGTCTCGGCGGTCTCGCCGGGAAGAAGTCCCTCAGGAGCGCCGCGGGTCTTTTATCGACCGAAAGGACGGAGAGCCGGTGGAAAGATTTTATTTAAAAGAGAACCATTTCGTAGTTCCTCGATCCCTATATTTTTTCGAAATGACGAAAACATTCCAGAAAATTGCCGAATGACCTCTGGCGCACTTCTCGTTACGACATCAAACATACCAAATTACTGCAATTTTCGTTCATGAAATTTCCACGGAATATTTATCATGCCGATATACCGCAGCAGAGTACATATGGTCATAATGCATAGTACACGTACAGAGGAAAATTTCTATGTAGCTTTATGCCAAGTTATCGCATAGCCATGATATCGCGGCTGGAATATTCCCAGATTAAAACTCCGACGGGAGATCGATCGGGGACGGGATATTAAAGTGAAATACCGAAAATATTCATCACACAAAAGTCCTCGAATATAGTGCCAATAATTCCAAATATTTCATCATTTTTTTCATTTTGTGTTGCATGTATAAAATATCATATGTATGTGACATCGACTGTTGGGGGACAGAAGGGCGCACGCTTCACGTCGAATTATACAAGTGCCGCCTTTATGAATTTCAGCACTCAACATTTCGGCGTTTATGTAACCTAATTAAAAAATAATGAATGCCGAACATTTCCATGCAACGGGTAATACCAGGATTTTAATTGTAAAACGCAAATATTTGCCGACATTCGATAATTCATACCAATCCAAATATTTATTCGAAAAATCGACACTTCGCCTGGCAGTTGATAAATTAGGGTTCTCTCCGAGTTTTCCGGCATTCGCCCACTCTCCCTCACGCGCGTATCGGTTTTAGTCTCCCGATTTAAAAAAAGGCTTCGTACCCCAAGCGACGATGATGTACGTTTGCCGGCGACAAATTTAATAAAAAAAATTACGCAGCCCCGGTCGTCGTCCTGCCAGCCGGAAGGTGGATGAAAAGAGCGAAGAAAGAAAGGGCCGCCGCAGTGTAAAGTGCACACAGCACGCGTCGACGGACCAGGTACACTTCTCACGGAAACCAAGAAAACTTTTAGCGATGCAAATGTAATTAGCGGACTTTGGTGCTTTGCTCTCGTGCTCCGGGAACCCCCTAGTTTCTCCGGGATGCGCATAGCTGTACATGGAACTCGGTAAACTTCAGACGAACCGAAACGACGAGAGCCGGAACCTATGCGTGGTCGCCATACTCTTTTCGCAACCCCTCGCAAACAGCCCGGGCGCAAGCAAACAGCTATGCGCGCCGAGCATGGTCAGCTATTTAACGTAGAGCAAAGTTCTCTCGGTCGTGAATTCACGGTAATTGAATGCGGACATACAATTTCACTTTGAATTTATACGAGCATTCAAATACTGATTTTCGATTATTTGGAAACATATTAATGTTTTACCGTGTACAACTGGTATGCACGCTCCGTATGAACGAGCGACCGACGAAAGACGCGCGCCGTCGTCAAATCCCCGTTGATATTCTTGGCTCGGAGTTCTAAAATGATCTCGCCCGCGGCCGTGGCTCCACCGAGCACCGGTCACGGCTATATCCGCAGAGACATTCACGTGTCTTTCCACTTTTTTTCCTCTCATACTATCGCTTATACAGGCTGAACGAAAACACGTGACCAGTAAATGTGCGTACATTTTCCGCGTTTAAGATTTTTTTAATCCCCATATTTTTTGGCTCTTCTCGCGTCCAATCTTCGTTAATGAAGGACCAATAGTCGTACTCGCGTTTTTCTACTTTTTTGCTCACACTATCCCGTATACAGGTCGAACCAGAAAATGTATGTAAATTTTCGACGTTTAATATTGTTTTTTTAAAGCCTATGATGTTTGGCTCCGTTCGCTTTCAATCTTCGTCAACGGAGGGGCAATGGTTGTATAAGTCATATACGTATATTTTGAAATATAACAATAACTCTTCGCACAGAAAACTTTGTTGTTAATAATTCAGAATAGCTATATTAATTTCTGATATTGAAGAAAATTTTGGGTACTCAATCGTAAGAGATTTTTGGAACGACTTGTATAAGGCGAATGCCGACGCGTCTGCACGGCACAGTAAGTTACTACTTGGCCATCTCGCTGCTTCGCGGAGCTAAAAGACGCGAGGCGTCGTTTCTTCCGCCGTCTAGCTGTACCATAGCCCAGCCTTCGGCGCGAGTGTCTCGCGTGGGTAGTCCTCTTGCCTCGCCACGAGCCTACGTAAGAACCGTATCGCAGAGCGACCCGGGGAATCGCGACTATCGCGATAGTCCGGCGTGTCCAGCGTCGCCGGGTCGTTCACCAGTTCGTCGGGCGTTCGCGAACGATACGAGAGCGTTCCTCTCCCGGTGCTCAACTTTCGCAGGAGTACTCGCGATTGTAATAATTCCACATTGATCATTTTTTTATTGATTTTTTTAAAAATAAATTAAAGACATAAATAATTGTGCCAACACTTGTGGACGATAGTCAACATTGTGGACAGCGGGCGGATTTCTTCGTCCCGACACTTTATTGAGGAGGTTGGAATGCTGCCCGATGCCAAACTATGGAGATCATAAAATAAATAGAAATTGAAGCATTCTTGAAGCTTGAAAGCAGCTCACTGTCACCCAGAAAAATAATTAGTTTGACGGGCGCCTCGCAAATGAATATTTATGTAACAGGATATTAATTTGCAGGTAGTCGGTAAAATAATTTTTTTCTGAGTGCGTTCGTCCATAGCAGGAAATCGGATTGCGCAATGTAGAAACGAGTAGAACCAGCGTTGCTGCAGGGTCAATTAGATTCGACAGTTATCTCCGAATCGTAAAAAAGAATTCGAAGTAAATTGAAAATAATACTATCATCAATTCCCTAGTTTTAGGGCTCGTTCAATAGTGTCTTGCCCTCCGACCATTCGGCATTTAATCTTCACGATCGTCAAGATTGATCGGTACTTAAATTTACTTCGCGTCGCGGACTCTTGACCAGTGCAAAACCCCGTTCCGTCTTACCACCCCCGTGCCGATAATTCGACTCGATGAAATTTCATAAAAATTTGAGTTTCGAATCACGTAGTATACCGATGTAGTATATAATACTTTCGACTTGAAAGTGGGTAGGGGTCGTCGAGGAGTTATCCCCGATAACTCAGCAAAGGGGGCTACGAAGCTCGTAGCGCGCGGCTCGATGTGGCTTATACTTTTGCTGCCACTGGAGGTTCTCCTTCCCGGCTCGTTCCTTCCGTTTCTTTCTTTCGCCCTCTCGATCCTCTCCGGTCTTCGGTTTTGCCTCATTTTCGTCACGTCGCACGTTCCCCCCATCGGACGGGTCATCGTTTCGAGATTTATCGTTCCGCCTCGGTCGCTCGTACGCGCGACAATCGCATCCCATCCGAAGGACCGAGCCGCTCGTGTCTCGAATATCGGAACTGTGGGAAAACTCCTCGCTCCGGGTTAACGTTGCCGCTGTCGGTTCCCAGTAGCTGATATCCGCTCGGCCCAGTTTCATCCTCGCCGCCGTTCGCTGATCCTGCACAACTGTACGCTTTATTTCCACTGCACTCCATGTCATATGGTTCTTCTTTTTGTAACATACCTCGCCGCACGTCACTTCTATACGAAGTTTATGCCGATGCTTTTATTATTTCATCATGTCTCGTGCTGTGTATCATCGTATCTGTCGAACGGGTTTTTTTACATTCATTTTTTCCCCTCTTATCTTGACAATTTTTGGTTGAGGGAAAATATTGATGAGGTAATGCGGCATAATGTGACCATTGTTTATTGACAACGCGGATCAGAGGTACATAAAACAAGTAAATAAATAAATAAATAAATAAAAACGGCATCTAAAGTCGTAAATCGGGTCTATGGTTAATAACCATATCTTTTAGGTCACTTTGTTTGCAAAATATTTTTAAATAAATGGAAATAATAGAACGCCTTGTGGTTACTTTGTTCGGAGTTCGGGAAAGCAGACTGGGCCCGGCCGGATCGAAATCGCTTTGAGGCATCGGGGCGGTCCGCATTACCCCGCGCGTTCGTATGTCGACAGCGCTAATCCCGACGGCACCGGTGACATATCGGTGCGGGATGCCGGATGGATCGCCGAGAGGGGGATTGGACCGTAGCATTTATCTCCCCAGCTCGCCGTGCAACTCGCACCGATAATAATTAACCATTACTACAAAGCTGCGAGCGTCAGAGATTGGCCGTTTCCACTGCTGCGGTCGCTATGCACGTATATCGGTATAAATGCAGCCCGACACGACTCTTCACGCTTTCGTGATTTTCTCGCCCGCGGCTGCGAGGACGTCTCGCTTCCCGCCGATCCACACAACTCTCGCGGCGCAGCCCGCCAATCTATCGATAATCGAACCGAACGATTATCGCGAGATCTCTCGCTTCCGGTAGCTCTCTCCGATGTCCCGTGAACCCGATAAGCCCGTGTTTGTTACACCAAACGACGAAATAAATACGGTGAGAGTTGTACAGTCGCGCTCTCCGAATTTTGGTAAAACGTGTATCGTAGTCATAAACTTATCGATCACTCGATTTCGTTATCACTTCAATTCAAAGCTTATGGCGATAACATATTTTTTATTATTATCACCCTAAATATATCCTATAAACCCAGAATCCGTTTTTCGGGCATACTTATTTCACTCTTAATCGTCGTGCAGATAATATTTGTTGCAATTAAAATGCACCGTAATACTGTAATGTATTGTTATTCTCGTATCAATTTTAGATGATACTTTTCTTTTTTTGTTCGTCTTGGAAGCGGTTTCCGGTTGGCTCGTTCCTTCTGTGAAGGAGGTGTACGTATGACACCGAACGAGCAAGATATACCCGTAAACGACCCAAAACGGTGAACCAGCGCGTAAACGAGCAGAGTCCCGTGCATTTCGCTTCTGTTATAATAGCGCCGGCGGATGTGCATAACACTTCTCTCTCTCTCTCTCTCGTCATTCGAGAATTTCGGTGTTGCGCGGTGGCACCCACAAGCGACTAATTGGAACCGTCTCCTCGCAACGGCTTTGCCCCGCGGTGTCTGTTGCGGAAAACGAGTTTCGCGAACTCGTAACTCGTAATTTCCGAGACAATCTCTCTCCGGGCCTCCTTCGCATCTACAGTTCTGCAACTCGCTCGACCCTGCAGCCCGGGAGATCCCATTTCCATCACACTTTTCATCTCTCTTTCATCCCGCACTCCCGACACCCCTTTTCTTTGGCATTGATGCGCGACAGTACTATCACAGGAACACAACAGGATAGGTCTTTGTATGAAATCATTTCGTATAATTTCCTGCTCGTCCTCTTTGAAGACGTTGACACGCGGCCATAAAAATCTTTAGGTTTTCGTATAAGGTCGATATAACTTTCTTGTTATCAAGCGATTTCCTGAGACGAGCACGTTCGATAGGAATTAAGATAAAAGCAATTCTGTTGCCACTCTTGCAACGTTCGAAGTAATTTAGCGTCGGTAAGGAAGGTCCCTCGAACGAGGATGTAAAGAAATTTGAAGAGAATACTTTAGGGAAAGTCACTGTGCGGAATACGAGCTTTCAGTTTCGACCGAGCGCCCTACGGAGGTGGCTCTTGATTCTCTCCTTCCGTCCTTTGTTCTCTATGAGGGGTGCAATTTGAAGCCGCCGCGTGTGGAATGCGGCATAGCGAAGGGCAGAAACAAGGGTGGAACGGAGAGGAACGCGGACGGCCGGGAGCTGGAAGGCGCGGAGGGAAATTCTCTGGAAGCCTTTTACTCGTCACCGATTACCCTTCCGCATCCTCGCTGTCCCGCCGGATGCCTCAAACTTTCCCCTAACCCTTCGTAGCTTTCATTTTTTTTACCCTCTCGAGTCAAGCATCTTTTGCCCCCTTCGCGCTTGTGTGCAAAGCACGTGAATTTTTTTCTTCTTTCTTTTTCCACTGCAAGCTTTGTTCACTTTGACCTTTGAGAGCCTTCACTGTGGAAGGTCCATTCTCCATATCGGAGCGAAAATACCCTCGAAGTCTCTTGGTAAGTCTCGAATACCAATAAGAGGGTTTTACGAATATTCTCGATGGCTGTTTCCTCTTTGCTGCGGCCGGGGGGAGAAAAAACTGCGACTAGGACGATTGTAATGCGAAATTGATTGCATCGAACTTCTGGTTCGTCCTACGTCCTCGTGTTGACGACAATGTATGGTAGGAGGGGCGCACGGAGGGGAACGTGACAGGATCGAAGGGAGCTAGGCTGAAGGTCCTCCAATTAGCGTGCGCCCAGTGTCGTTCCGATAAAACATGTGAGCCAACTCAAGCCCTTCGTGCCTGGGCGGACCTGAGAATCTCCGAAAATCGATTAAGAACTCCTTACCCTACGCATCTCCGCCAATTAATTCAATTAGTCTGCGGAGCGGGCCGTTTGTGGATGTCGTTAGGTTTGGGCCGTTTGTGCACCGGCTCGTCGTCCTCGTATACCGAAAGGCTTGAAAACTTTTTATACGGGCACGCAGAGACAATGGCAAGCCCCCCTTCCGGCTACGCCCTTTCGCTGTTTTTATACTCGCCAATCTACCACGGTAAAAGTGTAATTTTTTTTACTCGAGAATAGTGCAAATTTCTACTTTTCTTGGTAAAATTAACAGGAATTAAAGAGTCGTGAGAAAAACTCCGCCACGACTCGGACGGATTTTGTATTCGAAAAAAAAATAAAAAAAATGTGAAATCATTTTTTTTAAGTATTCCATTGAAGCGGTAAAAGTTGGGATAACTGGAAAGCAATGTGTACGAAATCGTGGATAGGCCTCGCAGGTGCTTTCCATCGAGCAACACTGGTCGCTGCTGTGCACGAGCAGCTAAGTAGGGAGAGGTCGCGAAACTCGCGGCGAAACGACCCACAATTAGCGATCGTTAAAGTTTTACCGGGCAATCGACTGCCCGAGACCATGGACTCTCGCTTCGGCGGACCAAAGTCGTTCGGACTTTTTCTTTTTCGTGGAAGTCCGAGACGCGAACGATTTCGTTACAGTGGGAACCACTCTGATAGTACACGTCTGAGCGCCGGACCGGAGGCGCACAGTTCTTGGTCGGCTGACAGTCATTGGCCGCAGTTCGGTGATTTAACTTTCGAGAGCGGTTTCGATATCTGCAGAGATATCATCTATTGGATCGGTAAAGATTGGTAATTTTCATTTCTTCCAAGTTACAATTTGTCTCCGTGAATTTGTGAATCTCTCAAACAATTTTCTCATCGAGTATGCCAATGACTGTCTTTCTCGTTCTTTATACCGGCCCATCGTTGTATCATTCAACTAACTACAATGTACCATTCCTTTTTTTACCGTACGGGTCTTGGCTGGGTCGAAGCTCGAATCCCATTTCCCTCCGCAGCACGGCCCCGAGTTCATCGTCCAGCCCGAGTATTTATGCCGGTATTGGGTAACCCGGGTCCGCTCTGTAAGGACGGTCGTATCGTGTGGTTTTTTTCGTTTTCTTTTTTTTTTATCATCTGCCTTTCTCTGTCTCTCCTCAATTCGAAAAGCAGCGGCAATAAAGGCCCACGCTCACGGAGGGCTCTCGTATTTCGTTACACAACCGTCCACGAAGTACAGTATCGAATTGCTCGACTCGATCGGGTGCATTGAGTCGACAAAGCTGGCAGTGTTTCGCAAGCAGTAAAGAGTTTGCTGGGTTCCATTTTTTTTCTTCCGTTTATACAGACGTCTCTGTAGTAAAAAAAAAACTTTAGATTTTTTTTTTTGTGATATGAAACACTGTTTCAAAGTTAAATAATTAATTAAATAATCAATCACTTTAATATCAAACGCTCGGATAAAAAATTAGACAATAAATCAATATCGAGAATCCTTCCATTATATTTTTTCGTGACGGATTATTGAGATTATCTATTTCTACCGGCGACAAGAAAAGTAGAAGAGAGCGGGCTAAAATGCACCCTCATCTGGGATACATACCTTATTTTTTAGATGCCACGAACAAAAATTGCAAAAATAGTCCGTTTTACCCCGCCTTACCATTGTACTGGAACCCCGTGTACGACGATGATATTTCGAGTATCTAAGATATTTGAGCGAAGCACGTACTTCCGTTGCATGCACGTACTCCACCCTCTTCGTTCTCGTGAGACCCCTTAATTTAATTCGCGGATACGAGCTCCCGGAACCGGGGATACACCTAGCTGCGAATACTGCACGCGTCACAGAACAATGACTGAGCGCTTTAAAGTAGTTCGCCAGACGCCGAGAAACTGAACAAAGAACGGAAAGACGAGGACGGCGATCCTCTGGGGAAGTCTCTCGGCGGATTTGTCGTCGCGACGCTTTGACGTCAATCCCTCGGGTTCAGAACCGTTCGGAGTATCAACCAAAATTCTGATGAAAAAAAAATCACACAATGCATTACTTTCGCGTCACTTGGATAATTCACTCGCACCGAGAAAATATTTTTTCCGGTTCCAAAATCCCCGTCGGGTTTACCAGTGACTAAATCGTCGAGTCTTTTTCAAGTCCTATGCTCGCTAACCTGTTTTTTTCCTGTCCCAGTCTTCTTATTTTCGAGCGTAATCTAGGATCTACTTCAGGAGGATAATTTCGCAGCGGAGCCCCAGAACCTGGTCGGGCGAAGCTGTCGTGAGTGGGGCGAGCAGTGCAGTCGTTGGCCGTCCGATAAACATTGGCAGACCCGTGGGGTGAACAGGCACACGATTGTGCCAAGACCCTAAATTGGCACTGCGACTGCCAACATTCTCTGGATGGCCAACGACTGTGTCGATGACACCCCGGTGGGCGACTTTACGTGCGGCGCATCTTACGCTATAAGACGAGTCACGTAGTCTCGGAGTTTCTCGCGTAATTAGAATCGTAAAGGTGAAGCGTCTTCAGGGGCCCGGGCATTCTCCTCGCTGGCACGGTGACGTCGATGCCGACGGGAACAGAGAACATGGAATTTTAAGAGCTCCACCATAAACTCCAAACGGTCGCGAAGATGGGACAAAGCGCGGGGACGGAATCCTATTTTGCTCCAGAGTAATATACCAGGAAGGAGCTTCTTCATCGTCGTTGATCTGGAACTAATTTACCTAATAACAATAATAATAAAATTTTATCATTATGATTCATTGTTATTATTTTATTATTTTCAATACCGATAGAGCTCGGGTTGGGCGGGGGGTGAGATTTCTCCATAGTCTTAAACCCGCGTTTGTTTATCGTCGTTTGTTCAGTAACATGCCGCATCATAAATTCCATTGCGGCGAGTGTGAAAATCGTCTTCCCGATTTGGCGAGCGACGTGTGTCGTTTGTTGTCCTACAAGAACCTCAACGCCCGGGCGAATAAGCTTCGTGACTTGGACAGTGACGAGTGGGATTGGGACGAGAAGACGACGAAGGAAATTGAAAATCAGCGGAAGCTCATTTTCTCGGATTATACGGAAAAGGTAGGAGCACCCATCGGGGACGGTTGTACGATGAGATTATTACGATTAAATGTAAATTTAATGTACGTCCATCCATTATGCACTCTGCCTTTTACGAGCTTCGGATATAAACTGACATTTATGGGGTACACGTGTTGCGAGTTATAAATAATAATGAAAAGCTACGAAGGACCCGGAGCCGCTGAGCACTCGAGATAAGATCCAGCAGCGAGCTTGAAACCATGGGCGGAGGGGAGGGGGGGGGGGGGTGATAGTCTCGAGCGTTTCTTTTGCCTCGCTAAATATCTTATGGAGCTCCTCACATTTTTTTGTATGTAGATGACTCGTAAATGCATACATATATTTATATATATATATTCCAGTTACGTTCTTCCACTTGCGATAAGTGCTTCAAAAATGCAACTAAAAATGCAGATGTAAATCTTAGAAGTAGGAAGTGGAAAACGGGCTGACCGCTAGTTATTCCATCATCCTTCTTGCCTCGATTGGCAAGGTACGATTTCACTTGCCGTGCAATCTGATTTGCCTGAAAGGATACCGTTGGACATCCGCCGTACCGCTTAGGACCAGTAAAGGGATTTTCTAGACTGCCCGAGTCGCGGATCGCAAGACCGAAGGCTGGCTTGAAAAATTTACAACGCAATAAGAGCCCGCCCAGTAAAAAAAGGCTTCCTGCCCTGTGACGAGAAATCTCACTTTGCCGTTTCATCCACTCACCCTTATAGCTGGGTACTTCGTTTCCGTTCGATACTCCTCGTTGCCGATAACAGTCTTCCCGCGTAAGTCAAATTGCACACAATCCCTTACACATCGTACAGCGCGTTACACAACATTTAACCGTCCCTCGGGCAGCTCGAGTTGACGAACGCCGTGCAGTCGCGCCGTTCAGTTAACGAGAACGAAGGGATCCAAGGAAAATTGCTCCGAACCGGCTACTGTAATTATTGTCAAGGCCTTCGGTCTGGCGACGTTTTCGAGGGTCGAAGGGAGACTGCGTGGGCGAGGTATCGCCCTCCGATGGAAATAGAGGGGTACCGAACCGTCGGTTTCCGTGAGGATGTATATGAAGGAATGGGGTGCCAGGGAGCGAACGTAAATCAGAGCCCCAAACCCAGGGTGGCTGCAAGGACGTCTGGTAGCTTCGAACGGGCGTCGTGGCATGTGAATTATTTTGTTAATTTTCTTGGTGTGAGAGACGCGGAAGGGGTTGAGGGAGGGGGGAGAGGGGGATTGGTGGAAGGAAGCGACCCTTCGTCGGGCTTTAAACGAACGCGCTGGTTTACCCTCCCTCGCAATAAAGAAAAGAAAGAAAGCTGTGACTCGCGCGAATCGGATACGAGCTTTTGGGGGTGGAGGAGCGGTGTGGGGGGAGGGGGTTACTTGTTCGCCCTAGCCTCACATCCTCTTCTGCAACGAACGAGGCTCGAAAGCTTTACGATCACGAACCCAGCAACCAGAAGCAGTATTTACTCACCCTCTTTCGGTCTCTGCAACAGGCTCCCGTTCTACACGGTACATAGTATATATGTATATGGATGTATATGTATATACTGCGCCCCGTACATTCGCACACCGACACCCGCCGTTATACGATTTTCAAGCTCGAGTTCACTCAAGATTTGCGTCACACGTATCGGGGCTCCCTGTGAAGAAATCAGCTAACGATCTAGTTAGGTTGCTTATCCGATTGAAACGAAGCTCGTTGGAACGTGGAGGCGGACGACGGAAATTAATCTCGCAAAAAAATTAATTAGTGGAGAATATTTCTCCGCGAAAGTTATCGCCAAAGTAACACAGCAGTGTTTGTTAAATTGAGCTCAAACTATTTGTGAAACAGCTGCGCACTGAATCGACCGTGTTCGCATCTCGTCGATCGACGATTAAGTTGAGAGCATTGCAAATAAGTGCGGGGACTGTAAATCGACACATGCGCAGTAATGAGGTTGCTTATCCGATTGAAACGAAGCTCGTTGGAACGTGGAGGCGTACGACGGAAATTAATCTCGTAAAAAGAAAAGTTTGTCGAGAGAACATTGTTCCGCGAAAGTTGTCGGTGAAGTGACACAGTCAATTTTGTTAAAATGAGCTCAAACCGTTGTTGTAACAGTCGCGCACCGAATCGAACGAATTCGATCTAGTCGATTTACGATTGAGCTGAGAGAACTGCAATTAAGTGCAGGAACGGTAAATCGACGCATGCGCAGTAGGCGTATTTGGCGACGATGAAGACCGCGGCCCAGCGAAAGGGTTTCCGGAGACGCGGACTCGCAGCGACGTGACTCACAGTCGTGATATCGATATGTTGTGTGCTCGAGGCAAAGGATGACCGTGGAACGATGTCTAGGGTTCTCTCCCCCCCCCCCCCACCCCACCCCCGGGGGTATACCGGGCCATTGAATACCTGTTAGCATTATTCACTCGGTGCGTCGATGGTTCCCGATGTAATGCGATGGAAGGCGTAGCTCAGTGCATACGCAGATGGAATTGCCAGTGCAGTCCGAGCGATATCGCTGCACCGTTCCGTCGTTGTTGTTGTGTACCCGCGGTAATAATATTGACACACGAATCAGGCAAGCGTACGCTGCCGTACGATTCCGCAACCGGTTATGCAATATCCACTCGATGTAAACTACCCTTCCGTGCCGTTGATAGTTCAAACAGTTCATATTACGAGCAGGTACCGTCCGGTCGATGATATTCGCGAATTAATAGCAGCAGCTTAATTACAACGGCGCGATCGGTGGTCCGCTTCGGGCTCGAGGTAATTTTTATTATTTTACATTCACGGAGTTTTTATCGAATCGGTTCCGATATGTCGACTGTTTTCTCGTTAGCGCGGTCATACAATCGAGACGTTTTTTACGAAATATATATTTATTTATTATCCATTGACAATAATAATAATGAATGAATTTATTAGTAATTAATATTTATTAATTTAATTTAATTTATGTTATTTATCTTTTTCTTTTATATTCATATAATCAAGAAATTTTTAACAAGTCGCTTTCGGAATATCGATTATTTTACCGCCAGCGCGGAGATATCAGTTACAAAGCCTTCTCGTCGTTCGGTGCTTGTTTGCCGGCAGTCGAGCAGCGGGTGTACAGCATCTGCATAGTAATGCGGAACAGCGCAAGTATTGAATTTTATCTCGCCGGCTTCAATTTCATCTCGTCTCTTTTTCACCGGCTAATTCGACTGATTGACCAATTTGCCGAGTCTTTGTTATCACGTGTCGGGCACCGACTAGAAATTTCTCGGCTTCACCGTCGGAGCTTCGCAATTTGACTCTGTCTCCGAGGAGCAAAGCAATAAACGACTCCGGGGACTCTCGCCGAAAGCCTCACCGACTGGCAACTACTCGCCTCTCTATTGTCGAGCAGTCTCGAGTCAGGACTTCCGACGCGACGATAGAAGATCCGTAGAGCACCGTCCGGGAAACAACTGCGCGGGTATATCTCAGATTTTTTCAAATTGCATTATACTCGTCATAAAGTATAAGGCTCCCATAGTGGAAAGCATTTTTCGCGCAGCTGCACAATATATCAAAAGCTCTTGAAAATATAAGACGATTCATTCGCAGAGACGTTCGAGTATCCGAGTATTAGAATACAGAGATAAGCTATGGAGAACGGCGAAGAATTTACGAGTTGAATTCTTCTAAATTGATTGCAAATATAGAAAAAAAAACAAAATTGAAGACTACTTCGCTTTTCCCTGACCGGATCATTTTTAAGGCGCAGCCTGTTGGAAGATTTATGGGTCGAAAGAAATAAAGAAACAATAGGCGGAAGTTATTTAGTTAAACGGAGTCAAGAATTTTTTTTTTTTGGAGCACGCAACTGAAGTAACTGTCGGAGACACCAACGAACGGCACCGAACTGCGAAAAATTTATCGGTCGAGTTGTTCAAAATTCATTGCAGAGATAGAAACAAAATTCAAGATTACTTCGCCATTTCTCTGCCCCGATCATGTTTAAGGCGGAGCTGCGTGAAAATCAACAGAATATCGTGGAGTTGAAGTGAAACTGTAGATAACGAAAAGGAGTGCATACTCTCATGGTAACGTGTTTCGGTGCTGTAACGCGAATGTAATACGCCTCCCCATATTTAGCAGCGGAGTCGGATTATGCACTCTCGGAAACTGCAGTAACTGTCGGAGACACGGACGAACGATAACGAACTGCGAGCGACGTGGATCACGTAACACCCAAGCCCGGCTCTCTAGCATATAATTCCTCTTCTACAATGCATCGGAACCCCTTACTCACTTAACTCGGTTATATACTGTATAGGTTCGTGCCAACATCCCTTCCCCCTTGCATCCTATTGCAACCGGTCTCGGTTATTTCAAATTACATCGCGGCACTGCCGTACACTTGGTAATGGCATTGGTAAGTCGCTTTATGATGAGCCGCGTGGATTTTCAGAATCCAGGCTTAAAAAAAAAATAAAAAGAAATTCTCTTGCATAATATGGCGTGCATCTCTTCCCAGTTTCCACGTAACGAAGTACCTTGATCCTTGCATCGCGTGTCTCGGGACAGCTTTTTATCAATCTCGCTCCGCATCCGCTAAGAGTTGAATGATCCTGTCGAGTTTATTTTTATAGTTCGAGTAATACTAGCCAGTAAAATCAACTCCAGCTCCAACTTTCGGTAAACCCTGTGAAACAAACGTTCTCAGCATTGTCGGAGTGCAGGACTTTTAATCCACTTTCTACAGAAATTTAACTCTTTTTTTACAACCCCTCCGTATCCCTTCGGTGTCCAACTTGCTTCGCTCTTGCCCAGGTTCTTAAATAAAAAAGCTTCTTGCCCGGCCCGGCTATTCCGAAGCTCGTAACCAGCGGAGAACCGGAGAGTCAGTTCGCTGGTGTACGTTACCAGCAAAAATCCCTCGATGCTTATTCCACCCTTATCCATCTCCACCGCGCTGGCTCTCGCCTCGTTACCTACCCTCTATATATATCTCCACCGCTGTTGTAAATTTCTTTCCTTCTCAACTCCGTTACGACTTTCGTTCATTTTTCCATCAGGGAGCTCGAGAAAAATTTTTCCATCCAACTACAAAATCCCACGGGAGGCTCTCGAGACTTAAAAAGGCAAAATAGCAAGTACATGCGCGGCGAACAATGTGGAACGCACGCTTTTTTAATATCCCGTCTCGTCGGATTAATTGCATCCCCCTTTAGTCTTGAATTACACAGGGAATGAAAAGGGCTTCATGGAGAGAAGCGAGGGACATTAAATTATACGAGAATAATTGTACCGCAAAGCGGTAGTTTCTGATGCCGGAAATGGATGAAATTCACGCGGCCGAGTACCGAATCGTTTCGCGATGACAGGAGGAATAATTGATCTAAAGCGTTGCGGTTAAAAGCTCGGCCGGCAGAATGTTCGAGTTCGCGCCGGTTCCCTCCATTGTAAATATATATTTTACATACACACCGTACTGGTATATACTGTGGCAGTAACCCGCAAACGGAAAGCTCGATGAACTTGCGGCGAACCGCGCTTATAGTACCGGCAGTCGTCGTGGGCAGAGGAACCCAGCTGAACCTCCACCTGCTAGTCGTTCCGCGCGGAAAATCGCTGCTGCTACACAGCGAATTCAACTAACGCTGTTGTTGCATTTAGCGGCTATATTTGCGGCCCGCAAATATGCCATAGCCGAGCCCCGCGAGTATCATTGACGAACGACTGCGGCAATGCAGCGTTTTACCATCGAAGCTTTGCCGATCCTTCCAGCGACGAACTTTTTCACCTGACGAGAGGCGCACCATACCTCCCTCGGCGCCTCGCAAAACCGCTGCGGAGTTCACCCTCGTGGGCGACGAAGAAAATTATGCAAATTATTCTTCCGCGTCGCGTTTTATTATCAAAGACTGCAGTTGATTCTCGCCTACCCCTTTGCTGAATCTTCGGGATGATAATGAAAGCTCGGCCGAGCTTCCATGAATATTCATACGTTTTCACCGCGCGAATTGTGGGGGGTAAAAAGAAGTCCTTCCGCTTCTTTTTTATTCTCTTCGATGTAGCACGAACGACTTTGCAGTCGCCGTGAGAGATTCGCAGCTGTTTTTTACTTTTTTTTTTTTTTTTAAATTTGCACAAAATTCTTCTGTACCGTTAGTCGACGAGAGAAGAATGGAGTTCACTTACCTCTTGGCGGAAGCTTTATGGTGATGAAAAACTTGTCGTTTTTTTTACATCTTTATGTAAACGTTTGCGAATTTTTCCAAATATCCAAAAATCACTGGAAACAAATAAATTCAAAGTAAGCACTGTGGAAATTATCATTTCTAGGTAAAAAAAAGAAAACATGATTGCAATCCGACTTGACAGTCGAGAATTACGGAAAGATTATCGAGTTATGAAGAAGACAGAATTTTTTCACCTCCGGTTATTCCGCGTCTATCCGCTAGGTTGACCCGCTGAAACGAGTTGAAGAGGAGATTCAACTTGATGAAAAGGCGATGAGAGAAGAAAGTCATCGTGCCGTGAAATTCTATGACTGGCAAGGCGCCTTTATATTTCTATTTCCATAAAACGCGAGCGAATGCCGCACTCTCGTTCGAGGTAACGAGATGCTAATGATTCCCGGAGTGTTTTCCCGATCTCGCATAGAATTCCATGCTTTTTAATGTATATGAGAGTGCGGTGTATAGTACGAAAAAGCAAGGTGGACTTTTCGTTTAAATCGAGTTTCCACCTTGATAACCCATTACTCATCTCAACTTTCTTAATTCCTTCCAACTAATACTCGGCCTCTTCGGCGCTCTCCGGAGGCTAATCGAATCCCAGTGTTTTCAACTTCCGCTTTCCCCTCCCTCCCCCAGCGACCCCCCGTCCACCCTATGGCGGAATATTCTCTTTGAAACTCGCTGTCAGCAGGTTTTACTGCAGTTATGAAAGCGATCCGGGAGTTCCGCTCCGCTGTTACCTCAAATGCCCGCTGAATTTCAATATTCAATATTAATATTTAATATTCATATTCATATTAATCGCAGCCTCAACGTAATCCATTAACATCCCGAACGTTTAGTTGAACATTAAAACTGACTCGATCATCTCGGTCATTCTCGATCTTCTTATTTCTACATTAATTTGGAAGTTATTAGGATTGAAATATATTATAATATTACGAATATAATACGATTATAATGATTATGGTAATATCGGATTGATAGATATAGCTGATTCGAGCGTTATAATGCATGATTCAAGTCCATCCAAGTCGCCACAAACACGAAACGGGCTGATGGCTCGAAGCGAGGGGAGTCGGCAATTTGCGAGCGTTTACGGGTAAACCCCCGGGCTTCCGGCCGAGTTTAGCAAGAGGAACGACGGGACTGGAACGTAATACCCCAGTTTCTAACCGAGTTAGGCTTGACTTGCCGCCAGTGCCACTACCTGTCCCGCGAACTCAAGGCGTCCCCACGATAAGGGTTTAAGACCCCGGTGCATGCATGCACGTCCATTTACGCCGATAATTTGGCCCAATTAACCGGCGCGATATACGAGTAATCAATTACAGTAATAGAATAGGAAATATATCCAATTTATCGCATCGCATGTTTGTATATTTATTACCAGTTTTCTATCCATCATTAAAGACCACACACTCGCGTTTCAACAAAAAAAAATAGCCATATTTCCCGGCGTAACCTTAACAAAATAATAATATAATTAATTCATAATTGTTTCCAGAAAGTTTGGAATTTTCAAGGAATTTTCAGGAAAAAAAATAACCATACTTCCCGGATTTATCTTAGCAAAACAGTAATCCGATTAATTCAAAATTGCCTCGAGAGAGTTTCGAAGTTTGAGGGACAATAAAGATTTCGCACGGTGTTAGGTAACTTTATTAATTGCGTACATGGGAGACAGGATCTCGATGTTCGCCAAACTTTTCCCTCATTGCGTCAAACTCGTACTCCGCGAGTTTCCGTTTGACACTCTGTCGAGGAAACGTGCGTGTGCCGGAAGCGCGAACAGGAGCTTTTACATCCCTCTTGTTTTACAGTTCTCGCTACCACGAGCGTTCGTCATTGCGAAATGCGAGAGACGGGCGGTGCTCGCGTTACTGCACCGGTGTACAGGACCGAGCCAAGAGCTTCTCTCGTCGGGTGCCGCTAAGAGACTTAGATCAAAGCGGCGGGTTGGCTGACGCGCTGCTTGCTAAGAAGAATGACGGCGGAAGCTCGTCCTACACGAATGCTACTAACTCTTCGGTGAAAGATTCGGCGGAGAGGAAGTATGGAAAGCAGGGGAAAGGCTTGATAACAAGGGGCTGTCAGTCTTTTTTTTCATTCTTTTTTTCTTCTCGAGCATCTTCCTCTCGAGTGTCTCTAGCCCGGCAACAACGCCAATGAACTTCTCGCGATGCTCCGCGCAGCTGCCTGACGTCAATCCCGGTGCAATGGAATTTTATCTCGAAAACAACATTCTAACATTCCGCATCGTGCGAAATTTCCTGAGGATGAACGAGAAAATAAATTATCTTGGAAAAAAGACCTAAAATTCGTAGGTGAGAAATACTTTCAAGCGACTTTCCGATTATGAGGTGTAAGGGTAAAAAATATTATTTGGAAATAAAATAAAATGAAACAATAGTATGGGGAACCGTGTGCAATATATTCGAGACTACTCGAGACCACTCGAGACCATAGACTCTCAGATCGAACTGTCTCCTTGTTATTATCGAACTCTCCGTGTCCATTCGCAAACGATAAATAGTCCTTACGCCAGTGATTTTCGGCGATAACGTTTATTCTTCAATTGTAGTACTTTACAGAGGCAATTATTAAAACATCACATGAAATTAATGCTGCATTAATAAAAACATTTTATGCCGTTAATGAATTGGTATTCACAGAACGCAAAACGGTAACAATTTGTTTTTTGTCTGCCTTGGCAAAGAGCTTTGCCATATACGTTATCTTGAAACCTGTGGCGTTCCTTGAAGAAATGTTTTCCTTTTTTTGTTAGCCATCAACGAATTGCCCAATAATTGGCTCGTTCGTTGATCCCGGAACAAGACCTGGACCGCGATCCTGAGAAGCAGTGTGTAACGAGATGAATGCAAGATTTTTATGGGGAAAAAAGCTCGACAGGTTTTTTGGTTTGGTGTCTGTATCGCTATGCGTATACCCCAGGAAAAGGGAGCAGGGCGAGGGGGAGCGGGCGTAAGATAGGGTGGAGAAAGGAACGGGCGACGGGAGAGTGAGCGAAGGCGAGGTACGACCCGAGACGGAGGAATAGCGTTCGCGGATCGAGACCCACGTTTCGCGAGCCATTTATTTCATCGGACGTTGAAGAATGCGCTTTCTTTCAGGCTCGTGGACGGGTCGATGTACCGCCGATGCGCACTCCGTGCACACGCGCGGTCCTTGTGTGCCGCTCGTCCAACACCCTCTGTCACTTCCACTACACTCTTGGAATTCGTGTACCGTATCGCCAGATTGCGAATCGCGATCGGATGGGAATATTTCGTACGGCGCGCCGCTGTGACTGCAAATTTTTTCGAACGAACCGCGCGACGACCGGAAATATCATTCTCTGGATCTTCATTCATTTTATCTAAATGCGGTCATTTTTATTTTTAAATCAACCATTTCATTTTCTTTACCAACGCACACCGTACAAATTAATATCGCATTGTTGTGACCCATATTCTTATTACAAAAGTGCGATTTTGCAAGGCCGATAAAAAAAATCAGAGAAAATTAGAAGTATCAAAAGTCTCGGAAAGTTTTTTTTTAAATGTCTAACAAAACGAATACGCCTGATTCCCGTGTTTTCTGGTTGACAAAGTAACTTTGGATCTATGCGCGAACGTCAATTGATCCAGTTTCGCTTTAAGCTCTCCTCAATCGAATCAACGCTGCGGCCTTACTCGCTGAATTTCGGGCTGATTCAATAATCACGGGTGATGCTCGCAGCACTCCCAGAAATTCAAAGTTTATGCCAGCAGTGACATCGAGCGCACGCGTTACCCCCGGGGGACATCGCGAAATACTCGGTCAGGCTTCCCGATTACCCAATTACACACGGGGGCTTCCAGCGATGTGAAACACTCGGTGTGCGGCAGTGGAGCAAGCAGCCAACTACGATATCTGGCGCGAACCAGGGATGCGACACGGGAGCGAGCGCTCCGGAAAACGGATTGCCTGCTCTTCCGTGCAGGAATGAATCTCGTTCGTGGCTTTCCTGCGGCCGACCCGAAGTTATATCCACCGTGTTTCGATGTTTCCTCTTCCGCTTCTCGCACTTTCGCATTGTTCTTAATCTATAGGGTTATATTAAATCGGGTCGAAGATACGGCGACTTGGTCACCGTCCGCGCGGTCCGGCAATGCAACCGCCTGTAGGAGGGTGAAGGGTGTGCCGGAATACCCGGCGAGTTGGGCGCAAAGTGGCGGAGAGTATGGGATATATTCGTCGCTTCGCCACAGAGCCACGATTTATCGGCTAATCCCGTATTTATTGGACACGAAGCTAATTACTCGTTCGCGGCGACCACGAACCGGCGGATGCTGCGGGGACACGTGCCTGTGGACCGCCATCTCCGTACTCGAACGTCCCGGACTAAAACTCCACTATTATGTATACATACACATGCATGTATATGCATGTAAATATATATGCACCTAATGCATACATGTATGTGTATCGCGCGGTACATACACGATCTATATGGTCCGGGTATACAAAGTAGGGTACAGTGTGGGGTGCTGTATTAGCGCCACTGCCTACGGAGAGGTATCCGGAGCTTAATTGGAAACGGATTAAATTAACTTCCCGTCGCAATGCTGATGGGAGCTTTAACGTTAACGGGAATCACCGCGGGCGGTCGAACACCCGGTGTAAGATAGCATGTCGTGCTGACGTCGTTCCGTCGTTCGCTGTATATCGGACGGCTCGTTAGAGATCCTCGCTATTCGATAGAGAAGATACTCTCGCTCGGATTCGCACTCTTGGTGGTCTTTAAATGTGACCCGATTCGCATGCCGATGCCGATGGGTTCATGAGTTTCGCATCATTTCGGGACAGCGGCTTCCGACTATCGGATTGCCGAAGTCATTTCAAACTCGTAACCCAGAAATTTCTTTTATAAATTTATCGAATGGATTTTGTAATCGTAATCGTGCTTTTCATGCCGGTAGGGCAGAGCCCTGCAGGAACTCGTTGATTGTATGGTAATTGATAACAACGATTGTGCCCGTCGAATATTAGCAACGGTGATATTACAGTGAGGTTGAGTTCCAATTGTGTGCGCGCTATAATTGGAAGCGATCAAGTAAGGAGAATACAATCAACCCCCAGATTATTCGAAACGTCTTGAAGAAGAAAAATGAAAAGTTATATTGCAAGGAGAGAATAAAGAGAGCTATATCTGGAAACAGTCGCGTCGCATCGCAACGTCGGGAAATTTTGCCTAGCTCGGCAGTCCTGACACACACGCTATTTATTTTCCCTCGCAGTCTGTCCGGTCGCGTTTTCCGGCGTATAATAATTATTCTTCAGCTCACAACGAAGAGAACGCCGAGCTCCGAGACAGAAAGCTTACTCGGTATTCCGCGAAAAAATGCTCCAGTTTCTTGATAATTAATGCATCGAAGAAGAAACAAAGTCTCCCTTATAGTTTTTGCTCCGCGCTCGTTATTTCATTATTTTTCTTCTCGCTAAACCTGATGCTCCCCGACGCGAAACCCATGGCGCGTCATTTTCAATTCAGCCGTGCCCCGGTTAAGAATATTTTTGCATTTTTCTCGACGCCGATCGAAAGGTTATTTCCATTCCTGATGTAACGTCCAATCTCGTGCAGTCACGTGTAACCCTGTTAATTTTCTAAACTAAGTCGTGACTTCGATCAGTTAAAGAAAATCGAATCTATACTTCGGATCCGAGCGAGCACTTGGGAATTAATTTCATCGGACGGTCCTGCGGGAAGCGGAATAACGAGTGACGGAGATGGGAAGCGAGGGATGGACCACGGGTGTCTGAGAAGCGAATAAAATTATCTAGACCGGAAATTCGAAAGCCCGACGGAGATGCCGTCGGGCAACGGCGACGAGCCATTGGGATCGGGTAAAGTGGATCGAGTAGATGAGGAACCCCTCGTTCTCAACGTGTCCAACCTCCCGGGATGAAATGTAGGGCGCATACCTGTGTGAAAATTGTCGAGTTTGCGGGAATCCGAGAGGATCTCCGTTCCCGAGTACCGTCCGGACATTTGTTATTCGAGGACTAATTATGATAAGTGGCGTCTCGTCGAGAGTATACCGTCGGATCACAGAATTCTTGATACTTCTCGAAGGCTCGAAGATTCCGTTCGTCGCTTCAACGAGTCGCTTCGACTTTTCGATTCCACGAACTCTTATTAAAAATAACTTGTGTATGCACGGGTCTAAGAGGGAGAGTGGGCGAATACCGCCCTCGCTGATTTCAAATGATGAAGCAGTGAAAACCAAATAAACCTCGACTTATATTCTTCTTGTTGACTTATCTTCGGTAAATTGGCAAAAAACAATAAAAAAAATACGGAAACCGTGCGTAAACAGCTTTTTACCTTGTGTTGTGAAAAGCAGTTGCCAATCATTTTCCATCATAAAACGCTAGTATCTGCAAATCGACGTTCCAAAATTTGTAGCCATGGAAGATTTTTTTTTTCGAAACTTAGCTTCATAGCTGAGATATTAAGGTCCTCCCTTGGTCCTTCCTAGGTACTTCCTTTGCGAACGGCACTTCGACGACTAATGGACTTCTTCATCAAAGCACCCCCAACGTTTGTTGTTGTTTATCGAGGCAAAGATCCGTTGTCGAGAGAATTGGATACGAGCCGAGGGAATAGTTTACGCTGTGAGGGTAAAAGAACGAACGGGGAGCGAGGAGGTGAATATGGAACAGGATAGAGGTAGAGGGTGTAGACAGGTTTCCATCCGGTATTTAATCAATTTGTGGTCGGTGGTCACAGCCGGTGTTCAACCCCGGAGAACGACGGGTGAAAAGTGTTCGGCGATTGAAACCTGTCGCCCCGCAACGACCCCTAACAGCGCCAGAAGCCGCACCCCGTCACCGCCGGTCCATTATTTTCTTCCAAGTGCGTCTTTTTTTCCCTTTCATTCACTGCACTCCGGGCTTCTTCTCTGAGCGGATTTCTCACTCTCCCTCCAGCCCATCGTCCTCCCTTCCGATTCTCGGGCATCTCGCAATCTCGGGACGTCGATCTTTTCCCTCGCGATGACAAGACGACCGGCAACCAATTCAGAACACCAGATTGGAAATACGTTGCCAAATTCGCATTTCCCTCACCTCTCTTGTTCTACATACATTTTCCAAAAGAAATCCTTTAATTTCATAACTTATATCCGGTGCAAGTCCTTCCCGTTTAAGCAACCCCTAATCCTTCATCCCCTGACGTACAAACGCTGAATTAGATGAATTTTTATAGCGAAATGAATTTGTATCGTTTTACAATGCAGGTTTTATCTCTCGCTCATTCGCTGTTCGAGCTATTTCTATTAACGAACAATTGTTTTTATTCTATTTATTCCTTGATGTTACAGGAGTTGGAACGGAGTTACACGCTCTCGACGCCGGGCGGTGGTAGTCCCGTCTGCTGTCCGCCGTGCAGTCCGCCTCCGGCACCAGCGGCTTACATATCCAGTGTCAGAGCTTCATCGCGAAGACTGGCAACAGGAAATGGGCTCGGAGGTCCTGCCTCGCCCGACCGCGATCCCCTGGGAAAACTGCTCAGGTAAGCGTACATACACGAAGACACATTCTCATACGAATCTCTTCGTATTATATCTATCGGAAGTCGGGAGCGTACTTTTCTGCTTTCCTATCAACTCTTTTCGAATCTCGACAGCGTTTATTGATGTTTTTTTTTATCACTATGAACCACCAACTATGTTGACAATCTTTCGAATCCTAATGTAGAAATTGCCATTTCACTCAAATACTTATTTCGTTCATCATTCAGTTTTGAAAAAGCAGTTTTGACTTTATCCGTTCGATCCAGCTTTGCAAGATACCAAAACTTGAACTACGCTCCGCCGTTTCTGGCGTTGAAGGGTCGTCGGCGTTGAAGATTCTCGCCACCCGCTGAAAATTCTTAAACTCCTCGATAGTTGAAAAAGTGTGTTGGCGTTATTCTTTCCAGATACTTGAAGACTTTCTACAGAGAACTCGGGACGAGGGACCCGCGACACTTGCCACCATGGGCGTCGCCTCTGCCTCTGGGCACCCTCTGCCCGGCCCATTTTCAACCCCACTTGCAACTGGTCCACAAGAGCGAACAGGAGCATCGATTGGAGAACATCAAGATCGACCAGATATTCGCGCCGGTTCGGGTAAGTAAATCCAGAATTTTCGTCATTCCAACGATCGACTTGTCCAACGCATAATCTTTAAACCCAGTCGGAACGCTTTCCGTAAATAATCTCGAGTGAAACAAATAAAACAGGAATCCCCGGGACATTACTTTCAACTTGAAAAAAAGTAAATTAAAGAAGACAAAAAGGAACGATAAAAGAGGAGAACCGGCAGGACGTCACAAAAGAATCTACGAGATCCGTAAGAGCTCCGGGGCTACACAATGTACCCGGCACAAATCACGAAACAATCTCGGACATATTTATTGCCGCCTGGAAAACCGGTGGATTTTATCCGCGCCCGGAAATATACCGTCGCCCGTATGCGAAATAAAAGGTAGGATCGTGGACCGTGAGTCGGAGGTCGAAGGAAGAAATGATTCCGCTCCGAGTCTCGACGACGAGAATTTAAAGAGCAAAGCCGGCTCGTCCTTATCTGGCTTACCACGCCAGCAAAACTCAAAAAACAAACGAGCCGAGCCAAGATGGAAAACTAAAAAAGAGTATCTACTGCGAACGAATTTGTGGCACAATGTGGAGATCTGGATGTCATGAGAAGTCATATAGTGTAGCGTCAAAATAATTTCTGCTATGAGGGATGCTTTTATCACGGGAAATGATTAACTATAAACCTGGTAAATTTGTACGAGTACAGTTAAATATTTGTGATCCTGCCGCTGATCAACTACATGCTGCAATACATCAAATATTTGCCTATTAGGGGTCAAATATTTCAAAAAGCCATTAGCCATTCCACTGTTCTCGGTGCTCCGTCATGAAGAACCGGGGGTAGCAAACATCGATTCGCTTCATGAAACTTAGCGGCATCTAACATTGTTCCGCCTGGTTTGTTCTCCCATCTAGCACTCTCATATTGGATTCCAGTAAAGCCGCGAAGTACGAGTAGGGCAAGTCCCGTCCGCCGCAAACATCCGTCGGTCCATGAGCGTTATCGCCACACTGTGACCGAGGGGAGGCTCGTTGTTCTCGCCCCATCGTCACCGTAACTTTGTCTAACTTAATAACTGCATATTCGACGATTTAGCAAACTTCTGAGAAGCTAGCTCGCTAATACATGCGCGACCCCTGCGGAGATGCAAAATGCCACTTGCTGCGTTGAGTAGAATCCCGAGAGTTCAGGGTTTTACATTAAACGTGCGTTTTCGGTACCCTCCTGTAATTCGAGGCCTGTAACTTGTATCCCTGATATTGATTTTGGTTGACATCATTTTTTTGTCCGTACTAAACTGATCGTCAAGAGTTGCCTCGCATAAACATTGATTCGCTTCATGAAACTTGGTGGCATTTAACATCGTTCCGTCTGATTTGTTCTCCCATTTGAGCTCTCGCATATTGGATTTCAGTAAAGTCACAAAGTACGAGTAGGGTCGTCGGCCGCAAACATCCATAGGTCCATGAGCGTTATCGACACTCCGTGACCGAAGGTAGACTCGTCTCCTTGTTTTCGTATCATCGTCGCCGTAACTTTGTCAAACTTAATAACTGCATATTCGACGATTAGCCAAACTTCTAGGAAGCTAGCTTGCTAATACATGCGCCAACCGTGTCAAGATGCAAAATGCCACTTGATGTGTTAACTTGAACCCCGAGAGTTCAGGTTTTCCCATTAAACTTGCGCTCTCGCTAACCTGTTGTAAAACGAGCCATGTAACTTGTATCCCCGATATTGATTTTGGTTTACATAATTTTGTTGTCCTTACTGAAAACTGATCGTCAAGAGTTGCCTCGCATAAAAATCCATTGGTGTGTTGCAGCTGAGCGATGGAACAATATCGGAAGCGCCGAGGCGGGTGGCGGTGGAGGGTGGTCCGGGGAGCGGAAGAACGACCCTCTGCCTGCGTTTGCTGCATCACTGGGCGACCCAGGGTGACGGACCGGCTCTAGCGTTCATGGTGCCTCTCCGAGAGTTACGCGGTAGTTCGCTATTGAACTACCTGGCTAGAGAACTCTTCCCAAGAACATCGGCCCTCGGTGACGCGATTGCCCAGGTCTGGCGAACCCTTCATCTAATGGAGGACAGAGTTCTGTTCGTTCTCGACGGTTACGACGAGTGCCTGGGTGGCAGAGCGTCGCTGGGCGACGCCGCCGATCTGCTGGAAGGTCGTCTATTTCCCGACGCAAAAATTTTTGTAACCTGCGCGCCAACGAATACCGCGACTCTGTCGCCTCTCGTCCAGAGGAGAATTCATCTCGCCGGTCTGGAATGGTCGCACGTCGAGAGGCTCTGCGTCGCATATTTCATTCACAACGATCTCGCCGAGAGAGCCTGCGAGTTTCTCGAAGCCCTCAACGTCCAGACGACAACGGTGAAGCAATTGGTTCAACATCCGCTGGGCTGGGTCATGCTCTGCGCTCTGTATCAGGACTCCGGTAGTTTGCCGACAGAGACGAGCTGTCTTGTTCAAGCAGCCATAAAGTGTATCGTGCGGAGGAGTCTCGACAGACCGGTGCCGCACGACGAGGAGATACCGGGCCACTGCAGAAAGAGACTGGAGGACTTCGGCAAGTTGTCTCTGGCGGCTCTGAGGGAGGGACGATGCTGCTACACCGAGGCCGAACTGAGGGCCCGTGGCGGTGGTATAGAGGTTACGAGATTGGGATTTCTTTCACGGGGACTTACCTTCGGACAGAGAAGAAAGGCCGATCTTTACACACCGATTCACATGTCGGTTGCTGAGTTCCTCGCGGCATATTACCTCACATCCGTGGCTCAGTACGCCAACATTCTGAGGCGAGAGCTCGAGGGTTTGCCATCCGGTATAATTGGACATCTCGCTGGTCTGCTGGGTCCCAAAACTCATTTGATACTGAATCAATTGTGCCCCCTCGAAGTTCCACCGAGAATGGTGTTCTCGTTGCTCAAGGCAGCCGGTGCATCGGACGGCAACATCGCTGCAGTTTGCAGACTCGTAGGAGCCGGTCCCGGCTTCGGGCCAGCGCCGAACGACAGGCCACCCGCGCCCCTCGTACAAACATCACCCCTCGAACTCGAAGGGTGGACCAGAATTCTCGAGAGTTCCGCGTGCACCCTCGAAGCCCTGGAAGTTGTCTTCCAAGTTGAACGAGGCTCCGATCCGAGTTACCTCAACGAATTCTTCGACGCGTTGGCCGGAAACGAAAGTGTCAAACTCGTCAGAATAACGTCGCTACTTGGACAAGAGTTTCCAGCCGACGAGGCTCAGCGACTCGCCGGACATCTCAAATGTGTTCTCGGCAAAAAGAGACTCAACGACTTTGAACTCGTCATCACCTGCCTCGAGGAATCTGCTCACGATAGGTGAGTACCCGTTTTTCACTTTTACTTTTGTCTCCTGGATCGTAGGGCTTATTATGCCCGCAGTATACACTTTCAAAAGCGCACTCTTACCCGGTAGAAAAATCTTGGGTTGGTACGAACCAGGGAAGGAACGAGTTGGAATAAAGCGAATGGGGGGGGACATTGTGCTGGTAGAAATCCCGAAACGATTTCGCGGAAGCGTCGATGCCGTTGGACGACCAAGTTATTGCGGCTCGCCGTCCCAATTCGGGTATATATACGCGTATATATATTAGGGTGTTTCACAAAAAGGACATTTTTTTAATTATTTTGCTCCCACTTTTTTAAAGTCTAGATTTCGATCTCAAATTGAACCTCGCGAAAGGTGGTCTCTAGCAAAAAATTCTAAGAGGTGCCGCATTCGACGTTTGTACCCAAAAATGCGGCACCTTTTAAACTTAATTGTCAACGACCGCCTTTCGCGAAATGTTTTTTTAGATCGAAATATATAATTCTACGGGGTGGGAGATTAACTTTTTGTAATTTTTTGTAGTGAACCCAAAATACATATTTTTAATAATTTTTTTATTTGTAGTCTTTTGTGTTTAATACAAAAAATGGCAAAACGTTAAGCTCCCACCCTATAGAACTATATATATTAATTGATAAAAAAATCCAGCGAAAGACGGTCGCTGACAATTAAGTTTGAGAGGTGCCGCATTTTTTGGGTTAACCGTCGAATGCGGCACCTCTTAGGATTTTTTGCTTGGTACCGCCTTTTGTGAGGTTCAATTTGAGATCGAAATCTGTACTTTGAACAGGTGGGAGAAAAATTTAAAAAACAATGCCTTTTTTTGAAACACCCTAATATATATATATGTGTGTGTGTGTTCTCGACTCATATGAAAAGGCAGAAAGTAGAACCGAAAGGATATTTGCGAGATCCTGGAGGGACTACGACTCGGCTGTTATATTTGGGTTGGGATAAGGTCTCCCCGAATGCCCCAGTTCCTTTCATACTCTTATCCCTCCAACAATTCTCGAAACTCATATTTTTCAACGAATATAACCGTTCATATTGCGCAACGAAAGAGTACTCGATTTTCCCGTGACGCGGTAACGAGGAGAGAGTAAAATGTTTTCACTCGTCAGTGATGAAACGATCGCGAGTTTGTTTTGTTTTTCATCGGGACGCTGTTTGCCTCGTGCAAAGAAAATCGAAGCTTCCTATCGTATTGAGGGGAGGAATTAATAAGTAAAAAAAATCTCAATTTTTTTTATTCGCTGTAGCAAACATCGGAAAGAACATTTACAAACATCGTCCAAAATAGTTCCGGATTTGTTTGTTTTAGTGGCTCGTTGAGAACAACGTTCGAAAAATCATGGTATAGCAATAACCCGATTGAGTATGATTGAGTACGGTATTTTAATAACAGTCGATATGAAAAGTCCTTTTGGACGCACAGTATTTATGAAGTAGAAAAAAAAAACCCGAAAGCTTTTTTTATTTGAATGAATATCGTTCAATATGATCTCTGCGTCAGTGAATTCGGGCCGTCCGGCCAAATATCGTATTCGGAGGCGATTGCGAGTCGGGATGATTGAACGTGACTACGACGGTCTGGAAAATTGAAATTTTAACGCAGATTGGACGGCGGAACGACGAAAGGCAGCAGAGGCCCTAAGAAACCAATTTATACGATGATGATATAAGTTTTAATTTCGAAATTGATCGAAGCCCGTTCGCGCGCGATGGCTTCTGGTAAATATTCCCTCCCTTTGCAGCAGGCCTTTATACTTATTAGCCTCAAATGTAAATTAAAAAGTTTTCGCTGCTCCCGCGACCCCCGGAATAAAAACCAGCCGCCAACGGACACACACACGACCCTTGGGCGTTGTGTGAATGTCTCCTCAAACCGAGGGTACGTACACGAGCTTATAATGGGAAAGAGCCGAGCGGCCGTGCACGGTTCCTACATACCACGCTGTAACGAGTACGGTGGTATATCCGGGACCGACTGTGCGTGCAAATACAATTACCACGGCAATGCTGCTCTACGTCGAGACTTCAGCTACGTAGGACGCAACAATCTCTGGTACATGTCACTCGCACCCGCCATGCTGCAATTAAAAATAATTCGCTGCATAATTTTATTTCTACCATTTTTTTTTCCAACTTCATTACCGTAGTAAAGGGGACGCTATGGTTGCAGCTAAAAAAGCACCTGCAAAAGCGCCGACTCGTATATTCCGGGCGTTAACACTAGAAACATATTTATACTGAATAAAAACAAAAACAAAGCTTCCATGAGGAGGCAAAAAATTGATATACCATCTAGGACACAATTGTCGAATAAAATGGAAAAACCGTGCATACCTGGAACATTCGTGGTTATTTTTTCGCGGTCCTCTTTTTTTCAATGTAGATAAATACAGCTTCGCGAAAGGTGCGAACTTCTGACCACTTTCCCATTTTAATCCCCCCTGCCGCTGGCGAGCCCGATAAACTTACCGTTGTTGTTTCGGTCGACGCGAAAGCCCACGTGGAAACCGAGGGCGAACCGCCCCCGACCGCAGTGCTCGCGACACGTATATTTGCGTTGTCGAGGCGTGCGCGATCGATCGGCTCTGCCGGTCCGGCAGTGATTCAGCCGAAACGTTTTTGCTGTTTGCGTTTGACAGGAATTCGTGAAGAAGGAAATTCGGGTGTATCGAGGTCGACGGTGAAATTGAAAATCCACCGGTAGGGTGGACTTCCCTCCCAGTCAAGAGCCCTATCGTAGTTCGCCAGTCGCACAACGCTCGTTTACCAAATCTCGCATTATATTGAACCGTGTCGGCAGTTAGTACACGCGCCATCTCCCATACAGACATTCTCCACACGTCCGTACGTTTGTTTACGTTATAGAATGCTGATTAGTTCACGCACACGCGCTACCCTTATCGCCCGAGCGCCCCCCTTGTATTCTCAACACGCGAGCCCCCTGCGGCAGTCAACACCGGGGAATGTACATGAACCCGTCACGCCGAAGTAATAGGAGCAAACAATACGTAAAATATAGGTACAAGCGTCGACGCTAAATACGCGTGACTCGACGCGCTTAACATTGTCTATTAGGGGGGAGGCTAACTTTTGAGAGCCAATTATTAATCAAGCCTCGGCAGCGGGTTTCCGGTCAGTGGTGAATAACAAAGCAGGCAATTTGCGAATATAACGGTGAGAGAGGAGAGCTTTATTATCGGCAATTGATTTTCCGGCGGGTCGTTACAAAGAGCCCCCCGTGCATTATTGAATATAGTGACAATATTATTTCTGTCGACGATCATTATACCGCGTTTCGCGCGAATCTGATAAATATATAAATTCTTTTCCGATGCTGATTCGGCTACGGATAGTTGAATCAACCGCAGGCACCAATGTTTTATATATATATATATATATGTGTGATATATTCTCGGGCAATTTCGATAGCGTTAAATCGTCGCGATTCATCATTGTCAAAAACAGCTTCGCGCGCACAACACCACGGCTTCAGCTGTAGCGGGAGCTTTGCTCCGCGGGGGTTTATTGTGGGGGTGCAAAGACCTACACAGATCTTGATATTCCGCGAGCGAAATCGTTGCCGGTGTCCCCAAGTACTCCGGCACCCTATACGCGTGAGCGCAACCCTATCGCGGTATACGGTATTACAGCCCGGCCTGACAAGAAACCCGTAACAATGAACCGGGAACGTGTAGCTCCCGGTGTATATAGTGTACCGAGCTTGCCAATGCGGCAAAACGACGAAGAGAAAGAGTAGAAGAAAAAAAAGGGCGAAGTAAATGAAGGGCTTGGATATGAAGGGGTGGGCGGAAAATGTGCAGCTGCGCTCGAACGGTCTGCGGTACGTTCACATAAACCTCTCTTTCAACTACTTTTTCATAATATCCTTGCCAAGTTATCGGGTTCCGGAGAGCTTTCTACTGGACGCTCGTTACAAAAAAAAAACAAAAAAAAATTATAATAGAATACGAAAATACAATTTAAACTGAATAAAATGAAATAAACGTGTTACGAAGTTAAAGCCATTTTGGGAGTCGAACCCGCAAAATCCACTTCTGTTGTTCTCTGAACGATACGTGGCGCTGCACACAAAATATTTCTATAATTAATTTTACATGTCTGTCCGCCTGCCTGTCCGTCCGTCCGTCCGTCCGTCCGCCCGTCCTTGCGTCCGGTAGCATAGCATTAGCCGCTCCAGAAAACAGTGATTACCTAATGTTTCCTGTCTTTCGACCCGCAGAGTACTTATAGAATCAAAAACCCAAGGGAATGACACTAGAGTTGTCTCGAATCCATGGCCGGATTCATTGTATCGGAAAAATTAAGTAAAACTCTTGAAGCATTATCTCGCACTGCTATCGGGCAGGTTCAACTCTTGCTCTTAAACTCCGGTGATTCCGATACTGCTGCTGCCGCCGGTGGTGGCTGTAGGCACCGCGAATGCTCGTGGAAACTTGGTAAGAAAGTACGAAGCAAAGCCGCGATATATAACTGTATATATTCGAGGATAGACGAGAGGGTTTTGGGAGATAGGGAATATCAAACTACCGCCATTTGCCTCGGGCGGAGGTAAAGCTCACTGGCGTTGGTTCCGGAGCAAGCAAGGATTTCGAAAGAGCTCCGGGAGAGAAATCCATGAGAAAATGGGGGAGGTGGAGGGAAGGGGGCGAGGACGGGGGTACAAGCAGCTAAGTGTAGAAGAAAATGAGAAAACTAGAAAGCGTCGAGAGGAGGCGAAAGAGACTGAAAGCATTGTATATTGGCTCATTGTTGCTTCTCCCGACAGTCGCTTTGCTTCGTCTGTATCTCCTCCTCTCCTCGTTGTTTCACTACTTCCATCGTCCGGTTCTTCTTCCTTTTCTTCATCCACTTCTATCCTCCGACGCTCGGTGAGTGGTCCCGTTAGTCGAAGCCCCGAAGGCTTCTTTGGCATCGACACCTTTGTTTTCCACCGGGAGCTGTAAATCCGTGAGGTCCCTCGACGAGGCGTGCGGCAGACTGTCGGGATAGGAAGGATCGATGAATCGACTCTCGCAAGTCGTCGAAGCTTGAAGCTATACCGATGGAACGACGGGGGTGAAAAAGATTCGTCGAGCGGGGACAAGAATGAGGGATCTGGTAGATTTCTTCGTTTTTTTTTTCGTTTTCTTCTTTACTTTTTTTTATCTATCCGAGCGGAGATATAGAACGTGCGATGTTCTCAGTGGTCGGGCGAAGAGCTTCTGGAGAACGTCCAACCGATATGCCGGTTATATTCCGAAGATATTCCATCGAAGCCTCGAGGAGGCTTTCGCGAAACGTGCCTATGCATCCGGTCGACCATTGTCCGTCGAGGATCCTCGATATCGGAAAGGAAGACCCGGGGTACTTTTATTCTCGCGCTTCCACAATAATCGACGACTATAGAGCGGAACCCCGTCGTCGACGTTATACTTTGTAAGCAAATCATCATGCGCCCCTGCGAATGTATCTATAGTTACGTATCGATGGATCATTGTTGTGTGATAGGAACGAGTAGGGAAGAACGTTTTTGAGTGTGACAGTGGGGCAAAATGGGACAGAAAATCAGGATGTATCGATGGAGTAAAATGGGTTATCCAAAAAATAATGGAAAATTGCCTTTTGTCCCATTGCCCCATTTCAACCCGCTCTTCCCGATAACAAAAAAAGTGAATTTATTTTTTAATTAAATGAAAAAGTTTTAATTCTTTAAAAAAGGAAACCCTATGCCATATACATATAACAATCTAATCATCAGACAATCATCTAATTGCATACGCGTTGAAATATTAACGATTATTTAGTTTTCGCGCAGCGTGAAAATTGAATAGAAATCTCGGAATTCTGAGACTCTAGTCCGTCGTAACTGTGCTGGAAGCAGCTGCTATGGTTTCCTATGGTTTCCTCAGCGGCGTTTGCCGTACACCAACTGGCGTACCGACTCGCTAGACGCTCCTCGAAATAATAACGAATATATACACCGGAACGTAATATACAGCATAGGTAATAACAGTACGATGCTCTTGGCACATACCTATTTTCATAGCCGGTGTACATTCCACCCGGATAAATATAAACCAGAAAAGTGAGCGAGTTTCTTATAGCTATATACTGTGTTACGCACAGTGGAAACTGGAAACTGGAAGGAAGCAGCACCGACGCTATGAAAAGCTCTCCAGGAGTCTCGGTTATCCGGCAGTAATATATCCGCGCATGAAACTTGAACTAAGACTGCACGGGTTGTATAGATATATGCGCAGAACTGGAGTACAGGAGTTTCTACCTGTACATAACAAAAATTCGACGAATATTCGGTGAACGAAAGAATACCCTCAGGGGCGGGCTGGGGGGAAGAGGTCAACATTCCACACAATGCGCCCGAATTATTACAATGAGGATAAGTTAGTACGAGTTCGACGGGAGGTTTTTTTATTATACACCCTCGTGCTGTTTTGCTCTCTGCCGTTATCGTCGCACGGCTCATACTCCAAAAAAGGGCGGAAAACTTGCAGTTAACTTTTCTTCACATCTTCTTTTTCTCAGTTTTTTACTTTTATTTTTCTATTTCTTCCGACTTCAACTTCGAGCGTCGGGGATATTTCGAGGGGAAGATTTACAAGCAAGAAAACTTTTACTTCTCGTGTTTCGCCAAATTTTTTGTTCGCCTTTTCTTCAAAAACACGAGACCGTGCGCACCCAGCTTCACTATGTCGTACTACACTTTATTACGTTGTCCCGATGTTGACCTACTATTGGAAATAACCCACTTAACGATAATTCGAATTTAGTAACTGCATTACTACTGCAATGTTTTGCGTCGAACTATACTTTATGCAGGTACTTTTTTCTCCGGTAAATGGTATATGAAAAAACATAAGAATAAGATAAATTCAAATAACATTATTTATGAAATTTTGTACGTAAGTGTTATTTTGTACGTGTACTGACGGATTTTTCCCGATTATTTCAGATTGGAATGCGTGGTGAACGCACTGTGCCGTGGACTCGGTCACGCCTCGAACAACCTAGCCCGTCTCGTGCTCGACATGAATCTCTCAGGAGACCAAGTGTCCAGGGTGTGCGAAGCCCTTCGCGATTGCGTCCAAGTGCAGGCACTCCACTTGCCCCATTTGAGCTGCGGTTGCGAGGGCTTGGCATCGGTCGCTGAACTTCTTAAGGAGAGGCCTCTGCTCGCGCTCAATCTAGCAGGAAGTTGGGGAGCCAAGAACGAGGATCCGTCGAGCTCCGGAATCAGTATGGGTAAAACTTTTCTACTCACATCACTTCATCGTTTCATCTCGTTTCATCAATGTTTGCTTTTTTCTTTTTACTTTGTGTTCGTACCGAATTATCGATGTTCGATTAGGGCTCGATAATGGTTCTCTGTAGTACGCGTAGTTTCGTCTTATTAGCCAGCCAATTATATAGAAGCCGCGTCATCGTTAACAATTCAGATTCCGGTGGCCGAAAGCGATACGAAACATCGGCCCTGACGCTGACTCAGTCGGTCGGTCACAAAAACTGTAATCCGGATGAAGACGCTGATAATTTGCGTTTGGCCCAAAATATCGAAAGCTTTTCTTACCGACCGAGTCGGTGTTACATCGCCTTAAGGAGCCGACAATCAAATTTCGATCAATAGTTAAAGTAGTGAAGTGACTTTGCGAAAACCGACAAAAAAAAAGTGAGTAAAAAAATATATCCCAGAGACGGAGAGTGGAGGAGTCCATAAGACGATTTAGCGTTGAAAGTGCTTCCCGAAGATGCTATAAAGATGCTGGAAGGTGAAATGGAAAGAAAAGAAAGGAGAGTCAAGCGTTCCAAGCAGGTTGTGCCTCGGATTAATCGCATCTTGTACCCGTCCCGCCCATCGTCCACCCTTTCCACTCGGGTCCTGCGCTCACTCTCGGCAAGTTTCTGCTTCTCGCGGAATACCGTCTTAGTTGGCTTTCGCAAGACTCCGGGACAAAGTGAGACACGTCGAAAAAGAGCAAACCCAAGGTAAGAGAAACAGACAGAAGCGAAAGAGCAGATAAAAAAAGAAAGATAAGTATCATCCCAAGAAGCTGGGAAAACTCACCTTCCGTCGTTGGCGAGTTAAGAATGTTGGCTACTTCCATTTCCGGAATTGTCGCATTCGCGGTTAGAACCGAACGAACTGAGACACCGCGACGAGCGGTGGAGATGCACGCAAAGTAGACATCGTGACTTCTTGCGAAACGACGGAGATCCAACGAACCGAACGAAAAATTTATCTCGTTAGACTTGCCGTGTCTAAATACATTTCCGATTCCAAAATGTACATGGGCAGTTTGCATGGGCAAATCGCAGTTACGTTATCCATTCCACCCGTCAAATAAAAACCTCATGATACATGACAATGTGTCGATGAATAACTCAATGAATAAAATTTTAGCCAGAAGACATAGGACTAACATCGCGAATTGCTATGGTCGACGATGCGGACATTCTTCACATCAGGTGTTCTTTTACCCATTTACCTAGATGGACCAAGTTCCGACTTCCGCAATTTCTTGTCTCGCATTTCCCTTATCCATCCACCCGGGGAATCCCCTTAACTTTCCCCAGACAAACGACACTTGGCAAAACTCATTGCGCAGCATCGAATGCGCATTCCACTGTGTAATCTGGCAATAGCGCCGTATCGCGGTTTCAAAGATAGCGAAAGCCCCGGCAGAAACATCTTAGGTCTCGTACTTGTATTGTTGTTGTTGTTTCGCCGACGAGAGTCTCGACGTCTAAGAGGCAATTACAGACACCTGAGCCTCGTAGCCGTCACCGGATATAGGTATATACATCTCCGCGGGCAATTCGTACTGTGCGATTCTTCGCCTCGTCCCAGGCATACCTCTTGACTGTTCTGTCTTACTCGCGCTTACTTCAAATGTTCGAAACTCCATCTTTATCGCCTGTGCTCGAGCACCAGCCGTACATAGCCGTCTTATCGGCTCGAATCCCACCGCAGCTTCGGGTTAGCCACGAACCTACCTACCTTCGACTCGACGATTGAGATTGAATCGATTGGCCTGCTCGAACGCTCTCCGGAACTTCCGTACTTGACTCTCGACCGGTAGCAATGGCTAGCTGGTAAATTATTTCTCGATGGAGGTAAGACCCACTTAAACCTTTGACCTCCGAGCTCGCTGAGACCGTGAGTAGTTATTGTTGCAAACTTGCGGCACCCGGGCACAGTACATTCGTTCGTTACTTCGACCTGAGAGATATCGTTCGCGATGACGAAGAAACATGAAGAAGTGACATTTCGAAAAAAAGGAAGGAGAAAACACAAAGAAGGAAAGACTTTTATTTCTTTATCGGCGTGCAAAAATCGGCTTTTGAAGTTAAAAACAAATGCCCCTTGACTCGATTGTTCGAACTGTCGGTGAAGAAACGGAGCCGCGAAGCAACTTTGAGGAGGAAGTCGCAGCGCTCTCGAGGGGAGTAATCAAAATCTCGTCTTACCTTTCAAGAACCGACCCGCGAATTTGGACAAATGAAATCCTTTGAGCGCTCGTGGGTGTTCAAGGGCTTTCAACATTGTATGAGAGCGTGCCTTCCTCGAGCTTCGAAGCTCGTGTCGTAGGGGCAAAGGGAGACGACGAAGAAGCGACAAAGACGACATCGACGACGATGAAATACAGGGCTCATGTAATACGTACTGTTCTCAGTGCTTCCGCGTTACCCACCCTTACGATCTCGCCTTCTACGTGAGACTTACATGATTGTCTCTTTGATGCATCACGTAAATTCAATTTAAACCAATTAAATTAATTAGTTATACGGAAATGGTATTTAGATTAAAGCAGGATGGGATGAGAGATGCATCGCCGTGCGGATAAGCACCTGAAATACACCATTAAATGGGAAACAAGACAGAGCGGGAAATAATCATTAAACCAAACATAAATACTTCAGGAGCCGCACAGATAACATGATCATAGATTTTTGCACATAGGTTAGAGGATAAAGAAAATAAGGCCGCAGCGATGTTTTTTTTTCGTAAGTTGGAGAATGTTGGACGGACGTTTACATATATATTACAACACAACAGTGTATAAAGTTCGGAGATGTGACGAAGCAGGGGAAAATATTCGCGTTCTGTGAATAGGATCGATATCTTCGATATCAGACCCATTGGCTCGAAGATCGTTTCCGCCGTATAGCGCTACCGTACACACGATAATATATATATATATATATATATATATATAGTATTTCTCAATCTCCTGCGGTCCTGGCTTTCACGTCGAACACACCAATCTCTTCGAGCACTCGGTCTTCCGTGCTCAATACCAGGCGGCTCGTATCCCAGTCGTATTACTACCCCTCTGGCGGGCCGAGCGGTACCTCGGCTTCGCTCCGTTTCTGTACGGCATACGGCGTAGCCATAATAAATTCACCTCGTACCAAGTCTGATCGTTGCGGTATACATACCCTCTGCTACAGGCGCGCCCATCAACCTGGATCGATCTTTCTTTCTCCTGGTACCGCTCCGATAATAATGAGGCCTCCGCGGCAATACGAAACGACCAATAAATATATTACAGGCCTCGTTCTCGACTGTCCCCCCCCCCTCGCCCCTCCCGCAGCGACTTCCGACTTGAGATTTTGGCTGTATGTCGCTCCAATAACAGGAAAAGAAAAAGATATGTAAGATAATAGTAATAGTATAGTAGTAACAATGGTGTGGAAACAGTATATAGTACAGTAATAGTGCCATTTAAAAAGGGATGAGGATCGACTATCTTTCTTTCTCTTGGTACTGCTCCGATAATGATGAGGCCTCCGCGGCAATACGAAACGACCAATAAATATATTACAGGCCTCGTTCTCGATTATTCTCCGGGAACGACTTTCGACCCGAGCTTTTCGCAGTATGTACTTCCAGTAACGGAGGAAAAGAAAACAGGTAAAATAATAGTAATAGTGTAATAGTTATAGTGGTGTGAAAAACGGTATTAGTACAATATAGTGATAGTACCATTAGAAAAGGGATCAGGCGCGACTATCATATTGTTTGACGAGGATTTAAGGGACGTATACGGTATTCCCACGATGGAGACACTGGGACAATAATACATAGCGCATCGTCATACTGTCGCGCCCTGGATCCTATGGCAAATACACATAAATACAAGTAAATTATGTAAAGTGTGCGCGCGGCTTCTCCGCGACGTTTCTCTGTGTACATATTGGCTGTACGATGTATAGCCGAGAGAATCGCGAGCTTCGCAGCTTCATCTTGTTCCCGCCTACGTATATACGTGTACCTGGTATGCGACGTACGATGCAGGCGGCAGAGAGGGCTCGAGGGTCGAAGCAGAGCGGAGTAGGTAGCACCGTAATGCACGGCCTTCGCCTGCGAACGAGCGGAAACGCTACCCGTGCAGGAATTCAAACGACGACGCGCCTCGTCTAGGTACACGTATCCTAACCCGTTTCTACCACGTCGTAACCCGAAAGTGTCGTTCACCCGAATTTGCGACATCGAGCCACCGAATTAACACGCCACAGGGAGAGATCCTGCGACACTCTTGAATTTACCGTTAATCACCCGATGTTACATAGAACTCAATGTACTGGGTTATTATTATTTATTTTTTTTACTATCGTCTGTGGCATTTTATTCAATGGAACTGTAAAGTTCTAAGAGACCCTACGGGGGCCAGGTTTTAGGCAAGATCAAACGTTGGCTGTTTTTAATCGCCAGGGTTGCGTGAGAGCCAAAAACTCGACGGTAGAGATACGTGAAAGCTGGGAAAAGCAAATATATATAGGGAAGCAGCTCACGGGAGAACACAGGCGGAGGTATTTTATCGTCAAGTCGAGCGCGGTTCGTCTCGTCGTAAACGCATCTCGGGCACGAGAGCAGAGGTCGTCCGATTCAACCAGCCGGGTCTTCGGGTCGGTCGACCTCGCGAATGTTCAACCACGTAATACGTCGGCGGTGGCTCGAACAGCCCGGCGGCAGGAGCAAAAGCACTCCGCACCCTTGCTCTCTTCTCGCCCTTCTTACCCCCCCCCCCCCCTCCCCCTCCCATTGTACCACGTCAGGGAAGTTATTATCTTCCGGTTCCGCCAACGCGAACATCAAGTGCATCGAGTGTCCTCCCCCCTCGCAGCCGCCGTCAGTCTCTTGCCAACCCCACACCCCCGATCCTTCCAACTCGTCGTAAATTATTTCCAGTTCGCGTTTGCCCGGGACGCTGGAGACGTTTTTTTGACGTCACAGCAAACGCACTTGTGTACGCCTGAAATACAGAAGTAATGAAAGAATGGAATGTAAAAAGAAAAAAAGAAGATTGAAAGTTCAATAAAAAAATCCATTTTGCACCACACTTTCCTAAAAGTTTAGTTACGGAAAGCCAATGAATTTTAATATTGAAATTGATTGATCTACCGATGATCCATCAATGTCGATTTATTATTGATTATTTTTTATTTTACTGATGACTTTTTTTTTGCGAAACAGGTTCAGGCTCCGGATCCGGAAGTAGCGGTTGCGCGTCGAGCACCCTGGGCACACTGCCGCTGAATCGTTGCTACTCGTCGCTACCGCGAGGCGCCCTCGCCGCCTATGGAAGTATGACGCGACCGGCAACCCTTCCGCGACTACCGTTGGGCCTCGGACTCGGACCGAATCCCGGAAACGGCAATGGACCGCTGCCGACGAACGATCGCGATCGCGACAGTAACGGCAGCAGCAAAAGAAACAGCGACAGCGTTCTGTGCCATCGACTACCCTTGATGCATCCGCTGCCCACATGCGACGTCACCAGTCACCAGGGTACAGGGTTTCATGAGATTTTCAACGCTATTAGGTTCGTCAACATTTTTCCACGTAATTAATAATATAGCGCATTTTTTTATTTAAAAAATTCGAAACAACATTGACATCCATCGTTTTGATTTAAAAAATGTTCGAACTTTTCTCAGCAGAACTCTCCGCGTTTTTTATAAAAATGTCGTCAGTAGTAAAATACGATCTGAACAAAAGTAACATATTTTTGAAAATTGCTTGAAACGGGAAATTCAATCATTTTCATCCCGCTAGTTACGGCTGAGCTTCAGTTCAAAGCTTTAAAATTTTCGACAGCTGGACAGAACCTAAAAAATTATATATAGGAGATGAAAATGCGGTAAAGAACTGAATGGAAACGATATTGCATGTACCATCTAGTCGTTCTGCTCTCGTTACGACTGGGGATAAATACAAAAAGGATATTACACGGTCTCGGCACGTCCGGCGCAGAGGAAATACTTCCGTTTCCGTCTACCCTGCACCCACCTTCCTCCATATGCATGCAAGTGTATGCGATAGTGTATATAGATAGCCGGATATTACTACACTCCAGCTCGGATTTTTAATTAAAAGCAAGCTTCCGCGTTCTGCCGGAGTTGCCTGTATTTTTGTCTCTCCGCATAGTCCGGAAAAGAGCCGGGCAAATTGGACCCGGTTGAAAAAGATTTTATAAAAGATATCATACGGAACGCAACGAAAATGAACGTCGGCAAGGAAGTCTAAAAAATACCGTTAAAGAGATGACCCTTCGTATTTTCTTGTGTCCCTCAAATTCCGTTGGTTATCCCGAGATCATTCTCGAGGAGAAGAGAGCTTAAGGTACTACGAGCACATCAGCCAGTCAAATGAGAGTTGCATCATACATTTTTTGAAATATCACTAATTCAATATCGAAAAAATAGTAACAGTAATATGATGAAGTCAACATTACATTACAGTTTTTCTTACCGACCGAGTCTGGGTTTGGAGTTGAGTTGGATGGGCTTGAGTTAGAACTGGGTTGAGTAGGATGGGGATATCAGGCTATTGTAAGTACGTGCTCGTATTACCTGAAAAGCGATTCTAGTCAAGTGTGTTCGATAATTGGAGAGCAGAGTAGAAGCTCGACAAGGAAAATGGGAATCTTTAGATATGCGAAACGGTGCCCAAACCGAAGTTTTTAGGTGGAGGGTGAGGTCGTAATCGCGTGCGCGAACGACTGTGGGGGTCGAAGACGTCACCGCTCGGTCGTTGAGTACGAAGGTTTGGCAAATGGCTGACGGTGAGGACCGTAAACGGCGAAACAATGGCCGTCCACTACCGAAAGTGGGGTACACCACAAGTGAACGAAACCCCATTGTCGTATAACCGTTTCCGAAGGAGGTTCAACGCGGTTTCCCGATAAAGTTTAACCGTGCGCGATTTCCACCCCCCGTAAAGACATTCATAAAAGGGATGTATATACGACCTCTTTCTTTTTCAAAATTCCAACAGCAGAAGTTACATCACACAAGATAAAATATGAATATGAAAAGTCACTGTCATAATTTCGCTGAAACACACAGTTGCTCGGAAAAATTTGTTTTAATAAATAAATCAATAAAATGCAATCCCGAGAGAAGCGAAGTAATTACGGGCTCTCGATAAAACGCTCGAGCGAACCGGAGAGATCATTAAAGACGATAGAGCAAGTTCGGTCAACGCGACTTCTTCCCTCTCCTTCGCTGGATGTTGATTGTCCGGCAAGTTCGACCCTTGGGTGGCGCCTGGAATCCACCCGTCCGCATGTTAATCTCGAGTTTATTCAAATCTCGTGAACGATCCTCGCACGATTACCCTCTCGGTACAAACGAGTTTCTGAAAGATTCACCGAGCAGACTGTACCCTTCCACGTTCGAAGGTAATATTGCGCAACTTCTGGATTGTATAATTTTCCAACGTTGCGTACTATGCAAAGTATGCAAGGATATATAGTTATAGCGTGGGTATCAGCTAAATATTCCAAAGTTGTGTATCAGGATAATATTCTCCCGGGTAGTCTATCATGCAAGTTTCTTTTTTTTCCAGAAATATTCGAGAATATGATTAACCGCAGTTGTTCTATGCATGAAAACTAGATAAGGAGGACGCTGGTCCATTTTGCCCCGATAATCCGTTTTACCCCGTTCTCCCCTCCCTGTACACGATGCGTCGACCAGCTACCGTTGAACTTTTTCATCACGGTCTGGGGGAGAGACGTCGCAATAAGTTTTCCTTCTCGTTTTTCGTATCGGAAAACCGAGTGGGCAGCGATTCTCGTTCATCATCAGTCCTCGACGAGGAAGTTTCCGCGGCTCGAGGCCCGCGTTTAATGCTCGACTTGCGATCCCTTTGTCCCGGATGACAACGATTTTCCCTCACCGTCAGCTGTATCCCGTCGTTCTCCGACGTCGCCTTGACTTCCCTCTCGTCCCTTTTTGTTGCCCTCGAGATATAACCACGATAGATGAGGTCTCTCGAGGGTCCGTGTCGCGAGTCCTTGGCTGCAGCGAAAAAAAGTTGAGCCCGATGATTCCACGACGCAGACTCGCCTCGCGAGACATTTTTTGCCCACAGCAGAACGGCAAGTCTCCGATAACTGTTGCGATAACAAATAAATAGCGAAAAGATTTTTCTCCCTTTGGGCGAACCCACGCAAACGTTCCCACTCGTAGATCACACAGCAACGTCGTCGCCGATGGGAAGATATATATTTCTCCACGGGAATCTCATTTAGTGATATTAGTTTCTTTTATATCGCATATTGTATACCGAAAATTTGTTGCCACAGCAAAATAGTTCGTTTCCGATCGATAATCGTCTGGTATTTTGCACACAGAGAGCCGAACTGTAAGCTGAGGTCCCTGAACGTCTCCAAGTGTCTGCAGGGTGGTCTGGACGCGGGTTGCCTGGGCGAGACTATAAGGCGTGCTCGGTACTTGGATGCTCTTAGAGCTTCCGGTGCTTCGAGACCCGCCGACGTCATGCCTCTGGTGCTGGCCCTAACCGAGGCTCCTTGTCTCCAACTTCTCGATCTGGCGAGTCCGCGCTTGGCTCTCGACGATCATCCTTCGAGGCTCCTTTGTCACGCTCTCGCGAGGAACTGCACTCTGCGTCTGCTCAGCCTCGAGGGATGGACTTTCAGGATAGAGGTGAGTGATCCGAATTACTTATTTTCTTTGCTGTACCAAACCTGACATAAAATAGTCGTGCCAATACACGACCCTCTTGACAATTCCCGACAGCCCATGTGTAAATATAATTATTAAGTATTGGCTATTCCACAATTCTGTAAATGATACCCGCTATTCTTATATTTTACATCATGGAAACAGCTCTCTGGACGGAAAGTCCATGTGAGAAATAATCAAACGGAACTTCGTTGTAAGCCATGTGCAGAGTGCTGCTTTTGTATACTCGGGTCAAACGGAGTTCTCTGAACCGCTTACCTTTCTTTTTCTACTGAGCCTTCAACAGCCTTTGTACATCGAGCCGGTGAGCTTTAATGCTTCGGTTCTCTGTAAAATGTGTGCATCACCGCCAGGCGATCGGATAATCGTGGCAGACGAGTTTTGTCTCTGATTTCTGCTCCCGCGGAGCAGGGAAGGTGTTTGCACAGGACGATAGTGAAAGTGGACCAATAAAATCCTGGCAGAAATTGTAGAGTGTGATATCAGACATAAGGCTTTGACGAAGATTCGTCAAGCACCGATTTAACGCTGTAAATTTTCTGCTAGAAAAAGACTGAAAAAATGCATAAATCGGGGTCAACAGGAGCAAATCAGTGAACGAAAGGTGAAGGAAAGTAAAAAAAAAAAAAGATCCTCGTACCAAATCTACATGCGGCGACAAAGCTCACGATTTCCCGTAACTTCATTCGGATTCCGATACGTCGAGCATACAGAGTTACACATTGTATATGCAGATTCGAGCAATATTGTCGAGCATGAGGTAACTTCGTTCCAGTCCGATTGTTACTACCGCGCGATATTAGTTGGTGACGCCGGTGGTGTTATTCGCCGTACTACGTGTGTACAGCAAAGTCGTTGCATTGTGGAAATGCAGCCGAGAAGGGGGGGATGACGGTGGGGTGGAAATTGAGACCGCGGGAACCCCCGGTGCGATTCAGAGCCCGGCTGAACTGAATCCCAACTAACCGTCTCGATAACAATGCAGAACCGGCCAGAGGGACAAAAGTTTGGGAGTTTGCGTTCACTATTTCTGGCTGTTAGGTAGCGTACCGGATGACGTTTCGGTACTGGTCGTCATTCTATTCCGGTTCCTCGACATCGGGCATGGAAACAACAGCAACACACGCGTCGAGTGGCTGCCGAAACGAGTGTGTGCTCTCACTCGACTTCGGGTCAATATCTGCATGACTGCGATATACCGGTTGGCTAAATCGATGAAAAAATGTTTTTCCGTTCGTATTATGGTTTAAAAACTGAACAAACTTTCCTTTTAAAAAAATTTCGTACGGTCCACAGTTTCCGAGATACGAGCCGATAAACGTTTCAGCCAATCGGGCCGCTTGGCCACCCGTGGCGCCATCTGTCGCATCAATCGCTCGTTTCTCGATAACCGTGCACCGTAGAAAGTTTTAGCAAAAAGAAAGTTTGCTGTGCTTTGAACATAGAACAAGATGTCACTACTTTTCCTGTGGATATATAATAATCCCTGTTAATTATTCTTCCGATAAAACGCGAAAAAAAAAATCGCACTAGTATAATCGTATCCTCGCAAACACAAAAAAACATAAAGGACATTGACAATGTTAAACACGCTTCGTCGAGTCCCGACAATTTCATGATCAATTTAATTTATGTATACCTAAGAGCTTCCCGGCCGAGCAAACGCGTTAAGTCGCCGTGCAACCCAGTACCAGCATGCAGCATAGATGCGGCAGATCGGTTTGACGTTTCGGTGTTAGCTATCCCAGCGTGTACTGACGAGTGGCTCGATGCCGGACACGGGAGGCTGGTACAGCGGAGTTTCGGAGGATGGAAGCAATCCCGAGTGGACCCGAGTGTGCATCAGCGTACCGGCACAGCCGGAAGGTTGCCGAGGTGTGCGAAGGGGATGGAAACCAGTCGAGTTTATAGGAGACTTTGGCACGAGTAGAATCGAGTTTCTCCAATTGCCACGTCCAGCGGGGCGGCCGCCGAGCCGATGGGGGTTCATACCGGAGGATCGAGTGAGCTCGTACGAGTTTGGCAACCCCTTGAGACGAAGCGTCGAAATGAACCACCGCGCCGCGTATACCAACACTCGATTTCGAGGAGAGTGCCTCGCTCAAACCAACGAGCGAGCTTTCATGAATAGTACCCAGTCGAAACGCCGAAGCAAGTTCGACGCCGCATGCGGTGCGGATTCCACCGGACGGTCGGCAAAGCAAGTTGAGTTACAAATGTTGTCCGTCGAGACAGATGATAGCGGTCGGGGGTGGCGGAATGCTAAATTCACCATGAGCCTCCTCTCCTCCGCCACTACCAGATCCCCGCTATTATTTCCCATCTGAATTCCATTATATGAGGATAACTGGTAAAGGCATTCACACGAGGGTGTTTGTAAAAGATATGAAAGAGATGAAGGGGGGCCGCATGGAGGGGGCGAAGGAGACAATGAGAAAGGAACAAACGCTTTTATTTTCACGGACCAAGTTCTCCCATTACTGCAATCTACATTCTCGCTCAAGCCTCTCCGCACCGTTCGCTCCCCTCTCGTTGCCTATCCGACTTGGCACCGAGCCATTATCATCTCGTGATACGCATACTACTATATTAGCGCCCGAGAGAAAAACGGAAAGATAGAAAGACCGGGGGAGAGACAAAAAAGAAAATTGTGCTAGCGAGGTAATAAGTGGCAGGCCACGATGGAGAAAGTGTTATATAGAATGAAAGAGTTCTTCAATTATTATTATTATGTTTATTAGATTTTCACCATACATTAAAATTTGTATAATTTCAATTATATTTTTTCTGCCGATCATACAATCTTTTAATGTTTTATATCGCGGGCTTGGATTTCGTTGCTAATCTTCAAATACCCCGAGCATAGAATTGAGATTGTATCGACTCTAGTACGGCGGATACGGGGGAACGTTCGGCAGTATGGGAACGAAATTGCGTTCACCACGGTACTCCCCGAACGCCTCTACCCTGCGTCAACAACTTCTTACTCGAAGTAACACAGACAAGCCGAGGATCGTTCGTGAATCAATTTGCAGGCAATCCTTCGTCGTCGGGTGCATGGAACTGGGAAATAGAGAGTGCGCGAGACGAGATAACGGTCGGAAACGTGTCGACCGCATTGGCTTCCGAATCGATCAGCCGGGGCTCTCTCGGCCATTCAATCGGTGGTCTCCGATCGTAACGGGAACCTATTTCGAAAATTATTCAAATCCAACGAGCGGAACCAGCGGCCAATTCCCACAGGCGGGAGGTACAGCTGTAGAATGGGAAAAGACACTGCATCTGAGGGAATGAGGAAGAGAAGGATGTACGTGCAGACGAGCTGTGCGACGTTTTACGACTCCCTTGAAATACCTTCCTTGGTCAGTTACTCGAATAGCCCGCGCATAGGTCCAACGGATTCATGCGGATCTGCATATAGATACGCGACGGTACGTGCTTGCGAATCTATTTTAGTCACTTCCATCTTTCGACGTATAGTATAGAGCGAAGAGATCTCTCCTTCTATACGTAGTACTCTGTACGGTAGGGAATCATTTGCGCCAAACTCAGCAGCCAATTCCAGCAGCAGTCATCTTCGTCAAAAAGTGACTTCCGGTTTGAAAATCTAATTTTTCAACCAGAAGTCACATAACGAAATTCGTCACTTCAAGTCGAAAAATGAGATTTTCAAACCGGAAGTGACGTACTTCCGGTCGAAAAATGAGACTTTCAAACGTGACATGATGTCACATAAAAAAGTTTCATATTTTTCTTTTGAATTTATCTCGAGTGCACCCGTGACAGGGACGTGTGGATTATGGAACACTGTGGAAGTCTTCAAAGTCTTCGAAGTGTGAATCGCGAGCTTAAAGAAATCAGATCAAATTTACGATTTGTCTCTCGTCGACTCTGCCCTCGAGACACCTTTCAGTTCCCTATATCTCCTCTAACCGTCTAGCCGTGTCTTATATCAAGTTTGCAGCGTCATTGCCCACCGAGCCGTGAACTATAAAGCAACGCAATTCGAGATGCTGCGAAGCACCAGACGAGCTTTCCCATCCCACCCGCGTGCTATATTTCTCTCGTGGGTCGGCTCATCGAACGGGGGTCGGAGGGAAAAGCTCGCCTGAAAAATAGTTCGCTAAAGGTCGATGTCGTCGGGCTGCGCGAAGTACAGGGGAAGAAAGATGATCCCACGGGAGAACTCACATACTCGGTGCGTCCTGCGGCGTCGGCTAAGACAAACAATTTTTCTCGCGTTCCTCCACTGCGACGCAGCACCGACCGACTCCGTAAATTACATTGTACACCGGGAGAACGAACTGCCTCACCCGGTTTCGTGAGGAGAGCCGCAAGAAAAAGCCGTCTCTCTGTCGTTCGTTTGCGTTGTTTTTTTTTATTTTCTTCCTCTTTTTTTCGCATTATTTTCTATCTTCGCTCTTTCGTCCTCCCGGCTGCTCATCCCTTCGGCTCGTTCCGCTTCGCGAATTCGACTCGACCCCCCCCCCCCCCCCCGCGCACGATTGCGAAAGAAGAGTTTGCGTTTTTCTTCAAGTTTTCCAGCAACGCTGCAGAGCTCCTGGCCTGGATCGCGCGGGGATTTACGTAGCGCTCGAGCTTGTACAACTTTTATTCTAGTTTTCCAGAAGCGGAACCGTATGAAGTAAGAGAATGAAAAAAAAAAAAATAATACCTGACACAGAAAAGTTCTTCGAGATTCTGCGAATGGAGAGGAGTATAGTAAAATGAGAAGTACAACTATTGGCACATCCAAGGCTCTTGCAGTCAAAGCTTCATCTCTTAGCTCGGCAACAGCTTTTATAATAATTGAGCCTTTCGGCAGATAGGAAGAGAGATAAAGCATGCCTTATATTTTACAATAACGGCATATTTACCGAGAATTATTCGTCCAAACGAATAGTCGAGAGTTTTCTCTTTTCATCCTTATTTTTTTATGATTTTTTTTGTACGATTGCATCGGTCAATCCGGATGAACGAACGGAGCTTCGTCGATTGGCAAGCCCGTAGTTTCCGTGTTTGCTCTGCGGATATAAAATAATCGGTCTCACGGCCGTTCTCTCACCCGTTGCTCTGGCTAATACGTCCCATTGTGGGCTAAATCCCTCAATGGAGCAAGCCGGTTTTCCTGAGTCCTCTTCGTCGTCGCGTGGCGTATAATTTATAATCTAGAAGCGCTTCGTGCCGTGAACGAAGTTGAAAAAAAAAATCCATTTTGCCTTGGGCGATTTATTAAACGTTCAAGTATACGGTCTGGTATGCCAAAAGTGCCGCCGACTCCCTCATCCCTTGAGGGATTATTCATCGTTAGCCCGTTATCGCTCTTTCGAGACTCGGAAGGAGCGGAATGGATGAAATTTTAAATGAGCTACGCTAAGCGCAAGCGCTCTACATCTACGGATCTAAAAAATACTGTGGACAATGATAGATTAAAAAAGAATTAATTAATATACGAATTTCCCCGAAACCATACAAATTTTTCATTCGAGTTCTTTTAACCACAGCGAACGGAAGTTTAATCGATTTATCGATCAAAAACAGATCAGCCGGTCTACAGCGAGAAATAATCGTTTGACGGTGATGCTCGTTCTCGTCGTGGATGAAATTTTTTATGAGCTACGCCTAAGCGCATGCTCATCTACGGATCAAACACGATACTGTGGACAGTGACAGATTATAAGATAATTAATTAATATACGATTTTCCCCGGACCTCTCGTCCCTACAAGTTGTTCATTCAATTTTTCTCATCGCCCGAGTGAACGGAAATTTAATCAATTTATCGATCATAAATAGGTCAGTGTACAGCGAGAAGTAATCGTCTGGCAGAGATGCTCGTTCCCGTAGCGGAAGCTTGCGTTCGCGCTGTCGTTAGCGTTGCCACGCACACGCTCGACCGATTTTGCTGTTTACACGAGGAAGAAGCATACACCCCTACAAGCACCATGCAACCACTTGCACGGTTGAGCTCGTCTGTCACGAAGAAGCTTAGTTTTCCATTAAACCTCCCGTCCGGGGCGGTGTCGCGCAGTTTGCTTTTCGCTAAGGCCCAACACTCGCCCGGATAAGCCCAACGTTATTGCGAGCCATGCGAGATTTCGTACGTGCACCCGATGCCGCTCCGTCGTCCGTCTCTTCCTCGCACCTCGGCTATCTGCTCTGTGTACCCCGCGCATTCACCTGGCTCTATTCTCTAACCAGGTCGATGCAGCGATTTTACAAAACTTTATCGATACCGCATCGCGAGGTTAATTTAAAAAATTAATGTTAACGTAATTTAAAAAAAAATTATTTTCTAATTTTTATTTTAAGGAATCTCGAAGGAAAGCTACCGAATCGTTCGATTTCCCCACAGGTACAATGTCGGATGGAGGTTGATAATTCGCGAGTGAATCGGAGTCTGTGATTAATGAGCTAATATCGCTTTCCGTTCTGTTCACAGGAGTCCGAGAGTTTGGCGGTGTTCTCGGAATTGTTGATGTGCACGAGCGTACGTGAGCTGAGTCTGTCCAACGCTCGTCTGCATCTCGCCGTTCACGAGGGTCCACTCTCGCGATTGGGCCGACGAGACGACGCCGGTGCCGAGCTCCTCAGGGCTGCACCACCGCCCGCTTGTCCAACCATCGTCTTCCTCAGACTGGCAGGTTTTCAAGTAAGAATCCGCAGACACACTTATTTGAATACCTCTCTAAATAGCCTCCGGTTGTTAAGTGGCCGCTTCCATCGGCCCCCCCAATGTGTCTGACAAATATCCTTCTCCACTATTTAGTCCAGACTATCGTATGAGAAAGCCAGAACCAGAGCGCATTGACGATTTTTTTTTTTCATCGTCTCATCGCTGCCAGCAATTTAATTTTTGCAAAGATTTTTCAATCTTCAAAAGCAGTTTACAATCAAACAAGCTTTGCTTGTTACAGGCTCATCCGGATCCCGATTTAAGCCCCTAAGTCGAAGCTGTAATAGCGTCTCGTTCAGCTACGCATTTGGTCATAGCATTAAAGTTGCTTGGTTTCCCGGAAGCGAGATTTAACGACGAGGCTTGGCGTTGTGCCACGATAATCCAATAACCGATTTTGATAATAATAATAATAATATTAATAATAATAACATTACCGTGTATACAGGAGCCAATATACAAGAGCCATCCTAATTAGACGTTCGTGTACCGCGTCCCGCCGGAATCTCAAGAATTAGGACGGAACAGATATAATCCGGGAAGGCTCTGCTGGTTTGCTTTTAAGTTTATCCAAAATTCCGTACGGCGTATACGCTATGCGTTCATCGCGGATGTTTGTCAATAGCTATCGGGCCGCAGGCATTCACGGCATCGTATTCAGACTCGTCTATCTACCTGTGTTGCAACGTTACTCGTACGATACAAGCCCTCTTGTAAAAGCCACCCGATATCGGGTTCCGCGCTCTCGCCCATTCAACCGACGGCTCTTTCACCGACTCGGCGCCGCGGAAGCTTCCGGTTTCTCGTCGTCTCACCGAGTTCGAATTAACTCGTAACTCGAGTATCGTATGCCAAATGAAAATTGCTGAACATGCTCGCGTTACTAATACCTATAACGAACTGGTTTATCCATGAGATACGATTTATCTTTTTTGTCGAGATTAAATAATATCGATAATTACGTTTTTATTTTTATTTTTACAAAAAGCCCCTGTAATAATGTATTTATTCATTTTACCACATCTTAACTCCCTTAATCTTAAGCCGACTTCTGTTACAATTTTAATTGGTAAAAAAAAATTAATACATTTCATTCAGATGCAGCGATTGCTTGTCGTTTTTGAACGCGCAGTAATTTTTGCGATTTCCGAGTAGAATTCTACAGTCTCGTTACACGCGAGATCCGGTTCTGCGTGCAGAGATAGAGCCGGGATAATCCGTGGATCCTTTCGGAGCGCGAGTCCCCTCTCGAGGGAAATCAAATGGACGTAAACAAGACCGACAGGGCGTACGCTCTCGCTTTCCAAGAAATTTCCATCCGATATAGCGCGTGTCCTCTTGAATTTACATAAAATCAATGGCCCGCGCGTTGATACGGATAAACGCAAATATTCCGAACAAATGATAATTAATCCATTTTTTTTTTGTAACTTTTTTTTCAAAGGTGACGGTGAACGATAGACCGGCGCTCCGTGGACCCTTGCTGTTGCCGTTCCTCGCCGGTTTCACCGCTCTCAGCGAGCTCGATCTATCCCTGGACAAGTCAGAAATCGGCGGTAGCAGCAGTTCGCTCCTCTTCATCGACGACAAGATCCTCCAAAACTTCTTCGGCTCTCTCTCGTCGAACTTCAAGAGTCTGCAATCGTTGCGAATTAATTTCTGGCGCATCAGCCTCGAGGACAGCGAACGAACGATGAGACACATATCCAAGAATCTGAAGCTCTGCAATCTAAGCTTTCTCAAAGCGAACGGTCTCATCGTCACCGACAGCGCGAAAAAAGTTCAAATGGAACATATGTTTCTACAAACTGTACTCGCCAATATACAGAATCTCACCTGGTTGTGCCTCGACGGTGTTAAACTGACCGACACTCAAGCATCGAGCGTCGGCAAGTGTATAAGAGATCGTTATCCCGGCACTAGTCTCGAGATCAGCGCCAAGGATATACACGTTAAATCGATAAAGGCACTCGTAGCCGCGGTCGAGGACGGCGGAAGGGCCGAGGTCGTCTACACCGGTGGCTCGAGTTGTCGTCTAAAAATAACGAAAATTCAAAAAAATGGCAAAGGCAAGAAGAAATGAATCGATCATGAAATTTAAAAAACGGTCATGACGATCGTCTCGTGAAGAAAAGAAGAAATACGCAGTTTTCGACGATGGATTTGAGGTCCTCGAAACGCTCGAATAGGAACACTACTTTTTCGTAGTTTTCCGGCGCTTCCCGCACGCGGAATGCGACGAAGATACGACAGGATGTTTTTTCTTTGCAATTTTTGCTACCCCCGTTTGGTTTTTCCGGGATGAAACCACCATACGGGGAAATAAATAACAACGGATATCAAGATTGCATTGAGACCCGAAACGGGCGGCAGATGTTTCCTGAAAAAATAAATATATATAGACACACATATATATATATATACATGCGAAATGAACATTATTGATTGATGATTGTATTATGAATTGATAGCATTATCTCATGATGTGACCAAGACACATAACCGAATAATACTCGAAGAGGCTGTTGCAAATATAAGTACGTATTGTTGTTAGATCGAATTGTAAATTACGATTAAATGAAAAAGAGAGTAATATATGAATATTATTATTATATCGAGATTAACACGGATAATCCAGAAGATTTAAAAAAAGTGAGTAAAAAAATGGCTTTACCTGTGGCGTTGTTGGACAGTTGAAAAATTTTATGGTAAACACAGTATCGTGGCTTGCGTGAACACCTTGGCATTGAATTTTTGGAGCCGTCGGATCGATAAACGAATGGGAGAATTTTAAAAAAGAAGAAAGTAGCCGGACGTTGTAAAACGCGTTACGAAACAACCTGCCCAAGATCTTATTGTATAAAGAAATAATGTTATGGAGTACCTTGTAAAATCGACTGCCAAACGAATACGTATAGATAATAGTGTCTTCTTATTTGTTTAATTTTTTTTCTTCTTTTTCCTGTGCCGCGCAACCGATATTACACGAATTCATCGTTGCGTAGGATAAGTCGGTTTAAGAATCATTCTATTGCGCGTACCTAGAGTGGATTTTACAGTCATTGAGGGGTTCAGCGAATTATCTTGGATCGGCAAAGTTGCTACGCCCGACTCTGAGGTAAGTTTGGAAATCGAGAAAAAAAAATTTGAAGAATGAGGTTGGAAAAATTCTACGTTTTCTACTATCCACTATCAACTTTTATCTACCAATCTACTACTTATTGCATCTTCGGGAAATAAAGATAATTCAAGCTCACTCTCTAAGCAAAAAAAAGAAGAGACATGCTCTATAATCCTTCGATTTTTTCCCTCGCCCGAATCACGGTGTTGAGATATAAGATACTATGTAACGTAAGCTAGAAACGTCTGTCTCGAACTCCAGCGAATCCGAAAAAAGAAGATATTTGAAGTGTTGATATCCATTTCCTATATCGCGTGCGATCAATGACTGGAATATCCACCGTATCGCTTGATAATCGAGTTTCATCGATTTTGCACGCTCGTCCAACGTGGTTTATACTACGTGAGTTAAAAAAAATATACAACTTCGCAGTATCTAAGAATTTTCGCGAGAATTTTCAATCGAAAAAGTCCCAAATACTGCTGCGCTATCTGTAAAAGTGACGAGAACGTGTTAGATACATTAAACGATTGGTAGTTCAGGCACGAGGGATTTTTCGATTTACGGGTGTTCGTCGAATTTTTTTATTTTTGATAGTTTGCTATGTAAATAATATAGTGTCGATTGAGAAACTTAATCAGACGAAAAACGATTACGAAACAAATTTAAAAAATAAATAATTGCGATTTGTTATATATGTATACGCAAGTTCAATGTACGAAGGGGGAATCAATGTTTATGAAAATTAAAGGAAAAAAAGGAATATAAAAACGCGCAACTCAATCCACACACGGGACTCGAGAAATTACACCATGCGCGACGGTGTCGTCCCGAGTGCTTTTACCATAAAATATTTATGTATTTATATGTGTGCACATATCCTTGAAATAAATGTAATATGTGTTTGATTCGAATGATTTTATATATATTCCAGACCACAAACCATATCCACTTTTCCTGATAAATTATATTTCTATTCCTAATCATACACCAGAATACGTCACCTCCGGTAAATCTTTGAAAATCTAAACTTCTGTATTTCAAAACTTCATAAATCATAGGGAGGGCGCAAAGCGCCCGAGACACAACAACCTGCTAGTAATCTCGTAATTATAAGTTCATCTGTTTATTAATATTTACACACTTGGTATGATCACGATCTTAATCGCTCATTCACGCTTTTTTCATATACATATTTCATCAAATATAATAAGAATTCTTCATAAAACATAACATTATCTTACGATCCCAGACACACATGCACACTATATATTTCCCTCGCTATTACAAAATTTTACACAGACATGTCTAAATACCATACGCTACAATGTCAGGTGTCAATTTAATAATTGCAGTTATATTGTTATCTTGGCTAAAGTGAGCCACGCTTCCAACTTTATTTCGTCGTAGTTTAGATACTCTGTAGAGTTTACAGGTAGTATTCCTTCATTTTTGTTTATTAATGACTATCGGCAATCCACCTTTGGCCTGTAATTGTTGATTGTAACTTGCGGGTTTCGAGGATCTTGTTACAGAGATTATCGAGTCTCCGAGTCACGTATGGAATGTTCACAATTACTAAATATCTAAATATTATGGCCAATACTTTTCGTATGTATAACGTCGGAAATTTCACGCGAAACATATTTATCCTCCGTCTTATCACGACTATCTGTAGCACTTTACGAGCACGGTATAAAAATGTTTCGAACATCAAATTCATCCATCACCTGCTTACGTACAAAATATGATTACGCTACGGCGTAGGCGAATTCACGTTCGACGATAAATTACTGCCTAAATCGTTGACATCACTAATAGTACTTCGGCTATTGTAAACTCGACTGGACCGTCTAATCTTTTTTTTTCAGATCGAAAAGAAAAGAATTTTTACGCGACCACTATTTCCACTTCGGTTAGTATATACCAATAAACAGGTGTCGTAACTCGAATATATATAAATGCAATGATGGGTATTTCTTCATTTTTGTGAAAAAAAAACTCAATCTAGCCGAGTTCGAACTTACAAAATGCATTATTCGCCTGTTTCAATCAAGCTATTTCTAAATAATGTATGTGTTTCAGCTAACATTACAAGTTTCAGCTAACATTATCGGAATGCGATGAAGCATCCGAACTTTGCGCTGAAGTTTGGGAGACCAAAGGACGATAGAAAAAATAATATCAAACATTCTGCTGGAGACGGAAGCGAACTTGTTAAGGGCAAAGTAGACAAATTTGACTTACAATCAACGCTACAACATTACCCTCGCCTGGATTACCCACGTGTAAAAAAGTAAAAATATTTAACAAACTTTCGCAGCGAGACAGTAGACATTTTTTTCATGACCCTTATCAGTATTCCCATGAGCCAAATACGATTCGTCGGTAAGATATATCATTTACTTAGGCGCATCGACGAAACCGGTACAAGAGAAAAAAAAATCTTTGAATTACATTAATAAATACTATTGGCTATAAAAAAGCTGCGAACTTTCGTACTCATGACGACTTGCATTCACAGTTATCGGAAAAATTCTTTTACCTCCCTCCGCGTCGCTAATTAATTCGCAAAAAGTTCTTTCAGACAATTTGTAAATCGAGCTTGTAATTGCTGCCGCTATTAACAACACAGCCGCATAGTTTCAGCAGGGCAAGCAAGTTGCGTATGGTAGCGATGTTACGAGCTTCCCTGCGACAAGCACCACAAATCGTTGCGCCCCCGTTGAAAGGGAATTTGTCGGAACGTATTTGATCGTTTTCGTATTTCGTGCATCACATGGGTGCGTAGTCGAGTTGCACCGTGAGTTGTCTCACACCGGCAGCTTGGAATATCATTTGCGTGTGAGCAACGACGTACTTGGGATCGACAGTTCGGGCGACCTCCAATTTCAACGTACCGACGTAATTGTCCGAACACAGTGTCCAAAAGTGCGGCTCCTGAACACTGTACACCCCCGCTAATTGGGTAACTTTGTTGTAGCACTGAGTCAGCGCGTGATCGAGCGCTTCGGGCTGGCGCTGCATAAGTACGACCACCGATTGTTTTATCATCGGCAAAACGTTTATGATTATCAGCACGGCTATTACCATCGAGCATATAGGATCGGCGATCATCCAGCCGAACATCTGCATAAGTACGGCCGATATAATGACCCCGACCGAGCCGAGAGTGTCCGACAATATGTGAAGATAAACTCCGCGCATTATTTGCGAATTTGAATTCGAACTGATCGCGCTGTCGATCTCAATGTCGTGATGATCATGGCCATGACCGTGGCTGTGATTGTGATTGTGCGAATGCTCGTGGCCGCCGCCGCCATGCGAATGTCCGTGTCCTCCACCGCCGTGCGAGTGTCCATGGCCGTGTTGGAAGGCGTAAATCCCCACCAGATTGACGAGCAGACCGAGGACTGAAACCACAAAGAGCCTCTCGTGCTTGACCTCAGGTGGTTCAATTGCCCGTTCCACCGCTTCGGACATTATGAAGAAAGCGATGAATAGAAGAAACAGGCCATTCACGAAACCCGAGAGTATCTCGGCTCTGACGTATCCATACGAGTAACGCTCGTTTGCTCTCCACTTTGTTATCACAGATGCAGCGAGACTGGCGAGCAGACCTGTGCAGTCGAAGAACATGTGAAAACTGTCCGATATCAGACCAAGACTGTTGGTCAACATGCCGTACGACAATTCGACAAAGGCAAACGACAAGTTGAGCAGAAGGAAGAGAAACAAATTTCTCGTTCTCTCGTCCGAGAATATCAGACGCTTCCAGTTTAGGATCTTCTCCTTCAGTCTGCTACCCATGCTTCGGGTATCTCTGTGCATCAGTGGAAGCATCTTGAACAATTCAGTTTATCGCTCGACGTTGGTGATATCGAGATCTGTAAAAAAAACAATTGCGGTAATTAATTGTTTGATAATTCGAATTACTATCTATAGAATTTCTCTGTTTACATAATTTTTGAGTACACACCAAGTTTAGATTGTAAATAAAAATATCAGCATAATTGCAGATAGATCACAAAATACGATGAAAATAATAACTGCATCGCGGTGCAATAAACGATTCGACAACTGTCTTAAGCTGCCTTATGGAACGCGAACTCACGTGTTGTTTATGCAAAACTATTCTTATCAGTAGCGGCAACTTTGACTTGCGATAAAAATAAGTGGATCAAGGCGAAGAGTGTCGGAGTGTTCGGCCCGTGCTGGACAACCATACGGTGGGTCCTGAACAATTTCGGACGTGAATATTTTTTTCCGTCCAAGTCAAAACTGGATGACACGTCTACGATGTTGGAAGGTTAAGAATAAAAATTTTGTTGGAAACGAAAACTCACGGTCCACTCGTCGATTCGGTCCTCGGTTCGGACGGTTGGAAAATAAAAATTATAAAGTTCACGAGAGTTTCTTCTTTTCAAATGGAATACATCTTTCGTAATTACGAAAGATCTTCGATTCCCGGCTGCGGATATGCTCGACGAAGCGCCATGTTGAACACGCTTGAGCCACTCCTGTCAAAATGACAACTTGGTTGCGATCGTTCGCGAGTCACCGAAGGACATAAAAATTCACGATAAAAATATTACTTACAACTATTTGCATTTTTATAGGTATTTTTGCGAGCAAGACAGGCGCGATTATCCAACGCGGAATGAAACTTTATTTGACTCGAGCGGTGACAGCGGTCGAGGAGCGAAAATCCACTATGGCGCATCGAACACTTCCCTTGTCTTTCCGAGTCGTCAGCCATCATGGTAAGTGGATCGTGTCCAGTGACTCTCCCGTATATTTCACGAACAACCGTTGTACACGGATACCATAAATGAAAAATAAATTGTCGAACGCCGAGTGAAATATCCAATAAATCGATGGGCGATCAGTGCTTCGACATAAGACTTCTAATTTCCCGAGTATTCGAGTCGGCAATTTCCGTTGCTCACGAGCACATGGCCTTCACACAACAAACTCTCCAATTATAATACGCTTTATTGCAGTTTGTCGAAGATCGAGTGATTTTCTTTATCGAGTTTATTACACTTTTACAAATTATTGACATCTTTTGAGACCGTCGGAATAGTCAGCTTTTGTTGTTTCCGCCTCAAACTTGTCATACGACGATGATCAATGTTTAACCTAACTTTTCGAGCAACGGCAAACATTACTCGAACTTCGCCGTCGATAAACTTGCTGGACGATATTTGTAGACGTTAATACATCGTTCTTAGTATTTCTGGATAAAATCTTCCAAAAATAAAACAAAAAACGTGCTTGAGCAAAAAAAAAATGTGTCCGATGAGAATATTTAACAAAACATTTTGGAGCTACGTACAATAAATGATGCGAAATGCTTGCAAGACAATATCCGTGGTTGCAACTACACTGATTTAATGAGGCTGATAAAAGACTTCAGCATCGACTGTTAGGTTGTTTGCAAAGAAAAAAATTCTAATTCTGAGCTTTATATTTCAGCCGCCTAAAAAGGACACGAAGGGGTCTTCCAAGCAACCCCAGAAGACCCAGAAGAAGAAGGAGGGCGGATCTGGTGGCAAAGCCAAGAAGAAGGTATTTTCGATAAAAGAAACATTTTATCTACAGCGATGTGAAAGACTCTCGGCTCTCCGTTTTCCACTGATGTTCAATCAACAGAAACGTTCACTGTCGAACAGAAAATTTTCATTATTTGCTCATTCGAGCTCATGAGCTAGATTCTTTAAAATATATCAATTATCACATTATTCCTTCTTAGCATCTCTATATAATCATATTTTTTTGTATTAAATTTTTGCTGGAATTTGAAAGTGTTTCTATCAGACCGGACTACTTCTCCAAAATAATTGATATAAACATTACATTTGACATAAAGGTAAAATTAATAGAAAAGGAAATCGGCTTGCCAAAACTTTCACACGCCGCGTATTCAAAATGAGAGCTTAACTGATGATACTCTTCTGACCCGACAATCCATGAGGGTTCAAAACTGATTTAATGAGACTGATGCTGTTCAAAGCTCTGCAATTTAAGACACCCATAATATTTTTCGATATTCTAAAACGAGATTTTTTTTCTTTCTGTAATTGCAGAAGTGGTCCAAGGGAAAAGTTCGTGACAAGTTGAACAACCAAGTGCTGTTCGACAAGGGCACGTATGACAAACTTCTCAAAGAGGTACCTCAGTACAAGCTCATCACCCCATCGATCGTCAGTGAAAGGCTGAAGATCCGTGGATCGCTGGCCAGGCGAGCACTGATCGAACTCCAACAGAAAGGACTCATCAAGCAGGTCGTTCAGCATCACGCCCAGCTCATCTATACCCGTACAACAAAGGGTGACGACCCTGCCGCGTAGAGCGACTCACTTCACCATGTGTAAATTGGTTTAATTAAAAAAAATTATAAAATCACAAAAGAAAAGTGTCATTATTTATACAAAAGTCAAAACTCATTTCCGTCAAAGGATAATGAAGTTGAAGAAACGCCATGTAGATGAAATTTATATACTGTAGATGGCACTGCAAGGCTGCTTTGGATCGAATTTAGCATAGAATTAGATTTTCAAATGGAAAACAAACAACTTTCCAAAATATGTACAAGTCAAGATTTTTACACCTGGGATTTCTTCTACCTTTTTTACCGGAAATGTTATTATACCCTACTGTTCGCGCGCGTGATGTTTCTTTAAAAATGAAACTAGCCAACATGAAATTGGGCGGAAGTTGTGGCCCGTGGCAACCAGGCCCCCGATAGTCTTTTGTTCGATTACCACAAAATTCTCCTAGTGCACTGTTCAACCGTCGACTCTGTCATAATCTCTCGTTCGCGTCAAAATTAATCTTCAAAAGACGATACGCATCTACCGTGGGATAGCGGCGCGTGGAGCCGCGCGCTCGCTTGATGCTTCCAACAAAACCGGAAATACTCGGCAGACGTCCGGAGAGCCGTGGTTGTGTTCGTCATCTGGGTATGTTTAGGTACGTGAAGTCTATGCTACCTTCGCTCGATCCGTGGGAGCTTAGGTCGCGAGAAAAGGAAGATATAATGTCTTAAGCATGAAGAAATATTAACGAAGCTTTTTGATACCCCATAATCCAAATTGTTGAATTAAACGTTTAATGTATCTTTTCTTTTCATCTCAGGTACAAGCTGAACTTGATGCCCAAAATTCTAGTGCAAGCAACATCTTCAATGAGGTTCGGGACCATCGTCGAGGGATCTATCTTCATTCCTCATTACCAATTCTGACCAAACGCGCGTACAAAGAAGAAAATCACCTTCGCTCTCGCGTCAATAATATCCAGAGAGTATTCTAGAAATCATTCCTCGTAATGTCCCAATGAAGAGCTTCTGGAATGGCCACGAAACTGAGCCCCCGAAACTCGGAGGTGAACGCCCTTGAGCAGCGTGGCTACATTATTGGAAAAAAAATTGGACAGGTGATCGTCTGGAAGAACGATATATCTTCCCGATCTTTATTTCTTCCATTTTGTTTACGAATAAAATATCCACCAGGGCTCATACGCTACTGTGCATCTCGCCGAATATGTGGACGGCACGAGCCCAAAGAAGATGCGTCTCGCTTGCAAAATCTTCGACAAGGGCGAGGCGCCACTGGACTGCCTCGAGAAATTCTTTCCTCGCGAGCTCGAAATTCTGACGAAGATTGAAAATCCTCATATAATTCAGGTGATTGATCGGCAGACTGTGATCTGCCGGATATCACTGTTAGGGCGACGAAAGTGTTAAATCTTATTTGAATCTATCTGATTTACACACTAGAAACAACAAGCATTAATCACGAAGATCATCTTTATCCCGTTCTCAGGTTCACAGTATACTGCAGCGTGGTCCGCGTGTCTTCATATTCATGCGTTGCGCGGACAACGGTGATCTTCTGGATTTCGTCAAGCGAAACGGTCCGGTACCAGAGCAGCAATCGAAGCTGTGGTTCCGTCAGATGGCCTCGGGTCTTCATTACCTTCACGGCAAGAACATAGCTCATCGGGATCTCAAGTGCGAAAACATCTTGCTCTCCCGTAAATTCAATGTCAAACTCGCCGACTTTGGGTTCGCGAGATTTTGCGTCGACGACCAGGGACGAAGAGTCCTCAGCCAAACGTACTGCGGTTCCGCAGCCTACGCCGCGCCGGAAGTCGTTTCCGGTACGCCGTACAATCCGAAGCTTGCCGATGTCTGGTCTCTCGGTATAATTCTCTTCATTATGCTCAACGAGAGGATGCCCTTCAACGACGAGAATCTTCGCCAGTTGCTGAAAGATCAGTTGTCCAAGAATTGGGTCTTTCGCACACGCGTACAGGAGACCGTTTCCCCTCTGGCGAAGAGCATTATTCGCCACATTCTTGAACCGGATATTACTCTGCGACTGACGTTAGATCGGGTTCTCGGTCACGAGTGGGTCCGCACGAGAAAGGACAAATCCGGGACTATCGCCGGAAGGCTCGTTCATTCGGCACCGCCGATACATCCGCAGGTAACTTTCAAATATCAAAAAATATTTGACAATGTTTCGTCAATATCCTCGTCGTGATCGACGCGAAATTCCCACCTCTCGATTGTTAGGTAAGCCACGGCGGTGGTGGAACCAGCGGAGCCGCAACCGGAAATCCCTCGCCGGCACCCAGAATCGGTCTCTCGGCGTTCAAAGGCTCCGGAAATTCGAGTCACGCCGGAAATGGAAAAATTTCGGATACCTCCAGAAAGGAATCGTCGTCTCACCCACCAGCACCCATCGAGTGATCTGTACCGAGTTTTGTTTACCATTCGATTGCCGTTCAACCCTACGAAGATTCCTCGATAACCGACCCGAAGCTAGTCGATACAAAAAAAAATATAATTTTTTTTTTGTTTGAAACCCTTATATACTATTTTTCGAAACATTATACATGAAATAAAGATTTATCGATCTAAAAGGCAAATTAATTCTTCATTGATCGAGATAAAAAAATTCGAGATAGGTACATTAATATTAATTAAGTTTATTGTACATCTATCGCCTATTAATATACAAAACTATAATTTTTGGTTACATATACATACACATATGTATAATAACGTAATGATGTGCAGATATTACATAATATAACGATACAGGTAAATATATTTTTTTGTTTTTTTTTTATATATATAGTTTTACATTACAAATAACAAATAATTTACACGATTTCGTTAGATCGAATCGGCCAAAGTCATTCACGAACGGTAAAGCACCATTGTGATGTCGAAAATATTTATTGAACCGTTCGTGATTGACTTTGCAGCCGCGAACGTTACTATTCATTCGATATTGCGCGGTTCAGTGGGTCGCGGGATTACGAACGATTTCTATTTATGGTTTTTTTTTACCTTTTTCTTCATTTAATTTGTATTCTTAAAAAATATAAGCCCTATAAGGTGACGCGTCCCGTTGAATATGCTACGATTAGTCGTGCTCAACTATAGGGAACGAAGCTCGGAAAAATTCGTCAGAGCGTTTTAGTGCTCTGTGCGTGTTTTCTTTTTTTTCCGTTGCAAGTCACTCGTCGGAGCAAGTTCTTCAATTGCAGTGTTAGAAAAATTGAATGCAGTACTCTTGTGTAATCACTCATTAAATACTAATAACGCGATAATTGACAGAGCGCTTTTTTGTTTGCCACGTTCGTCGTTTACTTTTTTTGTTATATTTTCTACTTCCGTTCTAGTTAAACTATCTACCACAACTCGTAAATAGACTGGCGCACTAAACATTATTCTCGGTTGGAGGGAACTCCGGGCATTGTGCACAATTTACTGGCAAACGCGGACTAATAAATTTCGGCTAAAATGAAATCTTCCGAGAACGCTTTACGCGTGACTCGCGATCATTGTTAAAAAAATCCATTCTGAACGAAGCTCGATGAGAATCGGAGATTAAACGTTAAAATGATCCTCAAAAAAAAAAAAAAAAAAAATGGCATAAGACACCGAAGACGGTGATCGAAGTTTAGACCCATCCGCCGGTCAATTTGTGGAACATCTCCTCGTTGAGAGTCTGATTCGCTTCTTTCGAGCGCATCGAAAGGAAGATGTAACCACCGATGAATTCGTGGACTACTTTGCAGTCGGCCGACTGACACTCGAAAATGATATTCTCCTCCTCGAATTGCACCATCATATGCTTAACTTCCCAGTTCACGTTCCACGCCTGAAACAAAAATATTATCGATATGTCAAGATTCGTTCGAAAAATTCAATACAATAAAAAAAATAAAATGTCCCTGAAAGCCAAGGTTGCAGCCAACATCGCGATTTGCAGAATAAAATCGTACCTTCATCGTATTGTATCTCCACGTCTTCAAGTGATCTCCGCTGCTGAGTTCCATTCGCATGAGCCTGTTGTTCGCTATGCCGAGTAATTCATCCTTGTTTTTTCCCGTGAATCTGACTATGAACAGAGATATGCCGTATTCCGGTAACGATTGCCACGCCTTTACGTAATTGAGCTTGGCTTCGATCAGTGGAAGATCCTTGACGTTCGCGTGGGCCTCCAAGATCCTCTGTACAAGCTGCTCAAAAAAATAACAGCAATTAATATATCTTCGAGATAATAATTTGACTGTAATAATGGTATCTTCGAGCTTCTCGTGTATGACAGATTTATTTACCTTTCCCTTGAGTTTCTTTGCGAATCTAGGTGCCACGTAGTCCTCGGGGATAATGTCAAGAGAACTCGGATTTATTGCCGGTGCCTGTGCGGGCCTCTGGAGTTGCAAGAACGCCTGGATGCTGTTGACTTCGCTCTCGTACGAGGAATCTGCGAGTGAACGACCCTTGGCAGCGAGTCTGCACGCAGCCATCCATTTTGCGTATTGTTGCTCCTGAGTTAAAAAAAAAAAGAAAATTAAACGAGAAAAAACAAAAAAACTACAGTGCTTTAAAAAAAAAAAAAATGACTACTAACCGCATCGCATCTGATCCACATTTCGGTCATTCCATCGGCGCTGGGTACTTCGAGCCTGATGCCATATCTTCCCTGGGCGAGATTAACGTCCGGCGTGACTTCGCAGCCCCGAAGATTTATAACGTAAGCCGGTGCCTCGGAACTGTTTGTCTCCTCCCGAGTTTTGTACAGCCTCAGCTGAAGATCTCGGCAAGTGAACCAGTAGCGCTTGAAGGCTTTGAGGGTGAAGCGCTTCGGCTTGAAGAAACGGAGATAGTCGCAGAGCTCGGGAACCTGCGTGATGTCGCTGGGTCCGTTGCTGATGTTGGTGCCCTCGAGAGATACCTGAAGATCCGTGAGTGCCGCGTCTATGTCGTCCTCGACCGGCGAGTTGGCGCCGTTCGTCTCGTAACTCGGCTGCGGCACGCTCGCCTGAAGGTTCACTTGTACCTGCAACATCGAAGCAATTGATTTTTTTTCTTCCTCTCCTCAGTCTGCCGGCTAGGATGCCGACTCTTTGTGCCTGGACAAAATATAGTCTTCAATATTGACTTCCTTTGAAAAATATCATTTTTCGACCGGAAGTGACATATTTATGGTATGACGTAATTTCCGTCGAACGACGTATTTCCCCTGGCCGAGCCACACCTGCTAGTACAATCATAATTTTATTGATATTCCTTTCACGTAAAAGTGAGTGGTAAGAAATATATGTGAAAATTCGATAATAAAGCAATTGGCCGGATAGATTTTCATAGCCATCCCCATGCCCCGAGTGTCTGAAAGTCTGTTATCGATCCCTGTTTTGCTCGGACACGCACCTTCTATGCAATATATCTACCCGACAGATACGTTTTATGCACGAAAACGGTGAGACGAAGTCACCGACGTGGGCCGCGCGTTCGTGGGAAGAGAACCATCGTTTTCTCGCGCGCTAGTCTACGAGTGTGTTATGCGAAAGAAAAAAAGAAAAACGAAACAACAATCGCGGAGGTGGACGATCGCGTAAATACGTTTGAATTCGCTTGCGGATGGCTCGGACGTTTTTGCGTGCCAAACTTGGTGAGCGTGGGGAAAGCTAGAATCGCTGTTTAACGTCGATACGCATCCTACGCGCTCATAACCAAGACTTATAATTCTATCGTCGTGGGTATATTTGCGTTCCTGCACTCTCAATAAAGAACCTGTTATTCTTGCACGATGCTTGCGTAATTATTGCAATATTGAAATATCGACTGCTACATTCATTCATATTCTCAAGTTTTATATTATATTACCTTTGTTGATTTTCCGTTGTTATATAGTTTAATTTTTATTTTGATGTGTTACTTTTCATTGTACAATTTTGGGCTGCCTTTTTTGTTATTCGTCGTTGTATGTTTGAACACGTTGTCCTTAACCATATAGCACGCGATATTTTGAAATCATTTGAGAAATATTTTTTATTTCGTGTTTCACCGAAATATTTCTACGATTGTATGTGGGTAGGCTTGCCTCAGAACACGAATGAAACGACACTATCCCTATTCTATTGTATATAATTGAAAATCTTTAATTTCCTCAACGGGAATGGCCATCGGAAACCTATACTGTTTTTAATCCAAGGCCACGAACGGAGTCAAATATTCATTATACCTGAAGAGCAGCGAACATGAGCATCTCTTCCTCGGTGCAGTCGATCTCTTCGGCTAGCAATTGCCACTTGGCCTGCTCGTAAATCATGTTTATCCTTACAGCGTCGGTCTTCGGATTGAGATCGTAGAACGAGTAAAACTTGAATTTGAGCCTGAGGGTGTCGAATTCCCGTATGCCCTGTTCCATTATCGACAGCGACGAATCGAGCCACGCAACGTTCATCCTCGCCCGTTCGATCAGGCTCTTTGGCCTGACGAGCTTCGCGCGAACCTCCGGCGATATCGATGTCGGACTCTGTGCAAGTGACTCAGTAAGACCGCCGTTCAGCGCCTCCAGGCTCATCGTGCTGTTGTTCGCGTTGAAGGAGCCCGTGCTGCCGAAACCCGATGAATTGTTGTTTCTCTTCCACGTACCGGTTTGCTAATAATCATCAGAAGTTAAAAAAACGTTGAAACAATTCATCGAAAAAATGAAGTAAAAATTAATTAGATTAATTGATTGACCCTTTATAAGTCACACCTCTATCCCCACTCTTAGGCGCTACCGTAGAACCGCGTGGACTCTATTCTACGTCCGCTAGTCCCGATTCGGTACGGCTTCGGGCGGTGTGACTTATAAATGATTAATTAAGAAAAAAAAAGTAAAAATACCTCGGTGTTAACTCAACGATGAATTTATTAAGGGTACTGAATGAGGGAACTCACCGAGACTGGTGAACTGATAGGCGTGCTGTGATTTCTGTTGTTTGGTGTAACGGGTGCACACATGAAGGGACTACTCTGATCCAGACTGCCGGTCGAGCCTCTGGGACTCTGACTCACCGGGATGAATGTGTTAGTGTCCGCAGGCACGGTGTAATGTCCGTTCCTCTGATTCTCGATCTTCTTCTTCGCCGGTAGATCCTTGGGATTGTACTTCAAATTGTTGGGCTCCAGGGGTTTGCAGAAAGACAGTTCTTCGGGGTGTCTTATTCCTGAGGGAATGAAAAATAAAATGAATAATGATTTATACGAGGTCGATGACTTATAGATTGCAGGATGCAATCGGGTGTGTATTAAATGATTTCTCGGCGGTTCTCGCGGGCATTTAGCGATAGACTCTCTTCAATTACGTCATGTAATTGCAGGACGGTCTCGTCGTCGGGCGACCGACGAAAGAATTTGTCGCTACGCCAACTATCGCTCCCTCTAATTGCGTCCACGAGATTTTTTTTTTCGTCCCAACCGACGGAGAGTCCCCGGCGAGTGATGACCCGTCCGATAGCCCTTCCCATGTCGTATACTCGCGAATGGACATACTTCGCCGGAGTACATAACGTGCTATAGAATTCTACATGTCGGTACGGTCGTTGCGTGTGCCTCTGCCCCGAGCACGCTATACGCTTAGACGTCTTTGAACACCGGGTAATTATGAAAAAGCCATCGATTTGACACGCGACGTTATCACGTTTGACTTGACGTGAATAAATTTATAGAAAAAAATTCTTTGTTTCGGGTTTCGTTTGGCAGACCAAAGTTATTCCATTCCATGGGCTAAATTTGGGTAATTCTTCAATTTTAGCTCGTACAATAGACATTTGTCGCAGTCACTCGCGGTAACAGACTGTTCAATTATTATAATAACGATTATACGATAAATAAATATAAATGAAATATTATCGACTATTGTGAAATTGTAAATTTTTTCTTTCTAGACACATGTGGCATCTGTAGAGGTCGAAAGAGTAAAGGAACAAGAAGGAGTTGAAGATTAGAGCTATTTAGAATACGTAATTTATACGCTACCAGATAGCGTCCATCTTCACTTGTTATACTTATTATTATCCAGCTCGTTAACCCACTTCGTTGATTAAACAGCGAGAGGCTGTGTCAACCGCGCCTCGTATGCAAGTGTCACGGGTCATGGTACGGGCTACAGAATGACCTTCGCGTGATCACTGTGTACGCAATTGCTAATCTTTTCTATTAACTCGTCCGAGTGTTATTACGAATTCAACATTTGCCGAGCTCGCGAGGATTAATGTTAGCCGGTGAGCTCATTGGAATTCTAAACATTATGAACACGCGAGAGTCATTCCGTAACGCAGAAATTAAAAGAGAAATTAAAAAATTGACAAAATTGACAAAATTTAAGGCGATTGGATACGTCGAGGATAAATCTTACCCAGCTCTTTGCAGAGATTGATGACGGCATTGAACGTCTTGACGGAAAAATCGACCCTGCAGTCGAGACAGCGCATGTCGGGCAGCTGGACCCGCAGGGTTTTGTGCATCGGTGTGAAATGAAGAAGCGCGTCGGCGGCAACCCCGTACTGATCGAGAGTACTTCTGGTTCTGGTGAGCCAGCGATTTCTCGCGGGCCACCAAAGCGCGTGATCCGACCAATCCATAGCGATATCTGTAAAATAAAAAAAATTGATTGATTAATTTTACCTTCAATCAATAATGGTCATGGAATTTCGACGATCGATGGATCAAACGTCATTACTTTGTAATCGTTGTTTCACACTACTGAAATTATATTCCCATAGTACGAACTAAAGATCAACAATTTTTCGCCCACCAATCGGCACTATTATAAATTACTTGTGATAAACTTTTCTATCGGTGTCCAACGTAGAAAGTTGAAATATGCATCCCCAATTAAAGTTCAGATGAAGTTCGAACATAACTTGAAACTTGATTTGAACTCAACTTGAAACTTGATTTGAACTGAGGTTGAATCTTCATTTGAACTTAAGTTGAACCTGTATTTGAATTTTTTTTTGTCTTGAAGTTTCAACTTAAACCAGCGATTAAGGTTCGAAGGATCTCTACTGTTTGCTCTTCCGGATGCAAGACGATGAGTCCTCTTTCTTTTTGTTCCAGGCAAGTGGTGCCGGAATCGTTGCTCCCTTCTCGGCTCTTTCAGGATTAATAGACGGGAAAGCGGAAGCAATGAAAGGAAAGGAAGCCCGAACAATCGCGCGGTCTTCTGTGTATGCGCAGGCGTAAAAGAGTCATCGGATGCTCCTCGAGCGGATGCTTAAGAGTTTCGCGTGTACGCAACGTTGACTCTAACGACGATCGTTAACGTTCGAACGTCCGATTAAACCGGAGCAACCGTGTCGAGTTTCCTCGAGGAAGTCCCCAACGAGATCCTTGCCCTTTGACGACTCAATTTTCGGAGCAGCTTCACGATCTTTCTTTCCCTTCGCTTTCGTTACATTTTTCTCTCCCGGTTCCCGACAGAGCTCCCTCTTTTCGTCACGATTATGCGTGTCGCAGCCACGGAGGCGTATCCGGGACATGTGTGCGATGTCCTCCGTACAGCAAACTCACGCGTGCATGCCAGGGTGTATGGCGCACATCTACACCGTCCAGCTCCGGGGATTTCGATGTTTCCGTGATCACATCTGTTTCGCTCGGTGATTTAAACGCTTCGATGCTCACTGTGCGCAACCGGTAGGCGTGAGCAAGGAGCCCGGGACACACGGATATTAATGGGATCTGTCTGGTCCGTGCCGCCTCAAAGACGCACAAGGGCTTTACGGATTATGTATCCAAAAATAAATAAAATTAATGAAAAATAAATAAAAAAATTGAACGAATATTCTTCAACCCTTCAGCTACACATCGTCACATATTTTCTCTCAAGTATCTTCTTTGAGATCTAAACTCGACACGAGAGAAAATAATTAACGAACAGTTATTAATCCCAAAATAATTTTTTTTTTTATCAGATTCGGTAAACATTTTTTCGATCAGTTTTCAACTCTAGCCAATGAGAATTTTTCAAAGTGAGCAGCACAATAAGAAGAAAAAGTAATTGTACAAAGTTCGAAAAGCCGCTGGTCGTACGGTATGAATTTAGTAAATACCAGCAAAGTAATCAACTAATCATGAATCAATAAGAGACGATGTGTACGATAGAGAGGCTCCAGTGCATCGGACAGAACTTTTACAATGGTCGTTGCCGCACGGTCTCGGGGGGACGATTCCAGAGCGGAGCCTCGGAGGCGGACGGGCTTTCGGTATACGATCCTCCCTCAGTCCGCACGCACTTCCATATGTCTGCGAGTTCATAGCTCGGTACATAACGCAATGTGTACATAACTTTCGTCTGGCACATAAGCGAGCGAGTTGCGCACAGGTCTCGGGTGCCCGGACCTTACCGCCAGTCCGTACACGCGGTATAGATCATTTTGCTGTGCATTCGTCTTCCCCCCTTTTGTGTTCTTTCCTTCCGTGCGAGGGAACCGCGTCCCAAGACACTTCTGTTTCTTTTTTACCCGTTTCCCGTCTTTCGTTCGCTCCTCGGGGGAGCAACCCTTGCGACGAGGGTGTCGGGTAGCCCAAGGGTTTCTTTTCTACCTCCCCCGCCGCGTCGCGCCATCTTCTTGCGCGCGTAGACCGCAAACCTGGGAAAACCAGTTGGCTCGCCGTTTGTCCGCGAAGAAACGGGTGCGATCGAGGAAACTGGAGAGTCCGAGGTGCAACGGGAAGGGGGGAGAGACGAACGATGGCTCGGAAACCGACACCGAGACCGCATCCTGTTCTCAAATAAAAACTGCGCGCGAAGTGGGAACATTTTTACAGCTGTCCTGGAACCAACGCGCGATCCAACTTCCGACGAGCTAATTTTTACGACTCCGGACGAACCTCGGTAAACCGTGAGGATGCTGGCGGGGAAACGTGCTGGACCTCCACCCGGATCTGCCGGCGGCCGTTCGGGCCATCAAGCGAGAACATAACACTATACGAGGCGGGACTGTAAAGGGGGTTCTGTGGAATGCCTGGTACGATTCTCTAACGCTCCGTTTGCCGCAATTTTAACGGCGGAAGGCTGGAGAATTTATCTGAGTTTCATTGATTTATCAAGCTCATGACTGATACGGAATTCCAGCGAATTCGTTTCGTCGGACCGATCGTTAATTGATTAATTGGGTGCATTTATAGACGAGGCTAAGATAGGGAATGAAATTGGGTTCTTAAATTTTTTCACATAAAAGTGCGTCATGGCTTTTACAATTACTAATTACAATTACACGTAATGTGGTATGTAATTGTGTAAAAGTTGTGAAATTGACAACAAATTTAAATTAGTTAGTGTGAATCGTCGATAGATCGATTCTCCTCAAACGGCAATGAGCGAGCGTGCGAGTGTGCCTGTAGATATGCATGAGTGTGTATATATATTCTTAATATAATTTAATCAAATTCATTTTTTAAACTATAATTTCTTAAAATTTGTTTTTCATCGACTTGGCTTTTCGAGAGTTTATTCCGTCGAAGTTGAACCGGATAAGGCCGTGTCGTGTTTACCGCAGTGATTTGTTTCCGCTCCGTGTCTCGGTGGATTTCTCGAGTGCGTGGCCTGCTGTTTACGGGATTCCTCGGTGAGACGAAAGTGTCGACGTTCGGTATATTAGACGCGTGCCTTCTCGAGTACTCGAAAGAGAACGGAAGCCAGCTTACACGTGTTTTACATCGGGCCACACGTATATTTCGCTCCGTATACACGAACGAGCGAGCCGGGCGCCACGAGCTCGTCGATACACTCGAGGCTACACCGGAAGTCCTCGGGCTAACGAGCAATGCTTCGATAGCTTATCCCGCGGTCGCTATAACCTCTTTTCTTCATTAGAAAAATAATCGTCACATCAGCGCATAAGTAATCTTTTTTATCACCGTTCAACTTTTCCATTTAATTAACTTTAGTCGTCTCACTTACGAAAATTCAATGCAATTATTTTTTAAATGTTTAAATCGTTGCATTTGAATTTTTTTTCTTTGTCGTGAAATTTATTTCAACGAGAAACGATTCTTACCACATCAGCCCATACATTATTTCTTTGATTACCTTTTTTTAATTTTAATCATCTCGGTAATACAAATTTAATTGAATTCTTAACAAATTTTATGAATCGTTGAAATAATTTCCTTCATTTCATTGACCCGATTAATCGGACCCTCGGAAATGATTTGGCTCGAAGGAATTTACTTTCGCGCGCGGCAATCGCACGATGAGAAGGGGAGAAGGCGCGTGAGAGCGACCATTTAGATTTTGAGCACGATACGCGAGACTCGTTTGCATATGCTTTTAGAAGAGTCCCGCGCACAAGTGCGACAAAGTCTGTTATTACGTTGAAAATTCTGCCTGCAGTTATAGTTCGGTTAGCGTGCGCCAGTGCAATTCCGTGTAGCGGAATGAGATGAGAGCGTTCGAAGCCACGGGAACCCCGCTGTTCCGCAGCTGCGATCTATAAATACTGTAATTGCGAGGAGTTTTGGAGACCCTCGGTTTTCAAACGCTCGCCGCACGAGAGCCTCTCCCGACTTGCCTCTCGCTCGATCGTGTGCAATTGAAATTACGCAAACTCTCTCGGTAATTCGCACCGGAGAGGAGGCTGCGAACGATTTATTATAACCGGGACACAGAGCAGTTTAAAGTATTCCACGCGTGACAACTATAATCGTGCGTTGCATGCGTTTAAAGACGGCACGCTGACATACTAGCCGCAAATAGTTGCCGTTCGATTATTACATATCGTATTCTACGTCGCGCGCAGAGCGCACACCATCGGCTGTTTTACCGACGGGATTTCTGTTTCAACTTTCTCGGGTGGGAGAAAAAATAAATAGAAATGGTTTATAAAAATAATTTAACTTCAGTAACATTCACTTCATCGTTACGACGACTTGACAGTTTCGATTTCACTACAATTAGACAAACACATATTTATTTATTTAACAATTATTTATCAATCAGAATTTTTTAATTTTTAAAAATATATATTTTAAGATTCGCAAAAAGGTGTTCGCTGTTCCAGGGTTTTAAATTTACCCGGTGCCCGCGAGTAGAAACGCCTCGGGATGCCTCGATAATTCACGCTGATTTGACTTCTTCCTTTAAAAAGCTTCATTTCACAACGATAAATAATCTCGCCGGAGATATCTAAGCAGCCTAGTTCCAAAAAAAAAAAACGTTCCTGATGGCTTTTCCCGAAAGCCGTAAACACAGAGGCTCGCGCAAGAGACGGTGGTTTGTTTATGCCTCAGTTATACGGGAAGCCGACAGGACGCATTCCCGGATCCGGTTGACGCGCGTGCACAGCCCGAAAGGTCCCTACGAATTTTTAGTAGGGTATAAATACCTCGTTTACACGCGTGTACGTTCCGCTTTCTGGTTTCTGCCTTTCCACGTAAACCGGCTCGTAAGGCCAGAGCCCTGGCACGTGCTTTTTTACCCCTTTAGTGTGCCCCATCTCGTATAAACGGTTCGGACGACTATCGTGTTCCCCCCGATGCCGCAGTATGCTCAGTGAAGGAGGCATACAAGAAATGTGATGAAAGAACAAAACTTAGAGGGGGTTTAATGTTCTCCAGACACGTGGCCCGGAAACAACCCCTATCGCGATCTTAGGGTAGAGATTCGACCCGACAGGAACGACTAACTTTCGAATATAATATAATATGCGCGTAATGACAATGACGCTAATAAGAATAGCGACGATGAAAGAAAAGGGTTGCTGCGCGGGGATGAATGGGGACGCAGCATGCGCGGGGTTGATGTGCGCAAACATGGAAAAGATTTTTTAAAAAGCTCACAATAAACGCGTGCTGAACCTCCCGTGGGGTAAACACTCGTCGCGCTTTTTCATTTTTTTATCGCATTGTGCACTATGTGGGCGATGGAAAAGAAAACAAACAAAAAAGATCGATCAGGGGCTGTTTTGTCTTTACTGGTTTGTTTTCTCGAGAAAGTGACACGCAAAATTGCATTCGAAACACGGTAGTTTGCACCGGTTTGATTATGCAGGAAATAGGAAATAAGAAAGATATCTTTGCATATCTTTGCATTTTGGGTGAAAGCCAGAAAAAGAAACAGTTGAGAAAATGTATATTAAAATAAAAAGTGGAAGTTAAAGTATATAAAATATGTGTTGGCTAAAAATTCCTGAGTCCGAAATAGCGCAGGAAGGCGAGTTTTGGTAAAGTTTCGAGTGTTGTGCGAAACTTTCGTGGGTCCACGAAATTCGACTGTACACGTGTGGATACACAAACACAAATCAAGCTGGAGACTCGGAAAAGAAATTTGTTCTGTAGTTCAGCCGAGGCGAAAGGGAGTCGAGGGAACGAATTCCTTTTTTTTCGCTATAACCTCCCCTAGTTGTTACGGACTGGCATGGCTCTTCGGCATTGTTGCGGCACCCTCGTGGCTTCGCGAAGTCGTTCACAAAGCCGCGAAGAGTGCACGCGCCCAAAGAGGAAAAAAAAATAAAAAATAAAATGAGGGGCTGCTGCGGTACGGAGGCTCTATAAGGGATAAAGGATATGCTCTCGCGCTATGCCTATATTCACGGGCAATTAAGGCGTGCGAAATTGCCAACCGCACCACGAAGTACGAAATCAAAGGGAAATTTCAAAAATTATTTATAGCTATACTAGGGTGTTTCACAAAAAGGACATTTTTTTAATTATTTTGCTCCCACTTTTTTAAAGTCTAGATTTCGATCTCAAATTGAACCTCGCGAAAGGTGGTCTCTAGCAAAAAATTCTAAGAGGTGCCGCATTCGACGTTTGTACCCAAAAATGCGGCACCTTTTAAACTTAATTGTCAACGACCGCCTTTCGCGAAATGTTTTTTTAGATCGAAATATATAATTCTACGGGGTGGGAGATTAACTTTTTGTAATTTTTTGTAGTGAACCCAAAATACATATTTTTAATAATTTTTTTATTTGTAGTCTTTTGTGTTTAATACAAAAAATGGCAAAACGTTAAGCTCCCACCCTATAGAACTATATATATTAATTGATAAAAAAATCCAGCGAAAGACGGTCGCTGACAATTAAGTTTGAGAGGTGCCGCATTTTTTGGGTTAACCGTCGAATGCGGCACCTCTTAGGATTTTTTGCTTGGTACCGCCTTTTGTGAGGTTCAATTTGAGATCGAAATCTGTACTTTAAACAGGTGGGAGAAAAATTTAAAAAACAATGCCTTTTTTTGAAACACCCTAAGCTATACCTATAATACACTACACGCAGTTAGGTAAAAAGTCGTGTTTGCCGAAGGGCTCTGCGGTGAATAGGTTTAACGAGGCGGGAGTCACCCTCCTTGAAAGTCGGTCCTATTACCTTTCATTTCGTTTTTTTTTTAGAAGTGCATCCATAAATATTTTACCGATAGTTGAGGGTAAATTGTGCTTTTTGGGAAAAATTTGTAGCTAAAGAAAATCGCGGGGTGTCCAGTAAAGGCTCAAAAAGACTAAATTTTAGGTCCATTTTTTCATCCATATAGGCACCATTTTTTTAAATTCTTGCAATCAATAAATGAAAAATAAATACATTTTTTTTAACGAGACTTGTTTAAAACTGGTCCTAGTAAAATATGCAGGCGCCACGGTGCTGTAAATTTTTTAAAATACAGGTCGTGTCATCACCCACGCAATAATCGTGCCGCTCGAGCGGTAAAGGTGTACGCGACGCGTTAATGAATATTTTTTCGCCCGATGTGAACCCACGCGGGTGCGTGACGTCGGGACGTTCTCGGGCAAGACACTTCGCTGCCGTGCGCCATTGCCGTAACGGCGTAGGAGCACGCACGAGCTATGTAGCGATATCGTCTTCACGCATGCGCGTACACACGTGGACGATTTTACCTGTATGGACTTCCTTCGCACGAATGAATGAATATGTATGTTGAATTTAATTATCGAGTCAAGGCCGTAACTGTTTCCGTTGCGACGGTGGTACTCGAGCTCGAAACCCTTTTTTTATGTTACGAACTCTACGTCCCAGCTTTCGCTATGATGGACACTGAGGCAAATCATTTAGCTAGTCTGTTCCAGCGCCGAGGAGGTAGGTAAAGTCACACGCGTTTTGCACGAGACATGTGCAACAGGTGGCTACAGTCTTGCTATAAACACTATAATTATAGCATAATATTATGCTTGTCTACGATAGAAGTCGAGGAAAAATTTACGATAAATGAGGAAATGTTATCGTCGCTCATTCACACAGTTGTAACGAGATAATTGATACAGACAACCGTTCAGCGCGGTTAGATACTTTTGCTCACACTTTTTTTCCTCAAATTGCCGACTCCGGTGTTTACTTTTAAAAAGGTTAAATATTATTTATTTATTTCAATTTTTATTCATTAATTTTTTTTGCTAATATTAAAATCTTATTACTTTGTAGTGTCCGAAGTGAAAATAGGACTGGGAAAGGAAGTCCGCGCCGGGCCGGAGTGGGTCGCAGTGTAAGAGGCGAAGGACGACGACTGCTCGTGCGATAATATGCTTTCAAATTCTATCGAGAGAGTGTAGTCGCCCCGGAGAGCTCCAGCAGTGATTTCAGAGTTTCGCATCGAAGCGTGTAAAACGTGGGCGAAAATTTAATGTATAACATTAACTTAGACGACCGTGTCGAAGAGTTGGTGTGATTTAGGTCAAGCCGAAACACTCCCTTCGACGTCAGTTCACGTTCCGTCGGAAGAAAAATCGATAGGAGAGATTACGGAATAGTGCGAAGGAGGCGCATCGTTAAATAATTTTTAAAAATAAATTTTTATCTAACGATATCTTAACGATTGTTTGTCAATAATAGTTCAAAGCAAGTCATAATTTTTCATACATTTTTTTACCTAATTTAATGAATTAATAACTCTAAATTATTTTTACAGTAATCGATGACAATTTATTATATAAATTTTATTAAATTAATTGAAGTTATCCGTTCGACCGGAAGAGATATTTCTAACGAGTCCGTGAAGACATGGCCAGCATGGAAGTACTACGATCCGTCAGAGTAGATGGTGACAGCCTATGCCAGTGGATGGCCACGTTCAAACAGAGCCATATCGATTCCGTTGGCCATTTACGTACGGCACATGCGGGCATCATCAACGAATTAAAGTCATTCGATTGTTCAACTCCATATATGTAGGTACCATGTACTAAGCTCCGATGACCGTCGCCTAAACGATAGGAATTAACTCATTGCCCCGAATCGTCCCTCTAATCACGCACTGATTTACAGCGTCCTAGATTATCTGTCTGAGTTTTAACTCTGACAATCTCCTACGCTACTAAACTGCCCCTATCTTATGTGATTATTAGTATTTTTTTAATCTTTTTTTTTACTTTATAGGTAAATGTCTCATTATTTAACCATACAAAATTTCAACAATTACCCATCGTTGACTTATTCACCCACCATCATTTACCAATCGCATACCTAGCTATTGACCATCCATCCCGAATTTCATTACACATGCTATGAAAACGGATTTGCTGAAATTATAGCATACGGAATGGACATTGAGTTCTTGTACGTTCGTCTTTAGCTGATTTCACCCACGAGTTACGATTTAACGAGGAGGGGGCTCGTTCGGAAAGGCGCGTTCAACCATCCGACGTGCTCGATGTTCCGCACGACGCGGCACACGTCGAAGCGAGAATGTCGTCGACATCGAGGTCTGATACACGAGAACACGAAGTGTCTCTTCAACGACGCCTACGCGCGGAGATCCACGAAAGGTTGCAGGAAGTCCCTTTACATAATCCTCGTGCAGTAACGGCGTACCTTCGACACGCAACGTCGGAGTGACACTTTCCTCGAGTTTAATTCTCGAACAGCCCCGGTATCTGTCCTTCCGCGATGTTCGTCCTTCCGAGCGCAAACAGGGAAATAAAAATGCTCGTTTCACGAAACGACACGAAACGTTAAATAAATATACTATATAATTTCGTCCTAGATAATTTTATCGGCCCGTTAGAGAAGCAATGTTTATTTGCAAAAAATTACAGCTTCTAATGATTTCATTGCAGTAAGGTTGCAAACTTCCGTATCATCCAATCGAGAACCTTTCGAACTGACAATAGACTCGTTATACATCCATCGATAGATCGATCACGGGTCTCGGACGGATGTCATTAACTTTTCGATTTTGGGAACAGCTGAGATGCTATTTTTCGAAAAATCCCCAGAGTCATCAATCATCCTCTATTCTACATACGTCCGGATATGTATATGTGTCTATGAAAGGAAAACGATGATGGGCCGTTCGATCGTTGCCTCCGATAGCTGCTGGCCTTTGGCAAAGGGGAAAATCCTTACAAGCCCGAGGTCGCCTGTTCCAATTTTTTCGACGTCCCCCGTACCTTGGCTCGTGACCCCATTATACTCGAAGCAATTAGGGTAGGTCCTGCGCCCCGCTGCGGACGCGCGACAAGGGTGAGTGCGCTAAAAGGGCGACCCCGTTTGTGTCCGGCTTTCCATCCGACCCGCATCCCCTGCAGGAAACACCTCGTTGACATCCTCCATCACCGGTTATTATTTTTCTACGACCCTCTTTTTCGCTGACTCGATCCTAGGCCTCTTTTGTATTTATAAACTTAGTCGCACCCCAAGAACGCTCGAGGAGCCCGAAGATTCACGTGGAACGTGTTATGGTAATTTTTTGAAAGGTAAAGGTCGAATCTGCGCGATCCGCGATGAGAACTTTGGATCGCACATATTACGAGGCAAAATAAAACGTCGAAGCGAGAATCCATCGAGCAGAGGTGGGCGGATCTGCGAGTTGTAGAGTCGTGTATAGCATTGACATTTAACGCGATTTAGATGCGGAGGATTAACCGCCTGCAAACTCTTAGTATATGCGAATTACCGCAGTCGGTAATAAAAACTGTAATCAATTTTTTTTCTCGAGTTTGTAGCATGCACGATCAAATGAAAAGCCTCACGAAAAGCTAACATCGTGTCAACTTTCGATGAAACTTTTCTTTTTACTGTGTACGTTAGTGGGCTCGTTCGTTATCGGAGGTTTATTTATTCTTCTACGGCTTTCTCGCAATAAAAATAATGTATGACGTGATAATTGGTTTCGGTTGCAAAAATCGGTGCCGAGATTAATCGGAACAAACCGGGCACGGGTGTCTTCGCCTCCCCCACGAGAAAACTGGGTCGCAGTTGAGGTATTTATAGAGAGTGTCTGGAAAAGGGGAGGCCATAAGACACAGAGAGAGAAAGAGGCTGGCAAGGCGCGGCCGTACGCGATCACGGATATTATTGGATCGTCTTCGTTAATGGCCAACCCGGCCGTCACGGCCCACGTTGCCCATGTCAGAGATCAACGTCCATGGAACTTGTCTTTATTATTTTTTTTTTTTTATTACATTAATTGAATTTTTTCTATACTTGAATTTCCGTCGAACGACGAAAAACAATAGGCGTGGAATTCTCGAGGCGTGAAAGGGAGGATTTCTCGGAGGGTGAGTTTCCCCTTGCAGAACGGGTGCGTTTCTGCGATTTCGCGCTCGTGCGAAAACATCGGTTTTTATCCCCCCGTTGAACTTTTTTTTCTCGCTTCGACGATTCGTCGTTCCGCCTACGAGTCACCGGAGACATCGATTGCGCCCGCGTTTTTACCGGCGAACGAGCGCGAAAGTGAAACTAACGATGTAATTGCTCCGTAGGGTTCCGCGCACAATTGACTGTGTATCGAGATGGGTGGAGCACGAGTGAACCGTGTATTACGAATGAAAGATAAAAAAAATGAATAAAAAAAATTGAGATAAAAGAGGAGAAGAATAAAGAGGAAGTGTGCGAGGGGGAGAGGAACTAGAAGAGAGCAATTAGTCGATGCTGCAGCACGGGAAATGCACTCGGCAATAATGAGGCAGTGCCATGCACCAGTAGAGCATACGCCCGGACAATTTCCGGGACGTGGAGTTCCGCGGTGCTAAGTACTTCCCGCTTTATTTGTCTCCTCGCATACTTTTTTTCTGGCTTTCTCATGTGCCCGTCTGACCGCGTCGCTTCATAATGCGACCAAAAACATTAATTATCTCGTTAACACACTGACCCACGAAGACCTCGAATTTCTTTCGCAGCCTCGTCTTCGTCGTTGAATTACTCCGCGGAATGTGAATGTTTTTGGGCTTGTTTGTAGTGAAATCGAGACGACAGGATGCCAGCGACACGTATGTCGAGTGTAAACTCGTCAAACTTGGAAGCTACACTGATTGTGTGTGTTCTCGTTACTACGCGAGACTCTCGACGCGTTGCGCTCGCTGTCGACGCCTGACAACTCCGAGTATTCTCGGGTAATTCATTAACTCCCGAGCGTGTACGACAGCTCACTGCCGCTTGTGTTACGCGTCATTGAGAATATCAATGATAATGTACCGATTTAATCGATGATCACTGGATGATTGCGTCACCGGTGGCTTCCGCAGCGTCGCCGGACGAGTGTTGGAATTCATTTTCCGAGGAATGCTGTTATGTTTGAATCAACTTGAAAAAAAAAGTGTTTCAAAGCTATAAATGGCTTTTAATCGAGGGTTATGTTGCCGTTGTCAGTAAAACAGCGGGTTACGGGCGAATTTCCGTGGTGCAGGTTGAACATGATTGTCGACATCGTTGGAATGCGTTCTGTCGTCAGAGGAAATTTCTTTTATCGTTTTCCTTGGAGCCGCAATCGTGCAGGAAGCCGCAGCGTCCTGAGGACATCGCGACTGTTTGCCACTCGAGCTTCGCCGTTCCACGGACCGCGTAACGACCCGCCGAACGCTATCGCGGCCGCATCTTTGAGGAAATTCCCGCGTATACCGTTGCGAGTTGAATATACATTTTTTGCTTGCGACGTATATACATTTTTTAAAATAAGTTTTTTTTTATCGCTGTTTTTAAAGATATTAATTATTATAAATACATTCGATTGAACCGAAACTAGGTCGTAGGGGAAAATGATCATTAAATTGGAAATAAACATTACATTTAGTTAAGTGGTTTCACGTTATTAACTTGTTGGTATGAATCCTTCGACACATACCGATCTCGTACGGCCAAACCTCCCACAGCCGATCGGCTCGTCAGAATTATCGTTCCGGAATTCGTAACTGCAACTTACCTGAAAACAAAAAAGAAGTTACGTTAGCTTTGCTCTACTACTGGGACTATTCAATTATATATTATAATAAATAAATTAAAAAATATGTAACAACAATAATAATAATTATTATTATTATTATACAGAATATAAAACATAATTTTCAAAGAATATTACTTCATTTATATATTTATACCGTGCAGGTCTGAAATAATATTGAACATAAGGTTAAATTTTCACGTTGCCGGATTTTTTTCCGATGTCGAGGCACCGTGTTCGTCGTCGTGAGTAAAGTGTTTGTCGCACGGTTGCTTGTTATTGACGTTTCAGCTGACCCGGCGATCCGACATTCGTTACCCAGATACACACTATAGCTACTTGTCTAGACGTCCCCGGCTTGTCCTCCATCGCTCTCCAGCACCCTCGAGTTGAGGACGCTCGATCAAGCCGCAAAATTAATGACTCGAAATACTACCACCCTCCGTTCCCGATACACTTGCGGTTCTTACATACTTTATGTACATACATTATGTCCACAGTGTTCGGGGAAAGAAAAAAAGACTTTGGGCGGGTAAATATGTACACGCCGCTTCCAGCTTCGTCTATATCGAATGCTTTATTTCATCCCCTGTTCCGATGACCTCAGCGATCCGCCAAGACGCTCGGCTAACGCGCCGATCACGCATCGGCGAACAGAAAAGCGATGAAGAAAAGACGCTGTGATCTTTGCCCTACGCGGGTCTCGAGCCTTCGACAGAGATGAATTGTTCTGTCCGACTGATATAAATAGCTGGCGGGACGCCACGCCGATTACTTCCGCTACGAAGTTATTGGCAAGGAAACTTCTCGTCTGGGAAAACAAACGGAAGACAGGAACGAAGCCTCCGAGGGACCGCGAGGATCGATGCATTTATGGGAGAACTCCTTGCAGCATATCGCATCGAGATAAATATATTAGTTCTTGGCTTACGTCACCCGGCGAATACAGCCACCTCGTTCTTTTTCAATCTTTTTACTTTTTTCCTTTTTTTTCGTCCTTTCACGAGTGCGGTTGCGAAACGCTTATTTTTCGCGGAGACGGCATAAAAATCTATTTACGACGGTCTTCGGGAAAGTGAGCTCATGCGGTCTTTGCCCAATGACAAGGCGATGCGCCAGAGTCTCGACGCACTCCCGTAAAGGTTCGAACGACAAAACTTATCGCCGGCAATATCAATTCTACTTATTATTGTTCCTACAATCTTTTTTTCTTCTTTTTATGCTCAAGACAGTGTGACACCGTATCAAAGTCGTATATATATATATTTACTCGAGGAGGAAAAACAGGTTGGGATCAACGCGCTACCACCGAGTTATTTCCAGTGACACGAGTTTCATTCTCGATCTCACTGGTCATATATATATATATTTTTTTTTTATGCATCTGACGGTAATTTTTTTAAGAGTATGGAAGAAAATAGCAGTAAACGGGAAATGCTTGGTGAATTTTTTGTCTATCGATTGCAGCTATGGCTGTATATAGTAATATTCACCGTAGGATGGTATAGCGAAAGGAAAACGAGAACAACAGCGGAGAGGAAGATATTTCTTCGTTGGAATCTTATCGGGCAGCCGCACCGCGCTGCACCCTCGGCGAGCGCGTGTTTGCGAATATCATCAACTTCCGGCGACGTTACGGGGGAGCGAGAAGGAGGATAGAGGAGGATAGGTCTTCCTCCTTCCCGCTTCGCCGTCCTCGATGGGTGCTCACGTCCGGCGGAGAAACTCGCCGTCGCGTCGCCACACGATCATCACTCTTTCCGAGCTCCGTTCGATATTGGCCGGGGAAATTTGTACCGAATTTATCAATGTAATCGATTCGCAATTAATACGGGTAGGCAGGATATTGTGGCTCGGGAGTTGTGCTTATTAAATATAATATTGTTATTATTACTAATTTGTCATTTAATTATAATATATCTTATATTCATATATATATTTTGGAAAACTGTAGATTTGTTTGTTGGTTTGGATATTTATTCCAGCTGAGTTCGCCTTTCAGTGAAGCTGACCTCCCTTGGAATATCGGTTTTCATAGCGTGTGGAATGGATCTCCATATGCTACGAACCATGCGATCCATGCGAGCGGGTGAAGTCCGCGAGCCAACATAACCGCTAGTTACAAATAAGTATATATTATTATCATAATAAAAATATCGAATAATTTTACAATTACTTGTTAACATAACGAGATAAGTCAACTGAACGGGTATTCGATAAAATCGTCGATATACTGTTCGATCGGTAATTTTTTTTTTTCGATTTCAGTCAATCGAAAGGCAACGACACAAGTCACGTATACGAGAGGTATCGTGTATCGTCTTGCACGGCAACGCGACCAGCGAGGGCCGCGATCGTAAATACGCATTAATAAATCTCGGCCAATTAAACAATCCGCGTTCGCATCCAAACGACACGTGGAGGTCGGAGGCCGAATGAATGAACTCCTTTATTCATCGCGGTAGCCACGCGCGCTTCTTGCCGTTCTCGCGTTGCCCTCTCCGGCTTATGCGTCCGGCGCAACATACGTAGTACACACACTTGGTGGAACTTGGTACGTAAGTGACATATACCGTGGGCACGGTGCATAGAGCTCTCTCCGTAGCCCTCGGGCGGGTTCTCGAGTGGCATCTCAGCTCGAGTAGCCTGACGAGAGAGTGGCATACCGCCCGAGCAAAAGAAGGGTTCTTCTCTCGGTCTTGGCGTAGTACGTACTCCTCGCCCCTGTCGAGTACAACCGGCTTCTGCGACGCAGCGACTCTTCTACGTAGCCCTGTCACTTAATTTCGCCTTCGCTGATAAAGAACGGAGAAACAAGATTGAAGAAGAAAAAAAAAACAAAAACAGGAAACAAGTAGCAAGAATATTTTTTAACCACATTTATTGCTTTGTTGTTATGCAGGAAGCTTTCTTCTCGCGATGTCTTTATACATTTAAAAAAAAATCCACTAAACCAAGTTACTCTAACTGTGTATAAAAAGGTGTATTTTTTATTCAAAAATGTATCGCATTTTAGTAATAAAAATGAGGGAATAAATAATGTTCTTTCGAACTTTACAGTGAGGGAGTTGAAGGAGTTCTACTTGCATTGTAATGGTCGTGAACAATGAATGGTGGTATCGCTGAATGACGCTCGGGCAAGGGCGTATCAGCACAGCAAGACGAAAATAACCTGCTGCCGGTTTATTAATGTGCTACAACGGAACAGAGCTATTATTGTACTCGTTAGCAGTACGATCGTTTGTTTCTGTCAAAACACTAATTCGTAATAGATAATGTAATGAACGTAGTACAAGCACTCGACGAAGTATGACGCGAATAAATATCGTGTGGGCGAACCGATCGCGTATCGCCCCGTTATCTTCTCTTTGCCGGGGCGCTTGTAGCATAAGACATGGAGTCTTTTTTACTTTCTCATCACATACCAAGTATGTAAGGAGAGAAAGTATTATTTTGTTTTCCTATTATTAATATTATTATTATTATTATTTGTCGGTGTATGTGAGCCAAGAGTTGAATTGGAACGGTCGACAAATGCTGTATACGGAGACCTGTTACTGTATTTATCGTCAAGCTTTGCGCGACAGTGTAAGACCCGTGTAGGCTTTGAAAATTGTTATTTACGGCATTCAATTTTTATGGTGCACACTGTGACAGGAGTTTGCGCAACGGAGACCGTTTCAATGCTGTGTAGCTGTTGGATTGCGACCTATGAGAAACGATATGTGAAATGCCGAGCGACAGATTTATCGCGCTATTGCTCGTTTCTTGTTTACAAAAAAAATTGCTTCCATTGTCGGGCATACTGTTATAGTCTCGCGATAGTGGGCAAATAGACTAAACTTGAGCGTGGTAAAGGCCTTCGAAGGTCTTCAAGAATTAATTTTTTTTATTTACTTTTCCATGAATATACATTCATTTTTTATCTTACTGATGTATGATAAAAATAAATCGTTCACGAGCTTCGAAGCTAGAACAGCATAGATGACTTCGAAGACAGTTGTACATATTACGACGCAACGGATTATTCCATTTCGCTCGAATAATTCATCCGCTGCTTTATGCTACAGATAATAATACCGGTGGGACCGCCGTCGACGGCGATGCCGGGACGACGTAGTAAATCCTCAGAGCACCATGAATGGACACGAAGGCGTCGAGTGAATGGAGAGACACGACCGGTCGGATGTATTCGCCTACGCGCGGATATTTTCCCCTCCTGGCTCACACGGATTGAGATCCTGCCCGACGATCGAGAGCCTTCGGGCACTAATACCCTTCGTTCGATGGTTACTGATACCACGGCAAGAAGTTGTTTGTTCGATTCGCATAATTCTTTTTTCATTATTAATCAAATAACAAATTATTATTAATTGAATTGACTTGAATATTGTATTCAATTAATTGAAAAATAATTTTATACATTTTTTTTATTACTGTTGTCACGGCATCGAGAACAAGAAAATTCCCAGAAAGGCAAAACTAACAAGACTCGAAAAATATTGACAAATTCTTATCGACTTCGCGAAGCGTTGTCCGCATTCCGAGAGCCGCGCGAAGTGCGACGAGTTGATGAGTAAACGGAGCCGCAGGTAGCGCACCGAGTCGAACAACGAGATAAAATATTTCTCGTTGTCAATTATATGTACATAAAATATATATATTATATACATGTTTTGGAAAATTGTGGATTTGTTTGTTGGTTTGGATGTTTGCCCCCCCCCCCCCCCCCCAGCCGAGCACCCCTTTCGGAGAAGCTGACCTCCCCCCCCCCCCCGTTTTTCATAGCATATACAATGGATTTCGAAACTCCAAAATTGCGAAGTTCCATTACATATGGAATGGATTTTCACAAGCTGTGAATCATGAGATCTAGGCGAGCGAGCGAACCAATATAACCGCCAGTATATATTCATACGTACATATATATCTTCTCACCGATATTTATCTACTCTTCCGAGTTCGCAGATGCATTATTTCGTATTCGCGGCACGACTTGAAACGAATGAAACTTACCGAGGCGGGAGAGATACTCCTCGATTGCGATCGTATTTATTTATCCAGTATTTATTTAATTTAAGAGAATCAATGACAACTTTGTAGCGCACGATGCGTCGATATGCCTCAACAGGAATGATTGCAGTATACCTGCGGCGTTGAACCGCGAACGTTACAAGTCATCCGACGTAAACATGTGTCAATTACATGCATATATGCATACGTACATATGTATCTTCTTACCGATATTTATCTGCTCTTCCGAGTTCGCAGATGCGTTATTTCGTATTCGCGGCACGACTTGAAACGAATGAAACTTACCGAGGCGGGTGAGGTACTCCTCGATTGCAATCGGCTGTGGGTGCGAGACGGGGAGGGAGGGTGGCATATATCGGAATGCGAAGATTTCTCGGCACTTTGCCAATTGCATGCATATCGTGCTCGCGACGAAACCGGAGTTAAGGGAGAAACAAGAGAAGAAAGAAGAGGCGTGTGTTTTCGAAAGTGAAATGCGATCTATCGATAGTTTGTTATCCCCGGTGCAATATACGGTCTACACGACGATGCACTCAGGGGAATTAAAGCTTGTACGAAAGACCGAAACTTTATTGGCTTGTTCGTCTCTCGGAGACCTGATGGGGAACAAAACTGCTCGCGTGTCTTTCGTTGTGTGGAACTTGGAAGTATGGAAGAACTCAGCTCAGCGGGGAGTGCCGCGAATGCAGGGACACAATATATATAGATACGGTACACAACATCGATGGCTTGGGGTCACAGTGTAGTTTTTAATTAGCAGTTCTTGTCTTATCTCGAAGCTGCGAAGATAGTGGGGTGAAATTGACGATGTTCCCAAGTTTCTCACGGTACATTACAAAAAATTGAGTTTCATATAAAATGGAGGACTCGAGTACATTTTGCCCCAATCTCCCCTCATCGGCAATCTATATTACAATTCCCACGAGTAGAAATTCGAGGTTCATTTTTGCGAACTTTTAATTTAGCTCCGTCCGCGAGTAAGAAAGTCGTCGCGAAGTATCTCCAAAAATATCCGAAAACTGGAATGAGAGATATCAAGGAAACGGTGTCACGAACGCGACCTGGGTAATCGTCAGTTTCTTCGTCCTCTCGCCGCAAGGTCGTCTTTGGTTCCCTCGTTCCATTTCGGCTCGGGATAAAATAAATCGTTCACCCACTATAGCTCATGGCCGTGCAGGTGATATCGGTTGCAAAAGAGGGCCGGCACGATTGTGTAAGGACCGAAAAAAAAAGTGCTCATCGTTTCTTGGATTTACCGCCGGAGCTCTAAACAGCGATACCGTCATAAATACAGAAGGTAAATGTCTACACGGCGGACAGCGTCGTTGTTCCACGGAGTGGGTGTCGTAACGGACGGTCGGTCAGCGTGCCGTTTGGTCCATAATGCTAGTAATGCATCGGCTACCTTCTCGCCCATCTACGGAGAATGACGCTGGTAGCCGTTCGCCTCCTTGCGAGAACGATTCTTGCAAGGCCATTTCGCGCAACCATCGGAACAAGCACGTGCTCTGCTCTCTCGCCTCGAAGTATCAACCTGCCGCTGCTCGAGGCCCGATCGCCGCTTGTATTCAAATCGAATGGAAAGATATGGCCTACACACGATACTGTGTAGGTGAAACTACGCGAGCCTCGCTCAGACCCGTGCCGTAATTTGTTGCGCGACTTTACGAGCCACGAGCGTTTACGCACGGCATAAAAAAACCCTCCGGCATAGTTATTTTTACTATTTTAACACATCACTTCCTGTTTGAAAACGTCATTTTTTTCAACCGCAAGTGACGTCATACAGGAAGTACGTCGCTTCCGGTTTAAAAATGATATTTTTCAAATGGAAATGCGTCACTTGCGGTTTGAACATTTCATTTTTCCACCGGGAATGAAATACGACCCGATAGTTTTAAGAGATAGTTAAATTTTTGACCGGTAAATGAACTTTTAATTTTTTTCGCTACACTTATTTGGACGTCGTTCGTAACTGGCAAGGAGCAAGCCTGCACGATGCGACTGAGTGACAAACGCTGACAAGTTGATTTGCTCAATCAAAATTTTTTTTCGTGCGTGATATTTGGCGTCTCGGTCCATGACGAGCGTGTGAAACATTCGAGCGTTTGGAGAGTGACCCTAAACGACGTTTGCGTACGAGCCACTTTTGCCGGGACAAACTGAGTAATGAGCGATCTCCGACCCTGCCGTTGAAGCACATCCCTGTAGGATTGTACGCAGAAGAGTGGACGCCTTGTGAGAGTGCGAAAAAGAGTGACGGGCTCTCCGTCGCCGTTTCTGCGACGATACTTTGGACGGAGGCTAGAAGGAGCCGCACTCCTTCTCGGCTCACACTCTGTTGGTCCCACGAAGAAGCGCATCAGTGCACCCGGAGAACGGGTCAACGATTTCGCTCCCAGGAAAGGTCAGTTACCCGACGACTTGGACGACAAAGTCGAGTGTCTCGTTGCGAGACCGTGCTGTACACTAAACTGCATCGGCGCTTTCGGGATGCAAACGACTGCTGACATTTGCAAATGTTTCCTATTTTTTTGCTATGTGATGCAATTTAACGCTATTTTTTTGCAAATCATTTTAATCCCTTTTGCTCATCTTGTCCTTTCCTCGAGGTAATAACGATTCAGGAATCAATATTATCGTGATGTGAAGGTTGAAAAAAATATCGAAAAAAACAAAATCTAATATTTTCTTCACGATTTGGTAATCGATAAACGGTGCTGAAAAAACTGTTCTCCGAACGTTCAAGCGGCTATCTCAAGATGAATATTAATGCGCAGCACGTGAGACGCACATTTTGATCTGACCCTGTTATCTTCTGCAATTATGAAATTTCTTTTGTCCCGAAGGCTTTCCGGAGATGAGCAAAGTGCTATTTTCCTTGTTCGAGGCTTTGTCCAAAGCTTTGTACGTAAAACTCGGTGATGTTCTTGACGGAGCCTACAGAAAGAGGAGAACGGCAACGTCAGAGAAGCGAGAAGTGAGGAAGAGAGACTTTGTCGCTGACGTCACGGTCTATGTTTAAACTCGGCTCGAAACGGCCCACACTGCGAAACGAGCCTCAGCTTCTGTGGCGCTTTCTCGCTTTCTCTGCAGTCCGGACGGTGAGACAAGAGAGGACGCGAACAGCAGTGTGAAAAAGACGAGGAACGGTAGATTATTATACCAGAACGAGGACATAAGGGTACATTCACAATAAAAATAATGAAGTAATAATTAAAAAAAACTAAATTTAACCTCGTGAATAATTTAATAAATCCTGCCTTTGATGTGCGTTGCAACATCGTGGTTTAAAAATACATTTATTCTGTCATTTATTTTATTTGCACAGATAAAATAAAAGCAATGTCAAAACGGTGGCAAAAATTAGCGAAAGACGAGATCATTAAAAAAATTAACGAGTCACGTCCGCTATAGCAATTTTTGAGTTTTTCTCATTCTTTTTAGTCCCATTGTGGATACAGCCTAAAAACTTACACATGCGAGATCGTCGGCGTAAATGTGCGTGAGATCAGAAGCGGATGCCGGTGCACCGGGCTGGTTATACCAGGAGGCTCAGCACAATGTACCATTGTCTCATTATTTCTCTCTTTATTCGACTTCCTCGCTTTTGCTCACTCCTTCGTTTCTGCTGATTCTTCTCCCTGCTTTCAACGCTTTTATTCGCTACGCCGGTTGTACAAGCCCCCGTATGCAAAGCGTGTAAACTGTATAATACAGTAATGCACTATTCACAATGCGCTTTGCAAGAAACACAAAAAAAAGAAGGAAAAGTAGGAATACGCGGATGTGACGAGCAGGAAATCAAGCGGGGAAATCGCGTGACTATTCGCTCGCGTATCCTGCTGCTATCGTACGATGATGCGCGTGAATCATGCCAAATTGTAACGTGTCATACTGGAAAGCACTCCAAGACGGATTATACGCAGTAACGATATAAAGAATAGAACGGAGCATATTTAAAAAGCGCTTCCTGCCCGCCTAGCCCGGGTTTGGTCGGAATAAAAAAAAACTGTAACCAACCTTTTTCACGGTTCGTGGCACAAACGCTCGAAAGAAAAGTCTCCTTGGAAGCATTTGTCCCCTGAGCTTCCGGTGAAACCGTTCTTTCGACCGGAAACAGCAGCGCCCGTGACAAAAAATTGATTACAGGTTTTGTTACCGAGCGTGGTAATTCCCGTGCTCTTTAATTGAAAGCGGCCACTGCAATTTCCCTAGCGTCACATTTCGAGGTGTAGACTTCGACGTATAATTTCCCACCTAATTGGCCAGACATGTGAATCATACGTTCCGCTTTCCAATTAGCTCGAAAATTGCGAAATTTTCAATAAACGAATAACCCTACCGCGCTGTCTGTCCCCTGGGAGAGCGCAAGAGGCAATCTCTCAGTGCGAGCCTTACGTCACCGAGATACTAAACGGAAAGCCATGAAACTCCGAGCCGTCGGGGTAATTGCGAATCGATGAGATAATTATCGTTCGACTGCGTATGTCATATCAGCGCGAAATTATCTCATCGTTTATATATGCATCCGGAATGCTATACATAAAGAAACGATCGTAGAAACTTCAGAGTATATAATCGCAACTCAGCATATGCGCAGGATAATTTCATTCGCACCTATAACTCCCCGAGCATTTTCACGTAATGGCCATCGTACCGGTATCGAGTATATCCGCAGAGAGAGTACGAACAGTATAAACAGTATTGGCAATATTACTTCGCTTTATCGGGCAGAGCTATAAAATAACCATCGAGCGGAACGACGCAGAGTCTTCCGTTTGAAAAAGGCTCACAGATACGCATAGATACAAAAATCCTCTACCATAAAACCAAATGGATTTGCGTACTTAAAGACTGTAGATAAGTTCTGCAGAATTTTTTTTTCTTTTTAAGTTGTTTACGAAACGTGTCTAATTTTTCCTATCACCGAGCTAGATCCGAGCTCGTTCCGGTGACGACGATATGCCGGGTATGAGGAGAAATGTGAGTAAAACTATATAGAAAACGAGAATGAACAGAGCAAGCACAGATCCATAGTGTATTACCGGGAGACTCGTTTAATGCTGTCCGACGACGGCGTGTTCTCGTTTTTGCTGCTACTAGTTTCCGTCGAGTTATAGTTAGTATATAAACCCCGGATTACTCCGGGGCTTATAGTGTGCCCGCATAAACGTGCATTTATATCGATAATTCGCTCCAATTATACGATCGACGTACTCGGACAGTTTATATTCACTCGTGAGTTAGACTTTGTGCGTCCGCGATGTATAATGTTGCCTTTGGTTTAACATAGTGTATCGCGTGACCTGATCGGAAAAAATAAAATAAAAAATAAACTAAATACGTTTTTGCTGTGCGCGTGGAGTGGTCGAGTAAACGAGTAAATCAGTGCCAATGCGCGATGGATGACGGTTTGCCATGCGTGCGCGCGCATCTAGCGCGTCCGAATGCGCATGCGCGGGCTGACCGTAAAACGCTAACTCCAGTCAATTACCCGTGCGTCTCATCGCGTTACGAAATTCGCAAACGAGAACGGGCTGCCCGCCAATGAGATCGGATGAGCACAAAAAATAGCGAAAACGGCATTTGAGATTACAGCCGACTGTCCAGCGTGCACTGGATTACAGGGTTCTTGGGAGCCAATCACTCCGTCGTTTATCGTATCGCTGGCCGGTGGGAACGATTTATGGGATGTCGCTGATTATTTAATAAAATCACAAGTACCCACTGCCCAATGGACTTTTCGCGCGCATATGTGTTTTGAGCTCTATACCGCCACCAACGGATTTATGTCGCACCCGTCCGTACACAGAAGCCTGTGACATCCCTCACACATGACCTATAGTATGTATTACATACAATTCGAGATACGGAGATCGACGACGCAAAGGGTCGGTCGAATGAACGATTCGCCGTCCGAAATATAAATTAAACCAATTGAACAAGTCTCTCGAGTGTCTTATCATTTTTACACGCAATCTTTCAACACTTACAATTTAATATCTGATAAATTTGATCTAAAGAAATATGAGGCGTTAAACGAACACATATGGTAAATTATACTGTAAGAGAAAATTGTAAATTGAATGTACCTGACTGCAAGTTTTTATTCAAAAATTGGTACATTTATTTAACGTAAATTTAATGTAAAATTGTGATGAAATATTGGTGTTACTTTTTCCATCATGCTAACGGATTGAACGAAAGTCTTTAATTCATGGGAGGGAATGATTAAAAAAATTCTGCTCCGAACTCACCGGTGCGCACAGTGGGATTTAAAAATAAAGATACGAATGGTGAAAGTTGTCTTTATATAGTCATGCGAGCCCGAGTCGTTTATATAGTTTGTCAAGATGCGAGGAGCACAGGTTCTCCACATAGTGCACGAGGTTCTATGTATGACGTTCTCTCCCAGCTGCTCAAGAGAGACTCTCGTCAACGGGTTGCTTGTAGGTACGTGACACGGAAGCCCGCGTGAATTGAAAACAACTCGACTTTTCTACCCACGCCCATATATATAATAACGATTCGCGTTCCACCGGTCGTACGCACCCCGCGCCATCGAGCAGTGGGCCGCGCCAAGCCCATAAACGGATTCCGCTTAATTCAAACCTTTTATTAGATATGATTAATAGATTCCTCATACTCCGGGGTATAACGAAACTCATAGGCAGGTGATTTTGTAACTGTTCAATTATCGTACGCGCTTACCGGTGAACGCAAATGTAAACTATCAATTATATATTTGAGGGGAAAACTCGCTTTTGTCACAAATTAACTACGAAATTTATGAACCTATGCAAATTAAGCTTGAAAATTAATTATGAAGTTATGAAATTACGAAGTTATTCAATGATTCAATTATGAAATGAGTTCCACATTCCGGAATACATTTCATTAAATATATTTACTTTTTTTTGGTAGACAGATTATTGGAGTGCATACTTTTAACGAGAGGACTCCTACTAAGTTAGTACCCGTGTAAAATATCGCGTGAAATTACTCGGGGCGTGTCGTGGGGGCTGATGGTATTGAAAATTTGTATTCCGCTTCTCATTATGATCATCCTCATCATTATCATCATCGTCAACCCCGTCGCGTATGGATCAGCGCGACTCGGCCGGCGGTGTGTCGCTTTCAATATTATCCCCGGATTACCGCGGTAATGGAGTTAACGTCGCATGCTCACACGCGTCAGTGAGCCCCCATTAAGCTTAATCGATCCGGACGTAATGAGATAGCTAGACCGAGAGAGCGCAGGGGGGAATCGCATCGTCATCGACGTCGTCGTCGCAGTCGCCCGATCGACCGGCTTGAGAGCACCTGCCGCGACGTATCGATTATCGATCGGCTATTGAATGCTCACTTTACTCAGGTTTATTAATGCTAATCCTGTCTATGATTTCTACATATGCAAAACATCGTGAATATGTTAAATCTGTATATGATAAATGTGATTGTCGTTTTTACCATTTTGACTTTTACTTATCTTATCAATCACAAATAGGAAGAAAAAAAGTGAACGGGTTTGGAACGAATATCAAATATAGATGCAGCTGGGGCTGATCCATGAATGATATGATCCAAACTTGGCACGACTATTGCATTTTATCGTAAATCGAATCTTTCATGAATTTGCACAGCCGATGTGATCTAACGATATTACTGAGTAGAAACAAAAAAAAATTATTTTCGTGAGATTATATGAAAGGTAACGATGTCTTTCCATCTAAAAATTTACCTCGAGAATTGTTTCAAAATTAAACAGAGGTCGGTCCACAATCTTGAGACTTGAAACGTCGCCTGTGTATACCCGTAGGGCAGTTCGGGACGCTCGCAATGCGGTGGGAAAAATCCACGTGCCCTCGGAGAAATTTGTCCCTGCGATTTCATCGCAAGGAATAGCCCTTCTCAGGAACGGTTTTGTACCGTCATCTCTACCTGTCGTAAAAGCCGGAGGACCGGGACGAGGGACACGCTCGAGGAGGAGCGAAAACCAAGACGCAATCGCACAATCGCTTCTGGACTCTAATAGACCGACGATAAACGAAGCTCGTCGGTCTTCCCGTCACACACCGACGCACCGGTGAAGGAACTTCGCTCTGAAAAGCTGCTCGGTCACGTAAATTTACAAGGGGCCTGTGAAAACGAGAAATCGGGCCCACCGGGTCAAAACTACTAACGAAGACGATGAACATTTTTTTTTTTTTTACAGGAAGTCACATTTTCGGCGTAAATTCATATTCAATGCTTTAAAAATATATTTAAAATATATATATGTATAATACTATATATATAGAACTGCGTTTCGTAATCTGGGGTCCGTGGACCCCCAAAATAGATGAGGAACTCCCTGTGGACCCCCGAGATTAAGAACCACTGATATAGGGGCTATTAGCTTTCTAGCGAAGCAATGCGTAGATTACTTTACGGCAACAATTTCCCTCAATAATCCCTCATCATCCGACAACTTCCGATCTCCCCAGGCAACATCGGCTTTGATTGTCATTCGACGACCGGTAAAAAAAAAGAATAATAAATTCGTCCAATCACGCGATCGGCATGTACGAGCCCAAATTTAGTGTTTGTTTCTCGTCGGGAGATTTAATGGGAGATGCCCCGCCGCAGCGTTCCTTTCATCCCGCTCGGCGATGCATCGCGTGTGCAAGGGTACTCCGAATCGGAGTGTCCGGCTCGCTGAGAACCGATGCTTCGAGACTTAACTCTTTCGCCGCAGTGATCTTCGTGTAAGTTTCCGAGTATGTTAAATAAAACGAACAGAGAACGGCGAGGGTTTCTCAGCATGAGCGCGAGTTATCGGGAATGGTTCTCCGCGCGCCATGCGTCTGCCGAAGGGTTCGTCGTAGCTGGGCTCTGTAACTATACAGAGCCGGTCGGAGCCGTGATCGATAAGGGGCGCGGGCGGATCGACTCTAATTTTAACTCGGTAGATTACAAGAGCGCCGGCTGGCCGGACGAGAACTCTAGAGCGAAAGAGAACCAACGAGGATCACGACTACTCACCAGGTACGCAGACGGGTATATTTTTGGATATGCCTCGATGCAGCACCCGCCGGTCCTGCTTCTGCATGGTCTTGCATCGCGCGTCGGCGCTGATTAAAGCAGAACCGTTTCGCTCGAACTCTACGCCCACCGAGTCTTGCTCTTGGAGATAAAATTGGAGCGTGACATGGACCGATTGAACGCGGACGCAACATGGACGATAAAAAAATGTATTTTTACTAATTAATTAAAAGCTATTTCATGACCTATCTTTTCATTAATTCGACAAGGAAAAGATGATTATTTTGGTCCAGTGTGGGGTTTCCACTCGGGATGTTGCAAACGCCTCTTGGACACGCCTAATGAGACAATTGATATTTCCACATGAACAAACGATGATTCTTGGAATCGTTTGATATACTTCGGCACTGCGGGCAGATGATGACGCGTTTTTTCTATATAATTCCGGTATATCCCCGTGCCGCACGATGGCCGTATACGGCCCGTCCTTGGCGCGGTTTAACCGCGTAATGAAGTCACTCCGTCAAGGTTTCGGCCAAAGTTTTTCACTCGCGACGTTAATTCTCGCCTCATCGTCATCGTGCCAGTTTCGTTCTCTTCGTCGTCGAACCGGCATATGGCCGGGCGCTCGGGTCGGTGAGCTCATCATTCGAGACAGTAAATTCTCGTTACCCCGTGGGAGACCCTGCGGTCCCGGTGCGGTCACCAGCAGTGCGTATTTCCGAGGCGAGTATTCGTGCATATCCAGGCACGTTCGAGCGACCCGAATTGAGAATTTACATTACCGGATCAATTTTTTATATTATTTCTGTATCAACGAATCAGAATCCACTGGAGAATGGGATTGTTGGAGTCGCATGACGAAACTTCCAGCTCACGTACTCAGCCAGCCGCTCCTCCTATTCGTGTCGAGTATCAAAGTTGCCAGGCACTTCAATCGCTGTATCGATGATTCCAAGTCGTCGAGGGCGTGTTTATCGATCCCGATAACGGAGCTCTGTGACGCCGCATATGCGTATTGTATCATACACGGTAGTGATACACATACGTTTTTATAGTCAAGAATATCGATATCAGTTTCATTCATGCGTCGAACCGTCGTTCGAACTACGTGCCCTGCGTTACCAATGGTTATCGCTTTCCAAAAAAAAGATGAAGGGCCATTGGCACAGCAAAGATATTGAAAATAATTGCTTCCGTTGATTCTCGATATAGCTCCGCGGGACCCACGAGTATCGGAATGCGATGAGCGCAAAGTTTATCGATATCGTACTTGTTTAGCGTTTTCGGGGACGGGGTGTATAAACAGGCGTTTCTGGCAATAATATTTTCGGTACAGCCGTCGCAGGCATACCTACGTGAATCAACAGCTGCACAAGCGATGAGTCAGTTTTGTTGTAATGCTTCATTCTTTCGCCGTACATTTTTTTTATTTATTTTACTTTTTCGCGGATCCAAGCTAAAGTTTCTTGCTCTCTTCGGGACTCTTTCTCGCTTCTCGCTTGGAGGTTTGCCAATTAGACGGGGCAAACAACCGTCCGGCCGCCCGAAACGAACATGCCGCACCCTTCCGACGTAATAACCGCGGTCCCTCTCGTCCTGACAGTTTTTACTCTAGCTCGACGCTGCCATTGGCGTGGAGAACGAATTTTGTCTGGGAAAATTCTGGATGCACTTCAACGTACTCTGTCCAATATAGAAACTGTTGACTTGATGTGCGAAATGTATCAATAATACTTCTTTATATTAATAAATTATTAATATTCATTTCTAATAATCAAATTGCTGAATAATCGTAATAACAATAATTGTTATTACTATTATTAGTTTTATAATAATAAATCACAAAATTCCTTGTAAGTAATTTTTGATAATTCCTAAAATGTTCAAGTGAATATTTGTAGGGGGATTTGGGAGGTTTCTTTTTTTGCAAAAAAGGATTGCACTGGTGAATAATACGAGGCTGACTCACGGGGACGATAATTTAATGTGAAATCGAGGCAAGTGGCGTGAGAGAGCACGGAAGAGGAGGGTAGGTTGGAATTATTCGTCCGAAAGTAAAGAGTTCGATCGTATTCTCGCGAGCGTTTCGCGGTGGACGCGCACAGTTAAACCGGTGACTCTACTGCCAGTAGCGACTTTTGTAAACCGGTCAGCTTCACCGTGTCGGGAGTTGACCGTGCGTAGATATAGTTTTTTCAGCCCTCGAGCGGCCGAGGGCTGAAGAGCGTTACACACAGCCACTCGACGTGCATGTAACTCGAGACTGTTGTGAGTGCATCACGCACGAGCGTGTACCCGGATCCCGTTCGGCGCACACAGCACGGAATCGAACTCTTTCGTGAGTCACTGTGCAACAATGTGGCCCCGAAAAGGCTCCACGAAAAGTCGGCTCGAATTTCGACGAGGGGGCCCCTCTCGCGACGATTTATTAATAGCTGCATTACAACTTAAGTACCTCATTGAATTAAAACGAGAAACTGCGAATAAATACATGGAAAAAATGTTTTAGCTGTGAAATTAAATACGAACATTACAATTGATTGCAATAGTAGAGAAACAATAGTAATTAAAAGACAAAACTGGAGCAAGCAATTTTGGCTAATCGGCGCTAAATGGCCACTAGCACACTGAGATAAAAAAATAGTATTTTCTACTATACCAATAGTTCCCAGGGGGAACGTCTATAGGGTAAAAGTGGTGAATATGGCCCACCTCGATTAACACGTAAATCAATGATATATGGACCGGTCCATATTCCCCACTTTTACCCTATAGATAGTTTTTGATAGTATATATTCAATTGGTTAAATTATAATTATTGTTGCAACCATGATTTTTTGTCACTGTCATAACTATAAACCGTAAACGTTCCCCCTGGGAACTATTTTTTATGGTACAAAGTCAGTATTGTTGCTTTAACTATGTTATTTTTTCTCAGTGCACGATCCCCTTGAGTACTTTTGGATTGGTTCGGAGTTTTACCACCGTCGGTAACGAACGTGTCGTGGGGCCCTGAGAATCGTGTCGGGGCCTCTTGGCGGGGAATAATCTCCGTAATCGGCTTCCGAGAAGGGATGCACAGGTATTATAAGAATTTAGGGTGCGCGCGCAGAGTCTACAGCGTTTCTGCAACCGGCGGGCTCTCTCCATGATACGCAGCCAATGCATCGTTCCATGCGTAGGGTAACGGGTAGATATAAATAGGGAGGATACATATAGTAATACCCTAAGCGAGCCAGGGACTGACGCGCGGTCTGAGCCCCGAGGGGCCTCGACAAATAGGATTATCCGGGAGATTCTACTCGGGCACCGTCTCGGCACATCTTCCGAAGGATATAGGCAAAAGGATATATAGGCTATCCTTCCGCGTGCTTTCTCCGATAATCCGCCAGTGGTGCATCGATACCGGGACGCGTGCACCTTCGAGTTGCATTGCCCTTCGGCGCGGCGCTGCACTGCTCGCGAGAAAGCGAGGACCCGCGGACTCTCTACGGCCTCGGGCCTTCCTCGGCTCTCGGCCGATCGTATGAGGAACTCCGGTGCCGGGCAATCGGAGGAATGAATCGACAGGACTGCAAACTATCGTTCGATGCTCCAGGATAAGCAATCTCTCCTAAAATAACGCCCGAAAATAAAATACAATGAAAAAAATAAATTAAATGAATCTTGAATAATTAATTGATGATCAAAAATTAATTATTGAAATTATTAATTTTCGTTTTTTTCGTGAAATGGTATTGCAAATTTATAGCTATCTACTTTATCGGCGAAATCGACCGTACATCAAGAGATTGCTTTAATTGGACGATATATAAAATTAAAAAATAAATAAAATGCACGATAATTGAAATGAATGTGGATCACTTGGCCGAGAAGAAAATATAGGTTGCACAGTATCCGCTGAAAATTGCGATGGGATGAAAAATGTGCAGCGAACGAGAGCTGACCCCGTGCGAAGAAAAAGAGAAAGAGGAGCGAGATAGCGAGGATCGAAAAGATCTCGGATACGCGACCCGGTATTCGCGAGTTCTCGCAGCGCGAGAGTCCCCCGGATCGCCGACACGCGGTATTTCCAGGCTGAAGCGAGCTCGGCTGGGCGATTCTCGTAATAAAAGAGCCTGGGCGAAAGAGGCGCAACGGCCCCGTCTTGGCTCGCGGAGTACCGTAAGTGCGACCTTGCCTTCGTACGGAGAGAAATCGCGGGGACGCGCACGAGAGACGTCGGAAGAAGGGGAACATGCCTGTGTGTTCCCAGACCTACACTACGATTCATTCCTATAATTTAATTTAATCTCGCACAGTCGTCATCCCGCCGATTCCGGACGACTGATTGTGGAAATTCGATCCGCGCGAATCAGTAAACTCGGTCGGCACAGTTTTAAATAATTTTTCGAGACAATTTTTCGAGTCATTTCTAGTAATTTCTTGTGGCATTTATTTCCTCGTATTTATTACAAGAGACGATAGAATAACATTTTCAGAATCGGAAACGTCAGCTTACGATGCTTCTGCAAAAAAAAAAAAAAAAAACCTCGGTCTGACCTACAAAAAAAACATCCGATGAACCGTCACGAGATTATAGTTCGATTTTTTTTTTTCAAAAATTCGCAGTACTGAGGGATTGAATAACGTATTACGTTTGATAGTTGACACGCGGCTCGATCGTCACCCAGTAGCAGCTCTCAAGGATTTCTCGTAAGGCAAGGCCAGCGCACAGTGGCTCGTTCCGTTCGCTCCGTTGGCGAACGCTCGTAGCCACAGCACACACGGCTAAAAGTAGCATACTCGAGACTCCCGATAAAATTACGGTCTGTATAGTAATTCGAGGCGCCGTAAGCCGTGTATTTTGCCTCGCGAATACCAGAAGGCCGTATCTCCGTAAGCTTAAGCACGGGACATACGCCCCTGTGATTCCAGTCATGCGATATAATTCGAGTCGAGTGAGGACACACGAGACCCGCAGAGGAGATTTCGACTTAGCGAAATGGTTCGGCTTCGACGATAGTTGGAAGTCGAGAAGCAAGAGGACTAAAAGAGTGGCTAAAGTCCGTAGGCTCGGCTCGCGCGGGGCGATTCAGTATTGGTAAGTATAAGCCTCGCTACACAGCGTACTTAATCGCTCGTGTATTTTATAGCTTCTCTCGAGCGAGACCGCACTTTGCAGCCGCTTGTGCACCTTATGCTCGAAGCGAAAGCCCCTTTAGCCCCTGAACCCCCACTTTTACTATCGCGTTGTACGCGAGGACTATAAATGTTCTCACCTGCGACCGGATTAAGGCCTCGACTCAAATATCGTCGGGCAAAGCGTCAGGTAGATCCGCCGCTATTGCGGAGCATTTCCGTTTTCATGGAAAAAGCATATACCTTGATTAAGATCCAGCTTGACTACTCGTTTATATCCGTGGTATGAGAAACAGGGATGGTAAAAGCTGTGTGTTATTTTTCGGTTAATAGAGTGATATAGTAAATTGGATCGTAACTTTAGGGGTGACTGGATCTGTTTGGAATCGTATCGATGGCTAAATGTCCGAAGGGTCCGACCCCCATATTACAGTGATGCGGGTTGTACTCCCTACTGATGTTTATCGCCCAATATATCGTCTACTCCCAATCAGTACAAAGGTTCAGTTGAAATTTTCTTTGATGGAAATACAATTTATTGAAATTACGGTTTGTTGGACCATTCAGTGCACTCGGTAAAAAAAGGTTTATACAGTTATCGAACATTTCTCGTCCACAAAGGCCCGTAATATTTTTCTTGTTAATTTTACAATTTTTTAATAAAACAAAAGATACATTAAATTTTTTTTTTATTATCAAGAAAAAGAGTTTTGGATTTTTATCAAGGATAAACGTCTGTTGAATGTATAAATCCTTTCTCCTGTGTCCGATCCAATTTCCCAAATTCATTCGAACCACAGTTAACAATTACCAAAATCCCTGATCCGGATGACTAAGATTTTTTTTTTTTATTTAGACAATTTTCAAAGCGTCAATCGAAAGACCATAAAAATTGCAAAAGTCGATTGTCAGACGACTGCAGATCGTATTTCGCGCTCGTTCGAATGATAAGAGTCCGTCGACGGAGGACGCACGCGAGGCGAGCTTGCGCGCTTCGCGGAAGCGACGTAACAAGAATGCAGTCTTGTCATCGAGTCGCTGACGTACGGTACATTGGACCGAGGGAGAGCAGCCGACACCTCTCCCTCTGTCCGTCGTTGTAGTTGCGGCGTCCTCCTCTTCCCGCGGGCTCCCGCCAGCGGACACAGCCGTATACTATACTCTATCCGAGTCTCGTAATACATCCAAGGGAAAGGGTTGCGCTGTTCGCTCGACGGGAGACACACACGTGTCCCGCTTCGCGAACTTGGCAATTTTATGCGCGCGCACGCGCGCACGCGCGTACCTAAGTGCAGCGACTCCGCAGCAGCTCTGGCTCGTCTAGCGCACCGGAGTGCAAACACATATTTTTCTCTCGATCATCCCAGCGCCAACACGCCCAGCAGAAATTCCGCGGCGCGTGCTAATAGCGATGATAAATCCTTTAACCCTTTTTTTCATATTGTATCTTCCTATTTCTATCATATCTGCACTACGGTATGTTATTACGTGATCAGAATATGATTTTTTACTCCCCGGTTACTCATAATGGAACGAGCCTTGTTATAGTTAATCGTGATTGTTGCAAATGGGTGGCAAATTTTATTTTCTGGAGGGTGAACCGGTTGCAACTTCAAAGTGGAATTGCACATCGATAATACATCATTAACGTTGGGCAGGTCGATAAATCATTTAAAAAAATTTTTAAACGTCCGGTAAAAGATTGACCTGTTTAATTTTGTTGCCAATTTTTTTTCAAGAAGAATAATTTAAATTTTTGCCATTTTTATTCTGTTTTAGATAAAATCTTAGTCGGAAGAAAGACGTATTATTTCGCACTACGTACCCCGAGATCAATGATGTTTTTTTTTTCTGGGACACTTAGCTTCGTAAGATTGGTGTTAGATGACGCAGATTTCAGCTATAGCTGTTCGCGGACTCATGTTCTACGTGTCATCCAGCTTCTCGGTTACTCATTATTACACATATCAGTGTTGTTTTAATGACTGGCTGGCGGGACGATTGCGGCTTCGCGCTCCAACCATGAACTGCAGATAAGTCATGCTTATTAAATTATATATATACACTTGGTCTAGCGCCGGAAAAGCGTATAATAATTTTACACGTACCCAATTGAGATCGTTTAGTATTAAATTATATTATCTATAGCGCCCGACTCTATCGCTCACTATCGTTTCAATCCTGCATGCGCATATTAGCTCGGGACATCATTTTTAGAATTTACAAAAAAAATCATTTATAACAGCCGCGATTCATCAGCGGATCGAGCATACATGTCGATGACTCACCCGAGTCCGAAGAAAAGCGGAGGCGTCGCTTAGCCGGACGATGCTAATAAGTCGAGGGCCGAATATAATTTCTCATTGTGTATATTACGAAACGATTCGTACATATCCGTTGCGTTACAAACGAAACTCGACGGGGCTTTGTGGCTCAAGCATTTCGGTTATTGTTCGAGCCGTCTGTGTCGCGCGAGTTGCGCAATGTGTTTGCGCAGAGATACACGCGAGGGACGGAAGATACTTCCAACTTATTGGGTCAGTAACATAAAACTGCTTCTCCCCTTCCCATTTAGCTCGCATTCCGTGCACATCTGCCGAAACGAAGTGAGGCGGCTGCCCGGCTTCTTGTGCGCTCGAGATTTTAATTCACGGACTTAAGTGACTCGAATTGATTCCAATAAAATATTTGTTAATTATTATTCTTTTCATGCGACGAAACTTCGGATGCTTTCATCATGTAAAATCTTAGAGATTTTTATTATTGTTTTCTAAACAAAAAATTATAATAAATAAATATTATATATAAATATATATAAATATTATATTTAATGTTACATTTAGTTCGCATTCTGTGCACATCTGCAGAACCAAAGTGTAGAGTGTGCTTGATTTTAATTTACGGACTTAATTGACTCGAATTGATTCCAATAAAATATTGTTATTTTTATGCGACGAAACTTCGGATGCTTTCAACGTGTAAATTCTTTGTTATTTGACATTTTTATGATTTTATTTTTTTTAATAATAATAAATATTATATTCAATACTATGAAGGAGTGCATCGCCGCCCACTGGGATCCTCTCTTCATTACCATACAATGCAATTCCTCTATCATTGCCGACCAGCGGGGGTGTCCGGCAATTCAGACGATAATGCATTTATATTGATCTTAAATGTACCATTTACGAGGCTCGGCTGCGTCCGGTCGATGCTGTATCATAGCCCTAGCCTCCCGTCATTGTTTCCGGCTTGCCTATCTCGTTGCGAATATATTATATTATCACTGCTGTGCAATCAGCGGTGGAGCGGAGAAAATTACGAGTCGCGCGGGAGCGACGGGAAACCTTCAGGAACGATAAAACGTGCGGGGCGAAAAGAAATGTTCTCCCTTCGCAGGACCCTCCCGGCACTGTGAACACATTTATTTTTTATTTTTTTTACTCTTCCGAAAGTCGTTTAACGCCGACCGAAAAAGCTCGTATGTGCACGAACGAAGGGCTCGGGATTTTGGAAATCTTCTGAATGTTTTCTTTTTCGTTTCCACGTCCGAACTATCCCACGGGAACGACTGGGTACATCCTATATTTACGTAAGTGTTTATCGTCGATAGTACCGAGAATGGGCGGGCACCTGCGGCGCGATGACCTGCAGTGCAGGAAACGGACCGGCCGGAGGACCACACCGAAGACACCGAAGGATAATACCGAATATTATATATCCTCCTCTCGGTGCGTGACCACGAAACTCTGCGGTTATTGCGAGCGGCACTGACGTCCCCTGCATGCTCCCTGCCCGCAATAGGAGCGAGCGGTACAGTGATTGGCAGTTTAAGGCAAAAAAATTGTTCAAAGGCTTTTTTTTTGTTATTTCCTCTTCTTAATTTACATGCATATTTCAGTTGCATGAATGTCTCCAAAAACGATTTTTTTTTTGTACGTCAATGATCCAAAATTGAAGAGACTACGAAATGAGAAGTGTTAAAAAATATTCTTTAAATTTTACGACGAAAGAAGTGCTTCGGTTCTGTCATGGCCAATGACTGTACACCGCTTGGCCCTCTGTGCCGTGCCCGCACATTAAACTTGTCGTGCATGCCAAACTCTTCGTCGAACTACTCGGAATATTTTTTCGTTTTGTTTTCTCTTACGAGTTACATTATCCCATCGTTGATGTGTTCCCGTCGAGTACGCGTTGGTAAGATATTCTTAGTTCGAACACGAAGAGTCTTTTACGATTGAGAAACGAGGGTACGTATATTCACCGCAGTGTGTGTGTGTGTGTGTATATATATATATAGTACAGTGCGTTATATCGTAGCGCTGCGAGTCTTAAAGTCCTGAACCGAGTTTCTCGAGGGTGTCGGACGACGTATTTAAAGTTTCCGCCGAGTGGGCAGCGCGCGAATGTTTGTTCTCTACTCGAGACGCACACGAGAGAGCGAGCTGGCCGTGGGCGAGGAGTATAAGAGGTGCTTGGGCCACTCCGGCAACTTTACTCGGCGCGAAAGAGAAAAGAACTTTATCCGGGATACACGAAACACTACTAAGGACGAATCCGACGGAAGATACGAAATCTGAAATAAAACGAAAAAAGAGAAGAAACCAAAAAGAAGAAAGAAATTGACGCAGCATAAAGATAAAGTCGGGAACTGAGCGAAACTATAAACTTTACCAAAAATTGATTAATCGATCGTAAAAAAAATTTTAATTAAAAAAAAATAAATTAATATACATCGATCCGATAATTATTCAGAAGAGTTTACCGTCTCCAAGAACTAGCCGAGCCGGAGAAACAATGCTGTAGCACCGACTGCCCGGCGGGACAGAATAAATGAGAGGAGAAGCGAGGGTGAACGAACAAACAAAAATCACGGTCTGGCCATGGTCTAGTCCCGTTCAGGATTTCGTCGAGTCTTGTCCTACGGGAGAACATCGAGGGTCGTCTGAGAGGCGACGGGAATCGAGACGCCGGCAAGAATGCGGAGAAGCCGAAGGTTCGTCTCGAACACGATGGAAGGGGACCGAAGGGACGGGATTCCTGGGGTTTCTCGGAGCACCCCGTGGCTCTTTCTCGCTGCATGACCCCCCCCCCCCCCTCCCCCTCCCCTCCGCCCGGCCCGATCGCCGAGTAAGCTGGGCCATGACTCGCCTTTAAACTCCGGGAGGAGAAAAGGCGTCGAGCCAAAATAAACTCGAGTCGGCGGAGGCGGCTTCTTCGTGAGATAGTACGAGATATATACACGCACCTTCGTTTATATGCACTATCGTTGCACCAGTGTATAACGAGATCACGTGCCGCCCAAGCATTGCCCAGATATATGTTTTTTTTTTTTTTACGAGCGATAGTACATGTAATATTTCGAGGGAAATATACTTTCGTGCATGCGGGTATAAACTATCATGCAAGCTGAAGAACAGTGACGATGACAATCATACGATGAAGCGAATTTTTTGTTTTTATAATATTGAGTTGCAATCCGATATTTAAAAAAAATGTATGAAAGATTTAATTAAAAAATTCAACTGAGTGTAATTTTGCTAAAATACAATTATTTTTGCGATATTTAATTTTTTTATTAATTTGTTTCTAAACGAAAGTTTCGAAGACGCAATCGAACATGTAGTACGGCGCGGTCCATTTATTTATTTTAGTGTGCTGGTCGAGGTGGTCCATATGCACCCACTTTTACCCTAATGATTTAATACGATGCTACATGGCACAACGTTCAGTTCTTTCTTTTCGTTCGTCCTCAGTTTGGCAGACTGGAGGTACAGAAATTCGTTAGGAACAATTTGGAGAAGTTCCGGACGAGCCGGGAGGTAATAGAGGCGGTAGTAGAGTCTACAGCGAAAGGAAGGTTGGACGGGTACCTCCGGTCTGGCCGGAGAGCGGAGTGGTTTAATTTTAAACCATTATCGCAATTGCCCGGAAATAGAACACGGCGCTGCAATAAAGCCGAAGCAACGACCGCAGCGACCGCCAGCCGTTGCACCGAACTCTTAGAGTCGGACGAAATTTATAGTTATTATCTCGTCGTACTGTAGCGGGTAGCTCGATATTTTGTTTTCGATGAAAGTGTGCGGTTTGGCATCGTTCGATTTCACGCTCGATTTCTCCCTCGATTGGTACAATATTTGGCCCCATTTACCGGTGACCCGGTGCAGACTCGCCTCTCCGACCAGCTGCTCCGAGGTCGCTTCGTATCGCCGGCTCGTCCCATTCATATCCGCCCCCACGTCCTGCTGTTCCTCCATCGGCGCGGAGGAGTCTCGGTGTCGTTAGTCTGATGGATCGCGCGCCGGAGACGCGCGATAGGGAGTGACGCGCCGATTGATAGAAATCATTTTGTACTAGTTGTCTACTCTCATCTATGTTGGTGAATTCATTTTTTTAAAATTAAAGTTGAAGAAGGTCCATTTACCTGTTTTTTTTTTATCTACAGCTTTACGACACTTGTTGTGTTATAATATGCCAGCGCATGCGCAATAGCGCCTGTTCGAAGCGGTCGTACGATGCCGATCGCGGGACGAATTATCGTCCATTGGTTCGTTTCGCCAGCAACGAGTTCTTCGCTGGCTGCCGTTGCTGGTTACGAGCCTCCCGGCCATTTAACTCCGGCATACCGGGTGTCTCGTTTAAAAATTGAACTAGATCCTGCGTTCCCCGTTCGCGATCGTCGGATCGTGGCTGGGAGCGGAATTTCTGATGTTACGATATGATATCGAAGGCACGAGAGCGAGCAACAGATATCTATTTATCGCTGTGATTTATCCTCCGAAGAAAGTTGGACGAATGCAGACGCAGTAGCGAGCGAGTCACTAAGTCGGTTCTTGCGTCCGATACGTTCTAATGTACCTACGATCGGGGCGCTAAATAAGCAAATCGTTCCTTTCGTCCTTTTTATGTCTTCACGCAATTTACTATAGTCTCTTGAAGCATGTTGCTTTGATAGTGAATAAATTTTAAGAATTAAGCGCATTGAATTATTTTCAATTTTGAGATTAATTATGAGTTTGAGAATTTCCGATCGCTTTTCATAAAGAAACATTGGACCAGGGGTCAGTTTCTGCGATCGATTTTTTTTTGCAATATTATGTCATACTCGAGAAAGTCCATGTGTTATTTTTTCATTCGATAATTTTCTGATAATGTCTATCGTAATAATGATTAATGGCGCTGGATATCTTAGAACGCAAAGAAACATTCCCAGAGGTTATATTGTCGTTTCTTTATCGCAAAGGATACTTTTTTTTTAACAGAACAAGTCGTTTAACATATAATACTGTGAGTTCCGAGGGCGAAGTTACTTTATTCTTTATTATCAATAAAAAAATTTAATCGCATTGAATACTTTTCAGTTTTGAGATTATTTATGCGTTTGAGAATTTCTACAATTTTGCCTCGACAAACATTGGACCGAGGGTCAGTTTGTTTCGACCGATTTTTTGCAGCATTGTGTCATACCCAAGCAAGTCTCTAAGTGCAATTTTTTTTCATTCGACATTTCCCTCATAATCTCTATCATAACAATGATTAATCGCGATGAACATCTTGGATCACGAAACAATCCTACATGTTATGTTGTCGTTTCTTTTTTTGGAAAGGATTCTTCTTTTTGTTTTTTTTTTTTTTTAACAGCGCAAGTTGTTTAGCATATTAAGACTATGAGTTCCGAGGGCGAAGTTACTTTATTCTTTATTCTCAGCGCACAAAGAAAGTATACATCGCGAGGACCTTACAGGCCACCGTCGCCACCTCCTCAATGTTCTCCCCGTCGGGCATGGCGAAACTAGTTCGGCCATCCAGTTTTTCCACTCTTGTGAGCTTCGCCGAGCTGCCCCGCGCCACCACCGACGGCAGAGGCAGCAGCAGTGGCGGCGGACGACCCAACACAGCGGTTAAACAGCATCTCTTTCGTTTATAGCGTTCCAGCGACACATGCGAATCCGGCAACTTGTTGCCGCTTACGCTGCGGCCGCCTCACTACGATACTCTCGCAGTCTCGATGCAAATCGTACTCACACTATAACAACTCCCACTGCTGGTGTAGTAAGTGTTTTCGGTTGGCGACGCCAGCGAGCAAAACATCGTCGATGATTCGCGGTCGCGAGTTATACGAAAATAAATCGACCTAACCAATGTTTTAAAAATACTTTTATATGTTTTATTTTTTCGACAAATGAAAAATGGTGGACTTGTGCCGCGTGAAAAAAGCGTTATACGAAAATAAATCGACGTAACCAATTGAAAATAAAATAATTTGTAACGTTTTATTTTTCCTACAAACGAAAAAATTATGGATCTGTACCGAGTACAAATAAAAATATTCCCTCTTCAACGAAGGGACTTTGCACACCGGATCAGCATCGAAGAATATACGTGAAAACAAGTGTAGCAAGACTCACCGAGATCTTCGACGAGTCGAAGCATTACACCGCCGATGTGGAGCTCTCCCTTGACCCGAAGACTCCTCTCGACCTGGAGATCCGTAACGTAGACGCGCAGCACCCAGCTACCGTCCACCTCGTGACCGTCCGAATACATCTTCGATTTTCTATATATAATGTATATATATACACACCGAAAAACACCGAACCGTCGAGTATTCGATTCCCAACCTAGTTTCTCGTCCTCAACTTATTCACCGGACTATAATAGTTGACAATAAAAAAAACAAACAAACTATATCCTCGCGCACTGTTCACCAATCAATCCTTCGTTCGGTATCCTTCACCTCCGCTACGCCGATTTTTTCAGCGCACGGAAATCATCGTTATTATCGCCCTGTTCGCACTTTCACCGTACAGTTATATCCACGATTATTCGAGATCAATTTTACGATTTATACGGATAAGATAGTCACGATGCAATGTTTTTTTGATCTCGCGTTGCGGCGCTTCTGCGTGTCACTGCGATAACGCGTCGATTGATATGCAACGAATCGAGTGTGGCCCCCCTGGCGTTGAACACTTGTCGACGTAATAGAACCAGGCGAATTCCACCGAGAGTAGCACGGCCGCGCAGTAACCGCAGCGGTTACGAATGTAGTAATAAGAACTCCACTCGCACGCTCGCTTATCTCTGGTAACTCAGCGCGACGCACGGTCCGCGATTGCGTGCGCTGTCGAGCGAAATTGACCAAAAAAAAAAAAAAATAAAAATAAATGAAGAAAAAAATAGTCCAAGGAAAAGAAGTGAGACGTACGAAAGATTCGCCGATGTAAGGTAACAGTGGCGGAGAAGAATAAAACACTCGATTCACGTGGCGGATCGGAGGCGCTCGGATCGTATTGTACGACCACTGGCAAAGCCGGTACTGACTGCTTTTCTCGCTACCCGGAGCGGCTCTACCTCGGCTAACTCCCAACGGTCTTTTACCGAGAATAGTACCATTTACAAGCGACGCGCGCTCGTTTACGGATGGAATGCGCGCGCACACGCTGTTCCCTCCACCCGAGGAAAGACACTCGCCGTCTTAGTTTCTCGGCTTGGTTACAACTCTACCGCCACCCCCGCTCCGTCTCACAAATCGTACCGACAGATATATCGTTCGGGTCCATCGTACGAACGCCCCCTCACGGCTATTCGACTCGCCCGTTTAACCGCCACACTGCAACTTACATGCTGCAGCTACTATTACGTACGTTGTCCTTACTACAGCCGTATTCGGCTGATACTAGACTTTCCCATCTACGCGAATGCTCGAAGAGCCGACGGGGGAGAATAAAAAAAACTTGGAAACGACTACTGTCGAAACGTTTTGGATTTGAGTGTGAGGTAACATACTAGTCAGGCTTGCGTTGACAAAGTTTGATTGTGAAATACACGCTGGTATTTTGTCATTGTTTGCGCGAAAACATTGTTCTTCTGTTTGGGGTCTTTCAGATACATACCGACAAAGCTTCCGAGGTTCATCCTGCGTAAACACCTTCCAACACATGCGGAGATAATTTATCCTGACTTTTAATGCGATTCAGTTGCAATTGAAAAGGGATTTGCCGATATTTCAAAGCGGAGATCCAGCGCGCACGGTTCATACGCATCCAGAAAGTTTTTCTTGTGCCGTCAGCGCCACATCGTGGCAACAACTGCTGACGAAATTAGGAAGCTACTTCATCGACCATTGGAACATTCCTTGTTCGAATGGTATACTGGTCATATATATGTATCCTCGAAGAGAGTGGGACAGGTCTCTTCAGAGACGAGCTAACCAACAGCAAATAATATATATGTATCCTCCGTCCCTCTGACTGTCGCTCAGTCGAGAGGGGCTCGCTTTTCTCGACGAAAAGAAAAATCAAGGCTTCAACAAAACAAGAGTAAAATATCTTGAATGGCGTTTTGGCGTTTGTAACGAACCGGTATACACCGAACAATATAAACATAACCTGAGGAGAAAAACAAACAATCGTTTGTCGAAGCGTCTCTACATTATATTCATCGACGAGCCCGCGCGTCTTCGCGCCATATAATAGTGCTATTTCATGTGGTCCAGCGCGATTCACGATGAACTCAATCAAAGATTTCATGGATGTTTTCGACCGGAAGCGGATTGAGAAAGCCTGGACGGACCTGACTGTGATCCTCAAGGAGAGCTATCAATATTTCCAAAATATACCCAAGAGCGAACGAGGTACGCTTCTCCGCGACAATAAACTTAATTTCTCGTTTGTTTTGAATTCAACGAATATCACATTTTGCTAATGGCGTATGTCCCTGTCTGCGCTCAGGTCGCGTACTTGGCATACTCTTTGACGAACGAAGAGGCCTGCTGACTTTTCTCAATTATGCGATCGATCAGAGAGATCAGAACAAGTCCCTGGAATCAACGATAATTGAGGCTTTTCAACTGTTGACTTTTCTCATCGTTGAATTTACTGACGTCTACGAGCCGTACATCGAAGTTACGCAGGTAGAAAGCAATGACGACAAGGAAACAGCATTTCCAGCCATTCTGCAACTATTATTACAATGACGATTTTACTCGTAGTTGACTTTTGTTTAATCAATTGCTGTTTTCTTCGCAGGCTGTTTGCAAGCTCGCAGTTACCATTAAAGCTGGCTACTACTTGAAATCTGCAGCCACCAAGACTTTCGTGCAGCTTGTGCGTGCCTTCAGGACCTCCGACTTGGACTTTGGACCGACTATCGTAGAGTTCCTGAAGAAGTTTCGTCTCTATGGCCCAGGAGGTACGATTCAAGAGCAAAAAATATTGGAGCATACAACTATGGGGTGGTGCTGTAGAAAACCTAACGAGATTAACATTCTGTTGCTGGGAGTGGGAAAATGGCTTAACAATTTTGGGCCAGGAATTTTGTACTTAATGTATCAAGATGCGTTCACATTTACGAGTGAATTAACGTCACAAACTCAGGCAACTTAATGCGCTAGACAGATATATTATTATTTTTTTTCAATTTCAGAAAAGCGTCTTTTACTCCAAATTATATCGGAAATCGCTCGACACTTCCCACAGACAGCGGTGTTCACTCGGCACGCGAAAACCATTCGTCATCTGCTGAATACCGAGATCATACAGACGGTAAAAGACTCCGCCTGTTCGCCGCTCGAATCTAAATTGTAAAAATACCCTATTACAGTATAAAAAATATCTCTTGTGCGACACAGTATGATGCGGTCGATAAGAAAAATTTGTACGGCTTGCCCGTTCACATCGAATCCCTGAAGAACCTGCTGTACAACTTTCCGCCCACCGATGAGGATGTCGGGGCATTCGACGGAGCTGAGGCTCTGTACAAAAATCTGAAAAAGCTCTGCACTTTCAATGAGCACGATACGAGTAAGCAGCTCGTATCGGCGGTAATGGATTTATTAGCCGAACATTTGAGCCTGTTCGACGTGTACGTTTACGCGGATTACGAGTTCTGGTACATGTTGTTACGATCGTTCGTCAACAAGGGATTGCACGGCGACGCGGCGATAAATGCCCTGAAAATGTATTACAAAACTATGGGCGCCGTTATTGGAAGAAATAATTCCGAGAACGACAGAACAGTTTTTCTGGTACGTATTGCTCGCGGTCAATTAATTTTTCTCAGCATAAATCGACCATCGTCCGTTTCCACTTGCTGAAACGTAATCTGCATTGTTGTTGCAGTACCTGAGGGACTGCTTCGTTAAGAGCCTTTCGGACGGTAGACTTTCGTCCGCCGAGCTACGACTAACCGTTTATGGATTCAGTCAAATAATCGAACCGTGCAAAAATTATTTCGACGAAGCCGGCGTGGAGGATATGTTCTCTCTGATAGCACATCGCACTATTCCTCTATACGCACGGTAATTATTGTTTCTCTTTCGTTACCGCACATCCGACTAGACCACTTTTCTATTGCGTTAAAAAAAAGAATCTTCAACACAATATTGGCTAAAGTTGAAAAAGTGCTCACCGATTGTGAACTAGCTAATCGATAAAAAAAAAAACAAAAAAGATGTGTACATCCAAATTCTTAAAATTACTCTATTTAATCATACAGCGAGGATGACGAAGCAGCGCGTTTCGAGGAAATAGCCGACTATCAGGAGGCTCTGTCCAGAATAATTCGATACTTGTCGAACGTGTCGATCGATCAAATTCGAGCCCTGACGACTCTCTGTTCGATTCTGATAAAACGTTTTCCCGAATTGTCGATCGCGGATCAGCAGTACGCGACCTCGTCGCTTAACAGGACGATCATCAACGTTCGTTACACCAAGGAAATTCTTTATCAAGACTTCATCTCCCACATAAGTACGTCTGCAATAACCATTATTACGGAAGCTTCAATTGCAACGGTTGCAATTGAAGCTTCCGTACGGATATCCATAGCACCAATTTCAATTTAAGCCAATAATTAGATTAATCGATTCTATCATCAACTTTCTCATCGGCAGTATACGACGGCATCGTTTGGAGTTGCTCTCACATGCTGCTGATTGACGCCGAGCTCAAACGCGACGAGGACGACTCTCCAAAAGGTCTCATAACTTACAAAGATTACGTTCCCCTGTGGCAGGGTCTTCTGAATCCAGCGAACTACGCATCGACGCATCAGAACAGCGACGTTTGCGTCGCGGCTCTCCAGCGTGTAGTCGACGGGATAATATCAACTTGCATCTCTCTGATGAAGACGCTAAATTTGAACGTAAAATCAAAGGAGAACAACGTGTTTTCCGATGTAAAAGTATCGCAAACCGTTGAGAACGAGTCGGATTTCCGTATATTTCTCAATCTGGTCGATCTGTACGTGGAGATACTGGCAAACGTCGAGAATTTCTTGTGGTCGAATACACTGAACAAGTTTCTCTACGAGATAATCAAGAATTCGTACAAAAATCCTCTGATCTCCGGTTTCTACAAGCTCGTAAATGCGGTCCTGATGGCCTCGGGAGCGTTCCAGTCCGAGGACTCTCACAGCACGAACGGCGAGTGTTTCAATCTCGTTCTGCAATATCTGTGGAACACGCTCGACGCGATAACGCAGTATCCTCAAGAGTTGCAAATTTCGTGCCTGCAACTTATACTGAAAGCGCCGGAGAGTTTCGTCCGGCGAATTGTTGATCGCGCGGTACCAGCCTTCAAAATTTCGTTTACGCTCGGTCTGACAAACTACGAAGTCGCAACGATGGCACTGAACGCCCTCGAGCGCTGGACCAAGTGTCTCGGAAGCGACTGTCCCAGGGACTTCGTCGGTGAGCTCGTGCCGTGCCTGGAGCTCTACCTTCAGAGCGAGGAGAGTTCCATCCACCTGCTGCAAGACATCGAGGAAACGAAGCGAAACGTCAAGAGAGTAACTCTCCTCGACGACGAGAAAACCGTCGAGGCCTTTCAGAAGAGAATTCTTCTGTTCTTCGGCTCGATGGACAACGACGTCATGCTAGAGTTTATTCACCGAAGGTCGTTGAACACCGGGGCGACATGGAGCAAGAAGGATCTACTGAAGTATCCGATGCCATTTCCCGACGTCGAGTTGAATATAAACTTGGACGCTATGCTGCCGAGAATAATCGAACTGGCACTGAGCTCCGGCGATCGAAAAACTCGAGTCGCGGCGAGCGAGGTTCTTCACACGGTGGTCGCGTTCATGCTCGGCAGAACCGGAAATCTCTGGGGCTGCGACCCGCACAGATTCACCTCGCTCTACGAGACCCTTTGCCCGGCTCTTCTGCGACTCGGTTGCGACACCGACGACGTGATCATGCAGTTGTATCATCCACTTATGATGCAGATAACCCACTGGCTCAGCTCCGGTCACATGCTCAACTCTGGAGCGACGATCCATCTCGTCGATTCTCTGTTCGACGGACTCACTGACGAAACTAACTCGTCGCTGCGCGACGTTTCGGGAATTTATCTCGCCGAATTCGTTCGGTGGTCCATAAAGCAGTCGACCGACAACAGTCTCGCGAGGTGCCCGACGAACATCGATCTGATCGTTCAGAGGATAATAAATTTCGCCCTCGATCCGTCATCGAGAAAACGCGTCGCGGCGGCGATAGCTTTCAATCATCTCTACAAGATACTACGTGAGAACGAAGAAATCGTAAATATATTCTGGTTCGATATACTGCACGCGTTCGTAAAGAGCCTGGACGGATGCAAGGACACGAGAATCAACGACGCTATCAGGCACGTCGAGAGAGTGTTGATCGAGAAAGCGCAGATATTCAACGAGGAGAGCGCTCGACGTCGAAAACCTCCGGGATTCAGCGGCACGCACGTTCGTCTGGAAGACGCTACAAAATGGATTCTCACCCAGTGCCGATCGCTGGACAGAAATTGCAGAAAAACATGCTTCGATCTCTTCGCGAGCGTTTCGCGGAGGGTCGATGGACGCGGTACAGCGAAGAGCGTGCTGTCTGCTTTTCTGAGAACCGATGGTATGCAGCGACTTAACGAGATCGTCATCGGCGATCTGGACGACATATCTCGAACCGTGTCCGCCAAGAGTTTGGAAATTCTTTTGCGATCTTTGGATCTTTATGTATGGCTCATACGCGAAAAACTGATCGACAACGAGATTCTTTTCACCGACGTTAATCCGAGCAGAAACGTCGTTTTCAACTGCATAATTAATTTCGTCAACAGCACGCTCCTGATGGCTGACACCGTAGAGAATCAGGCGTCGCAGCGTTTACAAGAATTCGTAAGATTGAAGAGTCTCCGTTGCGAAATTATCATAACTCTCTTCGACTTTATTCCTGTACTTCTGGAAGTAAAAAATATTAACGACGATTACGTTCCCGACTATGTGTTCGGCGAGGGGCTGTTCTCCCTCGTGTCGGTTTGCCTCACGAGACCCCGGAGAGTCGGCTTCGACTCGAGCAATTTGCAACTGACCGAGGAACTTCCGGCAAAGCTGGAGGCTCTGTTGAACGGAGCGGCGCGTAGTCTGCCGGAAGCGCTGATGAACTCGATGAGGAACGTCTTGTCGGGTGATATAAAAAAATTCTCGGCAAAATTGTTCCAACTGGACGAGATACTGACCAATGAGGTGGTCGTCAGCGAGAAGAGCGTGAGAGGTTTGATACTCCTGCAGAAATGTCGAATATTGAAGACGTGCCCGGGATGCGGCGAGATAACGGCGAACGCTAGCGCGAAGATAATAAAAATTTTCGATATCCTCGAGACCGAAAATTTGGGAAGAGCCGTTTGCTTCTATCCGGAAACCGAGGTGAAAAATTATCTTCAACGTCTCGTTGAGCTGCTGCTCACTGATTATGACACCGACACGATGAAGACCGTCATTCAGCTTCTGATGAACAACGCCGAGCTGCACAGATCCGACCTGACGATCGTCACCCACGGCGAATATTTTCTCAGTATATTCAAGGACGTCGTTATCCAGGGCTGTCTGCGGGACGTGGAGAAAACTTTGAATCTCCTCGTCGACTCGATCCAAGATAATCCGGACAACGTTCTTCGAATAACCGAAGCGCTTGTGCTGTATCTCCAACGCAACAGAGCTGATTATCAGGACACGATCGACAGATCGGTCGATCTGGTGTTGGAAAAATTCGCCGTTCTCCAGAGAGCGGTGAACAATCTCGAGCATCGTCGAAACGTCTTTCTGAATATTTATGCCGTCGTCGTGAGACTGAAACGTACGCCTCTGGATGTTCTCGTTCGACGCAACGAAATTTATCGCTGGATTCTACGTGAGCTCGTCGCTTGCAACAAATTCAAGCACAAGATTCGTTTGCTGAGGGATTTCCTGATATGCCTGACGAACGAGACATCGGATGACAATCCGGAACTAATGGCGATACTGTACAATCTCAAGAACGAGCGGAGAATCGTCACGAGCCCGGACGACCCGACCGGGACGAAAGGCGCTTCACCGGAAACGATAGATTGCTTTCAGACGTTATTGAAGCTATTGCTGATAACAAAGTCCTCGGTAGTATTCGACGCGGTAATGAACTTCGCCATGGGCGCAGGAAAATTATTGTGCGAGGACAAGGTTACGGAGTACCTGAAGCTCTACTTTGCCAGTATTTCGGCCTCGAGCGTTCTGAAGTCGTTGGAACTAGCGTACCAGCGCTTCATGAATACATCGAACACCGAGGACAGGTGCGACGTACTTCTGTACTTCCTCCTGCCCTCCTTCGGCAACTGTAGTCCTCAGACGATGGAGAATTTCTACGAGCGCAACACCAAAGAAATCTACACGACGATAATGCAGAGTCCAACGGACAATCTTGACGACAGACAGCAGCTGTTCGTCTCGAAGATCGGTTGTTACAATCTCGTTGAGATAATGTTCGCGAATCTTCCTCGGGATCGAATAGACTGCAGCGACAGCCCGATAACGTTGAGCACGATCGGCGCAACGAGCGCCGACGACAAATTCTCCAAGAGAATATTTCGCAGCACTCTGCCGATAAGGCAGCTGCGAGCGATCGACGGTGACAACAGGGAGATCGTTCGTCTGGTTCACTGCGCGGCTTACAACTGCTGCATAGCTATCGTCAGCATGACCAAGGACGAGAGATTCTATCTCGCTGTTTTCGGCGAGAATCGCGGTAAGAATCAGCTCATATGGGAAAATATCGTCGACACGACGAGGCAGTACGAGCTTCGACAGACCTCGAAGGAGTACCCGAAGGAACGCAAGAAACTCGTCAACATAAGGAAATCCGTGAAGGACAAAAAGAATCCCGACGAACATTACTCGTACATAAAGAGTTACGATCTGGCGACCTCGACGCTGAGCGAGAATATATGCGCGTACGATTTAAATGCCGTCAACGTGATGTCCAGGGCCGGTACGGCGAGTCATCGACCCAGTGAGACCATGTCGCTTACACTGGAGGTCGACGACCTCAACGATCACGAGTGCATGGCGCCGATCTGCGCTCTACTGATCCACATGCTCAACAACGAGATATCCCGACCCCAGAGCGGACCAACCACGAAGACTCTTCCAAAGTGGATGGCCGAATTTCGTCGATCCATGTCCTCGGAGCACATTAACGTACGGCTATTCATGCTGAAGATCGTACTCAACACCCAAGCCGTTTTCAAGCCGTACGCCGATTTCTTCCTCGAGCCGATAATAACGACGATCTACAAGTCTCTCAAGGACGCACCGTTGAATTACCTGATGACCGACGCCCTCGTCATGCTGGTCGATTGGCAGGACGTTGCGGTGCCCAACAGCGAGAAGGCGGAAAAATTAGCGCAACTGCTCTTGATAATTCTTGTGGAGAGAGCGACCGCAGCACCGACCAAGTACATAATCAGATACAACATGAGCATACTGGAGATGATCGTCGATGCTTGGCACAGCAGTCTGTTGATACCGTCGAGCTTCGCTCACTGGATGTCGCAGAAGGATCCCGTGGCCGTTCGTCTCGTGCTGATATTCCTGACGAACAAAATGGCAGAGAAGATAGCCTCGAGGGAGGACGTATGGGAGTATCTGCAGAAGCTGATGGTCGACTGGAAGGGCAAGGAGGAGCCGGTTTTGCAGACTTTCGAGGCCGTTGGTCTGATGCTGAGGCATTCAGAGTCCGCGGAAGACTTTGACGAACGCAAGAACAGAGTGACGGACATAGCTCGAAGCGTTTTTCGCGGAATGCAGTCGGGTAATCCCGGAAGGCTCGTGAAATGCGTTGACGCTATGTGCAAAGCTTATCCAGCTTTGACGGAGGAATTTTATCAATTCGTCTCGTCCTGTCGCTCGAGGGTCGAACGCACGAACATCGTCAAGTGTCTTCAGGTATTCTCCCTCGCGATACCAAAAATGAACGAGGAAGATATCGTGAAGGAGCTGAGTTATATGCAATTTGGCGCCCTGCTGGAGAACAAAGTCTTGTCATGCGAGAAGAAGTGTCTGGAGGTAATGAAACAGCTCGTACCGCTGCTGGGACCTCTGAGGCTGCATCCACTGATAGAACTGGTCTCCCGTTACTCGGAGCACGAGGCTCTCGAGTACAGGAGCATATGCTACGACGTGTTCACGGCACTGTACAAGAAATATTCGACGGACACTTCGGGGATGGTCGAGGTCACGGAGATGATGGAGGCGAGCAGAAAGATCCTTCTCTCGGGTCTGCTGGACCCGGCAGACAGCATACAGCAGTCGGCAATGGAATTCTGGTCGGAAATGACCGACCTGAGGAACAAATGCTCCGAGAGGTTGCTCGATATACTAGACACCTACACGTCCGGAGTGGAGAAAAATTTTCTTCAGATAATGACGCTGATGCTCCTCCAGCTGACGAAAAAATCTACGACCTACGAGAAGAAGATGTTCGATCCTCTGCACAGCTGCAGGTATCACGATCACGCTATATCGGTGTCGTGGAAGTCAAGGAACTTCGAGTCGAGAATTCCACTCTTCGCTCCGTCGGTCGCCAGTCGAATGAATCAACGTCTGACCCAGTACAGTTATGCGATGGGGTCGTCGTCGTCCTCCTGCGCCCCACGGGATTCCCAAGACAACTTCATGCTTCGCGCTACCGACGCGCCGCACTTCGAGGAGACTTTCCTCGGCGAGGCCTCGATACCCGCTGGGAGAACTGAGGACGCGTCCGAGGAGGGAATATTCGCGATTCCCAAAGTGCCCGAGCTCTCGAGGAACAAGATCTCGCGAAGATTTCTGGCCGACTGGCCGGAGCCGAACAGCACGTCGAGGAAGAAACACGCGGCCTCGAGATTCGCCGAGCAGGAGTATCGTCGCGAATATCTTGCCAGAAAGCGAAGCAGCGTGAAGCTCTATAGGAAGTACAGAATCGGCGATTTTCCGGACATCGAGATAAGTCACGCAACCGTGCTGGGACCGATGCAGGCGCTCGTCAAGAAGGATCCTGTGATATGCAAAAACTTGATCGTGTCGCTGATACGCTCGTTGATCGATCAGATTGGAGAGACGGGCGAGAGCGATCGTTACTGCGCCGAGCTTTCGGAGAGACTGACGAGGATACTGAAGAAACGTCGAAGAAACGGGATCGTCATGTCTGCGATCTTCGAGATCATGTTCAACGTCGACGAGCTGGAGTTTCCGTGGGAAGTCGTGACGGACGTGGCTCGCGCCGACGGTCTGTTCGCTCAGGGCGCCCTCCTGACCGAACGGAGTTTGATCTACGGGATCGAAGACACCGAACCACCGGCGAAGAGGCAGCGAGTCGAAAATTCGGCGAATCGAAACAGCAACGTTGATCGATGGATCGAATTGGCCGGACTCTACGAATCGATGAACGAAGTCGACGTCGTTCTGAGTATCTTCAAGGGCGAGATGTTCAGCGAGGAACTGCACGTCGCGTCGGCCGCTCGGGCTGCCGCCGAGTGGGAAAGAGCCGAGGAGTCTTACGCCAGGGCTTACGAGTCGGAGAGCGGCGTTAAAATAAAGCGACACTGCCTCCAGGGTACCTTTGAATGTCTCAGTCGTCTGACGAAATGGAAGACATTGGAAAACGTTATCGACACGAGAGTCCAGCCAAACTTCGACGCGCTGCTGGAGCCAGACGATGTCGAGAGCTCTTGGATCGCGCCATGGATCTTCCGAGTTCACACGCACAGATTTTTGGACCGCAAGGGCAACGACGCTTTCGTCAATGCACTGGAATCGTATCTGCGGAACGCGGACAAGTGCCGGATTCTGAGAGAACTTTTCGGCGAGGAAACGGCGATTATTGTTTCGGATAACAGACCGGATGTCTCCCGGGATTTCTTGAACGGAAGTTGCGACAAAATTCGGGAAAATTGGATTCAGCTTAGTCCTTTGGCGGTGCCGCTGAGGTCACGAGCTGTCGTCAAGCTGAGAGGCATTCACGACATCGACAGCTATCTTAAGACCGTCGAGAGTCCGGACATAGCGGAGGCTTCCAGAGTATTGCTGAATTATTGGAAAAACAGCGTTCCCTCCATACGCGACGATTTGCTCGCCTGGGACAGTCACCTGTCGTACAGATCATACTTTTCGACGAATCTCATCGACAAACTCGCCACCGAAAGTCAGGAGGGTATCAACATATCGAACGATCTTCGCTCGGTCAGGGCTGGACAGATGTTGACGCTCGTGGAGTGCGCGCTCAATCAACGAAACCGGCAAGTCGCCAAGAAGTATCTTCTTCGAGCGGAACCGGACCTCAACTACTGTGATCAAGAGCTGTCCGATAAATTCGATCTGAACGCTATCAGATACAAACTTCTTAACGCCGAGATGATCGACGAGCCCGACAAGAGCTCGAAGGATTACATATCGTCCTGGAAGAAAGCTCACGAGCTTCTGAACGGTAATGCGGTGAGCGCGTCTTCGCAAGTTGCTGTCCGTGAGATAATCAGCACAATGGCCTCTTCGCTGGGTCGCATAGCCAGCGAACGTCCCGAATTTTTCGCCGACTTGGCATCGCGGTCGACGATCATCCAGGACATATCTTCCGAACGCATAGACATTGAGAACGCGACGGACTCGTTGAAATTGTACAGTTTCACGAATCTCAAAAACTGTTGCCTAATCGCCGACAAGATCGGAGAATGCCATGTGCGGCTGGCGAAATATTGCTACGAGAATATGTTCTCGAACTCCGGTGATTCGCAATTGTCGCGGGAGTTCGTGCGAGCGACCCTGAAAGCGATGAGCTGCGGATCAGAGGAAGCCACCCATTATTTTCCGTGCTTGCTGAAGGAGGAATTTTTGTCCGACAAGGAGAGCCAACAGATCTTTCGCGATGAAAGCTCCAAAGTCGAGACTTGGCGATTTCTCGTGTGGCAAACCCAACTATTGTCCAGCCTGGGAACTTCCATAGGAATTTTCGTGTTGCCGATCGTCGAGAGAATGATCGCAACTTATCCGAACGCTCTCGTCTATTCGTTGCGCTTGACTCTGGACACGAAGCCTAAACTTCGCAACGATCCGTCGATCCTTCCGCTGATCGAACTTCTGGCCGACAAGCACGAGTTCAACAAATTCCTCGATGCTATGCAATACGTCGTTCAGCCGGAGCTCTACCTGGAGTATCATCTCAAGGAGCTGCTGAGAAATTTGTCGCGTGGCCGCGCGACTGTGGTCGATGCTCTAATGAGTAAAGTATATCCAACGCCGATCGGTGATCAAATTCCAGCGATGCAGGGTCAACTTTACAGAAAGACGATCGCCTCGTACAAGCAGGAGATCGGAGAGATGGTCGACATGCCCGTGGAAGATATTGGACCCCGAGTGAGCGCCTTGTTGAATCGTCTCAGACATTCCCTCAACATACGGGACGATAAGAACAGGCTTAAAGACTACAGTCCGTGGCTGCAGAAATTTGTTGGTCGCGAGATCGAAGTACCGGGTCAGTACACCGGCAAGAAGAAGCCGATGCCGCGCTATCACGCAAAGATCGTCAAAATCGAATCGGTCGTCAAAGTCATGCAGTCCGTCCGACGACCCATAAGAATAACGATCGTCGCCAACGATGCGAAGAATTATAGATTTTTAGTTAAATTCGGCGAGGATCTGCGGTTGGATCAAAGGGTCGAACAGATATTCGGTGTAATGAACGAAACATTGAAGTCTGACGTTGCGTGCTCGCAGCGAAGATTGTCCGTCGACACATATCAAGTCTTTCCGCTCTCGGGATCGTTGGGTTTCATACAGTGGATCGACGGAACGAAGACTCTCTTGGACTACATAAACTTCTCGCTCGACGACAACAAGAGGCGTCAGCATCATCGCGTTCGAAAGGAGTATGAGGAATGGATAGCGAGCGCAGCGCCGGGGAAAAGCCCGACCGCACAATACAAGGAAGCCCTCAAGTCCCCGGCCGAAGATGTGCAACACAAAATGAACGAACTGACGAATAAAATCGGTTGGGACTTGTTGAAAAAAACTTTCGTACTGCTGAGTCCGTCGATGGAGAGTTTTATGTCGCTACGTCAAAACTTCACAACGAGCTACGCGGCAATGAGCATCGCACAGTGGATACTTGGAATAGGCGATCGTCATCTCGGAAACACACTGATCTCCGTCGAATCGGGAAGGAGTCTCGGTATCGACTTCGGATCGGCTTTCGGCGGTGGGGTCGATCAGGCTGTGCCCGAACTTATGCCGTTTCGACTGACTGCACAAATAAGAGGATTGCTCAAACCGTTCACGGAGAATGACCTAATGGGGGCGACTATGATTCATGTTCTTAGAGCCCTGAGGAACGGCAAGGGACCGCTTCTAGCTTGCTTGAACGTCGTCGCACACGAACAACTCAATTGGGAAGAACATGTTAACAAACTGTCGCAGGACACGCTGGGCGAAGCTGTTGGTAAGTTAGGAATCTACTTCCTTTTGTTAAAAAAAAAACCCCGTTTCATTAATTATATTTACTGCGAGTGCCCGATGATTCGACTGACTGCAAATTATAACTTTCAGACGTTAAATGGTTGCCGGCTAAAAAAGTGAGAATCGTATCCAAGAAGCTCGAAGGTGCGAAACCGTCGTCCGTTACTTTGGAACAATTGACGGACGGGCATTCTGACAAAGAGTATTACTACCGGTACGCCGCGATAGTGAACGGCACCGATTCCGATGAAAAATCTAAGAGGGCGTTTATGAGGGAAGACAATTTATCACCCGAAGAGCAGGTAATGCCGCAAACACGGTAAAGATAAAGACTAAAAAGAAAATAGTTATTACAGCATAATCTTTAATTTCACAGGTTCAATGCTTGATAGAACAAGCAACGGATGCGAACGTACTGGGACGTACGTACGTGGGATGGACACCTTGGTTGTAAATATCGAAACAAGTGAGCCCACCTTTATAATTTTATAAACTATCTTTGTAAAGTTAACTTCAACTAAAAATATATTTTTTCAACGAATCGTTGGTTTTTCGGAGAAAAAAACATTTAAGAATCAACGAATCCGATCCTTTGACGATTCGACAGTTCAATTCTATACGAAAAAAAAGAGAGTCAGTTCGGGCGACTTCCGTAGCTTTATCTCCCTGCCCCGACCAACACCACACTGCCAAGGAGTATAACATGCTATACGAGAGGCCCGTTCAGAAACTGACCTGGGATAACATGAAATGAGAGAGAGAGTGCTGCGCTGGTGCGAATATCAGAGAGAGAAGCCCGGGTATGGTTTCTGAACGCAGCTCTGTTGACGAAACGACGAAACCAATCGTGCGAGACATAACCTCAAAAGTGCAGTCGGCGATTCATTCTATATCGTTTCGAACTAAACATTAAAGTAGCAATGAAAAACATTGCCTGATACACGAAAATATTCATAAAAAATTCTTTGTTTTCATCATGAATAGATTGCGTGTGTACAATAGTTTATTACACGACTGCAGTCGCGTTGTTTACTCGATTCCCGGTGTCGTCGGTTTTCGAGGTTTTATCAATGTAAACAATACACAAATCCAATTTTTCCGAAAATTCGGTGCCACCTCGATCGCCGCTCTATCGACGAATTCTACGAATGATAAATTACCGCCTAAAATTCTATCGACTAAGAATGTATCCGTAGGGAAAAAAGATGTATACTTGCATCAAAATAAAACGCGTGTCCTTGTGGCATCGCAGAGCGGCGGAAATTGTGGATTCATTCGACGTTCGAATTTCGTACTGACGAGTGTTTCTCGCGGCGAGTTCAATCGTTTTCATAGTCAACGAAACTTCTCGGACGTTTCCGCTGCGATTACCGAAATACCGCAACTGCAGCTCACCGGAATATGGAAAACCATATCGGAGAGCATACCTGTGGAATTTTGTCAAAATGCTCTTGTTTGGCTGCACTGCACAACGGGTCTGCCCTGGTGGGCGACTATCGTTCTGGCCACATGGGGCATAAGAACAGCGGTCACTCTTCCACTGGCCCTTTATCAGTATCGTATTCTTGCCAAAGTTGAGAATCTCAAGTTCGAAATGGACGACATCGTGAAGGTGCTGAAAGTTGAAACGAACTATGCTGTTGAACAATTCAAATGGACGGAGAATTACGCCCGAGCCGTATACAATCGATCGGTTAGTATGAAATTTTTTTATGTTTTACATGAATGCAAAAAAAAATTCAATCTATGTAATATATTAATTTTTTTTTATTTTTAGCTAAAGAAGCAATGGCAGAAGCTACTGGAACGAGATAACTGCCATCCTATGAAAGCGGCTATTCTCGTTATAGTTCAGATACCAATGTGGATCACATTGTCCACATCTATAAGGAATTTGTGCTTCATGATGCCTTATCACAATGAAAGTGAGTTTGAGGCGTTAAAGGTGCGCTCGACGCGCTCGCTAGTAATTTCTGTAGTTGCTTTTACCCACGTGCAGTGGATAATACTGCCTGGATAAACTTTTTTTTCAGACTGGTCAGATCAATTTTTGATAACATCTGCCAATAATTTTATAGTGTTCGCTTAATCTATTTTGTCAGTACAACAAAGTATATTTGCACAGGTGCTCACGCGATTTATCTCGACCTCACAACCGGCGGATTTGGCTGGATCACGAATTTGACGCAGGTGGATAATTCGTTCATTATTCCGATAACTCTTGGACTGTTGAATCTGACGATAATAGAGGTAAACTAATGTTCCAACGTGGAGAATGGTAACGAAAAAAATCTGTCGCAAAATATGTTGTACAGTTGTAATCGTCGTTGCAGATCCAATCTATGATGAGACTGAACGAGCCCAGTAGAACGCAAAGATATGTGACGAATTTCTTCAGGCTTGTAGCTGTTGGCATGGTACCCATTTCTGCATACGTTCCGGCGGTAAGATAAAATATTTTCGTTGTTAGCCGTGTCTTCGTTTTACCGATATTTTGTCAACGTCTGCTAATTTTGTATTTTATTTCTTATACCAGGCTATGAGTTTGTACTGGACGAGCAGCAGTGCATTTGGGGTCATTCAAAATTTCATTACAATGTCACCGAGAGTTCGACGATTTGCGGGAGTACCGCTAGCGGAGAGTGAAATCGACGAGCCTTACAGACATTTGTACGATAAAATCAGGCATCGCATCAACCTCAAAGACATAAGACTGCCACACGGCGTCAAAAAATTGTAAAAAAAACCCTTCGTATTTTTATTGACAATAATATCTCCGGAAATCTATCCGGAATATTGTAAAGTTGCGTTGTTTTCAAACTCGTGCGATTTGAATCTTGAAATAATTCCATACAGAGAATGCGCATTAATTTCAATGGTACGTTTGTGCGTAATCTTGCACAGTGTGTAAACTCGTTTCGCTGTAGTTAAATAAATTTTGTATATATAACATTATCTTCGATCTCTGGGCAATAATTTATTCGAGAGGTACGAAAATCGATACGATAAAATAAGTGTCACGGTGATACATTTTTACATGAATTACATAATCACATGAACGCCAAATTTATGTTCAGCATTCACAGATACCGAGCCGATTGACTCAGCATTTGTCTCCGCATTAAAAACAGCGTTCAAAATTGCTTCAATTGAAACGTGACGTGGGAGATACGAACGTCGTACGAAAGCTTCGCGGAAGAAAAACGGCTACCGAGAATACACATTCCAATTGTTCGAAATGCCACGACTGGTAAGATTTTTTATGGTTTTTTTTACGTATATCAAAAATCGTTCAATTATTCGAGCGCTAAACTTGGGAAATGCTCGTCGAACGCTTTGTATAATGTTTTGTTGCATTCTTTTTGTAGATTCGCTCGGTACTAGCATTGCTGATATAGTTTTTATGTTCTTTTTATGCCTCCAGACACGTTTCTTTTTTATTACTCGAAGCGCTACCGTCAATCCCGCTGGATGTCGTCAACACTGATAATCCTCATACAAAATTATCAAATTTTGTATCAGCATTTGTATCGTAATCGCTCAGGCACCGTGAACTATTTTAAAAAGCCCGACCGCCGTTTCCGGACATTCTGACGCGCAACTGGGGCCGTTTCACAATTTTCACGTGAGTAAAGTTTCGTAATGCGTTTTAGAGACTTTGATAAATTGATAGATGGAATTTTCTTTTTTGTATTTCACTGCAGAAATAATCTCCGTGTAGTATCTTTTACTTGTAACTTCATTCATCGCAGTTGTCTTGCGTATCGCAGAACAGGAGGAAGCAATTTAATGCACATGTGTATCAGTCAATTGGGAGGTCACGTAGTTTATTTACCATCGTACATATGTATATTATGTTCGATCACGCATACGTCCGCGTCAAAAGTAGAGCATCTTCCCCGCACACGAGAAGCGAGGAGTTGCAATTGCTAGAAAACTTTGACAACCCATTGAACAACACTGTCGCGACCTTTGCCTTCGACCCGCCCGATAACCCTTTCTCGGAATCTCAATCGTCGTAATTTATTCGCTGCGTGTTTTCCCACAAGATAATTCAGCCTGCCGCCGGAGCACAGTAAGCAAACGATTTCGTCTCCTCGCGGTAGCTTCCACGACAATCGAAGCTATACAGTGAATCGGACCGCGCGCGTTTTTTCAAAAGTTTTTTCTCTGAGTTGTATCAATTTATTACAGGTGTTCTTAAATATGGGTGTCGATTGAGTCTGAACATACGTTGAAAACGAGGAATCACCAGGATGACACGCGCGATTCGATTGTGTGTCATTGTTTGTCTAATTTCTTCACATCTCGCCGGATTTGTGCGCGCTGTAAGTAATCTCGATGATCGATTTTTCCATGTATATTGTACCCGAAATACTCGCGAGTTGTCTTCTTATCCGGTATTTGCGATTTTCAGAACTATTTTACTTTGACGAAAAACATTTAACGATTGTGTAAAAATATGTTGTCATATAATTTTTTTCATATTTTGTTTTTTTGCCATGAAGACCCAAACGCACAGAGCGGAAGGCCAGTGTCGCGGTTAACTGAGCTCGTGTACCATTAAACGTTGATTATGTAAACGTGATGAGACTGGCGCTATTCTGATAAGCGGAAACGATAAGTTGTGTAAATTTCACGAGTTTATTTACGCAGACGTTTTTGTTTGTTGAATCGTAGATATATGATCCAAGCGCGACTACGACGAAGCCGCCGATCAGACGAGAACCCGCGCTACCCTGGTACTTGGACGGAAAAAATTCCAACCCACCCGATGATTTCTCAAGATCGGCAAAATGGTCGAATCCCGACGATTTCGGGGAGACCCAGTCGGTGGAACCACCTGGAAAAGCTTGGGGCGATTGGCGCAAGGTATCCGGTAGCGATATCGAACAGCGTTCCGAAGTAGAGGCTGCCTTTGGGCAACAGGCCACTGGACAGTTTCCCACCAAGGACGACGATCAATCCTGGGTTCGCGAACCATTTGCGGATAAAGACATCCACCGTCCGAATCCCTGGGATGCGCCTCACGAAATATTCACCGACGATGCAAACTTGAGCGGGTTGAAAAGGAAGGGAAGCAATAAAAATACCAACTTCGAAGATCCTCTTGCGAGAACCCCGGAGATCTATGAGGGTGTTCCAGTGGATAGCAAGGTCGCTGACGAAAAATGATCGTGATATGCATACAATATAGAGGTATTGCAATACTACTGATTTGTAGATTAACATTTTTATTTTTATCTTTAGAAACCGAGACAGGAGAAGATTTTGAAACCCTTTCATCGGATTAGCATCGTAGCGAAATACGATGAAATCTCGGGTGTACAGTGTCCCCATCCCCAGGCGACGGGTCACTTCGTTTATCCACCTGACTGCAAATTTTTCGTCGGTTGCCATCAAGGTCGGGCCCATGTGCAACCTTGCGCTCCCGGTACGCTTTTCAATCCTGAGACTCTGGAGTGCGATTTTCCACACAAGGTCAGATGTTACGGCGGTGAAATCGCGGATTTTCCGAAATATGATAGCGCGGACGATAGTGGGAAACGCGAGCCTCTGGTAAATCCACCCGTTCGCCGATATGGACAACATCACGTTATCCCGATAAATGTATGAAAATCGATCGCGTATTATTATTATCAATATCGTTAACATTCAATATAATTTTATATATAATTTGGTCGGTCGACCAAATTTTTAAGGGACCCAAATGCCACAGCGGTCAGAGTGGCTACTTTGCACACCCTTCGGATTGCACGAAGTTCATTCAATGCGACAATGGAGGTACCGTTGTAAAGGATTGCGGTCCAGGAACTGTTTTCAACCCCACCATCAGCGTGTGCGATTGGCCCTACAACGTCAACGGTTGCGAAGGTTGTTAGAAAAATCGGAATTCCATTTCTTAAGGCGATTTGATACCACTTCCTCCGCGATCGCCCCGGGCCCACGAGTAATCGTTTCAACATCGTACATGTTGACACGATTATATATAAACATAGTATCGACTATTGATATCAATTTTTTGTCTCCGCCAGACGCCTTCAAGAAAGATAAAAGTTTGGACACAGATCTCACGCCACCCGAATCGAATCCGTACGAAAATTATGAATCGAAGCCTCAAAATTCATGGAAGCCTGCTCCGATCGCACGGCGGGGTGTGAAAAAAATTGCATGTCCCGCCGGTCACACCGGTATGCTGCCGCATCCGGAAACATGCAAAAAGTTTCTTCAGTGTGCAAACGGCATTACGTACATTATGGACTGCGGTCCCGGTACGGCTTTCAATCCCGAGACTTCCATTTGCGATTGGCCTCACAAGGTTCCCGGGTGTTCCGAAGGTTCGTTGATCAACTGAGAATAATTAATGACAAGGTTTTTTTCTATATTAAAAAAAAATGATTTCGTTCAGATCGACCCGCGCACAATTCTCCGATAACCGATCGTCCCGAAGTTCCACCAGAACCGACGGGAGAAGCGTACGAGCCATGGAACGGAAATTGGCAAGGAGGTCAAGGAAACCACGATTGGAATAATCCGGGGAATAAACCGGGACGGTACGATCAGGATGGTTCGCACAATCATCATCAAGGTGGACACGTCGTCAACCACGGTCAGCAAGACCGACCGAACCCATTTGAACATCAGGGTGAAAGCCAGATCGGCAACCCGTGGCAGACGGGAAATCCTGGAGGAAGTAGCAACGATTATCGAGGCACGACCGGAAGGTGGCAGCCGACGCCTCATCCAACGAGGAACTTTCCTCCGCTACCGAAGGGCACCGACAGAGATGAGTTGGCTAACCAACATCACGACGATCGAGGCACGAACGGTAGGTGGGAACCGGGACCTAATCCGATGAGGCCCTTTCCTCCGCTACCAACAGGCATCATCATAGACAAACATCATGACCATCGGCGCGATGGTCCTGGACCGTCGCATAATCCGGACTATCATAGTGAGTCCGGAAGTGATGAGGACGAAATGTCGCAGGTGCCATCGACACACCATTATAATAATTATCCCCACTCGCACACACATAACCACGCGCCTGGAAATTGGCACCCGGAGGAAGAGGTACAGAGGACCGAGAGGCCTGTTACCACTGCCTATCCTGATATCGATATACGAACAAACCCTGGGAGAAGAGGCTATGGGCGAACGAACACAAACTTTTCGCATCCTGGATCGTATGGTTCGACCAGGCCTGGTCATTTGGGTTGGCAACCTCCAGTCGGAACGACGAATGGTGGCTACGGTGGAAAAATTGAACCAAGTCAGCCTGTACCGGCTGGCACGCACTCTGGAGTCTTCATCCCAAGTTCTTGGAGAGGTCAGGGGTGGAGCGAATCTGGCAATCACGGTCCAAGACTGACTCCCACACCTGCACCGAGGAACGAATGGAATCAAGGTACCCCGAGCTCGAATTAACATTTATATTTATTACCGGGTACTAATTACAAATTAATGGTATTGTATGGAAATGGATCGTTAACGGCAGAATATATCAGGAATATGTCAAACACAATAAAAATTTAATTTAACCGACAGGCATTAATTTATTAACAAGACATTAACGGCTTTTACAAAATTGAAAAATGCCCTCTTCAAAATACTTTAAAAATACCCTACTAATTGAATGAATAATGAATGCTTAAACAATGCATAGTGCAGTAAGTGCATGAGCGTGGGATCGAATTAATTAATGAGCGATTGTGGAACCGCAGTTCTGTGCCCGATGTTTTGGACTAATATATATTTATATATATATATAAAATTTCTATTGAATTGCTCACGAGAATGAATGAAGTATTCGCAAGGTATTTAATTGTACATGGATAAGAACATGAATGAAACTGCAGGTGGTATACCCACGGAATCTTCAGGAATTTGGTAAATAATATTGGGTATTAACTGAAAATGACATTTGTAGTCCTAACAATAATTCTATGAAGGAAAAAAATGTCGGTCGAGGTAAGTGAGGCATTTTCGTATTATTGAATTTCGGTTTTCAACAGAATTATGTAGAGGTGATTGAAAGACGTTTTTCGACGATTTTAAGGGGGCAACAAGAGTCCTCAGGATGAAAAGTTCGACGCCTGGTTATCGAAAACGAATGTAATTCAACGTGGTGACTCGGGAAAGGAACAGGACACAAAGATGAATGAATGGAGATCGAAGACCAATATCTTCGACGCCCAACAGGGTAACAAACGTCCAGGTAAAAATTAATTATTTTTCTTCACGTTAGTTGAGGTAAGGTAATCTACGTATACGATGAAAATTTTTAATTTGTTAAAGGCGGAACAACTTCGAAAATCGGTCCATCCGGAATTTACGTGAACGTGGACGGTGTCAAAGGTCATTACATCACGAAAGAGATAGAGATCAACCAAGGTCACTCGAAGACTATAAATTACGGAAAAGATTCAAGATTTGCTCCACCGGAAGTCGCAAATGCCCACAATAATTCGTATGGTTATCAACCGTCTATCGGATGGAAGGTTCCAACTGCAAATCGAACGTATCCGAACAAGTACGAGCCTATCGGATCCAATTCGGAGAACGATCGACGGGGGCCTGGATGGGGATACAAACCAGTAAATAAATCACAATCGGGATCGCCGATCTACGGGAAACCGAACTACGAAAAATATCCCGATAAGCCTGTTTACACGCCGGAAGAGCAAGCTTTTGAAACGGAAAAGCCTACGACGGTTCTCAATACTTCGCCTCAAGAAACGATATATTCAGGGCCAGATCGACGGGGGCCTGGATGGAAATATACAACAGTAAATAAAACACAATCGGGACCACCGATCTACGGGAAACCGAACGAAACGATCGATCGAGGGCCGCGAGCGAACACGGGAATCGAATTGCCTACGGTATCAATCGAGGAAGACTCTGACGAAAAAATTGACGAGCCCAATCATAGGAAAGGCTACGAGACGATAAATTTCACGGAGCCGATCGAGCCCGATCTAGACAAATACAACGTGGACGTACTGGACGGTAAAGAATCGTGGAAACCACGCGTGGCTTTTGAGAACAAAACGAAAAAATCCAACGACAACTCTGTGATTATGTCCATCAACAAGAAGACTACCGATGTCGAGATTTTGGACGTAAAATTGTCACCGGAGCACGAAGGTAAGTAAATCTTCGATTGTGAACGAAAACAATTTTTTTCAAATAAGTCAAAGTAGACACTTTTAATCGGGACCCTTGCCGCAACGAAAGGGTAAGTTGTTGTTACAGATTATTTTTTATTCCCACTACATCCGCTTTCAATGCACTTTTAACTTAATTTACACACGCTTTGCTTAACTGGCGAATTAATGCGTAATCCAACTTGGAAAAGAATGATTTAGCGCCGCTTTGTAAAAAAGAGAGACGTGTTTATTCGTTCGAACGAATATGGTACTGAAGAGTTGAACATTTTTTTATACGAAGATGTTAAGATTGCGGAGAGTTTGATAAATAAGTAAATGCCTGGATTCCTTGAGTGATCTGATAATTGTGACTACATTGCGTGCCACAAGTTGATCACTTTGTCTTTTTTATTTTAGACGAACCACCGTTTCCCGTGTACTACGTGGCTCCTGTGCATCCCTTGGGACATGTACCAAAACCGATGAAAATTGTCCCTGGAAATGGCCAGGTATTGTTATTTCATAATTTCATAATTGTAATTAATTCACAAAAAAAATTGCATTTTCCCAAAGATATTGCGATTGCGAGGTGGCATTAGTCCGAGAGACGGTTATCTCGAGGTTCAAGGCATTCATCCGGGTTGGGGTATCGTGTGTGACTCGAGGAACGGCTGGTCCCTCAACGAAGCCCATGTAGTGTGTCGCCAACTCGGATACACGAGGTAACGAATTCAATTAAAATCCACGATAATTAGCACCATGTCAACGATGACTCCATTGAGCTTCGGTAACAGTACTCTCGTTCTAGGGGCGCCGAAATGGCCTGGCAAGGACGAAGTAATTGGGACGATCGCGAAATTCCCTGGATAGCATCGACAGAAGTTGCTTGTAGAGGAAACGAGACCAAGTTCCAGAGTTGCAAGTTAGGGAACAGCCACGGACGCTAATTTCCGTGTTACAAGATCAATTACCAATTGGGTTGCAATTAAATGAATGAATTATTCAACAGGTTCGTTCACGGCGATCAATGCCATGTCAAAAGAGATTCGGTGGGAGTTCGATGCGCGGCGAATCGAGTCGCTCATTGCCGGAAGGACGAAGTGGCGCACCAGGGCCAGTGCTATCATCTGGCTAATCCCGATTCCGGTCTGAATCACGCCGAAGCACTGGAATACTGCGCAAGCAAAAAGGCTCAGTTGGTCGACATAACGACACAGAGCGAAAATGATTTTTTGTCCGAATGGCTCTTGCACGCTCATCCGAATGTCGTTTCGGTAATGACCTCGGGCATTGGCTTCACCACGTTTAACAGAACTCTTTGGCTCTGGGAAGATTCCGCTCGGGCCAAGTTCCAGTAAGTTGGGTATCTCGCTTCTACAAAAAATTATAACTTCGTTTCAATTAATTTTTTTTTTATTCTTCGAATAATAGATTTAGCAAGTGGTGGCCTGGCTGGAGGGGAGATAGAAAAATGCCTCCCTCGGCAGGCTCCAGGCCCGTGTGCGTGGTCATGAAGAAACAATTTCCTTGTCTAGCCAGACCGGAAACAAGCTGCCCAACCGATTACTTCTTCTGGGACATCGAGGACTGTGCTACTTCGATGAAGGGTCATTCTTACGTTTGCGAAAGACCCTATGATGACATTAGTATGGATAATTGTTTTTGTTAAAAAAATATATGTATGTGTTGTACGTTTTCTGCAACGTTTAAAGTTTAATTATTATATTCTATCACAGGCTGCGTTTATGGAAAGGGTCAACAGTATGCCGGAAATGCGAACGTCTCGGCATCGGGAAAAGAATGTCTGCCTTGGAACGACCCGACTTTAGTTCATACCATTCGTGTCAACGTGAGTAACGATCACTTAAAAATGTATTATATATATTATGTATATATATATATAAAATCGAAAATTTATATCACTACGACAGCTGAGTTAAGTATTAATTTAAAAAAATGTATTATCAATTCCATGGATCAGATATTGAACCCGGAAGTCAGAGATAAACTGATGGGACACAACTACTGCAGAAATCCTAATCCCATGAAAGAATCGCGACCTTGGTGTTTCACCGGTTCTTACGGCAAACGCGAATACTGTGACATACCGCCGTGTGGAGAAATCGGTAGTTATAGCTTCGAAATTTATCGGTAAATTTCTTTTTTATGTAGATGATAGATTCTATATTTGTGAAATTTGGCCTCACGCAGGTACGAAGAGATCTGTCGCCGGGGGTCAGTGCAAGCCGAAGCACTTTGAGTGCATGCCGGGAGAATGTATTCCCTCGCCTTGGGTCTGCGACGGCGAAGAGGTATGTTGAATCCGGAGAACGTATGATTTTTTTTTGCACTTTTTAAATTCGTTAATTCCATTACATAAAGTCTACGAATGATCGTAAAAATGGTTGAATCGTATTCCCAGGATTGTACAAACGGGCTTGACGAAAAATCTTGCTCCTCGCATTTGGGATTTTTCAAGAAGACCGAAGAGTACAGACTTGAGGGCCACGATGTTGAGAAGTGGCTGAATACACCACTGAAGACTTGTGCACTAAGATGCAAGGAAGCAGATTTCACGTGTAAATCGTTCTCTCACAAGTGAGTATGCAATTTTTTTTGCAACGTCGAGCTACGGCAGAGAAAAGTGCGCGATGAGCTAATTAAGGAGAGTTTCAGAACCGAGGGGAACGTGTGTCTACTGAGTGACCAAGATGTCGGGGCAACAGGAGATCTGCGTTACGATGCAGATTTCGACTACTATGAGATGACCGACAGAAGTACAAATTGCGATGGTATGTTCATATGCGGCAACAACAAGTGCATCAATCAGAGCGAAGTGTGCGATGGGAAGAATAATTGCGGCGACAGAACCGATGAAAATATTTGTACCGTCGAAAATCTCGATTACGAGATACGTTTGGCCGGTTCGAACAACAGTAACGAGGGCAGAGTAGAAGTCAAAGGTACATTTCTATATATCATATAAAAATTCCCGGTTTCTAAATTCCATAGTCCATAGCGAGGGCGTGAAGTGCCCGAGCCACAAACATATGCTAGTTTCTTAATATTGTTCTGCAGTTCTGGGCCATTGGGGACAAGTTTGTGACGATGGGTTTGGAATGATTGACGCCGACGTTGTCTGTAAGGAATTAGGATTCGATCTCGGAGCTTTAGAAGTTCGACCCGGGGGATATTATGGAAATCTCGATCCACCGGATGTGTTTATGGTGGATCAACTCAAGTGTCGAGGCAACGAGACATCACTTCGCGAATGCGACTTTGATGGGTAAATAGTTATGCATAAAAAAAAGTATTTTTAACGGTTTTCTGCAGACAAATGCAACAATCGTGTAATTATTGTTTGTTTGGCAGATGGGGTGTTCACAACTGTCGGCCCGAAGAAGCCGTTGGTATTGTGTGCAAATCTGCTGTAAACACGTGTCAGTTGGGTCACTGGAAATGCGACAATAGCCCGACATGCATCCCGGTTACCTTCATTTGCGACGAGGTCGTTGATTGCCCAGATGGATCGGACGAGAATTCCGCCCACTGTGATGTAACTTTTTTTTTTTAACCTTTCATCTTTTAACGAGCGAGCATTTAAATTTTTCATAATTGCAAAGTGAAAGGCCGAGGTTTTACTTATAACTTCCAAGAATTGTTTACAAAGTTATTCAAGATGAGAATTAAATTTTCCAGTTCTTGTCAAGTGGAACTAGTCTGACAAGACGTTGTTTTAACTTTTATAATTAGCAAAGTTGAGATTATACTTGCTATTAAAAAAATTTAATATAAAAAGATCTATTGCTAAACACTATTAGTTTTTAATAGTAGAAAAATTGGTTTTCTACCGTACGTGTATGTTAATGTAAGTTAAGTAAATCCAAGCTGACGCCCCATTTCGTATTTTTCTTTTCAGACGCCTTTTGAATTGCGTCTGGCAAACGGAAGTAGTCCGCTCGAGGGTAGAGTCGAAGTTCGTCATCACGGAGTCTGGGGTACGGTTTGCGACGACGACTTTTCTGTGGCAGCGGCTAAAGTGATTTGTAGGTCGTTGGGATACGGAGGCTCAGCGATTGCAAAGAAAAATGGATATTTCGGTCCGGGTGATGGACCAATTTGGCTTGATGAGGTCAGACCATTTCACCAATATTTGTCGCTCGAAAAATTTTGTTTTTTATACAAAATTCCACGCTTTGTTTTAGGTTTTCTGTCACGGCAGCGAAGCGCAATTGTACAAATGCGAGCACAATCATTGGGGTCGTAACAACTGCGACCACGACGAGGACGCCGGTGTAATATGTACGGAAGGTGCAGTCGTCGATTCGGAGGTAAATAGTGAATGAAATAAAAATGCATCGTGCCCGATCAGTCAGACATGATCGTTAGTGCGTTAGATAAAATTGAGAAAGTGACCTCAACTGCAATAATTAGATTGCTTTTCGAATAATACAATAATACAATTGATATAAGTTTTATCACTAACAAAATAAAATAATATTTTTCGTCGTAATATACGTCGTCTCTTATTTATTTCACGACCTTGGAAATGTCCTTTTCCCGAATAGTTGGAGAGCGATCCAACGCAGGTACCGGAAATCAGTATAAACGATTTACTGCCGAGCGATTGCGGCAAAAGGGCCGAGGACTTTGGAGAGGACGAGGGAGAAATATTTGCGAGGGTTGTTCAAGGCTCCGTGGCAACCAAGGGATCGTATCCTTGGCAAGTACGTAAATTATTCTTAACGACAGCTAACGAGATTTATTCATTTGTTTCATTAAATTATCTTTAAAAAGGCAAGTATACGAGTGCGGGGTCACAGCAGATCGAGTCACTGGTGCGGTGCGGTGGTACTCTCACCCCTGCATGTATTAACTGCGGCCCACTGTCTCGAGGGATACAATAAGGGTACTTATTTTGTCCGGGCAGGAGATTACAATTCAGAGGTAGATATAACAAGTTTCTCGAGGATTGGAATTGATAAATTATTTTGAACTTTAGTTTTAATAAAACGGTTAAAATAATGCATCCATGCAACCGGTGTAATTTATTTAATTTTCGGTCGTTGATTCAGATCGACGAAGGCACCGAGATCGAAGCGAACATCGAAGACTACTACATTCACGAAGATTTCCGCAAAGGCCAACGCATGAACAACGACATAGCCCTGGTTCTCTTAAAAGGTCGGGGTATTCCTCTCGGTGAGCACATAATGCCGATTTGCTTGCCACCGGCGAACGTCGAATATTCAGCCGGCCTGAACTGCACGATAAGTGGTTTCGGTAGCATCGAGACTGGACGATCAGGTATGCATTTTTTTTTTTTTCGTGAAGAGTGGAGAATACATTTCTGTTTTACCGACGGATCTATCTTCGCAGCTCAATCGCTCGATCTCAGATATGGCTGGGTTCCATTGCTAGATCAGTCGGTATGTCGAGCCGACTACGTCTACGGCGATGGTAATATCAGTGATGGAATGGTCTGTGCCGGTTACCTCGACGAGGGTGTGGATTCTTGCGACGGTGACTCCGGTGGGCCTCTAGCTTGTCAAAGAAATGGTAAAAAAAATAACTCTCCATTAATTTATCAACACCTCGCGCTAAAATATAGATCACATCGGTCAAAATGCTTTTGGATCTATTTGAACTTTTACTGATTCACAGGTGCTTTCACTCTGTATGGAGTGACCAGTTGGGGTCATCACTGTGGCAAAGCCAACAAACCTGGTGTTTACGTGCGTGTTGCCCACTACAGAGATTGGATCGATCGAAAGATCCGCGAATCTCTTTTCGGAAGATAAATCGTCTTCGCCGATTGAATCTGAAAATCAACAATAAAAATTTGTTGCCTTGCACACAATGTGCATCTGTTGATAAATAAAAAATTACAAATCGTAGACCGGGATTGGTGGGAGACCTCGATGAGAATAAATTAAACCGTAAAATCGTGAGCTGTTAATCTGGACTCTATTTCATAAGACATCATCGTTTCTACAATAATTGTAATTCATGTTTGTTTGTGTTGTTTTTTTTCGTATTACGCATTACCGAGCTTATGTACAATAGTCCCAACATATTCGATCGTTACACATAAAAACTTAATTTAAAATATTGCAAATCGGCGATATTTACAGACAGGACACTGGAGAGGGTTGGTGGTGAAATAAAGCTGATGAATTTCGTTACAAAAATTCCTGGTATCTCAACGTTAAAGTGGATCCGGCTTTAAGTCGCACTCAACGACGATGAGAATCGCCCGTCTCGGCGTACAAGCGGAGGTAAACTAATTATGCGACTACTTTAAAAAGTTAATACAATGTGCGACACGATCTCAACTGGGGTGGAAATGAAAAAATCCATGTGGATTTCTCTGACCGGAAGTTTGATCGATACGTTAGACAATATAGTATCATGATCGGGAAAAAAATTATGGAATTTCATTTTTCGATTTCTTTAATGAAATTCTCAATTTATTCATTAATTATAATATGTTTTAAAAGTAGGGCAGAAAAATATATTCGGATAATCCCTGATCGTGATTATGTTGTGCGTGTCTCAAAAAAAAAAAAAAAATGTACACTTTCTTGACATTTCACTGAATACCTTCATCGGTATCACTGAAATATTTTTGTTCAACGGCGTTAACATAAATAATAATAATAATAATAGTTATATTAAAATAACAATATTTCGGCGACGTAAACGCGTCCTACGTCAAGGCCTAGCGGGGCTTGACGTAGACTATCGAGGGAATGTGGAGCAAAATACGACGTGCAGCATTAAATTATATTTAAGCCTAACTTATACGCTTAATTTAGGCATAAACACGAACCGAGCTTATTATGCTGCCGGGCGAAAGGAGAACACAAACAGCGTATCGTTCATGTGCTCGGCACAATTAAAATGCAATCTTTTCCATCAGTACTGTATTCCGTGATACATATTGTATAAACAAGGGTGTCACATTCGAATCGATGAATCGCTCAAGTTACCGTAATGAATTATAATTGAGATGATAATCCAATATTTCGAAAAACTTCGAGATTCATAGCGTTTCGATTTTTCCACCTTATTTTTTGGATTTGTTAAATTGATTTTTTTTTACGGCAGAGAGGCATTCGTTGATTAAAATAGGACACCCAGACGATATAATTGAATACTCCTTGTTTCACCTGGCAGTCGTACAAGCTCAGATTGGACTAATGTCTAGTGACTAGATGGAGCAAGAACTTCCGAACGTTCGTTTTTGAGGTACATGCAGTTTCGACAGAACATCTGTGATTTTCACTGTCAATATTTTTCTTCCGGTTAAAAACGGTGATAGTTAAAATTGTAATTTTTTTGTTCTTTTTATTTTTGTTTTCCAAAAAATGACTCGAGTTCCTGACGAAACTACTGCACCGTGCCTCTCTTACTTCGATTAAACACTACCCTTATTTCTACCGAGCGTATAGGTACGTATTATGTATACGTATATACAAGACTTTCTTATTTACAGATGTGTCAGAGTGATCAGCGTCTTTGCCGAGTGAGGTGAGACAGCTGTTTTTTTTTTATTTGCCTTTTTTGTATTTTTTTTTAGTGCCAAATAGAACACACATGAATCCAACGTGATAATCTCAGTCCGGTGTTAATTGAGATAACGAGATCGCGTGTACAGAGCAATCTCGTTTTGTTGCTTTATTATATATATATAAATTTTCGAAATGAAATTGCAAATTTGGAGGCTTATCGGGCCGTCGGAATAAAAAAATGTGTCTAATAAAATTCATCAAACCTCGATCGATGAATATTAAAAAAAAAAATCATCATAAAATGTAGAAAAAATAAAGACGCGAGGATGAATATAAGGCTAAACGGTTTTACGATTGACGACTATGAATCCCGACGATGGGAGGATGCGCATACGTAGACAATATATCGTAATGATATTTTATTTAAACATTTTTGTTTTTTTTCTCTATCGATGCTCGATTTTTCGTGATAACGTGTACGTGCAGTTATATGTTTTACTTGTTTTTCTTTTTTTTTTACGTAATTTATTTTTACGAGATTTGTCTCGGCGCGACATAGCCAGTCGGATCCCGCTCTACGCTAAAAGTACGAGGACGATAACAACGGTCAGTGGAATCCGCTGTACAGCACGGAACTTTTATTTATTACTTCTTTTTATTTTTTATTATCGATCGACAAATGATTTACTTTCGTTTATCCGCGACTTTCGCTAGACGCTTTTGTTTCTCTCCCCGGATTTATGGATGCGAACATGAGTGTAAATATTGACGTGTCTTGCGGTCAGTTCATGTTGATTCACGGATCAACAGTTTGCGTAAAAAAAAAACTCGTAACTTTTTGTTTTTACTGGTTTTTTCCCCCTCTGTATTCGAGTGCTTTTTGTTAAATTGACGACTGCTATACGGTCGCGCGGTTTGCATGCCCAGGAGAAACGAACTCTTGGTCCCTATTATTTATGAATTTGAAGTTCGATCGGTTCCTAGCTTAGGGAAGCTTCGGAACTTTTTTTTTCTAGACTATACGGATCGTTCGATAAATCGTCACCTCCCCCCTCTTGTCTCGTCGTCATTAATGTTTTTTTTTCTTTCGTAAAAATCATCAATAATTCCTCCTACACTCAGTTCACTCTAGACTCTAGATTCGCACCCTTTCTATACTGTGTTTGGTACTAATATACAGATTAAAAAATAAAAAACGGATTCCAAACCCCTTCTTTTCATAAATGGCGTCCCATTTTAAAAAAAAATATAATAATCACAAAAAAAGACAATCATGCAAAATCGTTCTATATCCACGACGACGAATAAATTACATTGTTATCGGGCTCGAAAATATTGTGTTGGGTCGTGTGTTGTAAGTACGTAAACTTAAATATCGGATAAATCTGTTCAACGAACCCACATAATACTAATCTCTGTTAACGTTTAGCGTATATCAAAAGGTTTATGTACAAAAGGAACTTGCGTGATAGTGTCTCAAAAATGCCGACCGGCCAATACAGTTTATATAATGTTTTTCGTAACGTTGATCAATTATCGTTGCCGCAACGTTTTTCTTCAGAAATGGCAATCTTATCTTGTCTAATCACAATTTAATAATTACTTTATTATTTCCTATTGCGAGTCCAACTAGAAGAATCGATAAACTTGATAATTCCTAAAATCGATCGTACATTTTTTAAATGTAATCGGAAAAAACAGATTTAACCCATTCCTGAACGTTACACGTATTCGGGTGATTTTTTGTTTTAATTATTTATTTTTTAAATGACCAGCTGAAATATGATCATTTTTTTTAAACCGGCAGATCGTCGATCGAGCGATTTTGAGAATCTCGCACGCAGATCAACGCGAGGCTTAGGAACTATGCTTAATCTTCTAAGCGACTTTGAGTCGTGTTTCACGATCGTCGCTTCTACGAGAAAGACGGTTTTCTCGGTATCGGAATCATCGTGCCCTTTCGATTTGGCGTCAATAATTTCAAGTTCACAACTTGCTATCGCAGTGTCCAATCAATTTGGCTGCGTCTTCAAATTTCAATTATCTTCGTTAATTTTTTCTTTTTTTTTCGTAATTATTCATTTTTATCCCTTTTTCATGTTATGCGACTCGAAAATTTGTGCTTCAATTGTATGAAGTATAGAAAATCGTGATTGTTAAAAGAACAATTCATCGACGTAATCGTTACGTCATTTCTTGAATAAAAAAAAATGATGCTAAAAAAAATCGTAAACGATATTTTCAAAAAATTCAATCTCGTATATCGATCAGACTGTGCGTATTAAAGTAAAATCCGCGGATCAATGGAAATTCGTATTCGAATCCACGAATTAATTGAATCGCGTACGAAAAAAAAGAAAAATTGGGAATACAATTTGTCACCCCGTAAACATCGCCTCCGACAGTAAACCGCTATGTGTTCTTGTCAATGCGTCGTCCGAGGTCTCCGACGTGTTTCCACCTTCGGTGTCAAACACTCGCTTCTCATTACGAATATATTAATATATATATTATATATTTATATATTTATACGTATCTATTTTTAGTATCTCTCCCACTGGGCGAACTCCTCTGCGGCTCTTTTTCACTGAGCGTTTAATTCGGATCTGTCGATAAAAATATTCGTTAAAATATATCGGGGTACAATTATAAATTAATTGATATTCATCGTTCGTGTGTTTCGCTCACTTCAATGCTTTGTATCGTTCCTTTTCCGGATTGTTGTCGGGCGGCTCGCACTCGAACGACGCCAGAGCCAGTGCTGATGCAAAGATAATCATAAACGTTATTCAATGAACCGAATGAGAAACTCGTGCGGTGTCAAAAGATACTAAAATTTATTTCTTTTAAAAATATTTTTTTTCATTTCCGCTTACCATTTTCGGTGAGGACCGGGCTTGCTTGGAGGAATGCGATAACCCGGGAATTCTTCTCAAAGGGGCATGCCACCTGTTTCCAAGCGATGAACTCGGTCACCTGTTTGGCCAGCTGCCAGAACTTCTCGAAGTTGATGTGTCCGTTCGGAAGTCTGCAATTGACACAGACAATTGAAGATGGAACTTCGGACTCAATAAAAGAAAAAAAAAAAATCGACAAACAAGAAGTAATATTGTACTGCAGAGTCGTACGACGAAGAAAACACAACGCAGTGAAGATTACGTTCCGAGGAAGCGATGCGGATAAGGAAAAACGATAAGGAAGCGATACTAAGGGCGAGAGAGGCGGAAACGATCGCTGAAGCAATAAATTGAGTGGAAAGAGTCTTTGACATGTTTGCGCAATGTGAAAAAAGAATAAGACCGAACTTTCAGCTGCGTTACGGAGGACGTAGAAGCGATATCAAAGTGAGACCTTTCATTTTCCTTACAAACGTTCTGACGAAGCAATGAAACCTCGTATTTGCACGCGTATCGAGAAGATGTTACGTAAATTGGAGTTGCTATAAAAAAAATTAAAAATTCTTTGAGAGGAAATTATGTCAGCGGACGATTGAAATAAAAACATACGCAATTTTCGCTTTAAAATTATATAATATTTTTTACTCGGAGATGTTTATAATTCTCGGTGCAATTTTCCAGAGAGCGAGCACATTTTTTTCGACGCCCCATGCATAAGAGTTTCGCAACGGTTTTATCGAAACTGAAATAAGAAAAAAATAAATAAAAAACTCGACACGCCCCACAAGTCTCGTTCGGCAAGCGCGAAATATTTCTTCGCGGTGTTTACCAACGATTTCTATGCGTGTATGTAATGCGCGTACGGAACTTCACACGCGTGTACATGAATGACTAGATAAGAAATGACGAGCCGTAAATTGAACGTCGAACTTCGGTATAACTAGACGGCCGACGACGGTGCGAGTCTCCCGAAGGCGTTTCACGAAATTACACGAAGAACTTGGCCAATTTATACGTCCTGAATCGGCGGTATAAGGGAAACGCGCGAAGTTAGCGAAATTTGTGGAAGAGGACGAGAGCCGATGGGGCGGCAGGAGAGGAGGAGGGGGGGGGGTGTATCGTGGATGGAATATTTGCGTAGCGATCAGTCAATATATCTATCGATGCGTCGCGACGAGACGAGAGCTTGCGCTTGCACACATATCCCACACACCCGAATCTCCCGCCCCCTCGAACATCTCGGATGCGTCTTCACTCTCAAGTTCGAGCTCGGGAGGACTACGCAGGGGGTAGATATCCCTCGTCCTCGACCTCGGCCATCCTAACGCCCGGTATCTCGAACCCGTGCGACGTCTATATCGGCGCAACTTTTGCCATTACAAGTTTAATAAGTTTATACACGTACTTGCGCGCGAAAATTGGCGAACCCGGGTGGACGGGGACGGGTGAGAGGGAGGAAGAGATAGAGGCCGAAGCAGGCTGGATTCGGACACGATAAGCTACGGGGCTGCCAGCTCGCGACAAGGATACATAGCTTTAAGCCTTCGAGACTCTTTGAAACTTTTTTTTTTTTTACCGAACTTTATAATCCATATATCTGCGCGAATTTCTGAGACTCTTCGGGGAACACGTCTACGATATCGGCCTGCGGCGATGAGACAAATTTGTTGAGAATCGCGAGACGGTTCAGCGATTTCTTCGGCTGTTATCCGTCTGTTTGAAATGTAGATTGATTCGATGCATTTTAAAGACAAACTACCGGTTAGAAAAATCTCACTTTTAGACCGGAAGTAACGCGACGATGAAAAAATTTGAAGAATGTCGCTGTAACGTCACTTCCGGTTTGACGATCTCATTATTCGACCGAGAGTTTTGTCACACCGTAAGTACGTCACTTCCGGTCGAAAACGGTGATTTTCAAAGCGGAAGTGACGTTCCTCCGGTATGACGTCACTTCAAAAGGAAAAACTGGCACTCACTTGTTGCTGCAACCCTCGTTAAGGAAGTAGAGATCCTTGACGAGAAGACTGAAGAAAGGCACGACGATGCGTTGTCGTTCGTCGGTTGCACCGGCGCTTCGCCACATGGCTGCCTTCAGTGTGCTTCTGTAGCTGCTGAAATTGCTGCTCGGATCCATCTGATGTTCCAGAATCGAGAACTTGGCCGATTGTACCTTTGCCCACTGAGCACAAACAGAGAAAAAAAAATTATGTGACGTTAAGAAAAATGGAGATGCCTCAAAGAATAGGAGTCGAAATCTGAGCGTATAAACGAGTAAAAGAAAATTCCTTGATCGCGCGTGTTTGGCTCATCTTACTCTGCTCCGGATATATGAAAAAATGTTCCAGGGTAGCGACAAAGAAGATACGCATATATAATATACCGAGTGACTACGACAGATCGTATTTGCCGAATCCTTCTCGGCGCAGAGTGTATCGTTTCGCTCCCTTGATCCCTTTTCTCGATCATGGACGATGGTGGAAGGAGGGCGTCAGTGATAGCCGGCAGTAGTAACACATAGATATGCAGGGACGCTTTGCGAATGGTCGACGGAAACCTGCATTCGACAGACAATAGATTCGGCTGAATCGCCGTCGGGCTAACGTGCACAATCGATCCCTGGCGCGTTGCTTTCCGCGCGATATCCTTCTCGGCGGTGATATCCGCCTCTGTGCGTTCTGTCGCGCCCCTTCCCACCCTTGAGCACGATATGTATTCTATGCGCGGGTATATAAATACATATATATATATATATATGTATTTACGTATGTATAGTGGATTTGCACATTTTGCGCATGCAACGGATGAGCCAAACGAGAGCCAGACCTGGGCCTATGAACACTTCCGGCAACTCGGCTGCTTCGTCGCCAGAGATTATGTTTGGAAACCTCGAAAGCTTGCTACGATCAGAACACACAACGCGGACTCGGGGGAAATACCGTGTGCACTCGCGTTGTATTAAGAGGGATTGTGACTCAATATTTCATTCGCTGAAAAGATAATGTGTTCCGGAAAAAGCGAGTAGGCGGACATTAACCCTTTCGCTAATACGACACATGTATCTGCGAGAGTTTTAATTTTTTTTTAATCATTCATCGAGTGGTCTTTATACATTTTTTATTTTTGAAACTCCGCCGCTCCGAAAGTTTCCTCAGTAGAAAGTTTATTTTTTTGCGTATATGGTCCATTTTACCCCCACCCCTCCATCTCCCTATAACCACTGACGCACAGCGATCTACAGAAATGACCCCAAATGTTAATTTCTCGTCGTGTCCGCATATCTCTACCGAAAATTATTGTCCACCGCGGGAGTGCAGTGAATTCGTAAGCGCAAATGCGAAACGCTCGGGGTATTGGCATTCAACGGCACCAGAAATTGATAAACAATTCCCCGGAGGCTCCACCTGAAATTAGTTCGTTCCGATCGATTCACATCCGCGGGCCGGTATTGTTTTTCAATGATCGAACCATTCGAACTGTTATCGCGAAACCGTCCAATGAAATAACAGGAAGAAAAAAAAATCTCGTGAATTATTATTATGGTTTACCAATGGTAATTCGGTCATTGTGGTATCGAATTAATTTGTCGTTAATGTATATAGTACGGTATCAGAGTGCCAGGGTTATACGTTCGGCAGGGGGAGGGGGGGGGGTCGCTGCGGGAGGATATGTTGTACACAATATATACATATATAAATATATATCTATATATATGTATATGTATAGCGGACATTAGTACATAGGATAGGAGGGTTGTTCGCCCACCGGGGCGATACATACGTATAATGTTACGTGAGGTCGACGCGGGGGCGAAATAATTCAGCGCGACACACAGGAATCAAGCACATGCCGGTGAACGCGCCGGCGGAGAGTTGTACGGTAGAGAATATGTTATAGTTTCAGCGAGAGAGTTCGGGGGCGACGACGACTCCGAGAATAATTGAATTAACTTCGAGAACGACGAAACTGTCGTGCCAGTGGCGAGTAACGCGTGCGATGTCCCGAGGATTAATTCCGTCTGGTGCGTTCTCCTCTCTCGCTCTCCGACGGGCTTTAATTCGCGAATTAACGTACACGCTTGGACCGTACGCGGACTGGTAGCGCGTATCGCGGACACAACTCCCCTCCCCCCCTCCCGCCCCTCCGCGACGTGTCATGTCCCGACAAGCATGTACAACGATTTGCCGGACAACATTTCGCCGAGAAGATTCTCGCTGTAACAACATCTGTTCCCGACGAGATTGAACAAATTTTTGTGAATATTTTTTGTCTTTTTTCTTAATTTTTTTTTCATATTTAATAATCGCGAGACGGGGGAAAGAATGGGCGAGCTGAAAATCGTTGCTCGATATTCCGTGCGTTAATTCCCCGTGAATGGAGCGGAAAGAAAATTTAATTAAATCACTTCCGTCCGTCCGTCCGTTGGTGCGTCTCTTTCATGTTCTTTATTCGGCTTTTATATTTTTTTTTCCTGTTTCTCGATTCTTTTAGACATCAACTTCGTCCGGCGCGTCGGATATGGTCTGTCGAGAAGTTATATGTCTCATCACTGCGGGAGATACTGTGGATGGAACTGACGGAAGAATGGATTGGTTCGCGATGCTGATTCTCGTCCGGTGGAGGGAGAGACTCGCTGTCGAAAGGATCACTCCTGTACGGTCGAAGGTAATTAGCTCTTTGAGGCAGGAAGGATAAACTTGGCGATGCCATGTACCGAGTCTATCGAGAACGAGTCGGGGAGACACTCGGAACTCGGAAAAGGGATGAGCAAAAGTTGTCGACGTCACTCGCAGATTATCTCGGAGATATAAATTACGAAGGCGGGTCACGCCCGTCCTTTGCTCGGGCTCCTCGCCTCCGGTACCCTTTATTTTATCCTGTCTATCGTTCGCAGACGAGTTTGTAGAAAATGTTTGTTTAATTTCGATAAATGTGATGAATTTGCTTGCCGCCGTGCCCGATCGCTCTGTTCGGCCATGAGACTAAAACATTTATGTTTTATTCAAATAAAATTATAATCGAAATAAACAAAATCTTGCAAGCTTTGTCACAAAATTGGTCACGACAGCCACGACCAGCGATTTCATGACTCGGGGGAAAAATGATAAACGTGATACACGAACCGGGCCATATTCACCACCTTTACTCCGGTATCCGTTCGATCTCTACTGACGGGGAAATTTCACCCAGTCGACAATATGAAAATGCCCCAACAGCCGTGCCGCTGCGCTCCGGAGCGACGAGCGGTGGACGGGTGCGTTTCTCGTGATAAATCGCGGTCGGTCGGACAGAGAAGAGGGCGGAAGAGGGTGGGCGGTGAGAAAAGTAGTCGCGATTGGCCGGACGGCTGCGAAACGGGTTGGCGATACGGTAAATTTTCATTAACGGAAATTACGGGTCACGAATTTAGGTTGAAACCGGAACGGTGTGTCGGCGATGGAGTGCGGGCGGCGCTAGGAAGCAAGGTTTTTGCAATTATTTCCTCGGTCCCCGAGTCATAAATCAGAGCGAGAGACCGGCAACCAAATGAACCCTGAATAACGTGGCGCACGAACCATTCCGCAATGTTCGCCGCGGCGATCTGGCGGGCGCGAGGGGGGTCAACGCCGACGACGAAGTCCGGTGGCACGAACGCCGGAATATCAATGAAACGCCGGGGCATACAGTTTTGTAATTAAAAACCAGGGGGGAGGGGGAGAAAAAACGTTTAACTACCCCCGGGAACGTTTCAAATGAGGTACGACGACCGGCTGGCGAGCTGTATCCACGCCGCTTCGTTATAACGCTGCTTATACACATCCGTGGAATACATGCTGGACTCGATTGAGAAGTACTCTTGCGCGGACATGTTTTTCCCCCGTGGGATAAGAGATTTTACGATGGACATACTCGGTTAATGAAATACCATACGCAAAAAAAACGCAATTCCGTTCGTGAGAATATTAAATTGAAGCATGGTGCCCATCGTTATAACGCTGCTTACATGTATCCGTGGAATACTTGCTGGACGCGATTTGGAAGTACTTTTGTGCAGACCTATTTTTCCCTTGGGAATAAAAGATTTTATGATGGACCATACTCGATAATATAAAAAATAAAAATAAATAAATTACAATGGGTATATAGTCTTGACAGCTGATACGTAGTGAGATGCAAAATGCTCGGGAGATCGAGCATTGAGCCACTGTGAAATTAGCTGCCATAGACGGTGAAAAGGCAAACGGCGGCATCTCTCTCGTTCGGGAGAATATAAAATTGAAGCATTCGGTACCACCGAACATATGCATGCATTTTTACGGTATATTCGTTTCGATTGTACTCGCGAGCGTATCAGGGGAGCTTCACTGTTTGTATTTGCGATCGGTTATCCACGATGGTAAATATGCAAACGGATCATACAGGATAAAATTTAAAAAATCTTGAATACGTGTCATCGACGTTTCAGTGACGTGATCAGAGTGAATTCGTGAGTTGTGACAACTGTCACGCGGATATTTTTCTATATTTATCGTATTTTTTTGTTTGACTCACAGTTTTCTTCAAACGAGATATCGGTGACATGTTGAGTCCTGCGATTATGGCCATGAGGGAATTGAAGTTTCCGATGTTGAAGCACTCCCTCGCAGTCTCGATCCAATACTCGACGACGCGCACGCGCTGTTTCTTCTTAGCGTGCTGCACAATAAAATCCGTACTGTCGTTAAAAAATAATAATAAAAATAATAATAACAAAATAAAGCAACGTTCTGAAACTAGATTGCTCACAACCGAGAACAGCGGCATTCGTAAAAGTACCTTGCAGACTTCCGTGGCGACGAAATAACTCAGCCTGTTGAACCACTGAACGTACGACTCGAGATTGCGTGTCTTCTTCATATCCTTGAAAGATGTTTCTAGATGGGGCGATTCCTGGAGGGAAAAGCATCAAATATGGTCGGTGCGTTAATATTGAATATTGAAAAAAAAAGAAACGGATATAGATCGTAAACCGTCCAACTATCTCCATGCACATACTCAATGTTTCTGTCTTAAACAGCCACGGACCGGACAGACACTGCGCAGTACATCGAGGTATACAACTCTCCGACAGTTGTGCGAAACAACATGATAGCAGCGTAGACTCGGTTCGTACAGTACGTACTTGTAAACTGGCTGGGTTTGTACGAGAACTCACCTTGGCGAACGCTTGAACAAACTCCTCGGGGCCGATGTACGAGAGCCTCTCGAGTTCAACGTGAGTCAACTGTTGTGCGAGAACGGTCGCCGAGGGGCAGAGCTCGGTAACGTCGACCTGAAATCCAAACAGTAGAAGGGGGTGATAAGACACAGAGGCATTGTCAGAGCCGTGGGTCGAATTAAAAAATACATATACTTTTTTTAAACCAAGCTGAAGGCGATTGACTGAAGATATGGAACAAGCGAACGGTTCTTTCACCGTCTCAGCAAACACATATCGCTAGAGAAAACGTGTATTTCATTTAACGATCCAGCGCCGGCGTCTCTCCCATTCAATTTTATACGGGTCGCGCTTCGTCGGTCAGTCTGACGTTTCTTATCGTTAGGCGGGACGACCGATAAGGTGGGCGAGTCCCCGAAAGGAAGTCCCCCGTCGAGGGAGGAAAAAAGTATGGACCCGCTCATGGTCTCTCGCTTTGTCGGGAAACTGCGCGAGACCTGCGCACGCACCGGAGGTCGCTATAGCTAACATAGGTATACAAATAAAACTATGGAAATACAAAAATAAAAAAAATAAAAAATACAGACAAAAATAACAAAAGTACAGAAATACGAAGAAAAGCCGAAGCGTGCGTGGGAGAGCGAGAGAAAATTTCGATCGGTGCGCGCCCCTCCCCTCCCCCCGCTCTCGGTATGTATATCAGCATTATTTATGTCCCTGAACCCGGCCATTGTACGTCCGGGAACGGAAGGAATAGTATAAGCCCGACAGATATTTCGATTTCGAATCGAGCGGGTGTCCCGGGGGCGATGCTGGATTCCGGTTAGCGTGGTGTCGAAATTTATATTCGGGCCTGTGGTACGTGGAAGAGAAAGTGGAAAAATGGAGCGCGGGGGTTGCTGCAGACTTTAATCCCCCTTCTCTCCCTGCCCCTTAAGCCCTTTCCTTCTCCCCTCGGGCCAGGTTGTGAAATAACATTCACGTGAAATTGGCAAACTGCTGCCACCTTATGCAGGCAACTCGGTAAAAGTGGCAGGAAGGATTGAAAGTGGTCGTTCCATACATCGACCTTTACTACTGGGAGCGTGACGAGCACGCAGGATCAGCGGCACGGATACGGACATTAGCGGCACGGGCATCGGCGTTCGTCTAACCATCGGTTTACTAATGCTGTACCATAACCCCGACGATATAGTGCTATCCTATACGTATCGGGTCTGTTCGATAAATACAACCGGTTCGGCAAACTGTTTTCACCGTCAAACGTCGATGAGAGCAGTCCGGTCACGTCAATACGACCGCGTTCGCCATATTCCTCGTATATCGGAACAATAACACTAGCCGTGCACAGTACTCACTCGTATTTCGAATATCATATTCGCGAGGTGAGTCCACAACGCTGACGCGTTATTTTATGCTGTCCGAATGGTACACACGTGCGCATACAGTACTACCTTTCCCATTGGAGACCAATGCAATCAGGACTTCAAATAAACTAAAATAACAGAGTCGCGCACAGCGCAAAAAGTTGTTCAGGAAACAAGCTACTTTTTTTTTCGTACGCTTTTTTTTAGTTTCGCGGTCGGTCGTATGAAGCACCGAACGGAGCTACTTTTTTTTTCGACTACCGCAAACAACCGTAAAACGTACCTTCGAAGGGAATATCTGAAAAAAGAGAAGCAAAGTGCTCGAGCATATGTTCTGTGAATCGTGAAGAAATCAGTCCAATATAATTGAGTAGCGGTAGTCGGAAGATTGGCGAGACGCGGAGCCTCGGAGTGCAATAACCGATTTTATATCGGATTCGTGACGGTGAGAGGAAAAAGCGAGAGACCGGGAGAGAAGGGGCCGAGAGGAGGAAACGTGAGTGCGTCTTTGCACTTGCCTTTTACTTCCGTCGCGCAAAGAAGACCACTCGTTTTAAGCCCCCCTGGTCCCCCCCTCCTCCTCCGGCCTCGGCGCCCCTTAGCCCATTTCGCTCGTGTCGTCTCTGCAGTGCCATTTCTTTTACCCTCTCGCGCCTCTTTCGTTCCATTCGATTTTCGAGGCGATAGGTGGGTATTGGCGTCGCCGACGCCTCCCTCAAAGATATCGGAAGAAAAGTGCAGAAGCTATATGAGAGGGTGAAAACACTCCTCGCCGGAAACGCTGGGCAACTTTGCCTCCCCCTCACTCTTACGTACTGTACGTTACGACTAGAGACCCCATTTACTTTATACTTCTCATTGTAGCTTCTCTCACTATACTTCCCTCTTCCAGAGCCCTTTTCAAAGCGTTTCACTCGTACGTGTGTCTTTATGTATATGCTCTCGGTACATACACATATACCGTATATATATATATATATATATATATATATATATTTTGCCCAGGCCGCGGAAGAGAAAGCTCCACGGTGAAATACACGCGAGGTGAAGTATCTATCTCCTGGGCCATCTTTCTCACCGACGCTTGAATGGAAACGTGTAGGAAGAGCGTCGGGCGTTCGCCAAGTCAGAAACAGAACTGGAAACGGCACGCCAGATGTTCGCATATTTATCGAATGCGGTACCGAGCTACTGTGGTCTCCTTTTCTCTCAGCCCGCCAGATCGTTTTTCCTTTGCGTCTTTCAATCTGCATGCCTCCTTCGCGCCGGGCGCTTCGGGCGGAACGGGCGGAGTACACCACATTGCCGGAGTGGATGGCGCGAAATAGAGGTCGAAGACTCGGTGCACTCGACACACCATCTGGTTCGATGAAAATATTCATTTTTCAAGCTAGGATCTCGGAGCTTTTTGCACACGAGGGTCTCGATCGATGATCGGGTCGGAAAGCTGTAAGTAGCGGGCAATCTTGGAGAGAGATTCCAGAGCGTTAAGATAAAAACAGTACGAGGACGGTTTTAGTGGCTACAATATTTCAAATTTCGTAAAATTCGTGGAATTCTAGAGAAAGTACCAGAGTCAAGCGACAATAAAAGAAAAGGTAGCTACGTACCTCGAATGATCACGTTCGCAAGTGCGATTCAATAAAAGAGAGCGAAAATGTATGTTTTGCCGTCTGTTTTACCGGTCGAGCGGTGCGGAACTCTCGAGAGTGAGGCGGCACTTGGGTCGGTTCTCGATTTCCAATACCGCGGAGAGCCCCTTATCGTAGTGACATTTTGAACGGGGGCTGAGCGAAACGTCGAGGTGATTAGCGGTTCAGTTTAGGACGTCCGTACTGTACAGAGGAAGAAGATTACGGTCGCCTGAGCCAGCTAATTGGCGTCAGGAGCGACGCGAAACAGCTTATCGCAAAGATAAGTACGATATTATAATCGGGTCCATACTATATTTTGCCTCTGTATAATTTCGGGGAAGCGACCGTTCGTTTTGATCCTCGAGTGTGGAACAACATTCCGGGCCTTATTATACGAGGACCACTGTTGCGTATATTATACGCGATACCGTACGCGAACTTCCTGCCGCGTCCAACTAACCGCTGCGACGTTAAATTGGATCGCACTCTGTGCAGTAGATACGCGCACCGCCGGCCTCGACGACGGTAAATTTTCGGCAAAATCGGGTGTGTGTACGTGTGTGTGAGGGGCGTTTCAGAGATGCGCGCCACCCACGCAATTCTCATCGGAAAACGAACGAGAGACCCCATCTGGGAAAGGATACAGGATACAGAAGAGGATATAAGGTGGAAAAGCATAGTTTTTCCCGTTTTGTAATTTCCACGCGACACGCCATCGCAAAATAACGAAGCGGAAAATAATGGACCGGGGGAATTCGCGGATTAAGGTGGCAATTTAGATTTCTGTAGGTGGGGCGGGTAGAGCATTAATTTCTTCCTGAATCGGGAGATACGGAACAACGCTTACGTGGTTGATAACTTTTATTATTTTTTACCCAGGGTAAAGGCAGTTAATATGGCCCACTCTTATCGGCACGTAAATCAGTGATGTATATACCAGGCCATATTCTCCACCTTTACCCTGTACATTATTATATTTTTTTTGCATTTCCGTACATACATTTCTAGGCAAAAAGGGTCAATATTTTTATGCAACCCGAACGAACGAGACTCGCGAAGGTTTCTTCCCTCAACGAGCTTTCCAATTCCATTCGTCTCTCGCATTGAGTAAGACTCCAGCCACCGTCGCTTTTCACCGCGGTTCTCCGGTTTTCTAACTCTCATTCCCTTTTTACCTCACCGTGCTCAAAGTACCACGTACACGACTGCGTCTGTGTATTATTATTTCTCGTCGCGGTATACCAACGCGGCCGAAGAGCGGAAACGCAGGTTATAGGTAGGTAAGTGCTTTCTGGAAGGTGCTTCCCTACGTGCTTAGGAACGTTCAGCTGTAAGTACGTATCTCGTTATGAGTTCCTCACTGTGCTATGCGGGGGCGAATTGAAGTACTGTACGGTGGAAAGGAATGCGCCCGCAAGAACTTGTGCGGTAAGAGAAACTGCGACGATGACGACGACGTCGTCGTCGAGGGAACGGCTGAACGTTAATCCGGCACGACGCAGATATCTCGTTGAATCCTCACTTGCTGGCAATGTGCTACGTGCCGCCTTACAATGCCGGCGGCTCTTCCACCATCCCAGTCCCGCGTTCTCTTTCCGTCGTTTGCCATCGTTCCCTTCGGTGGGTTCCGCGCGATGCGCATATGACTTCAGGGTCGTGAAGTCAAGAAGTTCGGAAAGTGCGGAAACACCTCGTAGGAGTTACTTTCGAGAATATCGAAATTATTCCGCGAGACGTCCCGAGTTCGCGAGAACCACTCGGTATAATATCACGGTGAGGAGTCACGGAACTCCGTACTCGCGATTAAGTCATTTATTACCAAGTGGATGCACTTTCGTTCGTCTTGCATCAGCTTTTCCGCAATCCAGCATCCAATGAGCAAAACCCAAGCGCTCACGAGTGGCGTCGGAGACTTTAGGTCGATAAGGCTACGAAGCGGCACGTGCAGCCAGTCTGGCGCCAACGTTGGGATGTAACAGCTAGCCGGACCAAACCCCACATGGGAATATCGTTCAGATATGTAAATAAAAACAGTTAGTCCGTGAACACATCGATCGATTTGGTCGAGGACCCAAATAGATATGAACAATCAAATTGTCGATGACCTCCGCGAATCCTCCATGTTTCCCTCGCTCCTTATCCTCGTCTTCCACGAGGACGGTGACGCTTCTATTGGATTAGCGATCGCAGCTTCGAATATCTCTATATCTGGAAGATGAATAAGCCGGGGCTATACGACGTGACGGAGTGGGTGAACTACGGTGAAGATTATCGAGTTTCACGGCTTCGGGCTGCGCCGTTATGTGCCGGGAAGCTGGAGAACCATCGGGATCCTCGAGGTAGGAGACGAGACTTTAACTTTAATCGGCGAGTACATGGTGACGGGACTGAAGAGGTGGGCTCCGGGATAGGAAGGTGGGCAGGAAGGTGAGCAGACGAGAGAAGAGGGCAGGTTCGGGGGACCTGGCAGTGCCGAAGGTATGCGCGGCGAAGCTAAACTCCTTAACTGGTGGTGACTGGTGGAAAATCGAGTGGAACGATTTTAACCACCCGCCGCAGCACCTTGCCGCACCGTCCCACCCTCACTCTTTCCACGTTAGTCATGAGTTCCAGCTCCATTCCCCTTCAACAATTCCACATTGCCTTCCTGGGCAACCTTCCCTCCGGCTCGGGTATAGTGCGCGTTGTCGCTAATAACGAGCAAACACAATTAACGCCTCGCTCCGTTGGACCCGCTGCACCCGCAACTCGTACCCGCCACCATTGCCATTTACCACTACGCTCCGACGCCGGCTACGACCCAAACCCGGCGCTTTACACACCGAGCAAGGGAGCATAAATGGAGCAAAACGAGTTTTCCGCGTCAAAATAGAGCGGCGACGGTTTTTGAGAATTTTTGTTTTAGGTTTTGGATGCCAGCGACAATCCCGGTGGACTGTTGCGATGGCGTTTCAAGAAACACTTTCGCATGCAAGGAGGAATTTGATGAAAATGGCATGTTGAAATTTATGAAAAAGTGGATGCATATTTCCCTTCCCCGACGGCTAATGATATGTCTGGGTGTGAAATGCGAGAGCTAAGATGGTGCAGCGGAATGGCAGTTGGGAGCGATGCGAGGCAGATAATATCGCATCGGGAAGCCGAACAAAGCTCTCCTTAATTGAAAGATCTCCTTCGCTCTGTCGAGAAGCCCGGAAACTGCGCATACTTTCGCGGATGGTTTCTGGGAATTCTCTCGGTCCTCGCTGGTCCCGGCGGAGCGCGAGAAATCGCAGTATTATCTGAAAGACAAACTGCTGCTGCACAGCAGCATCGCGAGCAAGGGTCGCAGTAACGAATGTAACGGCGCGCGCGGCTCGTACAACCCTTCCAATTACGCTTCCGATGATGGAATCCAGCAAATTCAGCTTGTTGTACTTGTGTTTTCAAGTGCGGAAATACCTCCTGAGCACCAGGACGCTTATTTACGGGGATACATAGGTTGTCGCTAAGTTTAGAAAGGTCCAAAAGTGGAACGTTACCATAACTTCGAAGATTTACAGCCCATGATTTTTCTCGGCTAGTGTCTCATTTCGTCACGGTTGAGGCCAATTTTACCGCACGAGGGTCAATCGTCATTGATGGCTCTATGCCTTGAGGAAACATCGGCTATAAGGACGTGCGATATGTCCTGGCACTGGACGCCAGCTACATGTCTCTGTTTGCACTTCGTCCGCAATAATGGTTGAATGTAACAGCCGGTGGTCGTGACGAGAAGAGATTGGCGAAATATTGAAGGAAGCCCGGCGCGCACCGCACCGAAACAAGCGCAGATGCCGCGACGCTGTACCGACGAAGTTTGGTACGTGAGGAAAAAAAAACTTGTGCGGTTTAATAATCTGTGCCGACCGTGCAATGTAACTCGGAGAAAAATGCTTGTAGCAAAATTAGGTCCTCCTTATTGGAGCCCCGTCGTCGACTCGTTGGCGGAGGACTTTCCTCGACATCTGGCACCCCCTTCACCTTTTGCAATTTTCATGGCACGGCCCAATCCTCCGGGGCGAGGACGATCCAGTCGTAAAGCCCCTCAACCCTCGGAACGGTTTCAGGCTCCGTACGTACCCGAGCTATAGTAGCAATCGGTTAGCCGAGACGCTGGATGCTTCGAACTCGAGTTATGCGATAGTAGAAAAGCACTCCCGTGCAGAGAAGGAATGTAGGTGGTGGCTACGGTATAGCTCGCTACACCACTACTCCGGAGACCCTGGCCGATAGATTCATTTCGGTAATTGGATTAACCCCAATTGCTGAAGGTATGTTAACTGCGAACCGGCACCCGAACCAATTGGAAGAGACGGAATACGGATGGCTAAATAGATATAGCTATCAGCCTGGCAACTATATAAGGGAATTGAGCTGTCCAAATTATTGTCGCCGGGTCTCTCACCGAAAACATGAAAAACGCACTAATTTAATTTCTCGGAAACTATCGGTCGGGTCCAACGTTACTGCGCAATGTATTTAATTTTTATTTTGTGAAAATGAATTATTCGATATAGTCGCGTTAAAAAAGAGCCCATGATGTTGCATCATGGAACAATACAAGTAGTAACGTGCAATTTTGGCCGGCCAAAGGAGTGACAACCAAGCGATTTCAAAGTGATCAAGGAACGAAGAGCGTGCACGCGGAATATTTAACTCGCTAATGCAGTTGCAAATTAGCTATTAGCAGGTGTTGGACGCGGTGGCAGATAGGCACCCGGTAATGAAATTAACGGTATAGTTACTGTCTCGCGGACGGGGTCCCCTCTGTTGAAGCGGCCTACGTAACTCTATTAGACTAACTGCGCAAAGTGCACACGTACCTATACGTACGTTACCGCCGGCGGAGTTCACGGTGTTACTATAGTTGTACTACTACGCCACTGCCGAGAGTTCGGTGAACGCAACATAACCCGCGGTTTTGGCATGACGCTCAGCGAAACGGTCGGACGCTATGCCAGTGGCATCAGCAAAGAGGAAGTACGGGACTCTCTCTCGGCTTATACTGTTATATTCAATGGAAACGAGTTCCATGAAAGCTGTCGTTTTTCATTGTTACAAAAAAAAAACAAAAAACAAAAAACGAACGTAAAAAAAATTGACAAACGGAACCGCAAGTTCCGGCATATACGCTATTGTGACGAGAGAACGGGAAATAATAAATTGCGTTAACAATGAAGCGGATAATTGACGGAGAGTAACAAAGCCGAAATACAAGCCAATCAGAGGCGAACAAAAGTTCCTGCGGAAAAAACGCAATTATCGAAAAAGCTTCGAGTTCTAGGACGACAATGAAAAGTTCGATAATTTTTTTGACAAAATACAATGTTATGCATTTTGGGGGATTCAATGGGGCGGAAAGATACTTCGCAACGCAATTTAATATTGTACATTGGGCAGCCGTCTAGTTATTGTCTGCCGCTGAATTTCGCGAGTACGACTGTTCCGCCGGACAGTTTGAGTTTGAGGGACGGCAAGACAGAGCAACAGCTCCGAAAAGGCTCGAACCGGCGAGGCAATATTGTAACAGTGTCACACATGCCGTTACGTTGTGCTGTCGTTTGCACAGAGAGCGCAGAGGGAATAGTAAATTTACCCCGTCGGAATGGAGAATTCGTCGGTAAAGTAAAACAGAAAAAAGTCTCACCTGAGTAAGTTGTTCCGTAGCCGCCTCGGTAGCGAGACGAGCCAATCCCTCCTCGTATCTCTCGAGGGCCGTCAGTCTGAGTAATAAATTTTGGAGCAGAGCCGACACTTCCTGCCTCGCTGCAGCGTCGACGGCGGCGACCTTCTGGGTGATGGACCTGACGTGACCCATCACCCTCTCGTCCCGGAAGTCGTACGGAAACGTTTCCGTCCATTCGGCCAGCAGTTGCACCAAACGCGGCACGAAACGGTGAAGTCGTTCCTGCGAAATCGAGAATCGTTATTATCGTCGTTACGCGGGCGTCGCCGCGCTTTTGCTTGGATCACGCTTCGCTATGACACACACACACACACCTATGCCTATATGCCGTGTGCACTGAACAATTGTCCGTTGAGAAAAAGCAAAAGTAACGGACGCGGAGGAACTACGTGTTTGTAATACGTTTCGTTGTTTACGCGCTCTTTATGTGAATCGAAACGAGTCTGGCAACGATTGCCTCGTGTTTATAGGATTCCGCTCATAGATGTTGTCATGAGAACAAAAAATCCTATATATCTTTCGAAAGTTGTTTGTCCCAATTTTCAAACATCCAGGGTGTCCGCTTAGGGCCCTGATTATTCCAAGTCACCCTAGGGGACACTTTCACTTCCGGAAATACGTCACTTCCGGTTTGAAAATGTCATTATTCGACTTGTCAATTCCGGTCAAAAAATGAGATGTTGAAACCTTCGGTTTCTAAATTCCATAGTTCATAGCGAGGGCACGAAGCGCCCGAGCCCTTATGACCAGCTAGTAAGTACGTACATAATTAAAATTATGAAAAAATACGATAAGAAATCGAGTGGTAGATTTGGGAATAGTAAGTGAAGCGAAAGGTGAAAGCCGATGGAGTGTACGTGAGATGAAGACATCGATCAAATTATAATGCCGAAGGGCATGCTAAGCGTGCTGCACGATCGTATTCACCTTGCCCGTAAAACTGTCTAGGCCAGCCAAAAGTTTAGTCACGCAAACCCTCTACCGGTTATACGATGCTCTGTACAGTGTTGCTGATTCATAGAGCTTGGAAGGTTCTCTTTCAAATTGAGAGATCGCCCGATGGCCGCAGTTAACGTAAAGTTATCTACTGCGGAACAATAGACTTTTGTGCCGCGCTGAAGACAATAGCCTGCGCGATTAACGCAGCATTTGTTCGTAATTTCACGTCGTTAAATCTATCAGGTAATTCCGCAGTTATTCGTGCCTACATAAGACTGACTGAAAAATGTCAATGAAGTCGTATCTTTTAGAAAATACTAGAAATTGGTGTCCCGAATTCTTTCATTTTTTTTTGCGAAGCAAAGCAAAGTAAACTTAACATTGAAGTAAGTAATCTTTACGGAGGCAACAAAGTCCTGCATTCAACATTCCTCATTTCCATTTCCGCGGTACTTAAGCTGCACAAGGCTTTGTGTTGTGAGAGGAACGCCAAGGGAAAAAAAGAGCACGTGGATGAAATGGCGAAGGGAAGCCGAAGGAGCGTCGATGAAACGATAATGCACGCTAGAGCGAAATGCCGTCGAAGAGCCACACACCACCCGCAGCAGCCACCGTCAGGAGGAGATTTTGCACCGTTCGGTTGGCCGTTTCGTGGTGGGTGCACTCGGACTCACCTTGCCGCCCTCTCCATTCAGGTTTTGCTGATGTTCGCAAAGTGCGCAGACCTCGCCCAATAGCTCGTGCGGCTTGATGAAGAGCCTAGCGCTCAGCAAAAAGGCGAAGAGGTATGCCCGATCGGGATAATACTCCTCGGTAGGCACCATGTGCTGCACCAGGGCTTCCAGAGAGCCGGATACGAGATTCCCGTCCCGGTATACGAGAGCCTGAAACACAAATTGAAAAAACAAACATTGAAAAATTAATTACGCTTCAATTTAATTTATGAAAATGCAAATTTCGTGCGATTCGTTTTATAAAATTAAAATTCCATTAGGGCTAAAACAAATTGCCAGCGATTCTCGCGGAACGCATTCGGAGCTCGGTGCCGTTTTGGACATTTTTGTTCCATCGTTTTTTCAAAAATGCTTGGCATTGACAAAATTAGCGTTAAAAAAATGGCGTCCATGTTCTCGCATTTCGGGTATAGGGGTGGTTCGGTTCGTGGACGAGCTGGTTCGTCGCAACCACGGGTTTGCGTGCATGGAAACAGTCTCCCCGTCTTTGGTGAACAAGGCGAACCATTCCAAGCACGCTGCCAAACTGTCGTGTTGGCGATATGTATGCAAAGCTCCGTTATGCCCTAAGCACAGTCGGGCATAGGAGAGCTTCGCATGTCCTATCTCCTTTACACGGACCGGTAAATATTTAGCGCTGATTAACGTTTCGGCCAACTACGACACGACCGCGACCCCCGCGATTAATTAAAGTCGGCGGTACCATCGCCCGGTGAGAATAAACGAAATTCGTTCGCATAGCTATTTGCAATCTTTTTCATACGAGAAATTTACATGGTTCAGCAATTTCGTTAATTAACGAAGAAAAAAAGAACATCCGAAGAATATCAAAAGGTCGAAGGCGGGAAATGCTGCTATGGTGAATTTGCACTCTGCCCGGCCATTAAGGTGTAATTTAAATGGCCTGGCGGTCCCGAGCTGCTGGCGGTCGAGATGCTTAAAAATAATTAAGTAATAAAAAGAGTAGTCAAATACAGTCAAACCTGCAAATCGCAAGCGCATTAACGACGATCGAAAACGCAAACACTGTACATTCTCGTAAAATGGATTGGGAGTTAAAACAAAAACAAAAACAGAAAAACAATTTATCGATATAGCCGAATGACATCGACGCGGAATTGTCGAGTTATGTTTGCTTCGTACTTCGTGAAAAGATGAGAGGGGAGAGTGAAAAAATAGAAAATTGCACAGCAGCAGTCGTGCCAGTGGCACGACATCATCTCCGGAAATTAAGTACCCCCTACCGCTTGTCCCGGCGATGAAGCTATTGCCATCGAGACTTTGGTTATAAAGGTGTCAAGAGCGCATTATACAAGAAAATTCCGTACCTATGTACAGTATAAAATGCTCGTAAATCGGGTGCGTTTAACGACCTTTCCCTGTGACCGTTTATCCTTTCGTTCAAGTCGTCAAATTCGTGGAACGAACTTGACGACTTGAGGCGCTGGAGTGTACTCGTTTTTTTAGAAACAAATGAAGCTGCCATCCATCGTAAAATTGTTTTCCAAGATTTAAAAAAATCGCGTCACCAATGTCCAGGGGTTTGCATTAAGGAAAAAAAAGGACACAGTTTAGTTCAGCGCTTTGAGCAATAAATGGCATTGAAAGGGCGTTAAAACGATCTGATCACGAATCAAATATTCATTCGACGACTGACATAGCAGATCGAAATTCAAATTGAATAATAAATTATTCTTTGGAAAGGGAGCGTTATTTCCGCCGTTCCACTTTTCCTGTTATAAAGCCGTTCTATTAATGAGCTTGGGAAACTTTCGCCACCGGCTGAAGCTCGCAGTCGAAGCTTTCGCTTCCCTGTCCCTCTGGACTGATCGCACTCCATCGTACGTCCAGTCATTCGCTGTGATATTGAAAATGGATTATCACCTGGTTGTCGGTAAGCTGAAATTAATATTGAAGCTCACGTTTTATCGCATTGAAGAAGACTTTACGCAATTAGTGCGCTGCACTACTTGAGTATTCGGCCAATTTTGAAAAGTAAAATAAATAAGAAAAGAAAAGAAGATAACAAAGCTGTCAGGTAATGGGCAATTTGGAGGCTGTGTGAAGAATTCAATTAATTACAGCCGGATATGCTAATACGATTTTTTTCGGTTTTTAAGTGCAGCCTTCCAATTTTTCCATATATATTCTTTTTTTCGTTTTCCGTGGGTCACTCAACTGCTCTAACGAGACAGAAACGGCTCTCGGCACCGGGAACAATTCTCCGAGTCCACGTTGCTCTCGTTCGTTCACACGAATTTTCGCATAGCAATGATGCTGCTCGGGTGATCACGTTTGAGATAGAAAAAATGGAAAAACGGAAAAACGGAAAAATATAAAAATATAAAAATACCCGTCGAGAATGCTCCACTTTGCAGTTTGGAGTTTTCGCAGCATTTGCGCTCATCCGTCCAGGGTGGTCGCGGGAGTGCTAGCGAACGGTCCGGACCCGTTTCACAGTCCTCGGGTTTGGCTCGGAAGCGCTCAACCCCTCTTCAATCTCTTCGCATAGCGTGTCCACCTTCTGTATATACATGTATTAGTATTATATCTACGCGCGAAACACAAATGTAAACGCATTCGCAAACTAAAAGCTAGCGAGGACCGCTGTCAGCGGCATTTCGCGACGCTCTGCCAACGCTCGCTCGTCGACGCACCACAGTTTGCAGTTTTTCTTCGTTTCCCTTTTTCTCTTGCTGGTCCATCCTCCCCCCTCTTCGGGGGCAACTGGAATACCCGCGGGTTCCAGGACAGCCATCCGTTTCCAGACCTCTTCCACTCTTCTCCCATCCAGACTCTTCGCAGATTTTTTCGTTCGACGCTCAAACATACCGCGCACCGATGTCTCTGAGTTTCCATTGCCTTTTGGTCGCGCTCTTTCCCAGCGAATAATGGAGCGAGCTTCATCAGCTCTGTTTAGTTAGTATCGATACTCCGGGCGATATACTTGATGAAAAATTGTAAAAAAAAAAAGAAACGGGAAAGTTTCACTCCCGGTTTGGAAATCTCATTTTTCGACCGGAAATGACATGGAGATAATTCCGTTCGACTGTTCCCTTCGACCCTCGAGGGCGGCGGTATTAATGGCGAATAAAAATTAATTAAACCGTGAGTCAGTATTATATATCGATGCACAGTACGACAAAGCAGTGGAGTTTTAACGTAACGATTCACTTCCGATGGCCAAGGATATCTATCCATTCCGGTCGAGTGATCCTGTTCGCCGGCCTCGATCTCTCCCTCTCTCCTGACCCTCTCTCGATTCTCGAGAGCAGTCTGCGGTACTGCCAGTCCTCGATTAACGACCATCGGAGGAGAAAATTAATATCCGACGTCACGAATTGCATCGGGGACGTACTTCGGGGATTCCCGGGGCTCACGATTATCACGACGCAATGCCGTTGAGCCGTTTCTGGCAGGGTTGATAACAACTGCGCTGTTTCAAATTCTCGGATACACCACAGAGAAATTTCGTACGTGTATAGCCGCTAAATTATTTATCGATTATTCTGAATGAGCAAATCTTCACTGTTCGCCCCATTATTCGGCTCAGAAGTTTTTGTGAAAAATTCATTCGTACATCGAGGTATTTCGTTTTCTTTTAATTTGCCTGAATGTATTTACTATAACTATCTTACATATGATCAATTTTTAATCATCAATTATACATCTTCCAATCGACAGCTTCCAATTAGCCTTGATTGAGTTTCCGTGGACTCTCAATGGCCTTTTTCAAACTTGCAACATGCAATAAAAAAAATTGCCAGGAGTTAGACGAGTTTGTTAATTTTTTACATTATCAAAAGCATCACCGACTTCCGCCGTAGCTTTGGTCCAGCTATAGTGATCCCAGACTGTAGGCACGTCGTCTTTCCATTCTTCGAGCTTCCAGTTTCCTTAGTTCACTACCGGATTTTTCTTTTCCAGTTCTTTCTTCTTCTTCCCCCCTTTTTCTCTCTCACCCTCTTTAACTCTCTCCATTTGCCAATTCTTCCTCGTAGTTCCTTTTAGAGCGGCGTTGACGTCCTCTCATACTCTCCCGAGCACATCCGCTCTCGGCCCTCGCTAACTCTACTCGTGGCAAAGTAGAGTTTGCTTTGGCGAGCTCCACTCGTCTAACCGGACCGAAGAAACTTTCGGCTGTACTTCCTCGACTCGGAACTATATACTTCCTTGCTTCCTAGTTTAAGCTTCGTACCGCCAGCTCCGTGTGTGCTTGCACCATGTACACCGTACTTGCGCTTCCTCTCCCGTACGTTATACCCAGCTCGTTCTCAAAAAGGATCCCTCTTTCTTCCTGTCTATTTAATAAAGTGGATTGCGACACGTCTCCACGTAACACCCTCGCACCATTATACGAACGTGAGAATTTTCGTCTGGACCATTTTCATCGCAGCAACTCGCACACACAGCTCTTTATAATCCTCTCGGGTCGCGTGAATATACATATATGTCAAATTTTAAGCCAATTTTGAATACTTTTTTCCCCAATCCCTTGAAAGGGAAAATAATTTCGCGTTGTTAGTTTATCATAAGGGAATTAAAAAAAAAATGCTAAATCGAAGGTGGTTTTCTCCTCCCGCGATAAAGACGTCAGGGGGAGGGGCAGAACGAGAAGAATCCCCAGTCTTCCCAGCTTCCTTCTCGAACGGAAAAGCTCATCCGCGCCGTTATAAATTCACCACTTATAATAAAAACTAGACTCCGAAACTAACGATGGTGTCTGCGTACGCATACTCTCGCAAATCACGCTTAAACCGAATCATCATTTCTACTTATAACTGTAATTTGTAGTAGGCGAGATAGGAATGGTTTCTCGTAATGAAAATATACATATATAGATATAGAAGAGGGGATATCCAGCATAAGGCCAGCTGTCCGGTACAGCAGCCGTGAAAGCGAGTGCTCGGTGAAAACGCATTACGCGGGTGTCTCGGCATCGTCGTAGCGGGGCCGTTTGGTTAGTTGGAACAGCTGACGTTGACTCTAGGAAGCTATCCAGACTGGTACCGCTCGACGGAAGACCGGACGTATCTTCATTTTTTTTGTTTTAATTTAACCAGCACACACCAACTCCGACATTGGATGCGGCAATGCCAAGAAAACGCAACGACGAAGATGGCGACAGCGACACTTTACTCCGTCGGTACTTCAGCTAGCAGTGGCACTGTGAGATAAAAAATTCAACGTCGCACAAACTAGCGCGACCGTTCTATAAACCCTTTGTTGTGCCGCGCTGAGTCTTCCTTTCTTCCGCGTACACCCCTTTTCATACGTAGTAACGCCCAACGGACGGAGAAGCAAGGAGAGAAGCCCCGGTGGACCGGTAGCGGTTTTTATGCATCCCGGGCCCTTAATAAAAACGTTCAGCCCTCCTTTGCCCGCGTGACGGTGGAACCCTGGCTTCGTTTACTCTCACTTCATCCTCCGTTCGTTTTACGTCTCCCGAGACTGTATTCCGCTTGGCTGATGCCGTCGCTTATATTCACGCGGAAAAGCTCTATCTCGGAACAAGCGAATGCATTGTGTATCGAACTAGCTATATTCCCGTACACCTTTTTCCCCGGGGGCATAAAAACCCTGAGATATTCCCACCGGTGATATTTGTTGGATCGAGGGTGGGTCGCGCCGTACCGTGAGGATTTATCGGAAAAGTTGATGCCGGAAGGAAAACCGGGCGGAAAATCCGGTGACTTTATCGACGCACTTATTAGCTATCGAAAGAAAGGACTTCTCAGCTTTGGGTAAAAAGTAGCGAGCACAGTCGAGCGCACTCACTGAAATTGTACGTGTGAAAATACCTCAAGCAAATTTAGGATCGTGCGGAAATCAAATTAACGTGGGTCCTCCTTCCATCCTCTGATTAAAGTGATAAAAATAAAAATGTCTGGTGGGCAAGTAAGATAAACACCGTAGATTTTGAGAAAAGCATTGTCGACAAAAGAACTTTACAGCGGCTGAGAAATTACGGCTATTTTCATTGTGGTTACCGAACGCCAGTAGAAAAATTCACCGCTAAGCTTTCAATCCTCCTCGACCGGCACTTTCAGCCGTGGTCATTTTTACGGACCAAAGAATTTCCAGACTTTCCATCGCCGGCTACCGCGTCGTTGTCGGCAATTCCTCAGTCGCAGAGCCGCTCGACACCGACGTCTTTCGTCGTCGACGAAATGTGCCACGGTACTCAGTGGGCGAAAGCTTCTTAAACCGTTTCCAGATATTTACGAACAATTTTCCGGAAAGGTACACGCGGCCCGTGGCAGTAATGCGCTCGGGGAGGAAGATTACCGACGGAGGGAGGGGGGAATAGAGTGAGGAAGAATGTCGGCGGAGACCGAGAGTGGGAGCCGAAAGAGACCGACTTACAGACACAAATGTAAGAGGGGAGGCGAACGCGGGCAAGGGTGGAAAAGTAAATTGGGGAGCTAAGAGGGTGAGAGGGTGGGTCGGTAAAGAGAAATGAGTGAACCGGCAGGGCGTTTGTACTTCGAAGCGCTTGCGGCGGAAGCAATGTACAAGTATACTGCACTATACTTTACTACAGTACAGTGCGGAGCGAGCTTAAAATAAAAATAAAATCGCGAAGAAGAAGATCGAGAAGAGGAGAAGACGTGGACGAAGACGAGGAGGACGAGGAATAAGAAGAATAGGGGAGGGGGGGGGGGGAAATGAAAGGAAGATAAAAAAGCATCCCGCAGGTAGCGAGGCCTCGGAACTCGCGGCTCCTGCCTCGGGAACCAAAGAGCAATTAGGAGATTAGTTTTTGTTGAGAAAATCCGTGCGGGCCGCTACCGTTGGCTTCGGAATGCTTGGGCACAGCGGCGTAAATACGGAGGAGAGCTTTATACAAGCGTGCTCTCCTGTCGGACGCTCCGACGGCACGTTCTTCCTCTCGGCCAATGCCTCCTCGGGCTTTCCTATTCCACTCGGCCGCTTTTAGAATTTTAAAGCCAACATTGCGCGTGGCTTAAACTGCTGGGTGTGCCACGGTCGGCGGGCCGAAATGAGGTCCGCGCGCCACGATCGCGAGAGAGAGAGAGAGAGAGAGAGAGGGAGAGAGAGAAAGCCGTCGACGACGTTATTAAACTAATGGTAACGTAATCCGGCGAAGGGGGAGGAGATACGGCCCGGAGATTGAGTGGGGCCGTAATGCGCGTCCAGGAAAATTGGAATTGTTTGCATGCGCGGACGAATACGCGTGCTGATTTATTTTTCTTTCAATTTTTTTAAAATTCTGTATTTAACTTTTTTTTTCCACCAACTTTTGCGGGCCGGCGCCGAGGCGCCGCAGCGGCGTGGAACGGTCTAGGACGAGTTATACCAATTGGTTCGGAACTCTTGCCACGGAAAATCGCCCAATTAAAATAATTCGTGGGGCGCGGGCTTAATTTGGCCGAGCACAGCCCGGCGCAACATCAGCTAGGTCGGACGCATGATAACCATAGAAATTAACGCGAAAGTGCAATTACCGCGAGGTTGAATACACCTCGTGTATTGCGGCGGACTTGTATTAATTGCTAGATGGATATGATAGATAACAGGTGAATTAGTAACGTGGATTCATTTTGTCGGAGCAACCCACCGCGAGCCGATCGGGAAATATATGGCGCAGGTGCGTAATTAAAGTAACTCGTGGATCGAGTTCGCAATTGGTCGAAGACCTCGGCGTAAATTCGAAAAGTCATTTTTTTTACAGTGCTTAATTAGCGCGGGCTTGAATAAATTATTTATACCGTGCATAGCTTGCACTGGCTGAAACGATTCTTTTTCATTCAACTAAATTTAATTAAATAAAATGATGTTGATTTTGTATTAAATTTTTTTTTGTATTGAGGTAAATACAGGAAAGTTGAATAAACCAAACATCGCCGAGTACTTTCTGGCTGTTTATAATAAATACCAGGTGCACGGCGAACCCTCTTTGATGTATTTCTTAATGACAAAAACTTGGGAAAACCTTGCTCTTCGTCTCACTTCCCTTATCTCTCCTCCAACATTGTAATACAGCCGGTACATTCGACAAGAGCCTTATCGCGTGTGCGTAAAAGCGAGCGTTCGCACACGAACTCAGGATCAAGCCCGCCGAGCTGCAATGTAATACTTCTTGAGCTATGGCTGGCATTTTCTCTCGCGTTTATCCCTGCACAAGAGGGGCCAACCACCGGGAACGCATAATTATAATACCTGCCATATTTTGTGCCGAGACTGTTTCGTAACTATTAACGAAACCGTGCACGAACTTTCGTTTGCCCAGTTTAACGGGCAGTTAATTGCAAGTGATTCTGTTAGTAAATTCTACTTTACATTTAATTTTTAATCCCATCGGGAGCAAGGTGTTAAGCCTTCATCACCTTGCCGTTCTCAATACGACTCAGTGAACGAAGTTTTTTTTATCCGGATTTGTGTCAACCCACACTGGTCCATCTTGCCGCGCCAGTTCATATTCACCACTCTTATCCTAATAATAATAATAATAATAATAATAATAATAATAATAATATTCGGGCATCGAATTTATTGAATATTCTCCGTCGAAGACCGGAGAACGATGTTTATATAGTTTGTTACCAGCGATATTCAATGCTCCATTCTAACGAACGTACCTCTCATCTCCGTTATTAAAAAACAAATAAACAAAAAAACCCCATGACCGTACCACCCACCCGCCATCTACCGAGAGTGAGAACCGGAGGGAGAGATTGAGAAAAAAGAGTGCTCCCGGAGGAAAATAATATTGGAAAAGCGACGAGCGGCGCTTAACGCTTATCAGAGCAGAAACGAGTGTGCGAGACCGGATTGCCGGGTTATATCGCGAGTGTCGGCGCGTTACGTGTACGCGTCGTTCTGGTGCATGGGAGGGGACCGATTGCTGCTCGGCTGTGCAATTCTGTCGTCGTGCACCTCTTCCGTTTTTCTCCCCCTTTCAATCTCGATTCTCCGAAGCCATTCGTACACGATTGTCTCCGTCTCGCTTTCGCTCATAGCTTTCGGCTCATTCGGGGCGCCTTCAATCGTCGTCGATGAAGCGGAGGCGGGCAAGCCGATAAAGGTTTTAATTCCCCGCGAACGGGCATGGACCTTGTACGTGTGAACTGCCAAAGCGAAAGAGGGATGGCGTGTAAAAAGAAAGGAAATATCGAAGTAAGGACTGAAGAGGGAAACGGTAAATGAATACTCCGAAGACGCAAGAGAGATTGATGAACTGCGGGCTATCGGAAAAACAATTGAATTCGATTCTCTGCAAGATGATGGATTTATTCGTCGAGACCACCGGCATTAATCGTCGCGCTCTTACAAAGTTGGTATGCCACGATATTAACCGGAAGTGACGTATTTCGACGTATTTGTTCCCGCTGAATACGAATCCGCTTGCCTTTTTGGAGCTAAAGTACGGTGAGACATTGAAAGTCTCGATTTTATACACGAAAAATCGTATTTTTTAGATTTAAATGGAAGATATTGGGTTGGTAGTAAAATAATTGTTATATTCGTGATTAGCGTCATATTTGTGATCAAGGGGCCGCAATATTTTCATAAAGTGAAGTTTCGGCGTTTAAATTTTCAGGGGATATGCATTTCGGGCGTTACTCTTTTCGGGGGATAATCATCGGGGGATAACCGTTCGGGGGCTATGCCACCCTACCGTTTTTTCGATGTATCGACCATCTAGGATTTCCAGGAATAGCCTGAACGGGGTTGTTATTGGAATAGTTCACACTAAATAAGTTCGTGAAAATGTATCATCGAACATTATGATGTAATTATCGTGCAGCTGTGTTCAGTTCGTTCTGGGTAGAACATCGGGCACTCTACTGTATAGATTATGTATCATACACCGTTTTGAAGTGATCCATGGTATCGAGACCAGTGTTAGCTCGTTATCATGAAAGCAGGGCTTTGGCGCGAGCAATTATTGCAGCGGCCGCCCCTTCCATGACTACCACTTAGTACATTGTAACTTGGCGTACCTATAATTTACCTACTACCTCATTTCAGGACCCTCATTAGATACTAATTGTAGTTTATGAATCTACATTGGTCCCCGTCGTTAGTCTGCTCGTTAACGTCCTGTGTGGTAAAGAACCCGTTATATCCGCGCCCCCCATATATTATATTATAATAATAATTATTATATCACTCCAGGAAAATGTACAGTTTGGCCGTACCTCATTAAAAATTGACAAACAAGCTTAATAATGGAAAGAATGTCTTGGGTACCATAGAATAGAATAAATAGTGTTGCTTTAATAACAAAATGAAATATTATAACACGTTCTTTTTAATCATTTGAAACGGCGGAGCTATCGACTTCCAATCAAGGGTGGAACGTTACGCAATCGCAAAAGGAAATTAATGTTCAATGTTCATTAAAATATAAGGGCTCGCCCCGAGGCCAGAAGAACTGTATAGTAATTTCGATCGAATATTGAAGTATCTATTATCTACCGTCATTATTATATTTGTTCGGAGTGTATGGCACTGTATCGTCCCCAATTAAAACAGTGTAATTTGAAGCTTCGCTGTCCGAAAATTAAAGGGACCAATTTTTCAGGTAAAATTTTAGGTCCGTGCATACAAATCTCTCTCTCTCCGTGTGAGAGCAGTTATTACGGCAGTGTCATAACGTGACTGAAAATTCGCTCTCGGAAAGTCTGGTTCAGGATACGGAAACTATTATTTGGACGGTGGACAGCAGGGGAGAAAGATAAAGAGGAAGAACTATAATCAGCTGGGCAAACTCACTGCTGGCGAATTCGTTAGCCATGCAACGGTACGGACAGTCTCGCTAATATTATTAAAAGCGCAGTTTCTGCATTGTAGACCAACGTCCATTATACGGCATGCCCAAGGTACCCTAATTGATATTCCAGGAAAAAAGGGACTTTTTGGACGGATGTATAAAACAAGACTGCTGGAGTCTAGATTGAGTTTTTTTTTCTCTGACCATATTTAATCCCCACCTTTCCCAATACAGCGTCGATGTCCCTCTACCGCGTGTACATAGTAGCCGGTATTTCACCTCGATACATCGAAATTGCGTGATTGCGCAAACGAGAAAAGTCTTTTGCTGTCCGGATCGTATTACCACTGGCCGGAGGAAAATTAAATTATTCTGGTGCCTTTCTTTTTCCGATGTTTCTCTCACTCGCGTCGGCGTACAGGAAATTCGCATAGATTTTCGATACTGTCTCGTCTCCATATATATCCGCTATTTTCTGATCGGCACAAAGGAAATTGCGGTTCGGTTGAATTGAAAATCCTTTTGTCTGGAGCATTTTCTTCTATGGCTTCGACAGCTGCTGATTAATTTTTTTTAATTAAAAAGGTACGTTCGTACTTTCTTTCCGACTGTTATCGTCGATCCCTCGTGGAAATAGTGGTGAACGTTCGATAGTTGCAACAGGAAAGAGACAAGGAAGGGGGAGCGGAAAAGGGTGCGTACTTACATTCTTACATTTAAAAAATATTTTATTATTAATAAAATAAAAATAAATTTAAAAAATGTTAAGTGCGAGAAGATGAAGAGTGCTAAAGTGATAGCTTACATGTTCTGGATTTATAGCGTTTCCATCCCGTGCGTCCTGGTGGTCGGAGCCGGCGCCGTTCACCATTCCAGAGCCAGGACAAGCTCCGCCACCCCCGAGGCCCTTTCCACCGACGCCGCCCGCTGGGGTTTGAGGCAGGCTCTGCAAAGCAAAAAAAAAAAATAATGTAATTAAATAAGTTATCCAGATCACAAAGAAGCAGAGATTGTAGATAGGTGGTATCCGATACTACAGTTACAAACTGTATAGTTTGTATGTACCGGAGACTTCGATGCTACGCTTTATACCTATTTCACCTATTGGTAATAGCAGAAAGTGCTCCTCTTAAAGTAATAGGTCTCTAGCAAAGGGCCTATAAATGACGCTCTGCACTTTACGACCGTCCTGCCTCTTCTTCCGGCTCCGTGCTTCGACCCTCTCCGTTCAGATTCGCCGCTTTTGTGCGGGCTTTTTTTTTAGTGTTCCTGCGACTCGACCGAATGCTCGCGCGAGTGACTTCAATTGTGCCTTTTTCGCTTTCCTTCATGGTATCGTCGTATTTTGTGGGATTGCTTATCACCTCACTACGTTTAAGACAATAATATCCTAATGGTGAGCGAATAATACAAACATAGTTTTAACTCCCGTAGATTCTGACAGGAAAAAAATGGATGTCAATAATCCGTTTCTCAATAGATTTATCTGCATCTGTACGAGGGGAGAGGTATTTATATAGCTCTCGATTGGGTACTGTGTGACGTCAAAGGAATATCGATATGGCCTCGCATTCAAACAGTAGGGCTTGTCAATAAGCGAATGCATATATAAACTATTCTGTGCTTATTGGATTTGCTTATGTATTGACAAAGCTCACCGGGAACCAACAGGACAGTACCTGTACATACACCAGCAACGTGGAACAGATTGAATCTCAGCTATATACATATCTTGCTGATACATATATATATATATATGTACTGTGAGGTTGTAGGGTCGTCTGAATACTGAAGTCGAAGCTGGGCTTGCTCGAATATAATATCTTCTGTTCTTATCCGCCATAAATGAAACTTTATTAAAAACGGTACCGATCACGGTTTATTGTGTAAGAGTACCTCCGACGTCTGATTTTTGTCCCTTAAGGGATTGGAACCTGAAAAATGTTTTAATAAAAATTCACTTGAAATTGGTGGATATGCAGGAGAATTTTTCTAAGCTACAGTTCTTTTTAAATTTTTAGGCTCCGTAGAGAATTGAGCTGAGACTTGACTCATGTCTTGCTCGTGCGGCCAAGACACGCGGGTCACTGACGCATGGCCGGCTAGACGCTCGCGAGGGCTTCTTCCACATTAAAGTTTGGTGTATGATTTTTTTTTTTTTTTTTAACGCGGATTGCATTCGGCTCGACGATTTGCGCAGCCCGCTCACTTCCTTCTTCGTCGAGTTCTCTGCAACTTCCGGCGGCTCTGCCGCTCACTTTCCTCTCGTTCTATCTTTCATTTTCTGGCTCTTTCACTCCCATGAGCTGTACACATACAGAGACACGCACACACACACACACACGTACAGAGAGCTCTTCGCCGACTAGCTAGTTTTTCGCGTTTCCGCTTTCACGTTTATTTTTTATTTCTTTTTATAAACCTAGAACATCCTCACCGACCAACCTACGTCGAAATTCTATTTAGGTTTTCCGGATGTGCTGCACACTATTCTCTCCTCTTCCTGCCTGGCTTTCACTCCGCCCGTTGCGCCGCTGTACTCGGTAACCAGCTCTTCCCTTCACGATTTTTATAGAGACTTTTCGTACGAGACAGCCCTCGTTAGTTCGACTGGGTAGGATTTTTGTTATTCCGCCAAGTTGAGATGTTTGCAACGTTTTCAACAGAAATTCGGCGGAAGAGATTCGGGATGTAACCTACTCCAGGAAGGATATTTTTATCGAAGATTCGTCGGTAAAAGAAGAACTTTTACCCATGATCTCATGCAGCTAACAAGTCTTTTCTTAAAAACACACATACACACACACACATACATAATGGGAGTATGACTCTTATAGACTGCCGAGTGATTTATGTGCAGCACTGCTTCCTTGGTCGGGCGAGATCTTCATTCATATCGAAACAATCCGATATTTCTTCCCAGCGAAATGTATTTTCTACAATTTTCCCCGATCTCGAGCGGTCGCTCATGTTCGCAAAGTAAATACTCTTATAAGCAATTTCTCTCCCGAGCCAGAGAATTATGCGTTAGCCCGTATAACCGTCTGGGTTTCCGACGGTGTGCCTTTTTCCATTTCAGGATCGTCGCGCCGCTGTCGGGGACAAAGAGACGATATGTACGTCCTCTTGATAGAGCCGGTAATAAGATCGATCCACTATCTGCCCCTTTTCCGTCCACCTTCTTTGTCATCTCCTCTGCTGCCTGGCAGTTTTGTGTGTGCCCGCGCCAAGCACCGTTCTCACCCGACACCTTTTCTTTTTCCACCTTTTACCTCATTCCCCCTTCCCATCCAACGGCCCGAGAACTCGTCGAGAAAGTGAATTTTCACTTCCGAAAGACTCCAAAGTGCAGTGTAAAAGATCCCGCTAACTCAGTTCCCCGTCAGTCTCCGTTGCTTCCACCGGCTCTCGAGGATAAGGTCCAGAGTTCTTCAGGTCTATCGCACTCATTTTGATGCCTGTACTCATGGCTTCCCTCACAGGTACGGTAAATAAGATTTACAAAATCTCACTTGGAATCAACGTGCCCTCAACAAAATGTTGATTAGTTAGCGGGTCGCCAGAGTTACATTACCATTGAGCGCACAGACAGGTCGGAATGACAAATTAATGGGAAAACGAGAAAATAACGATTAATTGGAATGCAATGAAAGTGTACTAAGGGCGTAGCTGAATTCTCCGACTAGTTTTTCCAACGGCGTTGACCGACATTTTGGTCGCGGAATCGTCGAGGTGGTGTGCATGTTGGCTCGACGAATGGAGTGACTAATCTCGCTGCGGAACCGCGATGCTAATGGCTTCTCACAACCGGGTGGAGGTGGATTTTAATGAGATTTATAATTGCGAAACAGCGCGGAGCATTTTCTTGGGCGGCCCGGAGGAAAGTGCCAAGGTGAGGGAAGAAAAGAAAATAATTCAAACGCACGACACGAAGAGATAAAATAAGCGTTGAGAAGTGAAAATGCACTTTGGTCTATGACGACCACAGCAATCACCACAACTGAATGACGACCATAGCAATCGGTCGGGATCGGTTTCTAGTCGATTTTGAGCAACCGAATTGCCACAAACGAGGCTCTAGTGTGTTCGGAATTATCAGGGGAGTTGAACGAAAGGTGAAGTGCCCTAACCACAAAAGGCAGAGGCTTTGGGGGTTGGACGATTGGACAAAGACTTTCCGCAGAATTTCCGGTAGATCCTCCAAATGAGTGCCACAGAACGTAATTATATGCTGCCTGGTCTGCCATACCCGCGTGTGGTGTTCTAGGGATTAAATTGTTCGACTCTATCCGGTTTTCCGAAATTCATTCACAACCATTGTACCCATTATCTTGCACAATTAATCAGCGCTGAACGCTATTTCTCATTAAGCACGTTCGAGGGACAACCACAAAGTAATTTTGCCCGGCCGCATATACCCAACTGAGGTACTTTGCGGTTGTCCAAAAGCCTGCGCCATTTATTCGAACGCTGAGGGACTAGTTTGTAAAGCCAGGTTATTTCGAGAGCATTAAAAACATCGAATGCTGTTACATCGTAATTGCACTCGTATCTAATTGCGACGATTTCGTAGTAATTTAACGCTTTCATCTCGGCCAGCATTCATGTCGGTCTGATGCCGCTAAAACTCCGTTTAACTTTGGTCCCATGCATGATATCGATGGTCCAACGCCAGACGGGCATGTGATGTGTGCTTGTGCACAGAAGATACGCCCTTATGGAATGAAGCGATCGACATCACAGCAACGTGTGGCGCTTGTTTGGCCAACTCTGACGCGAAGGACTAATGCTCGAGCCCATGTCAGGAGTGTGTCCGCGAACTTGGGAGTTTAATGTTACCCTGATGAAACGAGTCGGGTACTCCCGGCGGATGGTTCGTCGTGGGAACCGGAGTGAAGCTTTCACGCTTCGCCATCTTGTCCCACGAAACTTTAATTATCTGTAAAACGTCCGGGAAGTCTCCAGTAGAGGAAGGAACTCCTGGACGCGGAAGAGGCAGTGTCTTCGGGGTGCGAGGACCCTTGAGATTGTTAGGAAGTTTTGGTGGGCATCAAGATGGAATGGGCTTGGGAAAGCGCACAAGTGCGACGGTGGATGAAAGTAAGAAAAGCAAAGTAAAAAAAAGAAGAGCCAGGGGACATTCTTGAAAATATAGTTCTTAAATGAAAATCACAGGTACACGATAAACGTCGATCTTTCGGAACATCTTTTTGTCAACTAAAGACGATCCGTTAGATTCAGCATCGTCAAAAGAGAAAGACTTATAATTACCGTACCTAAAGAGAAAATTTGAAGATCGTTCCACGGTATAGTTTCGGAATTCCACGGTGATCCTTGGGTACGACCACTCGAGACGGTGTTAATAAGGAAAGCGCTGGGTGCAGCGAGGGCGCGATACCCTCAAGCGTGGACAAAGGAGTGGTCTTAGGAAGAGCGCGTTTTCGAAGCTGAGTGGGAGAGTACCCGGATCTCGTCGTCGTCGTCGTCGTACTTCCCTTATTCACGTATAAATTGGTGGCACGTACTTGCACCATGGTCTGCTGTTGGGTATATCTCGCCCTCGTCGAGTTCTCGGCTCTCTTGAGCCTCTTCACCGAAGAGCTAGAGGCAACCAGTGAGCCATAGCGAACACAGGCACCCCGGGTATCTCACTGAATTTTCTTACATGCCACCGACGAGCAGCAACAAATGTGCGTCGGAGAAATAAATGACTCGTATAAAATTTGTTCAGCTCAACGAGACTTCACCACCCAGCGGCGAATTGTACGGTAAATTCACGTCCTATCGCTCCGTTTCCGGCATACCATAAATTCTCGAAGCAGAAATCGTACTCTACGATGAGCGGTACGAATTGTGGCGTTGCATTCTGATTATGATCCTTGGCCCTCAAACTCATCTGTTTGCCTATCGCCGGGAGCGCAGTGCAGGGTACAGATATCCAGCAAAACGGAATCGAGCGGTTTACGTCATTCACGCAGCGCGGAGCTCTCTGCCAGAACCATTCGTTATATTATACGATGATAGGAATGGCGTTGCTGAGCCCGTGGAAATTCGAATTTGCTGCTGGTGGTGCTGCTGCTGCTCTATTATATGGTAAAGGTGGGATGAATTCGGTAGTGGAAGGAAAGTGTGGGATGCAAGCCGAGTGGTACCAGCGGCAGAACGATCGGAGACCGGAGAGTCCGGTGCATAAATCGAGGGTGGAACGAGCCGGGACATTGGAACTGAATGGTGAGTACGATCCGGCGAAGGGGGAAGTGGAAACGGATGGGTGTGCGAAAGCGTGCGCGTAATGGCTTTCCAATGTACCGGAGACCCGTACTTCCGTCTACGCGGAGACCTCATGGCCTATCCTGCATACCCAGGGTTCTCCCCTGTTGGTCCATGGAAACGTAGAACGTACCGACGCTGCAGCATCCACAACGAGAGAACACAAGCAAAGCAGGCAAACCCCCTCCTGGATGCCGCACGGAATACGAGGCTCTTGCTACAGCTACCAGTGCTGCTGATGATGCCGCAGCTGCAGTTCTCAATGTTTAGTATATACAGGTGAGGGCGAACGCTGCCGAGTTGGAACGGGCGACCTCTGATCCCGGAATATTTAGTCCATCGAGGCGTGATAATGCACGCGGAAACTGGAATTTACTCCGCGGCGAGTGAGCGTCCGGCGGTCGGGTGGGCGGCTTGGTACAACGCTCGCCTCCGGCTGGTAGGTGGAGGGTTGTGTGTGGTCTGGCACTCTCACCGCTAAACCTATTTCTGGTACGTTGGATGTACGCTGGCTACGGGGCTTCTCCGATACCGACGTGTATCGGGGATCTTCTTGCGCGCTTTGCTCGCACTATCACTCGAACTGCACGTAGATGGTGACGACAGGACTATCGCTATCGCTGGATGTACTCCGGTGGAAATCCTTGCAATCAGGCGCAACGTAATTTAACCGAAGATACTGGCGAGGTTTCTATAATCGTGGGATTACGAATTCACAGGGTGAGATATGAGCTTGAGCGTCTGTAAGTTTCGCCACTGACAACAGGGTCATCAAATCATGGTACGTTTTACAACAACAGATTCAGTCCTGATGTCCAAGCAGCAATGACGCGCAGAGTATACTGTCCTTCATTAGGGTCTAGTCTGTTTCCCTACAGGAGTAAGATGAGATCCGCCATATGACGGATATTTGTTCTACTTGTGATCGGAAACATTTGTACGAAAACCGCGGAGTAATTCAGTGACACCGAAGGCAAACACGTCTGCGATTGCACAAACGCGGGTAAACGCCATTCGGGTGTATGTACAGCCAAGTGTGATCGCGCCGATCGGGCTCTCCCTTTCGTCCGAGCGTCGCCTCTTGAGGCCATTGAGAACAGCTCCGGGGGTAACTGTCGAGCCTTGCGTTCGACGTTGTTGAATGTCGCATCGAAGTGGCGAGCATCGTAATCACTTCGGATGCGAACTGAGCTAACGTGATTGTGTTTGTGATTGCCGAGCTGTATCCGACACGATATATACATATAACGTACACAGCACGGTATATTGGCTAGGATCAGGCGATTCGGCACTGGCGAAGACGTGGCAAATCGTTCCGGATCTCCACGCTCGACGTCGCCTCCTCAAGAAATTCTCTACGTCCGTCCGTTTCTATACTTGTCGTGAGTCAGTCGACGAAGCTTTCGCTCCGTGCAGACAGTTTCTACTTCTTTCTTGTTCTTTTTTTTATTCCCTACCGTATATGAGCCAAACGCCCGACAGGCTTCACAGGGGGGGGGGGGGGGGGTGCCGTTGAAACTCCGTCGCCGGACGGACGTGTACACGATACGGTATACCCTGCCTCAGGCTTCTATATATTTATACTGGAACCGCGACGAAGACGAATACGTCTAGGAAAACTGTGGGACTGTGGTGGTGGGCGGCGGTGTCGGATACAGCAGCAGAAGGCGTCGCCCGGCAAAGGCGCAAGGCATATAATCCTCAAGGAGGAAGAAGAAACTTTGTACGTAGCTACCGGCAAGCCCGTAACGCTTTCCACCATCTTCGGTTAATCCCAAGATAAAGTTTCACGCCTTGTGCGATAGTTCGCCGCGGCAATATCTCGCTGCGTTTTTTCTCGATCTCACGGCTCTTGTCGCTCTTGTTTTGTTTCTTTTCCTTTCGCTTCTTTCCTTTCTCCTCTACATTTCTCATTTTTCTTTGGATCTCGACGTTACCCTCAGGCAACTTCGCGAGGAGTTATAAGCAGCGCGAACACTTTTCGACACCTCGTCACCGAGGAATGGTGGATTTAGGTTTAATCCGTAAAAATATAGTTAAATGTTAATCCATACGTCTTCAATGTTCACTGTACTAAAAGATTGTCGTGTAATTACTACCGTTGTGACAATAAATCGGCCACTTAAAGTCCCCATTACATAAAAGGGCAAGAATGGGAATCCACGATGGATGTATAAATTGATTTTGTACCGGAGCGCATACAATTAACAGCTTCCTGTGGCGCGTATACTCATGTAAATGGCTCGAGATGCATTATACATCTGAGATGGCCGTCCCAGATGCCTAATGGACCAGACACGCTACACATCGACCTGACTGCGGCTACTGCTGCAGCAGCACCAACCACGATGCTAGCGATATGCATTAATGCGGATTCTGATGGACATCAAGTTAATCGGAGAATGTGTATAGATGTCCCCCTCTAATTTGCGTAATTATTCTATTAAGTATGTAGTGTATCATTAACTCGGAAATACGACGTGTGTATATGTAGTCAATTGAACGTGCCATTACATCGATCTACTCTAGAATCCGTTTCGACAATACGGAGCCATGCGAATTTTGACGAACGTCAGATTAATTGAGGAAGGGGCCTGTGGCCTTCGTGAATGGATAAGTGATCTCGTATATATTTTGGAAAGTTATTTGGCCCTGATAACTATTGCCCAATTATACTATTCTGGTTCTATTCTGTGTGGAAAATAAATAATTTTTCAGAAATGACGTCACACCGGAAATACGTCACGACCGGTCGAAAAATCAGATTGCTAAACTGGGAAGACGTATTCAAGGTAAATCTCTGAAAATCTAATTTTCCGGATTTTAAATTTCATAAGCCATGTAGCAAGTGACGCTGTATCAACGCTAATTTAAAGGGATGACAGTAAATCCTAACGATATTGTTTAATACCTCCGCGTGGTACACAAAATGGCATTAGCGATACTAAAATTCATAATTCATAAGATAAAAGCCGCGTGTGCGGGGCACGTCGCTGGTACACGAGATAGGAAATATCGCGGGCCATCCGGATTACTTTCAAGTTCAACGAAGCCTTTCATCCCCGTAGGGCCAGACGCGCATACTCGCAACGCTGTTAATAACTGAGTCTTGTGTACCGACGAAAATTACTCTCTTTATCTTCCTTTTGAGGGTGATGCGAGACAGGGTGCGAACCCCATCCCTTCGCTCCGTTCCCTTTGCCTACTCATCTCTGCTCTCCCGTATCTCTCCGCCCTTGCACGTCGCTTCGCACGTGACTCCCAGGCTCTGGTCCTCTGACAACCTTCAGCGCTCCGTGATCTGTTCGGGTCGGCTTTTCTCTCACCTTCGTCCTTGCTTTATTCTCTGTTTGCCCAGCTTTAAATACCCGCCCGTGATTCTATGAATTTTAGCGCCGTCTCGCCGAGTCGGCAGGAAGCGCGACTTTCGTTCAGTCATCTTTACACGAATTTATATGGAACTGATTTTCAATTGAACGATCGTTGAATTCTCATTGACTGTTCAAATTTGAGACATCAAAAATTGAACGGTTCGTGTGCGAAAAAAAATCGCTCGAAAAATTTCTAAAAATGAGGAGTCGATTAGTCGATCAGCAGTTTCTTTGATGATGCGGAAAAACATTAATTATGAATATCCCTATCTCGTTGCGGGTCCGAGATTAACGAGCTCGAGTGATGGTCTCGCCTGTAGTACCGCTCAGCAGCGACAGCATGGAGGGTTTTTGAGCGTAAACATAACCGTAAACACATTGGGATTTCGTCCACCGTGACGATGGCTCGATGCCAGCTACAAACTTTCGGGTTCCATACGCGCCCGGCCTGCCAAAGCTTCCATACTGGCTGCCGTGTGCCTTGGTTCAGTGAGCGCAGGATAGTGCAGTCAGCATGCCGAAGCCCGGCACTGTTCTCTCTCTCCCGAACCACAAGTGTATTAGTATACAAACAAACTGTTATCGGCTCTGGTTGGAAAACTGCGGCGGGGCTTCCGTTGCATCACTTACTCGCCCGGCGAGTCCACGAGAGCGAAGTGAGAGCTGCGGATTTTTCGTGACGGTGGGAACAAAGCGTTACTTCAAAATGCGACGCTAATAATTTGGAGCCTCGCCAGATATCGTAAGTTTAACGAGGATGAGTAAATTTAACTAACGCTAAATTTACTCACGCATTTACACCAAAGCTGCCGGATCGTTTATCTTTCGTTGTCAATAAAAGAAAACAACAAAAAAAATTGCACGAAAAAAATATGTATATATAAATACGCAAATTGTACAAATTATGTAGAAAATATAAACGCACGCACGTACGGACACTTTTGATTCAATGTTTTTACGCCAGGTTAGCGACAAAAAAAAAATAAAAAAATGTTCTTCGCCGTTTTCAATGAACCGTCAAAAAGTTGGGTAGCCGCTAGAGGATAACTAAACGCAATTCGTTCCGCGGTTGCCCGATGTAATATTCATTGGGGTCGAGACGCCCGCCGCGTCTCTTGATACAGGCTGGGTCGAGGGAGCACGGTTATTGGACGCATACGGTGCACCCGAACGGAACAAGGCCATTCGTGAATTTTAAACTTTATGGAGAGCATGGAAACAGGTACGTTCGGGTTTAGGAATTTGCATGCCACAGAGAAAGAGGTCTGGCAAGAGTGAGCGTTAAGGAAAATGTATAATACTGTTGGTGTAGAACCGAGCATGCAACGGCGAAAGGAGAAGATAGTCCAATGGACTGCATCAATAAACCGATGAATTTGTGTTCGGTTCCCGGAGCTTCGAAGCTATTCCGAACTTTTGTGCAACCAATGAACTCGGCAGCGGATTTATCGGAAGATTTTAAAAATATTTTCTCTGCCACTTAAGGAAAAAGTTCGTCGATCGATTTTTAGCTTCCTGATAGAGAAAGCTTTGTAAAAATTACATTCCACCATTTTTTCATATCCATGAAAACGAAGTTTCCTCTATGAAGGATATATATTTTTTTAAATCAATGATAATTTAAATATACTCTTTAATTAACATGTAAAGTCGAGGTAAACCACAAAACGACCGATGACACGTTGATCGGGTGTTCCGAATGAAAATTAGCGCACCGTCAGATCCGACAAAAAATTAAATAGAAAAATAAAATCAGGGTAAGCGAACTTGTTTGGCCCGCCGGCCAAAAGTAGTTACGGCGAGTAGCTAGTAAGCCGCGATGAGTACGGCAGGCACTCCGGTCTGCGTAATCTGCTTTTTTTCCCTTTGTAAGCTTCTTTTAAATTAGTCGGCACGAGAGAAAGTGGAAAGTCAGTTGTTAGTACGGAGGTCATGGAGAGAGCCGCACGATGTACTCGTCGGCGGGAGGACAACGAGGTTCGAGGGCCCGCGCCCCCGGATAAAAGGTCTTGAGAAAAGTAGGTGCGCTATAGCTCGCCCTGCAAGACTTTACTCCCGCTCGTGCCGAGCAATACCGCTTTTGAAAGGGGACAAACCGCTTGGGGAACGGGGGTCGAAGTTCATTTTGCGGCTACGCTTTGGCCCGACGCGAGTAGAGGTTGACGAAGGAAATTCTGACGGAGGGCGAGTGTGTTCGGGTCTACACAGTTCCACTCCCCATCGAGCTCTTAAGCGGCTTCCTCGTTATCATACGTATTCCGTTTAAAGCGAGATTGCTACAAGACCGAATCATAAATATATATCAGCCTTAAGATACCGCTAATCTTATTTGATACAAGAAAAATTTCTCTATTCCGTATAAATATGATTTATTCAAATAAATTTGAATTAAATTTCCGCCACGATGAGCCGAAGAGAAGTTGAAGTCTGAGTTTAATAATGTTATGAATATATATTACCGACTGCAACAGCTGAAGAGGACGGTGTAAATTTATAGTGGGTCAATGCTGCTGCGCTCAGGCTGCGAGGTTGATATTTTTGAGGAGTGTTTCTATATATGTGTATATTTACATATATAATATAAATACATGAGTTAAATGGGTCAAAGTGAAGCAAATCGTCGAGGGAGTGGTCAACCGAAAGAAAAAGGGGCCGGAGCATAAAATGAACCGGTAGGTCGAGTGTCCCGCATTTACCGCTGTGATATCATCGCCGAAAGCACTCGGAAAAAATAAAAAATCTTTATTCGGGCCAAGGACAGCGAGCACACGTACACACCTCGGTAGTTGGTGCAATTATTAATGGTGCAGTTCAGATGGGTTGAGAGTCACCCGCACGCTTCATAAAAGCAAGGCTACATAATGAGATTACGAGGTCCTACGTTGCTACACGCGATTTAAGTGCCGCGATTTTAATTACGTGTGGTTGGGGAGGGGAGGAGGGGGGGGGGAGGGCTGCAGGGCTGTCGACGAGATCGTCATACATACCCTGTGACCGGAATAACGCTTTCACGATCGAAAGAGCCGACGAGGCAAAGTTTTTCTCTCTAGCACTCACGTCCAACAGCGTACCACTTTACTTTCTCCCGTTTCTCCCTTTCTCGTTACATGAATCCGTGCTGAGTCTGTGTGCGAGGGCACTCGCGGTGCTGGAAATAAAATTGATGTAGACGAGCGTTTTTCAATTTCTTTTTTATAATTAAGTGTAACAATGATCGAATTCGTCACAAAACTTGACACTTTTTTGTCTTCCCTCAATTACGGTTTTATCATTTTTTTTCAAACTTGACATTTTTGTGTCTTCCCTCAATTACGGTTTTATCATTTTTCTTCAAACCTGAGATTTTTGGAATGGCCACAAATAAGAGAGGCAGAAGCAGAATTGGAGTAACAGAACGGGAGTGACGTCACCAGTTTTGGGAGATAAAAGTTGGACGAGCGTCGATGTTCGTCAAACAGTTGACGCGGTGATGTTTTCCACCGGTTGGTTTGTCCGTCCCTTCCATCCTCTCCGCAGCCCATGCCTTTCAGGCTGGCGGACTATCTTTTCAACTCTCGAACTAACCCCCTCCCCCTTCCCCTTTCCACCCTCCGGCTATTATCGGGACTGTTGCATTATTCAACGTTCTCTAACAAGCGTTTAACTAAAATTTAGTTGGACGCAGAGGGAGACCGAGGGTTTGGCTCGAAAGCCTCGCTCGATCACCGCTGCGGAGTTTCGACAATTTTATGCTGATAAACGGATCTCCCAGCGGCGAGCGAACTGATAATATTCGGTGGGAGAGAGAGTCGAATTTCGAGGATCGGTCGACCAGCCGCCGCAATATTAACTGCAGCACCAGCAAGTTTTCTCTGCATCGCAATTGAATGCTGTTTTACGAACTCGTGTTCGCGGCTTTCAATAAAAACGAGCGTACACGGCCTCATTCGATGACTGCTGTATCGGCGTCCGCCCATTCCCGAGTGTTCATCGTATTAACTGGTGATTCGACGATACAGTCGCGTACCAACGAATCGCCGGATGATTGATTCATTAACCGTTCGATATTTGCGATATTGCGGCGACGAAGAGTTTAATTGTTTCGAAATTTGACAGTCACGAGAGCGCGCTCCAAACACTATTCAATTCGCTAAAAATTCGACCGGCGTATCCGTTAATTTGGGCGACGAAGTTTTTGCTTGAGACCCTATCGAATCATTCGCCTGATGGCCGATCGTTATGTTCTTCGCAATGGTTGTACGGTTCCGTCGTGAAATCGATCAGACTTTCACGTAAAGGTGAAAAAATAAAATAAAAATCGACGACGAATCCCACGCCCAGCGTCTGCGGGAACCGGATTTACGTTCGCCGCGAGGCTTGTGGGAATACCGTTGGATTCTGGGGCACGTTTCCGATAAAGCCGCGCAAGGAGCTCGAGGGCCCGATTTACCCGGTACCCTCAGGTGGCATGTGTAAAACAACAAATCGCTATTTCCAACAAGAAAATCCCGCAACGAAAGAAAGATTCAACGTGCAATGCGCTATTCCACGTGCGTCTCGGCGCAGTTTCGAGGATAGACCATTATGCAGACGTGGCAGTCTTTCGCAACGACGCTTCGGGATATAGGGACGAAACGTGCATAATGGCACATTTTTCCACGTGGATTTCGCGGTCTCGTACCGCCTTGACGATTCTCTCTTTCGTTACGATCGACGCGTGTCTATGGCGTTGTCCTCGTTATTTTTCATCCTTGACGCAAGGTTCTTTTTATACCGGGATGCGAGCGAACGGACGAAGGAGGAACATCTGCTTGGCGCTCAAAAATCATTTCCAGCCTTCATTTTCGCGCCGCACGTGGAAACAAGGATTGCGGCAATGGGTGGGTTCACTATTGTCTTCGTTGTCTCGAGGTCTAGACGTTCGGTGCTCGAGCGAGAGGGGTAGATACGGACGGAACCTCAGAAACACCGACGCCCCGGCGAAACGATCCATCCGTGAAAACAAGACCACCAAGACGAACGATGCGAACGGGTAATAGAATGAAAACGCGACTGGAGGCGAACGCGCCCCACGAACCAGACATGCGGTTGTTGGATCCATTAGACCGACGTTTCTCGTCCCGCATACTCGTGGACAAACCGACTGCGATTAATTGTAATCGGGGAGCTGTTGAGAGCCAACAGGAAGTGGATAACAGCTTGCGAGGATGCCTGGTCCAGGCTGACAGAGATTGAGACCTTGATTGACCGAATCTCGGATAGGAAATCCCGATCCTGTAACTTAATGGAAAACCCCCTTTTGTACTGGATCAAATGAGAAATTTATCGTGGGTCGAGCAAATGGGTTAAATTGTACTTCTTATCAACCGGGACATGCCTCTTACCAACGGAGACCAGCGTAACATGAAGTTGACAGAGGAGGACCGACAGGAACATCCAACGTCATGAATCAATTTATCATAGCTTGAACCCAATCATATGATATTATTCCTGTCGCAAATTTCCTCGCGGATCCCCCGGTTCGACGGCAATGCCGGAGTGCGCGCAATCAATAGTCGAAGCCTTCAGGCTCTGTGGTCTCTGCGAAGCACGGTGCAGCCCGTCTACGTTGCGGAGTTCATCGCTCGCGCCTCGTCGACGACCTTCCGTCATTTTTCACGCGTCCGTTCCAGCATCGACGTACAGTCCACCGGAACGTTATAGGCAGAGAGCGACGGGTACCCGTCAACGGACCGTTCTCCGGCATCTGCCATTCTTCGAATTAACCCAAAAAAAAAAAAAAAAAAAAAAAAAAAATGGTTAAAAGAAAAAAAAAGATGGATGCCGAACCTCGCTGAAAGCCAGAATGCAAGCCGCGTAACCAGCGCCGGCAGCCTCTCTCGTCGTCGTGATCAAGCCAGGTTTTTTTTTCGTCGTGTTTCCTCTTTCGTCCTTTCATTTATTTTTTTTTCCCCAACAATAACTATCCCCCAGTTACTCGCTGTGACAGTTTGACTTTTGCCCGTTTCGATGAACCAGTTCCATGGATAGAGTGCCGTGGAATTTTGTTTCTCTTCTGGTTTACCTGCGCCGTTGACGTTCGTACCTTTTTCCCCGAATTTTTTTGGGGTCGAACATCAACATTTCCAGATTGTCCACTGTACCACACGGCGGAAACTCCATGTTCGGAGAAACGGCCAATTGTCGCAATTCTGCAGACTCCACGCTCCGTCGAAGTGTAACGATCGTTAGGGAAAAAACCATCCATGAACGATTCCTATTTCCATTTATCTCTCTTGCGTCCATAGCTGGCTCATAAAAGCGGACCGAAGAATTCGTGTTCGACGTGCATCTCACCGTCCACCGCCAGGATCTTTGAGATGTTGGTTCCAAGGATATATCTATATGTGTCCAATGTAGCCTTAAACTCTTTCCAATCCCATATATCCGGTGACTTATGGTCGACACGAGTGAGAACGAATGGCGAGAGGAGGGCGGAGAGGAAGGATACGGAAGAGGCTGTTTCCGCAAAGGTCCTCGATCCTGATCCACCCGGCTGGGCCACCAACACACTAGCTTCGACAGGAGTGGAAGCAGTAACTCTGCCCTCAGCTCCTTCAGTCGCCCGGAGTCTTGGCCCATCCTCGTTGAACGCTCGACGACAAGAAAGTGTAAGAACCACGTAAGCCAAGGAGGAAGGTGTTAGTTCGCAGCCCGGTCACGAGGTTTGCCAGTGGTTCGGGAAAAGGGATGAACGGTGCCTGGGCTTGGAGTAGATAGCGTCACGGGGGTTCGTGAGGCTGATGTGAGGAAGAAGGAAAATCGGAAGGGGTCGTGGGTGATGCCGGGAGAGTGTGCAGATGGCCGAGCCCGGGGACTGCATTATGCATCCAGGAGTAGCCGCGCACCGCTGCCCACCCAAACAGCCACCGCAAGGTGGCGGGGGTTTAGCTGTATGTACGAACTTATAGCACACCACTGTAGAGTACCAACGTGATGGTGTACCAGTCAGGATATATTCTTTCGTAGAATGAGGAGTAAGGTGCGAAGGATATTGGACGTACGTTTGCAGGCAACACTTCGGCAAACCTGTACCTACGCCCGGAGAGCAAGAGCTGAGGTTTTTAGGGTGGTTTTCCGGACATACATCGAACTGGGCGATAGAAATGTCGTCGGATAACTAGCGTGGAAAATCTGGCAGTTCACGGCGTAACCCTCCGTTACTGGTAGACATTGATCGGTACATTCTATATCCGTGAAGTATCCTTTCGGACAAAGTCATCAGGCGATTGCAACGCTGTTAACTGTTCCGCGAAATCGTGCCGCGCCTGTACCCTTTGATAGGATGAATTTCCAATGAGAAAGGAAGATTGGTCTTGCACTTGTGATGTCGTATATTTAGCATCCAGGTCAAAAGTGCCCCGCGCAAGCGGGAGGAGGTAGGATGTTAAAGTTTCATCAGGGCCAGATATCGATATCGATCAACAAGCAAGAGCCACGCATAAGCTATACAGATATATAGAGCGGTGTTGTGATTCAACCGGGAAAGTTCGCAATACACCCGAGGCCAATAACGGCAAGCCCACCAACAGTCTCCTATAGATATAGTGTGTAACTGTAGGGTATCCTTCACAGAACTTCACTTCACGGTATTCAGTCAGCGATCCGTAGAATATAAATCCTTATCGGTCCTTCGACGATGCTTGATAAAAGTATTTCTTACAAGTGAATTCGTGCGGGTAAAATTTATCTATAATCCGAAGAAGATTGAAGCACCGTGAATTCACGCACGTAGTAGCTTACACGATCCGGAACTCGGGTCCTCTAAACACATAGGTGATGTGTATCGGCTAAGGGATTTCTCTTTAAATGTCATGGACCCACCGGTGCTGATCACTCGTGCGTGCAGCTGAAGTATACTTGCATCGGTGAAACGACTCTCCGAGACACACGCCGAAAGGATGGGCGATTGGATGGGAAAACTGTCGATAGCATCTTTCGTTCTTTCTCGGGCTAACGGAGGGACGTGTGTTGCCCCTCCGCTTGTATCTACCGTCCGGACAGGCCCCCCCAGGCTTATTCCGTCACTAGTAAAGTCCCGAGATTCGATTCGAGAATCGCGCTCGCCGAACCGTACCGGCACTGACATTGCGACGTACCTTCCGATGTAGGACGTTCCCGTACAGCATGGAAAAGATTTTCCCGGGTTTGCGACAGCTTCGCTGGGAACGAAGCGAATTATGTATACGCCTCGGGACTTCGTATCATGCGATTTCGACCCTCCATGACTGTATGGGCTTATTGGTCGACGTCCGGTGCCTTCATTCTCCCGTCTGATGCGACGGATTTCAGCTGGCCACTGCGGTATCTTGCAGCGGAAACGAATCAGACGATTCCTTTTGCTTCGCTCAACTATTTTCTACACCTATCCGGGTCTATCCTGGATTTAGCTGAGCAGCGATGCATGGCCATAAATATAAGACCAGCAATACATCTTTGGGTATCGTACATTTATCTTAACTTGCGCCGATAATAGGATAAATCCGCCATCGCTATAATCTGGCAAGGACAATATTTACAACGATAAAATATAAAGATAACAGTGACAGATTTTCAATCTTAAACAGGTCGTTTGAATTGCGAAAACCTATCCATTAAAATATCTTCGATGGATCTAGTTTTGCGATAATTTCTGTACGTCGAGACATCGAGTACCGAATCTGGAGGCTGGGATTACGTCACTCCCATAATATCGCTCGGTTTAGAGTGATTTACGAGTAATTGATAGATTTCGCAAATGGATTTCATATTCGTTCCTGTTAAATACTCCGGGGTTCGACAGCGATCGGGCTTTCGTCCCTGTAAAATGCCTCGAGCGACCCTCGTACACCCTCAACCTACCCGTCTGTTCGAATGTGCCAATCCATCAGAACGATGTATATCGTATTACGAAAGTTTGACGCGACCCTCAGTCTGGGCTCGTGCGCCTCCGTATTCGGCTACATAGTTAGTAATGATCAACGGGTAATGATCTCGCGAAAGCAGAGAGAACGATGGATCATTGTCCAATTGGATTTCCATATATCACGTCAATCGTTCGCCAGTACGCCGCTGACTCGATCTCCCGCACAGCGAGCTGTGTTCTTCCTGTTTGACGGCGCAGATTAGCAATCAGACGTGCGTCAACGTCCATCATGATTTGCTTTTATCAATAACTTTTTCCCTTCCGAATGACAGACTGACGAGACGAGGCGGTGCATTCGTCATTACCAGCGCTCACCGTGTGTTCCTTAATCAATCTGTTTCTGTCGGTAGCTGCATTCGAGATAAATTCTAGAGGAATTAAAAATATTCTTTGTAAAGTCATTCCCGGTTTGAAAATCTCGGATTACGAGTGAGATTTTTAAATGGGTGTGGTGTGTAGAATTGACTTTGTTTTTCTCTGGAGTGTATCGCGAATGCAGCTAGTGTCGGGAACTTGTGAGTCAAGGAAATTGGTTAAAAGTCCATGTGCGATACGTCTCAAATGTGTTTGGAATTCATCTCGAATAGGTGCAGCGTCGACGATAATTCTTTACCCGGCTCCTCCCACGCTTCGCGATAAATATACCGTCGTCAGCCTTTCGCGGCTAATTCGATGATGAGAAGGGTGAAAAAGTTTGATAAAAAAAGAGGAGAAAGGAACAGAGCGTCGAGTTTCCTCCAGCGGGATATTTTCCACCCCCTTATTTTTCCTTCGTGGCTTCCCTGGCGCGAACGAGGGCCAATAGATGGTACACCGATAGCAGGGCGGAGGGTGAAGGTAAGCGGAAGAGAGCAAAGCGGGTCGGCCGCTCGCGGCGGATCCCGAGAAGTTGACCTCGGGAGGGTGAAAATTATCTTGCGGATGCTGCGAAACGCGACGAAGCGTATCGAGAGTGTTCGTTTCCATCCGCGGGAGGCGAAGGAGGAGGCCCGATTCCAAGCAGCGGGACGTGGTAGGGGGGACCGAAAAAGATGCGGGCTCGAAAAAGAGAAAACGAAGAAATGAAAGTCGCGCGGTGGCGAATGAAAATATTTCTTCGCCTCGAGAATGGGGATGTGAGGCGGAGGGCGGAGGGCTGACGTAGACGTGTCCTTTTTTCCCACCATTTTCCCTTTAGAATGTTCTTCTCCTTTATTGAAACATCCTGTACCAAAGATATTTGGCCAGATCCAACTGAGCTTTGAGTGGGGTTGTTGACCGAGGTCAACGAAGCCGCGGAACTACACAAAGAACGTCTCTCCCCGAAACTATAAATCCCAGTGGTTCAGCATGATAACAAGATGGTTGGTAGAGTAACATAAAACGCGAAAAGAAATCAGCATCGGAAGCGTTCCAGCCGTAAAGTGTAGGGACGCGGACAGAGAGAAATAAAAGAGAAGATGGAACGTGCAATGTTTCACCATCGACCAAAGGGAAAGGAAGGAACGAATGAAACACGGTGTACGATCCGGGATCATTTATTCTTTCGTTCATTCGTCGACGAGGGCCGCGGGAGCGCAGCACGGGAACAAGAACGAAAGATATGTGGCGAAGGCGAACGAAGGGGTTTACCGGTGGAGTGGAGAGAACGCGGCATGAACCCGGCCAGCAGAAGCAACGGAAGCGTCGGCGGCAACGCGATTCTTGTGCAATGAAAGCTCACGCCATATATCAAGACATCTGTCCTGCGAAGCGTATTTCGGATTTTCTCTCGATCCTCCGCCACAAAAGCGAAGGAACGGACAGCAGACGCGGGCAGACACGTAGCGAGAAAGAAAGATGGCGGGGGAATGCAGACCGAACGGCGGGACGCAAGAATGCCCGAAGATTCTAGGACCCTGGACTTCCGAGAAATCCCTCAATCTTGATGTCTTTGTATTTTTAACGGTATCACGGTAATTCTTCATTAAACTCCCAGTATTTTTTATCCTGCAGAAACAGTGACAAAAAGGAAACCCAAGTTTAGCCAAAATACGGAAAATACGAGGTGGACCAATCTCGCGGGAGAGATTCAAAAAATAAATTCAATGGAGAAGGGTTGAAGGCAACCTTTGGCATATTGTGTGACACGCTCTGGGAGTTGCTGACTCCTATACCGGGGTTTCTTCATTCGGCGAAGAGTCGTGAAGGGACGTCCCTTTCCTTGCAAAGTCTAGCGCTTTGTTGAACGGGACACGGAGCTTTCTGTACGTAGCCTCGCATCCCCTCCGGGAAATGCACGTCCAAGAAAAAGATTTGTGACCTGTGATATTGAAAAGTGTTGAAGCAGGACAGTCTGCAACATCCTTTTTCTACTCTCTGTGTTATTTTCACTTCTACAAGTTACTTTCGCGCACGATCGTCCCGTCTCCCGTGGTCCCACTGTCTGGCAGAAACGTTCTTTCCACCATCGAGATATTGCTGTCTGAGTACGATTTTCCTTTTTTTCATTTATTACTTTGTCGCGAAATTTTTTAATTCCTTTAATTTCATTTTGCTGCGTACATCGGAGAAAGGGAGGGACTGTGCTTCGACGTGTATTTTACGTAATTTATTTGATTCTTCATCCCTCCCTGTTGCCGTAAATCACGAGCCGGGGCGTTCGCGACGCCTCGAACTGTACCCCCGGCAACGTAATTCCGAATTCGCAGTCGGCTCACGTTTTTCCCATCAGACAAACGTTCCGAGACAATGCCTAGCCTCGTGATCTAGAGACTCGTAGAAACCGTGGAAACAAGATAGTGAACCGTGTTTTATTTTCAAACTTGTATTATTCTACGATCCAAGGTGGAAAGCTCGGAGGCAAGAAATTGCGCTCGGGTACGAGGTCCTCGGGGACGGCGAGACTCCGTTTCTTCTTTTTTCCACAAAAAAAGATCGAACGACCGTTTAGAGAAAAGTCAACCGAGTTCTAGGATTACGAGAGCTCCGTCTCCTTCCGGAAGCAAACTACTTCGCTGTCCTCCGCCATGTACAAGTGCCATGTACCAAGTGGTTCAGTGCGATCCAGTCCGCTCGGAGGTGATAAGAAACTTGCCAATTTCTTTGTCACCTATATCGTCCACCTAAATGGACTCTGAATCGTTTGTAAAATAGACATTCGGATATTCAGCTTGGTTCCGTAATCCATGACTTTCTATGAGCCCCCGTGCTTAGAGACGACAGTGGCCGGTATACC